>OX392462.1:68615838-69215838 GCA_947623515.1 Neoascia interrupta | reverse complement strand
TTTTTTTACTATTCGCATGTTTTACCTCAACATTTCCCATGTGATTCATTTTACCTTAACATGTAAAAAATATATAAAAAATTTCGTTCGTTTGTTTTATTGCTTTTTTGATCTTGACCAAGTTTCTGTTTTAAATTTACAAACCGGCGTAATCGGTTATTTTATGAGTGTATTCCATTAAGTCAACGTGTTTGAGTTTTTTTTTTTTGTAAAAAAGGCACACACTCTAGAAAAGTTAGGAAAATTTAGCCCACCACCCCAAAAATAGACCACGCCTACAGTTTATACACAAAAAAATAGCAAATATCGGATGAAAACAAATTTTACATCCCTCTTGGAAGTGGGAAAGATATTATTAAAAATTTTAAATGACTCTTAAGCGTGCATGGTCTTAATCATCCAACCAAAAAGCTATTCAAAAATAGATATTTTGCGCAACTGTAATGTTTCGTATATATTTTTGTACTTGATTTTGAAAAAATTAAAAATTGAACTAATATTTTTTTTATGTTCCAAAATCTCTCATGGAGTAGAAGTTACATTTTCGTTTATCTAGGAAGTAACTTACAACGCAGCTCATCCCATTTTTTCTTGGCAATGATATCTGTGATGATGCAACTTATTTATAAATCTCCGTGTAAATAAACAGTGGAATTCTTCAGATATCACACTGGTTGGGTTCTGTTGTTTATTGCCTCTGCGGTTTTTGTGAGGCTGTAATTTAAATTCTATCCGAGTTGGCGAAGCTTTATCCACACAGTGGGGCAAACGAAATGAGGTGCAGTAATTAACACATCGTTTTGATTTGAGATGAACGCGAGAAATGCATTTTTGTCGGTTTTCCATAAAGCTGATCGCACTTAAAAGGTTTTATAGCAAAAATGTTTAAAGAATTCTATCACTTGGGATAACTTCGAAATGTTAAGGCAACTAGATAAGAGCTGTGTGTCCTTTCATACATACGGACATTGTCGTCGGTTGGAGTCCTAGCATAGAATCAACTTTGAAGCAGGGGAGTAACAACTCACTCCCAGGCTAGTTGCTACATTTTCCCAGCTGATCACTGATCATGGCAGATAAAACGATTACAGCACTTGATAAACCCCCATAATTACCCATTTTGTTGCATTAAAAGTTGCCTATCGATTTTTGGGTTTCTCGTGAGCACATGGCCCTTTGTCGAGACTACGATGGAACAATGCCAAGTTTGTCCTACCGTGAATGGAAAGTAGCCTTATATCCTACCTGCGTCTGTGTTTTCAATAACTTACAAATCATCAGTGACGATAAGTTACAGCACAACATTAGCATTGTTGAAAAATTTTATTAAGAGAGTGACCACAACGGCAGACAGTTTACTTCTACAAGCCTGATTAGCGGAGGGAATTCTACTCCTTCACCGTTCGACTACACTTGAAGAAGTTTGAAACAAAGTACGCATTTCATTATGCAACAAATGACGCTAGCAATATGATATAACTTACTTATTAATGAGTGTCGAAAAAGTGCTAACCAATAAGTTCCATGTCTCATAAGCAATTATGTCAATGAGGCATTTATTTTTTTTTATAAATTTAAGCGTATGTACGTACATGCATATAGAAAGCGTGCAACTCAAATTAGTTTTAGGTCATCAGCAAATCCCAAAAGCTCTTTTTCGGCGTAGGTGTAAATGACTTGGACAGGCAACCCAATTTTAGTTCCGTATATATTATGAGTTTGATCTATTCTTTTTTGTGGCAAAGCATCGAGTTGTTTATGAGGGAAAGTGTACCGAAAATGATTTGATTGATGTTTTACAAATACTGCCACGTATGAGAAAATTAACTTGACATGATAGAAATTACGATGACATGTGTTGACATAAATTTGATTTATGAGCTGGAAAATGTTTTCGAAATTTCATAGGAAGCATGTTTGAAGATCTTAAGGAAATTGTCTAAAGCCACTTGTTTATTTATTTTAAGTAAAATAACAAGTACCAATACCATGCCAATAAATTAAATATAAAAGAATAGAAGGATTTCACGTGTTCAGGGATTTACAGCGAACAAAGATTTTGTGGTTGGGAAAAATTACCACACATGTTGTACTTCAGGATTAAGTTTCACATACAAAACCGTCAAAATATTCGAAAAATTGTCGGTAACATAAGCCGCAGAATAGAAGATGGTAAATATTTAAGTCCAACATACAAATTTTTGTCAATTTTTAGCTTAACATTTTGGCTTTACACTTTATCATTGTTTTAGTATAAAACAAGTGAGTTAGTGCCAGAATTCGTCTGTGACAAATTTCTATATAGGTACCCAACCCTATATACCGTGTAACACCAAAACTTAAAGGCTTTTAGCCCGAATTCACATATTTTTTGTAAGGCCACGCTCCCAAAGGTGTGCATGGGCTAAAAATTTAAATCAACTAATTGTACTTTCGTTAGAATCATGAAAAAAAAAGTTAAAAGCGAAAAAAAAAATCATTTAATTATTATTATTTAATTATTATTAATTATTAAAAGAAAAAAAAAGAAAATTATTTAAAAAAAAAACAGTTTTTTCCTAAAAACGTCTCTTAAAAGTGGGCGGAGATCAAATGGAAAAAACTTAGCAAATAAAGGGTCCGCCATCTTACTTTTTTTTCAACTATTGCTTATTTCGTGAATGGTAACACTTACCTCATGTCTGATTTGACAGATAATTAGTTTTATCCTTCCGCTGAACAAATATGGTTGTGCATACGCTTGAGCAACGCTGGGAAATATTGCGACATTACTTTGCAAATCATGGTAATGTTGCAGAATGTGTGGCAAAAAATTTGTTGCCAAAAAAATCATCTTTTCAGATGAAGCCCATTTTGATCTTGGCGGGTATGTCAAGCAAAATTGTCTCATTTGGGGCACAGAAAACCCGCACGCATATATTGAAAAGCCGATATAAATGAGCAAGGAGTGGCCGTTACAGTCAATGGCGATCGTTACGGGCCATGTTGAACGAATTTTTCCACAAAAATTGAAGAGGAGGATATTGGCTACATTTGGTTTCAACAGGACGGCGCTACGTGCCACATTCTATGTTTTGCGCCCTGTTTTTGAAGATCGCATTATCAGCCGCAGAACTGATGTCGTTTAACCTCAGAGCTGTGATTTGACACCGTTGGACTATTATTTGTGGGGTGCCGTAAAAGAAAAGTGTTACGCCGATAAGCCAGAGACAATTGACGCTTTAAAGGACAATATTCGTGAAGCCATTGGTGAAATACAGCTGCATACAATCGATAATGTGCTTTAAAATTGGACCGATCGTGTAGGCTACTGCATGGCCAGCCGAGGCAGCCATTTAAATGAAATTATTTTCCATAATTAGACGGAAGGATTGTACTTTCAAGTAAAAAAAGAAATTTGAGAAAATATTCAGTAGTTTTTTTTATAGCATTTTCAAAAAAAAAGTAATTTGGCAGACCCTTTATTTACTGACTTAAATTTAAAATTTTTAAAATTTTTAAATTTTTGCTTTTATTTTCTTTTAATTCCTACTTTATTGCTTCCTTTATCCTGTCTCCAAAGCATCAAAGTCAAACAGTGTTTATAATATTATTCACCATACTGAACATTTTAAAATGAAAATTTGTCTCCCAACATTGCAAACACATTTGTTTTTAGATCATCTTCTTTATTTTTGTCTGAGTATCATACCTCTTATTTATGTTTTCTAGGTCAAACCGGCCGGCTAACACTAGACATGTGTAAAAATAAAAAGTGAGCACTTTGTTATGTCTCATACTTTGACCTAGTTTGCAGAGGAAATGTTTTTTTTTTTTTACAAAAATCACGACCAAAAGCAGGTTCGAGACTTGAGTCAGTTGCTTCAAAAAGCCTGTTGGAAGAGTTGACGACTATTTTTCGCACATTTTTGAAAATATTAATTCTAATAAAAATCTTCCAGAAACCACTTTTTAAAAAATTCACACAGTGAACTAATTCTACTTATACTTACGGTCATTCTAGCATGTCTTTCGATGCATTTCTAAGCATTACGCAGAGTATCTTAAGTAAAATATGTAGTTTGTAACGCAGTGAAATAATCACCGCAGACCCTTGAGACCGCTTAGAGATATAAAAAAGACAGACAGCAGCATTGATTAAGCTATGTCCGTCCGTATGTTAACAAGGTCCAGGTCGTAAATTTTTAGCCCAGACAACTGAGGTTTGGCAGTGCGTATTATGAACACATTTTGTAGTTCCGAGTTAGCAATTCAGCTGAATCTGCCTACAGACACCCCCACTACAGGCAAGTTTGTGCGAACACATATATTTTTTTAAAGACTAAAATAAAAAATAAAATTTAACTGATGTTCGCAAACGTTTTTATTGGTTTCAACTTAAAATAACGTTTTTCAAACAAAGTTTTAAAACTTGAATATATGTAACAATACTAGCGTTTTCCAAATTTTGTTTAGAGTTAATTTTGTCTCCGCTTACTTTTGTAGGAGTGGCTTCATGAAGTGTGAAATTTTGAGTTAAAGAGCAGGGCTTTCAGGCCGAAATATATAAAGATAACCTTCCATAAGGTTAACAAAAGTTATAATTTAGATGCCCACATTTGACCTACTTTTTTGAGGCGTGGAACATCCTTTTTTTAAACTGGATTTCAAAGGTGTTCCAACTGCCTTTGCAGATGATGTAGGCTTTTGTTATGGTTCAGACAGTCGCCTTGATCTCATCTCGGACATTAATTGGGACCTAAGTCTGCTGAGAGTTTGGTTCTCTAAACATAACCTGGTTATGAGTTCCAAAACAAAGATAATGTTTTTTAATTTGTCGCCTATTCCTGCTCCCGATGTGAATGTCTACTTCCATGCACCAGAGTGCCAAAGGCTGCAACTTGCTTGCTGCAACTCTTCGCAAGAATTATCCACTCCTACATTTAATTGTAACATTAATTGTAGTGACAAATGTTTTTTGATTGAATCTGTGATATAGTTTAAATATTTAGGACTTACTTTAGATTCAAGATTAAGCTTCGCTTATCATAAGATTCCTTGAGGAGGTATTTCCGTTTCACTATTAGACATTTTTACTATCTAAGTAATATATGTTCAGCCAATTTGTTAAAAACCATTTACTATGGCATATTTCAATCAAAATTACAATATGGGATCACTTGCTGGGGAGGCGCGTATATGAACAAAATTCAGCCACTCTTGGTTCTACAGAAAAGTATGGTGCGTAGATTACTCCGCAAACAAAGTAGACATCCTTCTTACCCTTTGTTCTATAACTTGAAAATTCTTCCTGTCCGTCATTTGTATTGCTTTAAGGTATTAAAAACTTTCTTTATGAAGTCTGGTAATCGCAATTTTAGAATGATTTCTAATTATAACTTACGTGGCAACTTTTCATACTCAGCTAATGTTCCTTTTTTCCGCACCACAGCGTATCGTAATTTTTATAGTATTTCCTCGATTCGGCTATTTAACAAACTTCCAGTATCGTACAGATCGGCTTCTGTGACTGTTAAATTTCTTAATCTTGTAAAAAAGTGGCTTCTTGGTTTTAACTTTGCTGCCATTGAACAACTTCTTTCCGAGTATCTGGTGTGACTTAAAAATTTAGTTTTTTCGCTTGATTTTCTCTCAAGTATTAGGTCTTTCGATAAGATTTTCTTTCAACTTCAAATGTAAATTTAATGTATTTTCTTTTGAAACCGCAAGTATGTAATAAAGGTATGCATTGTTTTTATTTTGCTTTTAAGGGTCACCCCACCCATATTTATACTGTATTGTTTTAAAATGCTCAGTAGACATTCAACACTATTTTCTTGTTTATTAATATAAAAATATAGAATGTCAAGTAAATTTCCGTACTTTAATTTCTAATTTTAATGAATTGTATCAAATTGTAAATTGTTTTCAATTTAATAAGATATTGCACTGAAATAAAATAAAATATCTATCTATCTATATCTTTTTAGGTAGACGGTCTGAAGGTCTTACATACGCACTGTTGCACTTCACATGTTTTTTTTTTTCAATCTTTTGGAAATAGCGGTGCCACGTCTTTAACGATGGAATTTCGGAAAAATCATAAGCACTTTCACAGCTGTCGATTCTTATTCCCATTCCAGCAGGTAAAAAGGGTGTTTCCACCACACATAAAACAAAGATTAACGCAGGAGATTTAAAGTTAATCCCAAAGTGTTTCCAACCATACAATGAAAATAAGTTTACGAAAACAGTTTTTTAGATTCAGATACAATTGAATTTATTTTTTATTCGTTCCGAATTTGTACGAAAAATAAATAACAAGAAGCAACAGAAGAATAAAACGTCAAATATATGGAATCACATTCCGCAAAGTTCAAAGTAGGCCAACTTCATCAACATCATACCGCAGCATCAACCACCATTCTATTGCAGTGTGCACAGCTCAGTGCAATTACATTTTTTGACAGGTCCTTTTTGACAGGTTTTTTGAAAGGTCGATAACAGGTAAGTTTGATTTGAATGATGAACTTAAGAATTCATGCGTGGAAGACATTTATTACGAGATTAATTTTTAATCTGTCCGTGAAAAAAAATACCGCGAGATTTAAAGACGATTTGTCTTAATCGCGTGTTGAAGTTTTTTTGCATTTTGCTCCCTCTTTTGACATTGGGAGTTTATAAGAATTAATTCCCAAACACCTAAATAGTCGAAAAACACGCAAGCGGTTTTCTTTTAGATAAATTTATCTAAGTATAATTGTTATAACAAAAAGGACGTTACAAACGGACTGCAACATTTCCTCGGTTTGAAAAAAAAAATCGTGCAATACGCATCTACTGAAGTCGGAGGCTTCCCGAAAATTTAAAGCATAACAAAAAAGCCGCACAGATGCTTTTGTAGATAAACGTCATAAAAGTATGGCTCAAAAGAAGAGATTATTAATGACATCACAAATAAGCTTGTAGTATTATTTTAATCCTGGTAAAAATAGAAAAAGTTTTCACTGCTGCACAAGTGCTTGGGTGAAGTTTATCTGATCCCAATGTTTATCTGATTCCTTCCAAACGGCGAATCGCTTAAGCCTATCGTTAATAGTTTATTAAAAAAAAAAAGGGAGTACATTTTTTGATAGACAAATAAGTTTAATAAACAAAGTTTTTGGGGAAAAAAATTAGCTTTGTAAAGTAATTACTGTTTTTTACACACACTTAAGTGTTTTCAGAATAAAATTTATGTTGGGTGCAGAGTAAGGCGTACGTTGGAAATAATTCAAGTGCTTAGGAAAGATAATTTAAAAAAAAATTGTTTGCTTTTTTATATTTCCCAAGTAAATTTGTTTAAAGCAAGCAAATAAGCGTTTGCTGAAAACTTTTTTAACAATACTTGTTTTTGTTTCAAAAAATTGTTGATTGAAGAATGATAAGATTGATAATGCAAGGCAAATCGACACAGGCATTCAGATCCTTTGCCTTTTAGTGTTACCCGCCTTTAACAAAACAACGCAAGAGAATGCTACGAAACTGAGGCACTTGAGAACTCCTTCTATTTCGATGACGCCAAGATTTACATCGGATTGCGAGATCTTAGGATCTCGGATCGAATTAAGAGATCAAGGTTAAGGCCCCTATATCGACAAGCGCCATAACTATTAAGGCATTCAAAAATTACTGCTTTATTAACAACAAGTACGTTGTTTTTGTAACGGGGTTGAAATGAAAAAAAAACCTTGCTGGTAACAGATATTTTACTAAATAACAAGCAAGCACCATCTAAAGCCTAAGTTAAGAGTTATGGCTAGACGTGAATTCAACTTTAGTCATCATCAAAGATTTATATCCTGTCTTGACCCATAGGTTTTATAAACCGCAGACACTGGTTTTAAAATCAAGGCAGTCAGGGTGTAATGCATTGATTTAAGGGCCAAGTGCCTTTGTTTTTCAAAGAAGAAAGGATCATTCCGTTCACCCAGGTACAACACTTCAAACGGGAATAATGCTTGCTAACATCTGTGAAAACGAATCTCCGCGATATGCACCATTCTGTCTGCCTTTTTTGAAATAATATTTGGATAATAAAATCCTAATAACTTTTCCACCATAAACAACTTTTAATTTTAAAATTATATATCTATAGTCTCGCTCTTAAGATCTCTTAGATCAACCCCTAAAAATAACATGTTCTTGCTTAATTTTTTACGCCTAGTCAAATTAAGTTTTCCTTCATAAAGTAAACGGGGGAAAAAAAACCTAAAGAAGCTGACTGCATTCGAAAACAGAAAAATATAAATCTTCGCTAATTTTGAAATCTTTAAACTGTTTTTTTTTTTTTGTTTTACCAAAATTTATTTGCTTCCCAATGCAAAAAGTTGTTGGGAATTCGTGCGTTATTTCCTGTTACTTACTGATGTCGGAGAGGCAAAAGATTTGCATTTATTTCAATATTTATTTATACAAGCTTAACGTTTTCAATTAATTAATTTTTCTATTTAAAAAAGAAACTCTAATCTCAGCGTAAGACTAAACACAACGATCACCAGATATATTTATTTGAATTGTCATCGCACGATCTTAAATCTTATTAAAAAAAAATGGGGAAAACTTTTTTTTGATTAATGACCAGGGAAGTCTGAATCCATTTTATTCTTAGCCTTTATTTGCATTTTGGTCTCGTCCGTTGAAAAAAAAAATGTGGGGCCAGTCCGGCTAGAACACACTTATTTTCGCGAAATTAATTCTACACTTTTTATTTAGACTTATTAAGGAAACAACAGAAAAAAACTCACCTAGCTGAATCCATGTCGTTGGAGTTGAGTTTTATAACAGAAGTTAAGTATTCGTTGTGAAAAATAAATCCTTAAAAAATATTTTTTTCACTGATAATCCAAATGAAAAAATGTGTGATTTTCTCTTTTGTATAAGTAAACTTTTTGTATAAATTTGAAACTATTAGCACTATGGTGTATAAATATGAATTGAAATATTTTTTTTCTCACAAAATCACTTTAAAAAAAAATTATATCACATAAAAAAAAATTATAATCCTTCGACAAGTCAGAGATGGTTTTGAATATTAATTTTTCGAACGTCGGGATGCAGCAAATTAAATTTTTTTCTAATTATTTCTTTTAGAAAAAGTCGTTTCAGCCTCCCAATACGAGGCAAATAAATTATTAATTTTTCCCTTATAAAACTAGAACTTATTATTTCATTAAGTTTTTTTTTGTGTATTTTAAAACGACGCGTTCTGTAGCCCAACTCGCACTGATCGCGCAAAAAATCGCTTTTCACCATCAACGCGCAATGTAGCCTGATTTTTGTTGTTTTTTTTTTTTTTGCTTTTGATTTTATTTTTCGGTTACGAATTTTCGTTTTTCAAAATAGTATAGACAAACATGTGTAGCTCACAAATACTAAAGGAGATTTTATGTACGATGCTATTTTACTCTTTGTGAATACACATATCTGTCTTTTGTATTATTTTATCTATTAGATTTTAGATCTGCTTCAGGAGTCGAAAAGGGGCAAAAGAAAGGGTGGGGCACTATTCGAAATCGTGTGGTTTTTTGTGTATACCAAAATAAATGAGATTTTTGAAACTATGAGGCACACCTGCTGAAGAACTTTTACTCAATGGATACATTTTGAATATCTCAAACTGAGGTCTTTCAGGAGGAATACGTTAGCGGTTGTAGATTGATTGTCAATATTACAGAAATTGATCCCACATTGTAAAGAGGAACTTTCTTGAAGTGATTTCGTACGTAATCCTTAAATCCGGAACAAATTTTGAAGACAGGCCGATATTTATGGTTGAATTTACAAATCTACAAGACTAATCGTATAGCAAGTCATCAGATAAATTAATTGTGCTAATTTTAGCAGGTCCTGTGTGACAAGTAAAGCCGCCTTTTGGCTATTACTGATGTACTGCATCTCGCTGGTGGTGTAGTCTGGTGGCGCCAATTTAAGAGCGAAGCAATTACCGGCTTCTAGCAAAAATGCAAATCAAAAGTGGACGTTTTCTACGGATGAACTTGTTTCTGAGGTGATGGTGTCATGCGTACCGTACAGTTCTCCGTGCAGGTGTAGAGATTTTGCTTATTAAAATCGTGTGACGATGGAAACTTACAATTTAAGAGGATGCAGTGTGTTCCCCAACTGACCCAAAGCGTGGCTGATTCAACTCCAAGTAGGTACCATTAAAAACGAGTCCTTGGTTTGATGATGTTTGCCTGAACAGGAATGTATGAAAAATATCGAGCTAAGAGAAAGGAGGAGAAAAGGTTACTGCGTAGAAAGAAGAGGGCAGAGTCAACCGATGAAAACAAGACTAGAAGGCTACAAGACGTTCTATAAGCACGGCCAAGCATTTCTGGCTTTAGAAACAGAACGCAGGCTCTTCGAAATAGCAAGGGAAACTTCACCGAAGCCACAGGGAATAGTTGAAGTGAACTCAATGTTCATAATAAAGAGAGAGAGAAAGAGTGGAAGGAGTACAAGAGAGAAAAGAAACTGTTCCAGAAGAGAACGAAAGTCGAGTCAAGAGAGTCCTACCATCAATAGCATTGAAGGAGTTATAGCTTAGCTATAAAAAGGCTGAATAAAAACAAGGTCGACGACTCTGATAGCCAACCTGCACAGCTCTTTAAATGTGGTGGTGATGTTTTGGTGGGGTGCAGGCACCGAATCATTTACCAAGTGTGGGTGAAAGAAATCATACCCTATGACTGGACAGTCAGATTCATATGACATCTTCGAAAAAAAAGCGATCCTTTAAAGATCCTAAGGGCACCATGCAAGAACTATTGAGGTATATCCCAGTTAGTTTACGCATACAAGATCGTTTCAAGCGTGCTGTGTGAATGTCTCAAGTTGTTCTGCGCCGCACTAATCGGAACGAACCAATGAGTGTGGTTTCCGGCCAGGCAAATCGACTATAGACCAGATCTTCAGACTAAGACAAAACCTGAAGAAGAAGAATTTCAAGTCAAGACACCGCATACCAAGTCGAGACACACCAAAGACTAACAGCATTCAAGATCCTGACAAAACTGATCAAACTGTTGCGTGTAACATTAGAAACTACGCGGTGCAACTTTAGGTCGGAGAACAGCTCCTAGGAACTGTTCCAAACACGTACCGGATTTCGGCTAGAAGATGCATTGTCATGATCATTTTTCTATCCAGTTTTGAAGATGATAGTACGCAGGACAAAGGTTAACATAGAAGGCACTATAATCAACAGCTGTCTGCTTATACTGGTGTACGCAGGCAATATCAACATCATCGCCCGCTGCAAATGGGCCCTAACAGATGCTTTTACGGCGATTCAAGAACAGACGAAGTTGTTTTGTCTTGAAAGTTAACGAGGATAACATAGCAATAAACCGTTCACCGCTTAGGACAAAACACCGCTATTGGTAGCGATTTCGAGGTATTAAGGGGTTAATCTACCGTGAAGTTAACATATCAAGTCCACAAATGACACCTTAGTGGAGATTCGTCGAAGAATGAAGCCTTCAGCCCAATGAATCCTTTGCGTCCGTCACGTTGAAGTACACAACTGACAACAGTGTTAAATATACACGTTCTTATGGGAAGCGACCCATAGAAGAACTTTGTGACGTACGTCGCTTCCCATTAGAACTGAGTTGCCAGTTGTGTCGACGTCGACGTGACGGATGCAACGGATTCATTGGGTTGCAGACTTAAGCTCAACTAACGTTTGCTATTTCGGTTTGACAAAACAAATGTATTTGAGAATCCTCACACGAAAAACAAAGTAAGACCTTTTCAAAATTCTAATTCTGTCAGTTCTACCTCAGTGATGGACGTTGCCTTATCTGTTCGGCGCTTTGCCCAAGCTTCAAGTGCAAGCAAAACGAATAGCAAAGAAGGAGAGACTTTGCTGCGATCTTTAGAGATATCGCAGAGGATGGAAGGCTACTGTGGATCCGCTTGAGACCCTCGATGGGTCGGGAGCCCTATAAGTAAGTCGATCGAGAAAAATATTAACGACGAATTAATGGAGGAATTGAGGAGCAGATACAACCGCGAACTCTGTACCAAAATGTGGATGTAGCTCAAAAAGCCAAAATACGAAGACTACATTAGCTCCGCCACATCGAGCAGATGGACAACAGAGCTCCAGCCAAGAGGGTCGTAGGATCCGAGCCTCCAAGTTCGCGAGGCAGGCAGTGAACCACCATTTAAAGGATAAAACCATCATTTTAAGAACCAAGCCATAGCGGATGCTAGAGCATTTGATTTGGAGAATTGTAAGCAGCATGTCCAGGATGGCAGAGACTGAAAGGCTACTGTGAACAAGGAAGAGATTCTCCATAGGTCGGGAGCCCTAAAAGCAAAGAAGTAAGTTGCGTCGAGGACATTGAACGATAGTTGTTTGCCACCACCTTTGATCTGTCTGAAGACAGAGAGAAGACCGCTTCACAGCGAGCATTGTACAATTTATCGTAATGTGGTTTGCGTAGCGCTCTGAGAGTTTTTGAATGTCTTATGGACCGTGTCTTACTTGGTATGACGGGGAAACCCGAAACCCTGTCTATTAGTATGTCCTGAGTATATTAGTTGGGTGATCTCATCTTTGTCGAAAAGGCATCGCCGAACATCGGGCCAACTTAAGGAAGGTGTTTACACGACTTCAAACAGTGCTTGGAATATGAATCCAAAGAAGTGTGCTATATTTGGGGCAGTTTACATCGTCTTAAGGTGTAAAAGCGGATTCGGAGAAAATCGAAAACGTTGCAAACTGGTACTCAGCTACCGAAGACATGTACCAGCTAATTATCTTTCTTAGTCTTTCAGTGCTGTACATAAGATTCGTAAAGCATTTTACCTGAACCGAAAAGTGTGCTCAGTAAGACAGTTTGTAAGACAAAGTAAGACAGTTTGAATGCTCGATTGCAAAAGAAGCAACTACTTTATTTGACCCGATATTATAGCTAGCCCAACCCTGGGAAAGGCGGTTTTAGTGATTGTAAACTGATTGTGATTGTTGGAGCAGATTTGAAGCGGATAAAAGACGGACAGGAGAAAGTGGTAGCATACTTCAGCAAAAATCAATTCCGGTCAGCAAATAATGAAGTGCCAGTAGCAATATGGATCAAACGTTTGCAGACTTTAAGGTACAGCATCGCAACGGATGAAATGCGATGTGATTTTTCCGGAAACCTAATGAGCCTAGGTGCAATTTGTAAATCATATTCGAGACAATCCTTACATGAAAGAAATCTATTCAAAAGTCAATCGCAATAGATTTCCGACAGAAATCCCAAGTTAAAGGAATGCGACCAAGTGAGCTTAATTTGGATTCATCGTTGAACGCGTAAAATATGAAAAGGACTACGGGGTGGTTCTTAAAGTAAGTATTAACGGTATACACCAAAAGACCCAAAGCAATATATAAATTACCGAAAGTATACCAAACACGATTAGAGGGCAACAGCACCAAAATTGCAAGAGGGAAGTATTCAAAAGGTTGGAAGTGGGAAGGATTCAAAAGGTCCTTATCTAGTATTAACGCGCAGAAAAGATGTCGTTTTACGAATCTAACGAGGTCCAAGTAGTATAGGAACGAAATTTGTCCATGTGGATCGCCTGCATCGTCAGCAAGGAAGCAATGATGATGTGATTGTTTAAAACGAACAAAGCTAGGAGGCGGATAATGTGATATCGCCACTTAATGGGATCTTAAGGGTGAGTATGAACTGGCTTGCCGACATCCACTTAAAGAATGCCGTGACATACCTATTAAGGCACGCACAGTATTTATCTGTATACCAATAGGCGTCGATAAAAACTGGTTGAATTGAGTTAAAGTTCCCGTTGTTATTTGTCAGCCAGCAAATTGCTTGTGTTAGTTAAAGATATATGAAACGTTTGACGGGTTAGTGAATGTCGGGTTTTCGGCCTCACAGTTTGATTTTCAGAGCGCAACGCCTTCCTAGCCCTGTCCAAATCATAAACTTTTCACGATTTTGAACAGAGTTCTAAAGTCAGACCAATAGATTCAGTACTATAAAGCGTAAGTTACTCCATCGTAAAATCATCTGTAAAATCATCTGAAGAGTCGAAAGTAAATTTCAAAAGACTTGAAAAAAACAAAGGTTTGTTGTTTCAAAGATCGCCAAGTGATCGAAACATTCACAACATTCCTACCAACATTAAAACTGTCAGCCTCGATCCGATCTGTAGTTGCAAGAGTCTTCGATTTACATTTGCTCACAGCAAAGGACAAGATTATAGAAAGAAGTCATAAACTACAAAAAAGAGTGCTGGACACAGCACAGAACCTTAAGGGATAGAAGAATTTTTGTTGTGTTTCACATAAATCTTAAAAACTTGTTTTAATAATAAATGTTCACATCATTTGTATATTTCACACAGAATTTATCTTTTTCTAAATCGCAACAAATGATTTAAGAACAATTTGTAAGTAGCAAACGTTTCGTCAAACTGGGCAAAGACCAGAAATGTTTGAACCGAAATTTCTTAACCATTTTTGGAATGGAACTTTTGTGCTCAAATTAGAAAAGAAAAAAGAAAAAAAAATGTTCTGCTAGAGAATAAAATACAAGAGAACATTTTTTTTCGGCTAATTTTAAGCAAGCCACGATGCCGAAGACGAAATTCGCTTTTCCACCGACATACAGTCGACGTATTCATCGTCGTCGTCGTCGACGTCTTCGTCCATGCGATCGCATTTTGACCAATACCGGCACACACGTATAGATACAGCGTCCGCACTTTTTGGTTAGTTGCCAAAATTCACCACAAATCTCTCAGAACTAAAAAAAAAATTAAATAAAACTATCTGTACTGGTACTGTTGGGGAATATCGTCAACTATAAAAGCACGGGGCAGCTATCGAATGCCCATGATCCATTCGCGTTTCGTGCATTCAAAGTCTATCCCCCTGGTCTCCTTCAGAATTACTTTGCTCGGCCTTTAAATTTCGAGCAATTTAGCAATTCAGCTTAGATACAAGTGTGATTTTTTTTACTCAAATAAATTGTTGTTGATTTATCTAAAAATCGAACTGTTTTGAGGATATGGAGGAAGCCACACGCATTCGCATACGACGAAAAAGAGGATTTCATTTTTTTTGGCATTCAAAATAGGTACACGCATACGCCAGCAGATATGTAGCACAATTTGTGTGGGCTAGTACATTGCCACTGTTTGACAGAAGCCGCACGTTTTAATTATGTTCGAAATGTGGGACGATAGGACATATGATTTGTATTATTGTTTTGATAGCCGGGAAGTGTGGAGACATAAAGTTCATTTGCTCTTTGGAAAATGCAATTTTTATTTCAAAGCATCACATAGAAACAGGAGCCATTGTTATACAAGTTGGTCGATATATTAGAAAAAAGTTCCTTTACGTTTGACATTTCAAACAGAAAAACATTCCATCAACTTGACAATGATTTATTTCTCAAAAAAAGTGCGTAAACAGACGCATGAAGAACAAACGAGCAATAAGTGTTTTTTTTTTTTAACGACTGTTTGATTTTTTAGAAGGCCAAAGTGGTTACGATTGTGCGGTACAGCAAAGTATTTAAACAAACACTTCATTATCAACATATACTTAAAACTGTCGGAACCAAAATCTATTCAGTTCATTAATCATAATTAAAATGCTTTAACATAGTTTGTTCTTTTTCTGCTACGTTTTTAGAAAAATTGTTACCTTTAAAACAATTGAATAATTTGTAGATGGCAATATGCTAATTCTTTTCTATTCGTCCCAGGTCAACGTCGCCTCAGACCCAATTAACCTTTAATTTGCATAATCTTATAGGGTGCTTCCACCGAACACTAATCCGCGATTAAGACAAACCATCTTTAATCGCCTCTAAATCACGAGATTTACCATAAGAATATTAATCTCTTCACGACGAAATTAAAAAATTAATCGCGTAATTAACCTCTTCCACTAAAGAATTCTTAAATCAAACCGAACAGAATTCTACGTGTTCTGTGTGTTTTCTGATGAAACAAAACAAACACATCTCTTAATGTACAGCTGGGGGTCACAAACTCAGCAGTGTTTTTTGCGTGATGGAAAGGGATGCGCAGAATGGCTAATGGTGCTGTTGTTGTCGATGTGGTTGATCCTCTCAAAAAAGTTAAATGCAATAAGGTGTGAACACTTCAAAATAATGGATGGATATTAATGTTAATACTGCTGGAGTGCTGGTTGATGTTGATCAAGTTGGTCTACAATCATCTTTGTTTTCCGAAATCCCAATCAACAGATTTGACAAAAAACAAAACATCTGTTGGATTTCTAGTTATTTCGTTGCATAGATAAAAAAAATCGGTGGCAATCAAAAATTAATTTAATTATTTCTAAATCTGTGTTGCCTGAATCTGATGCCATTGAGAAATACCAAACCGAAAGCATCTGCCAAGTTAATCTCCACTATTCCGGTGGAAACACTTTGGGATTAACTTTTGATTCTCGTACGTTAATCTCTGTAGTACGTGCGGTGGAAACACCCTATTACACTCTTATGTAAACGAAAATAAATTAATGACACTTCTATCGTTAAAACCCAAAAGCTTGCAATTGGTTATGTCATGTCATGATTTTCAGCCTATATGTGAAGAGTGCTGTTAAATTTATTTTGTAATGTTTTAGTTTTAATGTTTTTGTAAAAAAATTATTAATGCAAACAACCACACCAATAATTTTTATTGTTATTATTAAAAAAACAATCTCGAATTTTCTCTCTCTGTAAATTGCTAGGATTCTTAGGACAAAAAATGCACACGATCAGATTTAAATAGCTTTTCAAACTGGAATAAATTTAGTTCTCGTGTCTTGGCAGGTGAACCAAAGACCTCGAACGTGACGTCGATTCCGCCGCCGATGCTTTTATTCCTAACATCATAAAAAGTATCAGACGAAAATTAAATTCATGGAACAACTCGATTCATGGAACACTTTTTCGTAGAGGCGAAAAAAAAACAAAAAAAAAATGTCTATTGACCAGACAGAAATGACAGATAATTTCGTACCGTCAAATTTGGATATGACCAGATATTGAGGCGTGAAATTCGAATGTCCCAAAAATAGCAAAAGTTTCTGGTCATTCGTCAAAAATACGCATGCATAAAACAAAAACTCCGCCAGATCTTCTATCCGAGCCCTCATTTGCAACCACATTCCAGCTGTCAGCTCCTTATACAAGCCCAATATGATATAGTAGCTGATTTTACCTCCAGCTCTACGCTGCTTGTTTTCACCCGTACTTGAGCAGGTAGATCACTCAATTTTCTAGCCCGTCACGAAAAAATTTGATTCCTCTTCTCCGACCAACTACCGACCAATTGCGCTAATCCAATTCCTTCCTAGGTCATGGATACGCTGATATATTTTCAGCTAATGAAATATCTCTGGTCACGGAAGCTCCTTAAAGACCATGAATAGGGCTACGTAGAAAAAGGTGTGCTGTTGATTTGATGGCTTATCCTGACTGATGGCTTGAATCGCATTTGACAGAGTCTAGCACCAGAGTCTCTTGCCGAAAATGCGTGTTTATTTTGTAATCAATTTGTCTCTTATTGGATTAGAAATTTCTTCGTTCAATCCCAGTGGTTCTGGACGGTTCAAGTCCACCATATAGATGCTGGTGTGCACCAAGGCTCAGTTTTATCTCCAACACTTTTCTCGATTTTAATCAACAATCTCTTGTCTGCCAGTCCAATTCTCTATTTTTCATACTCATGTCTGTCAATCCCGGTGGTCAAAGGATAGACATGTGCACTCAAAAGGATACAAGCATCCACCTCTGTTTATCAACTCCTACTCTCACCTCCCCGTGGTTAACACCGGGTGCCTAGTACCTCAATTTTTCCCACTAAGGCACTTCTCCTTGCATCCGGACGGCAGCGGAGGAATTCCCCAGATGGAATCAACGGTGGCGTCCATAGTTCCAGTCAGGCCGAACTACTTAGTGAACACTTTATATGGGCTACTACGACGTATTCGGAGCTCAGGCCTATAAGGAGCGGGCTATCCGGCTCTCCGTCCTTAGAGCTAAGCAAAGGATCTGGTCCTCCAGGTTGGGGGTCGTGCCGTCGGGGTGACTTCCCGGCCACGTAAAGAAACACCAGTCACGAAGCAGAAACAAGCCTCGGATTTGGACGGATTTACTGTTGACGACCAATGCAAACGAGAAAAGGACAACGAGCTCCGGATCTGCACGTGGAATGTTAGGTCCCTTAACAGACCACGTGCAGCCGAGCAACTAGCGGAGGCCCTTAACGACTGCAAGGCAGACATTACTGCCATCCAAGAAATGCGGTGGGACGGGCCGGGCAAAAGAAGGATGAAAAACTGCGACGTCTACTACGGCCACTGCTATCGGCATCAAAGACAGCGCCTATTTGGATGTGGTTTCGTTGTTGGAGGCAGACTTAGGCAAAAAGTCTTGAGCTTCAACCCTGTAAGCGAGCGCCTCGCGACGATCCGCGTCAAGGCTAAATTCGCCAACATTAGCCTGATATGCGCACATGCCCCCACAGAGGAGAAAGATGACGAGACCATATCTTATGTTCTACGAGCTCCTGGACAAAACTTATGAGCAGTGCCCTAGCTACGACATTAAGATTGTCCTCGGCGATTTTAATGCCAAGCTAGGAAGGGAGGGCATCTTTGGTCGTACTGTCGGAAAGCATTGCCTGCACGACACGTCCTCCGATAACGGATTCAGGCTGATCGACTTTGCTGTGGGGCGACACGTTGTGGTAGCTAGTACACAGTTCCCGCATCTCAATATCCACAAAGGGACATGGAGATCTCCCGATCAATCAACCGTCAACCAGATTGACCATATTGCGATCGACGCAAGGCACTCCTCCAGTATCATGGATGTCCGAACTTTCCGAGGGGCCAACATTGACTCGGATCACTACCTTGTTGTAGCCAAGGTACGGCTGCGGATATCCCGACCAGCGCCAAGTAATGGAAATACTGTGAGGAAGTTTGACGTCGGCCGACTACAATCGCAAGAGATCGCGAGGTCCTTCTCCAACTGAGTCTCTCAAAACCTTCTACGAAGTCCTATGCAACCAGCATCAAGTATTGATAGCCAGTGGCAACACTGCCAAAATGCCATAAGAGACGCCGCCTCTGAAGTGCTGGGTTTCACGCGGCGAGGAAGCATACAAAGCGGCGCTGCACAGAAGGACTAGAGCTGCTCGCGAGCTCTACGAGCAGAGGAGGAGAGAGGAGCACCGGCTTCTCCGAAGGAAAAAGAGAGAGCACGAGAAGCGCGCGGTTGAAGAATAGAGAGATGTTACAACAGGAATGAGGTTAGAAAGTTTTACCAAAGGATCAAAAGGTCCTGCCAATCGCAGTCGGTGCTGAGGATTTGGAAAGACCACTTCTGCAGACTGTATAACGGCGAGGACGAACCAAATACCGCTGTCAGGCAGAACGAACCATTTAACCCGGGCGAAGACGTTACCGACGAAGCATACGAACGATACCGCCCACCCGACCTGGAGGAGGTGAAAGTAGCTGTGTCTAAGCTCAAGTGCAACAAAGCAACCGGAGCAGACGGCCTAGCTGCCGAACTTTTTAAATCCGCTGGCGATGAGCTGGTTAGGAGCATGCACCAGCTCATCTGCAAGATATGGTCGGAAGAAAGCATGCCCGACGAATGGAACCTCAGCATTGTTTGCCCGATCCTGAAGAAAGGAGACCCTCTGAGTTGTGCCAACTACAGAGGCATAAGTCTTCTTAACATCGCATACAAGATCTTTTCTGCTGTACTGTGTGAACGCCTGAAGCCGTTTGTCAACAATCTGATATCAGTGTGGCTTTAGGCCAGGCACATATCAGTGTGGCTTTAGGCCAGGAAAGTCCACCATCGATCAAATATTCACACTGCGGCAGATCTTGGAGAAAACCCAGGAATTCCAAATCGATACACACCACCTCTTCATCGATTTCAAGGCCGCGTATGACAGCATCTATAGAGACGAGCTATATAGCGCAATGTCTAGTTTTGGCATCCCTGCCAAACTCGTCAGTCTGTGCAGGATGACGATGGAAAACTCACGCTGTTCCGTCAAGGTCGGCAAAGACCTCACCGACCCCTTTGATGTCAAAAAAGGAATTAAGACAAGGCGACGCGCTGTCATGCGACTTCTTTAACATCATACTTGAGAGAATTGTGCAGAACTCTCGCGCCAACACCAGAGGTACAATCTTTCAAAAGTCCGTTCAACTACTTGCATACGCAGACGACATTGACATAATCGGTAGAACAAAGCGTGATGTCAGTGAAGCCTTCGTGAGTATTGGGACGGAAGCGGCGAATATGGGTTTAGCAGTCAATGAGGGCAAAACCAAGTATATGCTGTCATCAAGAAAAGACACCCAACACCGACGTCTTGGACAAAACATCACCATCAACAGCTATAACTTTGAGGTAGTTAGGGACTTTGTCTACCTGTACAGCGATACCGACCTAGCCAAAAGAGTCAAAACACAACGTCTACGATGGCTGGGTCATCTAGAGCGGATGGACACCAACGCCCCGGCCCGGAAAATCTTCGAATCCTCACCGCAGGGACGACGCGGTAGAGGAGCACCGAGACTCAGGTGGCGCACGCAAGTGGAAGGGGACCTCAGTCAACTTCGCGTGCGAAACTGGAGACGGCTAGCTAGAGACAGAGCTGGCTGGCGAAGCTTGTTGGCTGAGGCCCAGGTCCACCCCGGACTGTAGCGCCACCTTAAGTAAGTAAGTAAGTCTGTCAATCCCAGTTCTTTAGACGTCGATGTAACCGATTACATTATGAAAAATTCATTAAATTCAAACCCAAACAGAATCTCAGCCTGGGGGTTGTAAAAACAATAAATTTAATTCATCTTAAACGCAATACTGTCTAATATCTCTCAAGCTCAATCGAAGTTTTCAGCTATTATCCATGAATGACACTTGCAGGTTAGGCTAGGTTAGCTTAGGTAGGCTTGCTTGAAAACATTGTCACTGTGGCCTGGTACCCAAACATTGCGAACATTATTCTGTCTGCTTAGAGCCCAAAGTTCTGAGCGACAGGCAGGTAGTAGGTACACGAAATTTTACTGTTGGTGTTGCCAGGACCTTAATTGCTGCTTGGCTGTCTACGTAAATGGAAATATCCTCCTGTGATAATTCCAATACTCTGGCCTTTTCGACGGCTACAATTTAGGCTTGGAAGATACTGCATTAGCTCAGCAGTCTTCTGCTCGTTAGGATACCGAGTTTGACAGAGCATACACCTGCTCCAGTACCCTCACTTGATTTGGAGCCATCTGTTTAGATTGCTACCTGGGAGTTGGTTATATTATTATTGAGCCTCCAGTCTTCTCTGCTGGGAACGTAAATGGAGTAGACCTTATTGAAGTCAAGACAAGGTGTTATATGGTCAGTTATTCCTACACAGCATCCTTGGTGTGTAGGATTGAGCTTTGCCCTGTGGATCGCATACTCCAATTGCCTGTGGCTTGAAGTCTTATAGCGCTTTTTGCGGAACTTTCTTTTATGAAGAGATCTATAGGCGAAATGTTAAGGATTGTCTCTAACCCCATGGTAGGCGTAGATCTCAGAGCACCTGTAGTGACGAGGCAAGCCAACCTTTGTACCTTAGTTGAAGCTTTTATATTTTTCTCTTTTCTGCTCGGTTGTAGCTGGCTAACAGATGCAGCTTTCATAGGTGAGTATAGTTCTTACTATAGCTGTGTAAAACCAGTTTGATATTTTGGGGGAAGGACTCCTTTTTTCCCCGCATATTCGGTTACACGTACATCGGGCTGTTTAAGCTTTTTTAACTCTTTCTTCTGTGTTTGGATTCCAGCTAAGCTTACTGTCTAGGATGATACCCAGATATTTGACACTTTTAGATAGCTGAAGAGCTGAGCCTTCCAGTATTGATAGCTCTTCCACCGGTATCGACCTCCTTTTCGTAAAGAGGTTTTTGACTGGTTGTCGCTAAGGCCACGTGACCTGAACCATCGGCTTAGTTTATTCAGCCCATCTTGCATCAGATCAACAAGTGTTGGCAGGAATTTTCCACGCACTATGAGCACAAGGTCGTCGGCATAAGCGACGTGTTTTACCGGTGACTTGCTGAGCTTCATTAAATATGTATTTAATGTCACCTAGTTTAGATGTTATTATTTGGCGCTTTAGCATCGCGACTATAAAGTTACATACCACTTTGATGGCACCAGTGCCTTTGAGCGCATTCTCAATGGCTTCGGTGGTCACATTATTAAATGCACCCTCAATGTCAAGAAACGCTGCAAGGGTGTATTCTTTAACTTGCACTGACGCTTCTATACTAAGAACCACGCCATGTAGCGATGTCTCTAAGATTGCCTTTCAGGTAAGACAATCTTAGAGACACTTGCACCTCTGTAACCAGAAGCTCCCGATTTTGGGTTTGTGTGTTAATGACAACCTACGTTACAATTACCCCACGTATTCGACGTCGCGTCGGCATCTGTCGCTAAGAACACTGTCGGGAAATGCTTATTTTTTTTTTTTTAACGATGCCAGACAAACTTTCACCATCTGATATGGCTGATATTTAAAAAGCGTATATATAGTCTATGTATATACAACCAAAACTTAAATACGACCCTCATTTCTGGGTAAGTGCGCCAAAGACCACCTTTTTAAAGGTTCTCAAATTTTAAGCTAAGGACAAAACACTGAACCCTTAACCAGAGACATAGGATAGACTCATTCAGTTTTAAAGGAATAACGTTTTTTTTAAGTATTGTGAGAGCCTGGTTAGGTTGAGTTAGGTTGAAGTGGCTGTCAAGTGTTAGAAAATCTTGTTAAAAGAATTTAGACCTGCTGTAAAGGTCCATTCTGGTACCACCTGGATCTATCGAAAGTTACCTCTTTACGTTATGAACAGTGTTGAGCTTCTTATGGCTAAGATCGTTGTTGAATATAACTCCAAGGTAAAAATTCCATTTCTGAGTGAGAGCGGGGCCTGTACAGAGAAGGTAAAGCGTGGTCTTACTTCGTGGTGATCCAGACACCTACTTCAAGTCCGATATAGACAGTTTCTACTATCTTTAATATTGTGAGCTTAAATCGCAGCATTTCGTTCTTTTCGAATAAAGAAACCAGCTCTGTTTTAGATTTCCGAAGACTTTGAACTGATCACAGATAACAGATTTTTGGCTTTGGTACTGATTGTCTTCTAAGCAACCAACATAATTTTGGTTTAAACATCAAAGGAGTGAATTGCCTTCCCATGTACACCCAGTGGGTGAAAATCAAACCCACAAAACTAAGCTTTTCCGTTAGTTATTGACAGTTAATGAGCAGCCACAGAGGTTGCTCCTCTATTGGCTGTTCCCTGAATTACAGGCATTCTGATATGGAGCTCTGCAAAATTATGGTACATTTAATTTTCCTTAAATTAAAAACTGCAGATCTTTGCCAGATTGTATTTTATAAGCGACACTTTACAAGGCTTTGGTTTAAGCAGTTATCTCTTCGTTCCTTCCCTTCGGAACTTTTTAAATACATATGCTATGGTTTGAGATCAGGTCCTCGGAATTCGTCTAAACATTCACCGAATTTCAACAAGGTTAAGCGCTGTCGTATGAATTCGGAAATAACACGAAAGGCACTATCTTCAGCAAATCTTTGAATATACTGGGGTACGCGCAAATATTGACGTTATCGCCCACAACAACAGTGACGTGGTTGAAGCTTTTACGGCAATTGAAGAGCAGACTTACTTGCCTTTATGTTATCAACAAACCTTCTTCTATAGCCTAGAGGTAGTAGTAACCGCAAGTGGCAAAAACTTAACATCAACTCGAAAATAACTCTATAAAATCGTAGGCTTTAGGATTTAGGTTTGGCAAAACAAATGTGTTCATAACTGCTTTCACAAAAGACGAAATATTTAAGTAATATCAACCAGCAGAGATAGAGGAATATACTCGGCCTTCAGCTCTCTGTTAATTTTGAAACAGTATCATTTTTCCTACCTGTATCTTTACCGCTACTTTTCCGGCAACTGCACTGCAAGTGATATGATTGCGCTTGTCAAGTTACACAAATATTTTTGGTTTCAAGATTTAAAATCACACATCAACAAACAAACGCATAATTAACTGATCGCTCAATATTACGAATGCTGTGCGCGTTACAAATCCTTCTTACGCTAATGGTAGGATCTACATTTTTTAGCCAAATTCGAACGGCGGATTAAGAAACTATTCATGACAAACAGAACTCCCAAAGGCGTTTCAGGTTCTTGTAAATAAAACTCGTATTGCCCCGGACAGAATTCGAACCCAGGACCTCTTGCTCGGTAACAAGGCGAACAAACCACAGCTGCTGTGGTGTTAAAAATTCTGCGTCAGTATTTCCTCATAAGAAAAGGAGCTCGGAAGAGTAAACTCTATTTCGCTGTGGACCGTCGTATATATACTACGAAGCTTATGGCAGACCATGAGAGGCTGTCAGGATATCAAGCCTCTGTGTGCTCCAAGAATCTTAACAAGGCGTCCTAGAGATTGTCTTAGTTTCCGAGCTAAACCACAGGCACATGATAGATCTAATTTTTTGTGAGCTTGTACTTCTTTCGCTGCACTAAAAATCTTTGTAGTTCTTTACTTAAACGAAGTTAAATTTAGGATCCTAAGCATTTTGTGTGTGCCTACCAGGTTCTGGGAAAAGACAATAGTATTTTTTTTTATCCGCACATGACACGTCTATCTCCACATTAGGTTCCTGTTGGCATGCTGAATATAAAAAAGGAATAAAGTTCAAAAAGTCCATAGCAACATTTATAGACTCTTTTATACACTATTGATTCGTTAAGCCCAAAATTGATATGCTACGATACGTCCGGGATTGAATCTCTGAATACTGTTTTGCTTTTCGTCTTAAACTAACGAAGAGTGACATTTAAAGAAACGTTCGATATAAGCGGACATAGAAATGTCAAATGTACACCTGTGCAAATATTTTATTCCAAGGTATATGACTAATTTTGGCAATCTCAAAAATAATAATTATTGAAAAATAAAATTTTAAATATTTTAATCGCAACATTTGAATTTCAACGTCAAGCATAAAGCGCTACATACAAAGTTTACCTATCTTTTACGTTTCATAAATCTATTGGCTGCCTTGCAGAAGAGACGACAGACGATGCAAGAGGACCACATTTCAAAAGTTCAAAAATTAAAATCACCTGTTCTAAATTTAGCCCAACGAACGATCTTGCATTGACCAATTTGTATATACTTTTCTGTAGAACAACAAATAACCACTGTTTACATGAATCCATCCGCTATTGCCGAGCATTATTTAGCGACCTTGTTTGCTTTTGGTATCATTGAACTCCTCGCTTATGGTGAGGTGAATCGTTTTTGGCTGACTAATTTCTTATTTTCTTTTCGTTTCAGGTTCAAAACCAAGAAATCACAGACGCAATGTTTTATGGTGCGTATTCTTTAAAATCGTTCTTGACAAATGTGAAGAAAGGACAAGTCAAACATTGATGATCCCGCCAGCTTCTAATTTTGAACGCGACTCTTTCGTGTTGAAACGGGCCAACGCCGAACAACGATCTATACACATTTTTTAACGCACTCGGCCGTCGCAGCCGAGCGCATGATTTTGCGTACAAAAATATTCGCATACATCTGCTATTAATAGCGGCTATTGCTAGTTTTTTTGTTATTTTTTTTTTTTCAACATTATTTTTTGGGAAAATTAGTGAGAGAAAACTTTTTTTAGTACTTTTGGACGGGAACACTTTTTTATTTTACCAAAGAAAATAAAAAAGCATTAAAGGGTCCAAGAGTGCTGTTTACGAGTGTTGTGGTTCGGATCCATTAAGTTGTCTGTGTTTTGTTACATTTGAAGATTATTGAGGAAACAAGGTCGAAACTTATGTCACAAATGTTTGTCTTGGAACGTTTAAAAAATTTTCAAATTTTCAAACAGCTGCAAGCCGACAGCAACAGATAAAACGGGTTTTTATGTTATCGTTTTGTGATTTCCTGATGAAACAGAATACACGTTTTTTTTTCGTTAATTTTTCCGAACCGGAAATACTTTCGACATAGTATCAGATTATGAGCTTAGGTCTTAGACATAAGCTCTGTTGTGAAGATTTCGCATTGGGACTTTGCGGAGAGCACCGAGGTGCTGATGATGATCACTCGGAATTCTTACATATCTCTTACACAACTTAATGTTAAATTTGTATTTTCCAACAGTGATTTCCGAAATTTGAAAGCTGACTGCGCCAAGGTTGCTGAGAGTAAATCTGCCAAACAGGCTGTCATTTATTAAGTTTGTTCTGCCAAATTAAAAAGCAGTCAGCAATATGTGCAATTTATCAAATTGTTTTAGTAAAGTGGCCCTTCCCTTCGAAACTTTGGGCGACCCTTCGCAATCGTCCGATTACTACGTAATCGTCCTTCCGAGATGACTATTCGGAACTTGGTCGCAAAATCGAGTTGACCGGTTCAGCGTATCTACCAATATACATACGTCAACGAACCGCAAGATCGATCGAGAATGTGAAGGGGGAAACCGAGACATTTTTTCACTGCTGCGCCATGAAATGGTACCCGTACAAACTTCAATTGACCCAGGCGAATATTAACGACGCATATTCGCTAATTAGGTCCTTGAACAGTTTAATGTTGTTGATGGATTGATCGACGAAGTTTATTTCTGGATGAAAAGGTTCGCCAGCAGGCAAAGTTGTCAAATCAGGTCAATGCCAAAAGGAAAACCCAAAATTTTATATCAACGAATACCCAACCTGCGATAATTACTGTACTGCGACTGCTACCGGCAACAGCAAAAGCAACGCTTATTTGGATGTAGTTTCGTCGTTGGAAGACTTCAGCTTAATTGATGTGAGCGAGCGACGGCGATTCGCACTAAGGCTGAAACTAAACCATCATACGCGCGCCTACCAGCAATGCCCTATACAACACCTAGATTGTCCCGGGCGATTTTAATGCAAGCTAGGAAGAGGATTTTCGGTCTCACGATCGGAAAGCACAGCCTGCTCGTCACGACCTCTGATAACGGATTCAGTCTAATTGACTTTGCTGCGGGGCGATACAACATCCAAAAAGGGACAGGGGGATCTGTCCCGATCAGTTTACCGTTAACCAGATTGACCATATTGCAATCGACGCAAGATACTCATCATGGACGTGCGAACCTTCCGTGGGGCCAACAATGGGGTGGATGACTACGTCGTTGTAGCCAAGCTGAGGATTATAGAGGAATCGCAGTCGGATGATTTGGAAAAACCATTTCTGATTTCTAAGCCGAATCCCGTTGTTCATGCAAAATTAACTATTCAGTCTGGGCGAAGAGGACACCAATGAAGTAAACGAACGATGCCGCCTTCCCGACGTGCAGGAAGTGAAAGTAGCTGCGTCTTCCTTAAGTGCCGAAAAACAGCCGAAGCAGACGGCCAAACTTCCGAACTTGTAAAATTAACTTAATTCAATCAAACTCAAATCAACTGCCAGCAGATGTGGTCCGAGGAAAATATGACCAATGAATGGAACATCATTGTTTGCACTGTCCTCGAAATCCTCTTAATAGCGCCAAAGGGACATCAGTCACCTCAATAGTATACAAGATTTTTTCTGCTGCGCAGTGGGAACGCCTAAAGCCGCGTTGTCACAAGCAACGTAAAACAGGAACAGAAACAGAATTTCATACATTAGCAACTAAAACCTAAATTCGCTGAATACTTTTTGCGTTGCTAATGTATGAAATTCTGTTTCTGTTCCTGTTTCTGTTCCTTGTGACAACGCGGCTTAAGGCGTATCTGTTCATATCAGTGTAGATTTAGGACATCGATCAAATATTCCCACTGTAACAGATCATGAAAAAAACAGGAATTCCAAATAGCAAATTTTTTTCATCGGTTTCAAGGCTGCGCAAGACAACATCTATATATTTATAGGCGCGCTATGTAAGGCACTTTCAGCTTTGATATCTTTGCCAAACGCGTCAGTGTGTGATGTGCTGGATGACCAAGGAAAACTGACGCTGTTCCGTCAAGATCAGTAATAACCTCACCGACATCTTCAATGTCAAAAAGAGGATTTAGACAAGGTGGCGCACTGTCATGCGACTCCTTCAACATCATACTTGAGAGTTTTGTAGAACTCCCGCGTCAATACCAGAGGCACAAACAATCTTCTAAAATTCCACACAATTACTCGCACACGCAGGCGATATTGACATAATCGGAAGAACTCATCGTGATGTCAATGAAAATGGACGGAAGAGGTGAATATAGGCTTTCTGGAGCAACTTAAGTGTTCAATTATAAGACCCTCACCAATATCCCCCCTAGGTCTTCTTGGGATGATCTTGTCTTTCAGGAAAATAAATCGATTGAAACTACTCTCTCAACCTTGCTTGAAAAAGACCCCTTACCAATATCCACATATAAACTCATACTAAAACTGGATCTATTAGATCAAACCTTAGATGAACAGGTTTCCCCACTTGTCTGGGACGAAACAGATTTGGCCAAGGCTGGACCTTAAACGCTCTACAAGTATGATCACTGCCCTTGATCACACATTTGTGCTTCAATCAGTGTCATAAGAGGACATTGTCTGATAGGCAAGAATGCAAGTCTTGGTTGCATTCTACTCACTTTTAATGACTTTGAATGACTAATGAGTTTGAATGACTAATGAGTTTTAACTTTTATACTGACTTATAATTCTACTGACTTCTAATGACTTTTGCATATTCATGAATGAGAAGGAGGAAAGGCCATACTTTGCCTTCTCTGCACATGCCCCGCTCTATCTTAGAAACGAAATCTCAGCCCTGAAGCTTTCTTCTTCAACAATCTAGGGCTAATCGATCTCAACACGACCGATCCAACTCGTCTCTCTTGCTTCATTTAGACTAAACCAACTGGCACTTGCAACTCAGAAGAGCCATCACCTGACCTCTCTTACAATCATGCATGTTGTGTGCGTTACGGGTGTTTTTACACACATGAAAGGGACCTACAATTTTTTGCTGATTCCGAAATGGCGAATTGAGAGGTGTCTTATGACAAATGATACTCTCGGAGGGTGTGTCACATACTCGCGGAGGTGACACACCGTGAAAAAACTTTTATTGCCTCGGTCGGGATTCAAACCCGGGTCCTCGTGTACAGTGGTCCTACACACTAACCTCTGCGCCACGCCGCCCAAACTCGCATGCTTCGTTACCATAAGTAACTCAAAATTCAACGAAGGGACGCAACTTTCAATAGATCCACGTAACACCCCAAATGGACCTTTATAGGTCGGTTTTCTAACATCCGAAGAGCCACATTTAGCTTACTTAACCTAACCTAAGACTCTAATCATCCCAGTCTACCTTAACGGTGTAGAAACATAAACCGTGTTAGAGGCAGGTGAAAACGTCTTAGACTGCTTCGAGAGGAAAAGTCTTTCGGGTGATTTTTGGCCTCGACTGCGTAAAAGGAGAGTGGAAGAGGAGACATAACATCGAACTGTTCGTCCTAGTCAAAAGAGTCAGAGTACAAAGGCTGATATGGATGAGTCATCTGGAGCGGATGGACACCAATGCCGGGTCCAGAAAAACTTCGAATTCAACCTGCAGGGACGGAGTCGTATAGAAGAGGAACAACCGAGACTTAGGTGGAGCAAAAAAATGAAAGGCGATCCCGGCTAGCTTCGGGTGCAAAACTGAAGACGACTAGCTAGAGCTTATCCGGTTGGCGAAGCTTGTTGGCTGAGGCCTAGATCCAAAACAGATTGTAGCGCCACCACGTAACGAAGCACACATTGCTAGGCTACTCAGTGAGCTTCAATGAAAGACCCAAAATATGATCTTAGAAAAGGCTCACTGTCATACACTGTTCTGATGTCAGTGCGTAGGATATATGAAAATTGCACGTGGCCGCATAGACCAGGCATGATGCGAAAGCCACAGCACTAGATTTGAACGATGTAGATGTGTCTTTTTAACTCTAATTGCTGGTTCTTCTTCAAATCTAACGAGTACCAAGAACTAAAAAGAAATTTCACGTATTCGAGAGTGGTGAAATTAAGAGGGGGTAATGTGATGGGGAAAATAAATGAGACATTTTCAAAATGACGCAAATAATACATCAGCCCCATAGAATGAACTAGAACATTTCCCTCCAATGTACGCATAGAACGAACTAGAACGGTTAAAAAAAAAAGCAGATACTACAACAAACTCGGCCGCTCTATGTGACACAGTTGATTTTTGGACTTTGTAATGGTAAAATGAACATCGTAGGTGACAACAAAAACTGAGTGAGTTGCAATAAAGTAAAAAGGGTTTAAAGATAAGGAATTATAGTGAATTAATAAACGTGTGCAAAGGAATTGATATAATATTTTGGGTATACTGAAGTTGTGTTTGATTATGAAAGAATTTCACAATACAATTAAACTGATATTGAGCCTTATTCATCAAACTCGTGGCAAAAATACGACAATATTTTCAGATATATATTAATACTATTAGTCCCATTTATACATCGCTGCTTTGTCTTTGAGGCGCAACACTTGTGGTAAGAAGCTTTGGCGTCTAAAAGTAACTTTTTTTTTATCACGGTGCATTCTGATAGAAGTAAATCATTGCAGCAAATTGAGAAAAGATCGCTAGAAAAAAACGAGAAAAGAAAACCTCCACTAATCAACAGTCGTAATATGTAAAATAAGAAAATCATGCTTCTTTAACTAGCATTGTTATTATTGTATTTTATATTTTATTTATAATATAATAGTATATATATTTGCAATATTTATTTTATTTTAACAATTTGTAAATATAAATATATTTGTAACAACAGATTTGTTAGCAACAGTTTGTATCTAAAATACGTTTTTTTTATTTTTATTTGTATTTTATTTTCTGCTTAAATAGTGGTAAGACCGTTTTCATTTGTTTATTTTTCTAAAAGAAGAACGTGTCTTTTTTTGAACACATCGAACAAACGATTTATATATAATTTCTCATATTAGATTTGAGTTTTTTTTTTGTTATAACCGTCGTATAGTTTAAGTATAGTAACAAATAGGTTTTATAATAAGAAAGTGGAAGGAATATAATTGCCAATTTTTTTTTATTGTAGATGCAATTCAATTAAAGCGTTTTGTTTTTCTAACATTTATATTCTACTACTACTGCTGGCAACAATAAACGTTATAATTTTCTATAATTTACTACGGTTTTACAAGCTACTTTAATATTTATGTATTCTCTTTAGTACATTTATTGCAGTTTTTTTAGGATTCTACTTTTTAAATACCAACGCTAATTATTATAGACTTTGGATGAAATGGTAAGAAAATTTGGATAAAATTGTGTTTTCGAGGTCTACCTTCTCACAGTGACACTGACATGATGTTTCGTTTGCAAGAACAAATATATCGAGTTATCAACTCATTTTAATACCAATCAATAAGCGAAAATTTCTAACGTCTTCCACAGTTTTATCCCAAAAGGGATGTCCAAAAGCGCTCACGTACTGTTCATACCATTGGGAATTAGTTTTGGTAACGGGTGGAAGTATAGAAAAACAATAAGTGGATAGAAAGTGAAAAAAGTAGTTTTCCTGAGCATAAACGCTTGGTTTAGATCTACTAGGTAAATGAAGATAATGGGTGAGTTTCTACCCTATTTATGAGTGAGTTTTGAGTGAGGAATCAGTTAACGAAGATCATTGGCCAATAATTTTTTACTTTGTTCATAAAAAGTTGAAAAATTATAACCGCAAGTGTTGAGCAAGATGAAAATAACAATACTTAAAAAATCAGCCCTCCAATATTGGGGGTTTTGCGTGGGACCAGCAACCCTACCACGTAAAAACTCAATAGTTAAGATGGTCGACTCAGAAAAATAAAATCCTCCGATGCCAGATTTCACCCACGTGGAAAGGAATCTAGACGATAAAGGATCAACACAATAGGACTGAGCTAAGTTGATACGTTGGATGCAGAACAATCAGCAAACTTATCGAAAATGTTGATCACATAAACACCCTACGGATTATTATTGAACCGTGTATTAAATACAGATCAGCACTTTACCTATTCTTTAAAGACTTTGAGTAGACTTCGACAGCCTCAATAGAGAGTTTATCTGGTATGCGTTTACTGTCACTAGAATAATGGACCTCTAATAAATGACAGCCAACGTAGAGAGAGAGGCAAATCTAGTTGGGTTGAAAATCAATGCCACAAAAAGCAAAGTGATAAGTTCATCATCATTATCAACAAAATCGACTCGAGCTCAAATAAGTTTGTCTGGACAACTCGTAGGGAGAAACTCGAAAGCTTCCAATATTTGAGAAGCATAGTATCTAGTGATGGTAGAAACAAAGACGACGTTCCCAAACGGATTGGCAAAACCAAATCGGCGTTTGCAATGTTGTGCAGGGTATGGAGAAACAACGTCATCAGCCTTAGCACTAAGCTTCGGCTATTCCGCTCGAATGTTAAGCTTGTACTATTGTATGGATGCAGTACCTGGAAAGTGACCGCCACTAGCACAAGGATGCTGCAGGCATTTGTAAATGTGTGCTTCAGAAATAAATTAAGGATCTTCTAAAAAACCGTCTCTCGAATGACGGACTTTATCTGATCGGCAGTGGATCGGCCACACTCTAAGGGAGGGTTACAGTTTCATTGCAAGATACACAATGGAATGAAACCCATTTACCCAAGGTAGCAGGAAATCTGATCGACACCGAAACACATGGCGTAGGAACGTGGAGGAGGAATGCAGAATTGCAGACAACTGGGAAAATGGTGGAGAGAGCTTAAGCACATCGCTGGAAACCACACACGATGGCGCGCAGGAGGCCCTTTGCCCGTCAAGGGAAACTGGAAATTATACTAGTTACGAGATCTTCAAGATTTCAAGGCTCTAACTGGTGGATAACTTCAAACGTTTTTTAATGTCAGAGTTAGTCCCCAAACAGAGTGCAGCATTACCGACATGAAGGTAAAATTTTTTCGATTCTTTTCGGTTATTATAAATAGGGCATTGATTCCTGATTTTAGACAACTGCTTCATTCGCTCTTCTGCATTTGCCTATAGAGAGCAAAACACGGTGCGAGCCTATTGCTGGAAAAACCAAGCGCCACGCGCAGCCCATCATCCAGCAAAACCCTCCATTGGTACAAGACAGCTAAAACCGCTATCCAGAAAGTGCGATGGAATGGGCCGGACAACATGAAATAATAAACTTTGATCTACAAAAGATAAACTGCTTTAAAATACGTATTAGATTTAGACAAGGAGTAATGACCTCTCCAGATAAAAGTAAACATCCTATACGAGCCATAGGCAGTAATAGACGACGCCGATAAAGATTGTTCTCACGAGTTTCTCGACAAAACCTTAGAGCCAAGAGCGTAAAAATTATTGCAAGAAGTTATACCCATACCCTGTGAGTTAGAGCAAAAACTTTCTACATGACAATATGCTTACAGGCCCAAAAGAGGGATCTACACAATTGTGCACCTCTCAGAGGGTAAATTGTAGACAATCTTGCGACTTCTTAACACAGTGTACTTCTATCTTTTGACTTCCCTTAAAAAAGCCTTCGACAGGGCAATGAAAATCATTGTTGTCCAACAGTTGGATAAAAAAAAAATGAAATCCTTAATGTTGTTTGGCAATTTCCCACAAGTAGATTCTTTACAGTTTAGGTTGATGGGCATAGCTTACCTACGTTACGGGTTGAAAATGGTATTCCCCAAGGTTCACCATAACGCCTACATCAATTCAATGATAGAAACGATGCAGCTTAAAACTTTTGAACTGGATTTTGTTGGAGTATATACCGCCAATATATATAATATATATAATATCAGCCTCCGGCGTTCAAACAGCAGTTCACAGCTAGAAAGGGCTAAAAGGCCACCAATAATCTAAAACAAGGTAAGAATGCCTTTTAAGGCAAGAAACGGGTTACGGTAGGTGGGAACCAACCTCTAGACGACCCCGCCGGAAGGGTAATTAAAGAGCAGAGGTTAAAAAGGCCGGACACATCCCAATCCTCTGCTTAGCGGCCATGAAGTATGCCCCAACAACCGGGTTGCAGGCACAACCCTCTCAGGCGAGGATTTAGTGGGGCAGGCGTCCGATGGCATCTCCGCTCCCTTGAAAAGGGCTTTTGACCTGAGGTAGCGAAAAAGAATGCAGGAGAACATAGAGTTCAGCCGGGAAGTTCACTATAGATAGACTGTCATAGAGTTCACCTGACAGTTTCCTTGAATTTGATCAAAGCTCCACGACCAATGTGGGCCAGAATAAGCCAAAAGCTGGCATAAAATCGAAAATTAAACTGCGACGTTATTATCTTGCGCTATTATTTTCGTAAGCATAACTGTCCGGGGTAGAACAAGTGATCGGTTTTTAAAGCAAAACGTGGCTGGAAACATCCACGTTTTAGTACATTTGAAAATAAACGCGGCCGTCCAGTTACTTCTTTTGAGTCATCTTCTGGGCGAACAAAACGTCAAAAGACAAAACAAATTCGAGAATCGGCATCTGTTTCTGTTCTTAGTTTTGCAACACAAATGAGCCAATCACAAGCATCAAAGTTGTTGCAGTAAATAACCTCTAAAAGCCCAAACCGTGCAGAAAAATTTATGAAGGCTTACGTAAGATCAAACGAATCACAGATTACTGTAATGACGGGTGAAGATGCTCTTGCTGTTTTAGTAGAAGCAAAGTTATCTAGAAATCAATAAATGTAATAAGAATAAGTGCCCCGGAAAAACTTCCATCCTATTGTTCGAAATGCAAGAAAATAATGCTTTCCCTCACAGCAACATAACAAAATAAGTAGCTTTTCAGTTGAAGCAACTTTACAAGCTCTGCTTGATCTTACTGTCCAGCGGCTACTTCAAACACAAAAAACTGTTCTTAATTTATTTGAGAATGCAGAATTAAAAAGCCTTACTCTAAACACGGAAAGAGGTTTTGATGGTAGCTTGGGGCATAGCTCCTATAAGCAAACCTTTCATGGGCTTCAAGCTTCTGATTCGGCAGTTTTTATCACTTGCCTTGTTCCACTCCGTCTCAGTTACTGGGCTAAAATTTTATGGCAAAACCCACGTCCAGCTTCTACGAGATACTGTCGACCGCTTAAAATTGAATATGTTAAAGAGTCAGCAGAATTTTCAAGAGCAGAAAGAAACAGAGTAAATGCTGAGATTAAAGAGGTAGTAAGTACTAAAACGATGTTGGATGACAGATTGTTTGTAGTGAGTCACAACTTGATTTTAACAATGGTTGATGGCAAAATATGCAACGCGCTAACAGATACTTCATCGACTCAAAAATGCTGCACTGTTTCTTAGAACTTCAACCGAATCGAAAAAATCACCCCAATTACGCAAGTCGTATTCGAGAGTCACATACGAGCTTGCTCGTATTTCGTTATTATGAAACTGAGAGTCACTACGAACATACTCGCACGCTTATGAGTTTCATGTCAAAAAGAAAAACGCATACCATCGCGTGCGGTATCCAGTTCACATCGGTAATTATGCAAGTCGTATGTAGTCGTTTTTTCAACGGATTTTGTCGTGTTTTCTTCACTTGACATTTTAAAAGTGACTTCAAAAACAACAAAAAAACAACAGATTTTTTTAAATGTTTTTATATCGATATGTTACTGGACATTTTCTTTAAAATATTTGAAAACATTGGTTGTGGTATTGCTAAAGTAAAATAGTTTTCAGCGAAGAAATAGAGCACAGCCAACTTCAAAATTGGTGCCACTGACGTTGTGTGTACTCTTTTCACAATTGTCTTACTTCTTCCAAAAGTTGTGTTAATGTATTTTTGGGAAGTTGAAAAAAAATAATAAAACTGCGATTAATTTCTTGAGTTGAAAATTAATTTGAAATTTAAACTTTAAAAACACACCATGCATTCGGCATATTTATTGAAATAAACTATCTCTGGTGGCTCTGTGAATATTTGCCAACCGTTGTGTTGGTTCCTTCACATAAATGCGGTCATCAAAAAATAGATCGATTGAAGTGATTCTCCTTTTTCGTTGTTCAATTTGAGATCTGACATAAATCACCGGATCTTTCAAGCTTGCTTTAATTTTTTACATCTGGAATTTTGACACTACTTGTGCATTTAAAGTGCGATGAAAAGCGTTGCTGCCCGGCTGCATCTGTGATGGAGTCATATTCAACGCATACGACTTGCATAATCGCAAAGCAAATACGATACGATACGAGTACGAGTCGAGGTGACTTTTTGTCTACGACTTGCGTAATCGGGGTGAATGATTAAGTTTCCAGTAAAAACAGAACATGTAGGAGTTCGGGCTGTCCGTTTTACATGGGTGGATACGTTTCTTCGAGTGCCTTCTTCATTTGTCATATAAATTACCAATTAAAAAGTGGCAAGCCAGAGGAAACGATAAAATTATTGTTGCAGAAAATAAAGCTCGAATTCAGAGGGAATTTAAAGAAAAACGCAGGCTGATCATTGATACACCTAAGCCTGGGTTCGGCAATTCGAATGATGGCAACACAGCCAGACGATTTTTTCAATCCTTTTTTCAATAACTAAATTCGATATTAAATTGATTAAAAAATGCACACAATTATGATAGTTGTGTCACGTGGGCATGAAATTGATGTCAACCGGTTCAGAAACTTTTCTTACGAAACAGCTAGATACTTTGTATCTAAGCACCCCTGGTACAACATGTCACCCACATTACACAAATATTTTATTCATGGTCCCGAAATAATCTCCTTTGCTTTGCTGCCTATCGGAAAGTTGAGTGAGGAGGCCCAAGAAGCAAGAAATAAGGATTTTAAAAACTACAGAGAAAATTACTCGCGTAAGTGCAGTCGCGAAAAAAAGAATCTTGATGTATTCAACTGTTTCTTGTTAAGCTTAGACCCATATATCACAAGTAAACGAAAGCTACCGGTAAAAAAATTTCAACATCTTCCTGGAGAAGCATTAATTTTATTAAAGTCCCCCACTATTCTGCAAAATAATGACAGTGAAAATTGCGAAGATTATGATGTGATGAAAGCGATGATTAATTTTTTTTTTTATTCTGGCGAAAAATTTAAAAAAAATAAATTTTTAAAACGGCGTTTGTGTTTTTTTTTTATCCATTGGGCATTATGATAACACTTGTATACTTTAAATATTCTGGTTGTGCACCTGCGAATTGATGCCAGCTTTTAGGTCCATCTGCCCCACTGTGGCGACGTCTCCGGCAAGTCGAAGAGGTCCAAGGCGAAACCTTTAAAAGCGAACAGGTGAGGGCTGGGAGGGATATGCTGCGGCTTTGAAGTCAGCTGGCAGAAGGCAGGCTAAACCGGTGAAGTTTGAATAATTTGCAGTATATCCGTTTTGGGTAGGTGCAATTTTGGGTGAAGAAAACTATTTCTTAGAGAAATTGCCTTTCTAAGAATCCTGACAAAAGTTTTGCGTTCTGCATTTATTCGAAATTTTGTTTTCGGAAATTTTTGTTTTTCTAGGTTTTGCCCCATTCAAGATTTTGTACGGTCGAGATTTTTTAAACCAATTTTTGAAATTTTTTCCATTTTAATTTTTTTTAGTTCCAGCTGGGTTTTTAGTTCCCTGGTTCTAGTGGGATGATCCAACTCAGCATTGTATAACAAATTCCTTTTGTATCAGCCAGGGTTAAGTCCGTCTTGGAAATGCGGTACACAAGTCTACAACGAAACAACTCATACTCTTAACGATCCATCAGCATCGATTCTTCGACAAGAGGCGTAGACAAAAACTGCACGTGTGCCTTCTGAATTTAAAATTTTAGTTTGAGGGAATCTAACTAGGGAAGGGAGATATATCTTTCGTAGTCAGTTTATCAACGTGTTCATTTTCTGCAAAAGTTTTTACACTTAAAACAGGTTGAACCAGCAACCTGCAGATGACTTTTAACAGCTCAATAAAACATAATACATATGGCTTACATCTTTGTGAGTAATTAAGCCCTAACAAGCTATTTAAATGGGAATAGAAGCCATTGAAAAAGAAATAAGCGCTGTAATCAGATGAGAAAGCTCAAAAATGGTTTTCTTTGGCACAAAATATTTTCTCGGCACACAAGACTACTCCAAAACATTCAGCCAACACTCTATCAGACCAAATAATCCATTCAGAAAGTTAAATATAAAAAAATTATTTCAAAAGTCACTAAATAGTTCGCAACACAAACAGACTTCACACACTTGAACATAACAGTCTTGAGTCAACATTCTCATTAGTATCAACAAGCATCAACCTCCTCCGGACACGATACATCCAGCAATTCCTTAACAATTTTGTACTCATGACAGTTTTCGCAAATAAGCCGACCATTCGACACATTCGTCCGTTGCACCTTCTCGTGACAAACAATGTGCACCAATTTCAGATTCTTTAGACTGAAAATCTCGAGGAAATACTCCAAAACGCTGATGTCGACCACACGTTTCTTGTGTATGGGACACTTTTGATTGGGATTCTCCACTAAGTCCCTTACGTTTTCTATCAGCGATGGTAGTATCGTTCGCGACAACTCGATCTGATGATCCAAATTCCACACTTGAAATAAAATCAGGTTTTCGCGCGACGCATACGGGTTGATGCAGTGCTCCTTGCCACAAGGTTGATCCGTACTAAACGGTCCCTGACAGTAGAAATCGCCCAAGTCCGTGCACAGAGAAACTGACCACTCGTCCAGCAGTTCATTCTTTGTCGTGTACTCCTTGATAATTTGCTTCAGGCGCTTGTTGGGCAACGGTCTGGCATCGGTTTCATCGTCGTCACTCTTGGTCTCTTCGAGGAACTCGTGTTTCTTTTTACAACTCCTATCGAAAATCATTGAAAAATAGTCACAGCCAATGAGGAGGTAGCGAAATTTCTCCAGAATCCTCTCGAATATCACACGAGCCTTTGCATTGCTGCGATAGAGTTTGTTTCGCGTGAGCTCGTCCTTTGTTTTGTAGTAGTAACTGCGAATACGATCCTGCGCGCGGCGTGCCATTGCTTCCTCTTTAGAATTGCAGCGTTCTTCTTGACCCTCAAACCATTCCGAGTGTTCACTGCGCAGGCTCAGGTGGGTCTTCTCTGTATCCGGCTGGGGCTTTTTCTTTTCGTATTCGCAAATCATGCGTTTGAATTTCTCTGGATTGCGTTCAATAAACTCGTATATGATGTCGGCCACCTTAAGGAGAGGCGAAGTCTGGCGCAGCTTCTCATACTCAAAATCTGAGTCTGAAAGAGAGATGGGACACTTATAAAAGCTTGCTTTGATTAGCTTAGTACTTACCAGTTGTAATAATTTCATCAGCTCCTGCGATGATAAAGAGTGTTTGGGATTCTAGTGATTGAAAGTAGTCCTCATCAGAGACTTCAAAGCCATCAGTGGAGAGATATATACGACAGTCTTTTATCTGGAAAACAAAGATGTATTTCTGAAAAGCAGCTTGTTGCTGATATGATCTTGTGCTGTGGGTACTTGTGTGAGTTGTTGATATGCTTGATGTAAAGATGACTTTTGATTAGATGTAATGAAGATGGATTTCGGTTTGATGTTAGTTTCTATATCTTGATATAAGGTTTTAAAGTGATATTTTTAAGTTACACATTTATTCTTTTGGTTACAATATTCTTTTCTTTCACACTTTGTGTTTTGCCATTACACTTTTTAAAAAACGACGAAACGAAAACTCTTTAATCTACGAAGATCTTTCTGCCTTTTCACTATTTAACGGAATGTACAAAAGTATGGAAAACTCGAATTTTAAAGCTTTAAGTTAAAATAAAATAAAAAAAATGTTTGGTTGTACCTGGAATCGATTCCATTGAACCCAGGACCTTCCAATCGTCGGTCATAGGTGCTATCATCTGGACCACAGCACACTTGCATCTCGGGTGTCCAAATAACCTATATGTTCTCTCTGCATAAATAATGCACATAAACAAACAACATGTAAAGCTTTACTTTTGCCAAGTTTATGTGCAAGAGCCTACCGTGCAACCCGAAATATATGGTTTTTCTAACTTTATAAAAAGATTACAAAACAAACCGGTTGATTTCAAGTATGTAACTCAATTTTTAAAAGACTGCGAGAATTATAATCATAATCAAACTCTAACTTCTTAATGGCGTGAAAGAGTTTGTAGAATAAGCGCGATATTTGAGTAATACCGGCTCTGTCTGAGAAGGGAATTCTTTTCCGTTTTGTACCAGAATCTAATGGCGTATTCTTTTCAACACCGAATCGTGAAGCTGGTGTGAAATACAGCAAAAAATTGTTTTTTTCTCTTACACCAGAACGGAATCGTGCCTGTGTAAATGGTCTTTTGAACTCCGAATTAGTTCGGTGTCGAAACCGAACTCGAAAGTGACGCTTCGACTATATTTTCATTTGTTATTTTTTACAAAAAGTTACTAAGCATCTCAAACTCAAGGCTATCAAAATACTTTTAAGTAAAAAGCATAAAAATCGACGCCAACAAAACACGCTACGTGATGCCTGCACCGGTTCCGAATTTTTCGTTCTGTACGCAATGAACTTGAGATTTCTTCTTATAAAAGTGGTTCTCAAAAAAGATTCCGGGCGTCTCTCCGCCACATGCAGTTGCTCAGGGCGTATTTCAAATTGTATTAAATTTAAAATTTTTAAACGAGGAAATATCCGGGATTTTTAAAGGTTTTGAGTTTTCGGGTTTATTGATTTCCGGAATCCGGAATACAGAGAGCGCTTGAGAGAGAGACTGTTTGGAAACTTTAGGTTTTCAGTCACCCCTTAAACGAAGTCCTTGGTATGATTATGATTAAATGTAGTACCAGTAACAAAATACTGAAGTACAAGGAATTAGTATCTACTTGTACTTGAAATAACACAGCTCTGAGTCAGTATGAGAGGAATTCAACCAAAAGAAAGGGATAAAAAAGGTTACTGTGCAGAAAGAAAGGGGGCCTTTGCAGTATCTCAACTCAAGGAGATCGATGAGTCTAGCGATAGAAACAAAACTAGAAAGTTCTATAAAAAGGCCAAGCAACTATGGCTGCTGGCTTTTTATCCGAACGCAGGCTCTTCGAAATAGCGAAGAAAACATAGTCATCGAAGCGCAGAGAATAGTTGGAGGGCTCAAGAAGCATTTCCAGCATCAGGTAGAAAAAGTGGAGAGGCACAAGAAAGAGAAGAAACTATTCAAGAAGATATCTAAAAGCCCGCCGACTATGTTTCAGTTCCACCACCTAGTATTGAAGAAATTAGCTTGGCTAATAAGGCTGAGTGGGCCTCTTCTGAGAGCCATCCAGTCCTTGTATGGAAACTGCAGAAGCTGTGTACGGATAAATGGCGTCAAATCCCGTCCTTTTGATGTGCGCGTTGGACTTCGCCAGGGCTGTGTTCTGTCGCCGCTCCTTTTCATAGCATATATGGACTGGATGGTGAAGCGCAGTAGTGGCGAGCAATGTTTCGAATTGGCTGGTATCAGGATGAGCCATCTGCTTTTCGCAGATGATTTGGCCATCCTTGCATCACCCAAAGAGGAAATTTAACGAGCACTGGATAGGTTTGCAGCAGTCTGTGGTGATGCTGGGATTAAAGTAAACGTGAACAAATCGGAAGTGATGGTTGTTTCCCGAACTCCTGTGCAGTGTACCCTGCACATAAATGGAGTTCCATTAAAGCAGGTGGAGAAGTTTAAGTATCTCGGAATCTTTTTCACGAAAGATGGGAGGAGTATCAGTTGCCCTGTGGAATTGGCCAAGCTGGAGCGATAGTAAAGGAACTGCGCCGGCCGGTCATCAGGAAAGCTGAGCTTGGAGTGAAAGCAAAGATCTCAGTTTTTAATTCAGTGTTCGTTCCAACCCTCATCTTTGGTCATGAAATTTGGGTAATGACCGAAAGAATTAGATCGCGGGTGCAAGCTGCCGAAATGAGATTCCTGAGGTGCGTTGCTGGTGTTGCTCTGAGGGATAGAGCGAGAAACGTCAGTATTCGTGGGAATCTTAATGTTCAGCAGACTTCCTAGACAGGTCATGCTAGCCGAGGTGCGATCTCGTCGCCCACCTGGTAGGCCAAGAAACAAGTTGTGGGATCAGGTAAATAACCTCTCTGAGTCCCACCTGGGGATTGCGCCAGAATCTCTTGAGTTGGTGGCGGAGGATCGAGAACGATGAAAAGGCCACCCTCGCTCCGCGACCCTTTTAAAGGATAAGCGGCATTCGAAAATGATGATGATGATGATAAGGCTTAAGAACAACGGTCGCCCGCTTTACTGGCTATATTTTGGTGAGGTGCATACACTAAATCATGTACATAGTGCGGGTGCCAGAAACAATGCCCTATGACTGGACATGGTCCAGTGAATAATTAGCTCTATATGCCTCATCTTCAACAAAGGCGGTCCTATGTCTTATATCAAGGCATACTATAAGTCGAATATAAGATCCTATCAAACGTTCTGCGCAACACTAATCGGCACGTACTAATGTGGCTTCCGAAAGATCGATCATATACCTGTTAAGTCAAATCGTGGAAAAGACCAATGCATTTCAAGTCAAGACATACAATTTTTTCGTCCATTTTGATATGAAAGCATACATCGTCAGCTCTAGTTGAGAGCTTTCAAGATTCAAGATTTCGGCAAAACTGATGAACTGTTCCAAACATGCACCAGGTTTCGATGAGGAGTTCTTTAACCTAGTTCTGGCGACGCAAACCCTTCTGGGGTTGGGCGCCTCCCCAGGCACCGGATAGGGGAATGCCCACCACATATGGTAGGAACCGGTATTGATAATATCCGGGGCGGACAAAAACCAGCAACAAACGAAAAATGCAGAAGCGAAAAATCCAAAATCCAAAACGAGCGGCTTGCTGGTCGGCGTCTGTCACCCAGGTTAGAGTCGGCCGAATACAAAACATATTTTTCTCTTCCAATATGCAAATAGAATGGACAGCAATTAGATGCATGCCAGATATTTTTATGAAATACTCTGCTATACTTTGTCCAGTTGAAATGTGCGGTACAGAAAAGATAGGCTGTATGTATCTCACTCTAACTGCAAAGAAAACCCTTTTAGTCTTGTGACAGAAATAATTGTCAGGGGTTCCCATACTACATACTACATTCTAATGAAATTGCAAAAAGCTCAGATAAAGCTTCCTTACAAAATCCAAACAAAAGTATACCGTTGTAAGCAATATAGCTGGCAGGGTAACTCATATTTAGGCTCTTCCAAATGAAAAATGGGCAAACCATTTTCCAAGTTTCGTTTGACAAAGTATTGAATCAACATTTCTACCGTCTCAAAAAAACAATAAATCCAGATTGACGCTCCAAATATCATGAAAATACTTGCGATTGTTTTGAATATATTTTGCTTAGATACCTCCAGCAAAACCTCTAGCAACTAAAGGTAGCTCTAAATCTAAGTCAACGAAGTCAATGGAGTAAGCCGATTTTTTGCATGCAATTTTATATCTTCTCCTGGAACGCCCTCTTCTTGGTTCGAATGTTTCTGTCTCCGGCATTCGACTTTGCGAGATTAATTAACAAGTTCCAGGTCTTACGATACTTTTCAAGCCTGTTAATCATAAGTTGTAAGCCAAGGACAGAATCGGAGAGGAAGACAACATCGTCTACAAACATTAAAGCGGAAATCGTTGTTCCATTAATTCTGATTCCTCCTACTATTGCGCGGCTATAGCAATAATGTTTTTTTCATTAACTGAGAAAGCCTGTCGCTTAACAGGGACATTTTGCCGCTTCAAATCGTCGATTGAATAGGTTTTGACCAAATACATCCCAAGTTTGTTAAAATAAATCTGCCAGTCCTTCTTTCTTCACTAGTTCATGTCTTCAATTTCATAATCACAACCAGTGCTTACCCTGAACAATGGAAAAAATCATACCCGTTTTGAAAAAACAACATAGTAAAGATTATCGGCCTACCATTTTTCTCCAAGGTCTTTGAGAGGGTGCTACAAAAACAAATAAGCTCGCACATCCATGCTAACAACTTACTCACCCGCTGCAATCCGGATTTAGGAAAAATCATAGCTGCATCACTGCAATTTTCAAAGTCGTGGATGACATTAGGGTGTCACTCGACCGCGATGAGGTTACCTTTCTAGGACTTCTCGATTTCTCGAAAGCCTTCGACACCGTAGATCACGCTAACTTGTGCAACAAATTGTCATCACTTTTTGGTTTCTCAAATCCTGCAGTAGCCTTAATCTCGTCTTACCTTCAGTCTCGCAAACAAGCTGTTTCAGTAGGTCACCTATCATCTGAACTCCTTCATAATTGTAGAGGGGTTCCACAGGGTTCAATTCTTGGTCCTCTCCTTTTCTCTCTTTACGTTAATGAGCTCCCGTCTTTAATATCATCCTCGTCATCAGTCCATATGTATGCAGATGACGTTCAGCTATATCGAAGTTGCCCTCTTGGTATGATTGAAGACTGTGCAAACTTTATAAACAATGATCTTGGGGAGATAGCCAAATGGTCAGAGAAAAATGGACTTTTTCTTAATCCCATTAAATCCGAATGCATCGTCATAAGTAAAAAACCACTGAACCTTCCATATTTTCCTGACATACTGCTAAACGGTTCCAAAACCGAATATGTCGAAACTGTCAAAAACTTAGGAGTGACATTTTACAGGAAATTAACATGGCTATAGTTAACAAAGTATATGGTATCTTACGCCAGCTGCGAATGTCTCAGTTTTATAGCCCCCTGAAAACACGTATGATACTAGCAAAAACCCTAATCACTCCTATTCTTAGTTACGGTTGTGAAAGCTTTTGTAATTGGGATGCTTATAGCAGAAGAAAGCCAAATGTCGCCTTTAACAAAACCGCGCGTTATGTTTTCAATTTAAAACGGTTTGATCGTATTTCCAGCTTCACGAAATACTTTACAACATGTCCTTTGATCATTTACTTCGTAATAGATCCCTTGTTTTGCTATCTAATGTGATTCAAACCAATCAACCTAGTTACCTTTTTAGCAGGCTGCGTTTTAGTGTGCCAAACAGATCCCCTCAACTCATACTCCCACGATTCTCCTCTCTCACATCCAAACGTCAGTTTTTTGTGAACACCATCCGTTTATGGAACTCCCTGCCACCGCAAATAAGAAGGTCAGGTGGCACTGACCGGTTCCGTGCTGAGCTTAAGTCATTTTTTCTTTAACGACGACTAGTACCTTTTCTTTAAAATCTTTACCCTATAGAACTTTATGGAGTTGTATGATTATATTAACTGTAAATTCTCAACATTATTATTCTCTTGCTGTCTTTTTTTTTGAAATGAGTTTATGCTTTTAACTTTATACTTAAAATTATACTTTTAAAATTGTTCTCTATTTGTAATCTTCACAATTTTATAAGACTCTGTTGTCTTAATGTGTATGTTTTTCTCGATGAAATAAATTGAAAATTGAAATTAAAATTGAATTCATAAACGAGGGCTTGCAAAGATTCAATTGTAACGTTTTCGGGGAAATCAAATCTTATACGGTCTTCACCTGGTGTTTTTTCTTTCTTTCTTTGGGTTCAACGATAGAATCTTTTACTTCTCCTTCTGAGCTTAGCGTTGCATCAAGGAAATAATGACGGAAGAAAGGCGCTGCATATTGGCACAAAAGTGAGTTCTGTGGCGCATGAAGCAGATTCATGAAGTGCCCTGCATGTAGTCCGACTGGCCTTGATATTCTTTCTGCGATTTATTAGTTTGATCAGCCTTCAAAACTCAGCTGAAGACCTAGATTTATTTATCAACCCAATATTATGTTAAAAAAAAAAATTCTTTTTCATATAACAAAGGGCTTTGTGGTTTTTATTTGCTCTCTGCACAGAGAGCTAAAGATGTAGCTATTGTTTTTCTCAGCTATCGCAGAAGGGCAAGAGTTTTTGCTTGCCTTCATAAACTCTTAAGCAAACAAATTTTGCGTACTTAATGCTTGAGAATTACTTCGCGGACGGTTTGGAACCGTCAATCAGCGGCCCGATTTTCAAGGTTGGCAACTTTACGAGTTCCCTGATGAGATTTATTTGGTACCTTCATTTCCCCAAGTCCTTCCATAGCAGATTGGTCAAAGAACTTAAATTTTCGACCACTCTCCTTATGCAGGGTGTCATATAGGTGAAGAGAGAAATGGAGCGGCATATGCTCCGAAAATTTCTTCCCTGCTACATACTTGAAATTTTCAGATATCTCCTATCAGCCACGAACTATCGATTCGTTCTTTACCGGCCAACAATTAAATCTGAAACACTTATGAAAACTTTTTCGGGAAACTAGTGCTTTTAAACAGTCTTGTCAGATTGTTCTTGTCTATTGATCGCGCTTTGCAGTATATGGGACCGCAGTTGTTGACGTGCTGAAGGATCCTTTAATCTTTCAATATTATACCTGGCGATACGTAGGTATGTTGTCTCGGAACTTATGGATGTCAGATATGCTTGCTCAGATATGCTCAGATAAACTTGCCCGTTTTGACCATCGGGTGGTGATATCGCACCAAACAAATATTCTTTCCTTTTCTGTTACACACATCCAAGAAAATGCTCCTGAGACGTCCTTTTGCATGGGGCAAAATTATCAACTTCATAGGAGGTTCGGCTATCAGTCGACACGCTTTAATTTTGTAACAGGTGTTGTAGTCAAATGCCATTCACCATTAAATGCACAAACCTTGCATGATTCTTATTCCTGTAGCCTCTTCCATGCTTTCCCTTAACATGTTTAAGTCCCTAGTTGTTCAAACATGCACTCTACCAAGGCGTTAAAGGCTTTCACCAGAATGGCGATACTCTTGCTTGGCACAGAGCCGCTAAAACCACTAATGCGACTTTAAAAAATGTCCTTCTCATCCATGTGCAGAAACTACCTCAAACTGGCATGAATCCACTGTCTGACTTCAAAATTAAGTGCTTCATTATTCCGTTGAATGTTTTTTCCCATTTAAACTTTTTATAAATTGCATACTGTCCTCGACTGAAGGCACTACTCCTTGTGCAATCAAAAATGCAAATGATGACCATGACCAGCATCTTTTACACACAGAAACACTCCGCTTACAGCTTCACAAAATTTTCCCATCAATCAATGAGTGCCAGCAGCCAGCATAAGGCAAATCTCCATTTTAAGAAATTTCACGGAAAACTGCCCCATACTTGGGACTCACTGGCACAGAAACCCAGAAAACTCACAGCAAACACAAGGTCTTCAAGAGCAACAATTCTACCCGAAAATGCAAGCAAACTTCAACCCAATAACCATGACCAACATTGAAAGGCGTGCAGCCAACGGACACACCAAAAGTTTAAAAGTTGAATGTCCTTGCTCCACATTGTGTTCGTGCATAAGGAATTAACCTTGACAAGGATACACCGGGCTACTTGGATACATACTCGCGCACTTGACTGTGCAGCAACAGGTTGTGCTGTCCTGTCCTCCTGACTGACTACATTAGGTATACATCCTGCTCTTCACTGCGCAACAACAAAAAATAAATTCTATATCACAGTGACATTGAAAATCGGCGGAGGGAGAGTCAAGGATGTCCTCAACTTATGTACCTACATAATGTCCTTGCAAAATTTTGAGACGCAATTTCACAGGAAGTCTTTTCATTATTTATGTTTTCTACTTTTCGGAAACCCAGGGAAAGTAAGGTTTAAAAATACTCACAGGAAACTTTAGCTTGGCTTTCTCGATCAGCATCCTGAGGGAGTTTGCTCCGATTCCATACTTTTTAGTCCTGGCATTATCCGTTATCTTGTAGCCTTTCATTTTCTTGGTGGTTCCGAAGAGATTGATCATAGCAAAATAACGGGATTCTAGGGAAACTTTCTCAATGGATGTTTTTACCACAGGGAGGAAATTTTATTGAATCTGGAATGTTTTTATTCAAAACTTTGCACTTCACTAGAGTAATACAAACCACAACCAAACACAACTCAGAAATTTCAATAAAATCGCTGGAGCTAAATTATTTCCTTCCGCACTCGTTTGTTGCATTCCGTTGAATGAAAATGAAAAGTGTCAAATTCTGCACTTGTAGAGATGCGCACAAGTGTTGTTTACAACTTTTCGCGCAGTTTTAACGAAAATTGCGTTGCCAACACGATACAATAAAAACGATTGCTTTGTGTGTATAAAATTTTAAAAATACTTACCCTAGAACCACAACAGTGTTGTAGCTGCAGCGAAAGTAAGAGCTGCCAAAAGTTAAAACACAATCAGTGTATTCAGTGTATTGCGCCCACAATGTGTGGCGGCAGCGCATAGCTGCAGCGGCAGTAAGAGTTGACCAACTTTAACCGTTTGCAGCGCTACACGGTTGACAGTTTGCTTCAAAGAAAGTAAACAATGGAGGAAAAGGATGTGGTGTGTTACAGAAGCAGCATTCGCCATTGCTTGAATAGGACCATAGGGGCCAGAAGCGGAGACACCAACAAGCAGTCCATATATAGCAGTGCGTATGTGTATATACACGTGTCATTAATAGCTAGGACACAATGAGTATCTGGCTCTGTGTCTTGCAGTTCAGCTTACGGGAACACGTATAATAGCAACACAATGCGTATCTCGCTGTGTCTCTGATTTCAGATGAAAAATAAGGCGAGACACAGCGACAGGCACAGACACACATTGTGCCAGGATTGTAAGGTGGCCTGGGAGAGCGGGAAAGCACTTAGCGATTGGCAAACATGAGTTATAGTGCCCATTTCAAAAAAGGGGACAAGAGAGATTCAGATCCAGGAGCGTCCGGGAGACTTCTTTCCCCGTAGAATAGCTTTTGCATCACAAATACAACGCTAGACAAATTTCAAAATTAAGAAAAACATGTTTGGCTGTTCGGAGAGCAGTCCCGATCCGGGAAAAGAACGCCCTGATCGGGTATCGTCAACCGAAAAGGCCATTAGATTAGACTGCATGCCATTTTGGCATATTTGACGTACCAAAGAAGGAAATGCACCAAATATTTTTCTTCTCACGTCAAATATGCTGCAATTGAGCCTTTGTTGCAGGAAGAGCAATGTGGCTTTCGGCCTGGCAGTGGCACAACCGACCAGCTTTTTACTCTGAAGGCTTTTCTTGAGAAGGACTGGGAATATGCCAAAAAGGTCTACGCGTGTTTTGTAGATTTGGAAAAAGCCTATGACCGGGTTCCTCTGGATAAACTCCGGAGAGTATTGCAGGACTATACACCTGCAGGACTATGGACCTCTTCTGAGAGCCATTCAGTATAGGAACTGCAGAAGCTGTTCCTTCCTTATATAGGAACTGCAGAAGCTGTGTTCGAATAAAAGGCATCAAATCCCATCCCTTTGAAATCCCATTCCTTTTCATAGCATATATGGACGGGATGGTGAAGCGCAGTCTTGGTCAGGAATCATTCTTAATGGCTGGCACCAGATAAGCCATCAAATAAGCCATCTGCTTTTCGTAGATGATTAAGCTATCCTGGCATCGTCCGAGGAGCAACTTCAGCGAGCACTGGATGGGTTTGCGGCTATGTGATTTGTTTCCCGAACTCCTGTGCAGTGTACCCTGCTAGTGGAGTCCCATTGAAAAAGGTAGAAAAGTTTAAGTATCTCGGGATATTTTTCGCCAATAGTGGAAGGAGTGAGATATCCTGTAGGATTGGCCAAGCTGGAGCAATAGTAAAGGAACTGTTCCAGTTGGTCATCAGGAAATCCGAGCTCGGAGTGAAAGCAAAGATCTCAGTTTTTACGTCAGTGTTCGTTCTAAAGACGCGGTGTCAACAAGGAACAGGAACAGAAACAGAATTTCATACATCAGCAACGCAAAAAGCATTCAGCGAATTAAGATTGCTGCAGTTGCTTATGTATGAGATTCTGTTTCTGTTCCCTGTGACAACGCGGCTTAACCCTCATCTATGGTAATGAAATTTGGGTAATGACCGAAAGAATTATATCGCGGGTACAAGATGCCGAAATGAATTTTCTGAGGTGCGTTACTGGTGTTCCTCTTAGGGATAAAGTGAGAAACGTCAGTATTCGTAGGAATCTTAATGTTGAGCAGCTACTTCTTTAAAATGACTTCAATGACTTCAAAATAACTTTAATAATTTTATGACTTCAATGATTGCCGTCAAAATCACAGAAGATTCAATCATTGAATTCACTGAATTGAATTACCTATCAAACTAGCATAGTTAATAATGTTACATTAATTGGAACAATTTTCAAAATAAATTTAACATTCTTTTAATTTATAGGAATTTTTTAATAAATAAAATATGAACTTATTTGATTTTATAATATATGTATTTATTATATAAGGATATAAATTTATAAAATTCATATCCTTATATTTACGTAAAATGCTTTAAGTTTTTTGTCCACTTCACTTTTTATATATTTTCTTGCTTCACAATATTATAAGATTGATCTTAATATGTTATGCTCTCTACCCACCGAACCAAAAACTGTGCTTTCGTGAAAACACACGAAACTGCATCAAAAACATGAGTTTTCCCAAACATTTTTGTAAATTTTCTATTTTTGAAACCCCAGTTTTTTAGAAGTTTTCGTTCAAAATCACTCTGAAAGTCACGAATATCAAATTGTTTTAAGCATTTTAAATTGAACTTGCAAAGAATGTCACTTTCGTCCTAATTTTGGATGTTAATATCTCCAAAACCAAATGCCCTGCCTGAAATCAACTTGTAGTTTTGAGGTCAGCGTAAAATTCTTGATGTGTTCCCATCTTTTATGGATCTTTTAAGGTACGTTTAAAAATAAATATGGGCTAAAATTTGACAACTGATAAATAAATGAAAAACGAAAAAAAATTCTAGTCGGCGTTTAGGAAGTGTGAATGTCCAAACGAGTTTTCGGAAACTTTTTGCCCAAAACTCAGTTTTTGATTCAGTGCGAAGAGCGTATTAGCTCTTGGTTGGTTTATAATAAATTGATTCGAATTGAATTGAATCAATGACTTAAAAATGAATAGATTTCTAAGATTTTTATACTATGTCTCCACCGACAATTAAAAGGAGATTAGCGGGAGACGATTGAAAATAAATCCTAAAGTGGCTCCATCGGACAAATATAGTATTAATTTGACACAAAAACTCAGTTTCTCTCATTTTGGCTCCCAAAAGAGGGTGGCGATGTCCCAGGAGCGGAAAACGATTTCCTCAGTAAAAGTCACAATAGAAAACGTAGTTGTGACAGATCTGTCGCACAGGGACAGTTTCAGTTTCCTTTTTTGATTCTCAAACTGTTACAAAGGTGCAGAAAATAGGTTTGTGAATTGGGTGAATGGGATTTGTTTTTAATCGCTTGCCGAGAGGATTTAAATTTGTATGGGAAATCGCGTGATTTGTAGAGGATTTAATAAAAATTTATATTAATCGAGGATTAGTGCTCCGTGGAGACATGGTATTAAGTCGAATTATTGAATTCATGTGATTGAAGTCAATGTAAAAGAAATCTTCGCTATGACTTCAATGAATGCATTCCAAAAGAACTACATTTTTTACAACTCTGGATTGAAGACGTTAAACGCGCTGACAAATCGTGCACACTCACACCATGAGAGAGAGAGAGAAAACAGCAAGGAGCAGTAGTACAGTGGTATCTGTACTAACGCCAGTGCAGCCTTATCTGTTTTAAATAGTCTACAATTCCGCGTACCCACAACGAATCAGATGGAGAGACTGTCCCCCTTTCCGTCGATTTTGTTTGGTGGCGGTATCTAGTTATTCACTAATTCTTAATGGCTTAGGTTAAATTAATTTACTTTTTTTTCGCTTTTTCGCAAAATTATATCCTGTCTTTCGTCTCTATTGGCAACGCCAGGGAAGCTTGGCATTTGTTGCGAATTCCTTCGTTCAAAATTCCCCAGTTTCTTTCACCCTCTCCATTTCCCCTTTCTAATAAGAATTCTCTGCAACTGTCAAACTTTGCAGAACGAAAGAAAGCAAAAAATTTATAAAGAAAATACCCACTTCACAGAAATGCTCGAGAAAATCATCTTCCTGTCGTAATTCCTTATCTGTTTATCGATTTTAATTAATAAGACCCTCTGCCAAATAACGCACGAAATACAACTGACTCAAAAGATTTCAACTGCTTACCCAAAGACCAATGGAAAAGTCTGCATTCCATCAGAGTGTTCGGTAAAATCGCTCAAAGAAAAATCGCCAAGAAATGCACAAAAACTCGTGATTCTATCGAGGGACCATCGTGACACCCACAAGAAGCCATCAATCCGCACACCTGACGATAAAACACCGCAAAAAAACGCAGAAAAAAACCATTCAAACTAATTCCCCAAAAACAAATGGACATGCAATTGCGAGACTTCGAAATGAGTGACTCAGAGACTGAACTATTAATACATCCATCGGTGGCAGCGGGAACAGCTGCCGGTGGTGGAGGTGGCACAGGTAATGGTATTGGTGTTGTTAGAAACCACAAACGTATGGACAGCAACGTCGTCAGTAGACTATTTGGTCTTCGTCGCGGCAACAGCAGACAAACCGGAGAGGTTCGTCTCAGAAATGATCGTAGCAGAGAACGTGTCACACTTGTACCACTGCCACCGTCATCATCATCGACAACAACGACGCCAACTTCAGAGTATCAACAAAACTTCCCCACCAGCGGTGGCGGATCCAGTACATCACCAGCCGCACAACAGCAGGCGCAGCACACTGTGTTCTATCATCGGAACCGCAGACGGAAATCATCGAGAAATCTGGGGAATTATTGTAAAATAATCTTTTGCGGGTGAGTTGTGTGGAATCTTTTTTTTATTGAAGTGAAATGTTTGTTCTCTCTGGCTTTCGAAATTTGTCGGGTTTCGCCATTACATGCTAATAAGATAGCGTAACAATGAGGAAGAGGTACACAAGAATTGGCATAGTTTTGTTCAGTGTTCGAGGAAAAGTTTCTTCACTTCCGTCACTGGCAGTGTAAGTGTTGCTTTTTTTGCCCTCCTTCTTCCCTGGAAAACTGAAGTAATTTTCAAATGACGGCGATGCTCGTTAATATAATTAAATTACAAATCATGGGTCGTGAAGAAAATTGCTCAAAGCAATGCGAGGAAAGTTCTAAAAATATACTCCTTGGCTGTGTGTTTGGTTCCACACACACAGCTCGTCGCAATTTTGCACTCAAATCGTCTGGAAGAACCACTGACCGCTGCTTGATGAGTCGCCAAACGGCGGGGAATACACAAAGTTACTAAAAAAAAACAAGTTAACCGCCACAAACTAACAAACACAACCGACTTGTTTTCGAGGCCAACGAGTTTAGCTTTTTTCGCATTTGCTTAGGTTGGTCTTACCTCACCGCCTCTTGGGTGTTCTCTGCCCAAGTTTTCATCACAAATAGTTCACCCACGACAACATGCACCAGCCCATCCTCCACCTCTGATGAGTACGCAGCAGCAAAAACGCGAAATTATGCGATGAGTTATGGATTTGGTTTGTTGTGCCTCTGGGCCAGTGATTAACGTTTCATAATAGAAACCCTATTAGACGGTGTGTGGTTGCGTTGGGAAATTATTTGTGCCACTCCGTTGGGTGAATTACATTTGAAGGGTCTTCTACAATTCGCCAAACGGCACGGGAGTGGGGGTGTGCCAGTTCACTACGAAACAGTTGGCTTATCGCAGAAAGCTAATCTAGTCGCTGATGGGGAAGAGTTTCGAAAATAAACAAAAGTGTGGCATTTCAGTGTGAAGCGAAGCCGGGTTTCCTGGTTTAAAAAAATAACGACGGCCTTTTGTTTGCCTTGTGGTGCCAAGCGGGGCAGAGAAAAGAAGTGAATCACAATGAAACTTTAGTATGAATAGTTGTAGCACTTGTTATACCACACCCTTAGATGACTATATCTTGTGGTTGACGTGAACGACGTAACTTTAATCTAGGAGTGATGGCCTCGAAGGTGAATCGTGTTTCAGTATTATCTCAAGCATATTGGGAGACTGACTTGTTTATTTTAAACAAAACTGCTAAGAAAGAACGTCACTGGTGGAATGTGCTTTAACCTTTATGTTCGGTATCAAAAAGATGGGTGCGCCAGTCTTCACCAAACTAGATTAAATTTTTACAGCCTTGGTTATACGAAAGGATGGACACATCTTAAGGAGGTAATTCGTTTTTCTTAGGCTTTCACTAGAACTAGAAGTTTCTGATCGCAATTAATTTCGCTTCGAACAAGCTGCAATGTGCTTGAAGATTATCATCTTCATCATTAACGTTGCAGGTCTGGATGAGCTTTTGGCATCAACCAATTTTGAAGATATGTGTAGAAGAAAAGCCTTAGAGTAAAAGTCTGGAAACACAGCCGCAAGTACAAATAGCCGCTATGAAAAAAATCGAACCTTCAAAAAAAACTGTTTTGCCTTTGAAGCTTGCTTTCAGAAGCGATTTTAAATTGATAAAGTTAGGTCGTGACTCAGTTCTTCAGATGTTCAACACTGAAACTGTGGAACATTTTTTTATAGAGTTCACTTCTCCTGCTTTCTACAGATTGAAAACTACATTAGGGAAACCCAATTTTTGACACACATCCGCAAATGGTTGTCTACTATTTCTCTCCACTTAGACTGTGCTTCTCTACAACAGTTAAAACTTTTGCAACATTGAAGAATGAAAAATTATACTCTAAAGCAGCACCCTTTTTTCACCTTTTGAATGCACTTTTAAAGCTGCAACTCAAAGCAATCCGTTTTCTCATTTACGTAGTTAAAATATTTTCCTATTATCATAAACCCTATCACAACACTCACACATTTCTCAGATAAAATTCTACTTAAACGTGCACACGTAAAATAGCATTGACTATCGATGTACTTCAATGAGAATTATTTAGATTCGTGTAACCTTTCTGCTTCTCTCAGTTTCAATCACAAATTCTAAGCTACAGGTTCACCTGTTTAAACACGAAAACAAAAAACAGAAAACGTGTACATTAATATTTGATGAAGCAGCAATTAAGTTATGGCTTTAATAATAACTGGTTTATAGTTTGTAGATAAAATTATTTAACTTAAACGCTTCTAGATTTATGATTTTATCGTATTTTGTGTCGGTTTATATGGTGATTGGCACGCAGTAAAAGTAACTGATTTTGAAAATTGTCGAGTGTCTCAATAAAATATGTGAATTAGGTAATTTTGAACTAAAGAAATGAAACCCAATTAACATTGACGTTTATATAATGCGATAAGTTAATATGACAGAGTCTAAAAATACGGAGGCGGAGGAAATAAGGTACTGAAATATATTATGTGGTTGTCGGTAAACTATAGTTTTATTGGGATGATAATTTATATCATCCCAATAAAACAGCACACAGTTTAAATATTTAAAAAAGTCTTATCCGGGTACTCTCACTCACAAAGATTTTGTTTCCCCTATTAAAACGAAAATATAATTTTCAATAGGTTTATGTCTCTGGACTACAATTTTGTGATCAAATAAAAATACTCTATACTATAGAGCCAATATTCACTAGTTAAAAAAGAAAGAAAAAAACAAGAAATAAATAAAAAAGAAAGGAAAATAAGTGGGCGGTTTACAATCCGCTTAGGCGAATAGTTGTTGAACCGTCATAAAATCCACAAAACGGATATTCAGAGAACCGTTATATCTTTTTTTTTCATGTACTTTGCGCTAGTTATCGGTTGTAAAAATAATAATCGGTAGGTACTCAAGGTAGGCAGATTCACGGAAACAGCTCTCCACGAGGTAGTGTAGACAATTGACAGATCCATACACTAAAGAATACACCTTAGCTTCCTTCTTAGACATTGAGGGAGCTTTCAACAACGTTCATACTGCTATTCTTGAATCTATGATCCAGCTGGGTATTAAGGAATCTATTGGGCAATGGATAACCTCTTTGCTCGGAACAAGAATTATCCAGGCAACACTATGTAAGAGTCACTCAACCAAACTTGCCCATAGAGGAACGCCACAGGGTGGTCTCATCTCTCCCCTACTGTGGCTAATAGTTATGAACAAAATTCTCGTTGAACTTGACAGGGAACGAGTCAAGGTTGTCGCGTGTGCGGATGATCTGGTGATACTTATCTCAGGGAAGTTTCCTTCTGTAATTAGTGAAATTATGGACGCTGCTCTAGACAAGGTAAGCACCTGGGCTGCAGGATGTGGCCTCGGCGTTAATCCGATCAAAACTGAACTGATTCTGTTCTGTTAAAACCAAAGTACCCGATTTTACCCTCCCTCGTCTAAATGGTCAACCTCTCACGCTATCCTACAGCGCTAAGTACCTGGGTATCATGCTTGATCCTAAACTTAACTGGAAACATAACATCGAACACAGAATTAGAAAGGCATGTGCCGCTTTCTACGCCTGTAGCAAAACCTTCAGAAAGAAGTGGGGATTTCAGCCAAAGATGACCTTATGGATGTATGTACGTACCACGGTTGCACTAAGGTCTGCCCCCAACGGACGCCCTTACTGTACTCCTGCATCTTTTGCCCCTCGATCTGCACATAGAACATACCGCTTTATGCAGTGCAGTTAGACTCACGGAATCTGGGTGTTGGACTGAAAGGCCGTAGGGGCACAGCAACATCCTGGACTCGTTACCAAATCGCTTGGTTCCGTCCCTAACTGACTACACCACACCCAAATTTAATTTCAAGAAAGGCTTGCACGTAGAATTTCCTTCCAGGGCTGAATAGAAGAGGGACGAAGTAGTAAGGAACTTCGACACGGCCATATACAGCGACGGGTCTAAGATGAACTAGCGTCTTCCAGGCGGAATTACTGACTATCAACCGTATTCAACCGTATTTTAGATCTGACAATCGGTTTCGAAGATATTAACATCCAAAGTTGAAGAAAAACTTATGTTTGGGCCTTAAATCTCAGAATCTGCTTAATATTCAATAATTTCTATTGTTTTTCCGAAAACTACAAATAATTCTTTATGTATGCGATTTTTTTCAAATCATTTGGGTTTATTTATTTTTATTTTTTCACGAGTTTTATTTTCGAAAATACGTCAAAGCCGCAGTTTTAGGCTTTTCAATCCTTAAAGTAATTAAAAAATTACAACCTTAAATACGATGCGAACGGGTACATATTTTCCATTAATTTAAAAAAAAAATTAATATTTTCAATTTTCTTCTTTCTAGCTATAAAACTATTTATTATGTCTGTATCCAAAAAAAAAATTCCTTGTATCCATTCTCATTTTTTCACCTTTATTAGTGAATTTCATGGGACTACCCATTATTATAATTTTGGAGAATTGTAAATTGTTAAAATTTTTCACTTTTCAATAAAAACACTCATTACCTACAGTTTTTTTTAAAGAAAAAACATTGAAGAATTTTTCCCATCCTATTTTTAGAGAAATGAAAGAGAGAGTGCAAACTATCCAAAGGGTACATATCTAAACAACAGAATGTAAAATGTGTTTATCCAGAAATAATTTTGATAAAAAACTAGTGGGCGGGTTACAATCCGCTTAAGCGAATCGTTGGTTGACCCATTTCTAGTTGCCCCTGTCCCACTCCGAATTGCGTTATAAATCGTGGTTGTCAAATATTTTTTTAAGTCAACTTAAACTGCACTTAGTATTTATCAGTTGAAAGTCTCGTGCCTCATTGACACGATTCTGCCATTTTTACTCTCAAAAGACAGTCAAAGTACATTTACACCGAGCCTAATTTCAGCATTTAAGCTAAATCCAACATTTCACCCTAAATGTTCAGCGTTTCGCCTAATATTTTTCAGGATTTATAAATGTTGAATTTCAGTTAAATGCTGAATTTCGCCTGGGCATTTGAAAGTCTGTCGAATTGAACAAACCTCTCAAACTTCCGAATCTCTTAATTTTGAGAGAATTCAAGGCAGTTGACAGAAAAAACTCAAACAAAACATTTGTAATTTGACATAAATCGATAAAAATGCTCTGGGACGTATTTAAAAGCAAAAAATAAGCAAGTAATATGACAATTTCCGCTTGTTAGAGTACTTGATGATTCAGATTTTGACCTCGATTGTCATTTGAAACGTTGAAACTCCAGTATAAACGGCAAAATTGGATTTCAATTTTTTTTTACTAAATTCAGAATTAAGGGGTCGGTTTAAATGTAGTATAACGATGTCATTTCTTAGGAGCGAAAAAATTTTCCCTTTTAAGATTTTCAATAGAAAATGTATTTGTGGCAGATTTGTCGTACACGGACAGTTTCAGTTTCCCTTTTTGATCCTCATTTTACTGCTTTATAAAGATGAGCTTAATCTTCAACAAAAGCCGACGGACTGATCCGCGTATGTGTTCATACTTGACGGTCTTTTTTGAAACGGAGCGAACAATTAGGTAATATTTCGAGTTCTTTTGTAAAATAAATAAACACTTACCGCCTTCTATTTATCATCATAGTGTCGGGTTTCTGTGTCAACTACCAGTTACGGGACCCTATGGCGAATCTCTCAGTCATTCAAACTCACTCAAAAATTTCTGAAATTTTCTTTTCGACGCACTTCAACAAATATGCATATAATTAGGAAGTAATTATTCTTTATTGGGGGGTGGGGTGCTGTGGCGTAGTGGTTAGTGTGTGTGCTTACTACGCCGGAGGTCTGGGTTCGAATCCTGCCATAGTCACCTGAAAAAAAAGACTTGCTCTTTTTCACGGCCCCCACCTCCGCGAGGGTCTGACAAGCCCTCCGAGAGTATCATTTGTCTTGAAAAACTTCTCAAAGTGCCGTTCGGATTCGGCAAAAAATTGTAGGTCCCTTTGTATGTAAAAGAAATTAACGCACCAGCATACATTGTTGAGAAGTTGGCCCTGGTTCACCTCGAGCTGTTGCGCCACTCTGTTTAAAATTATTCTTTATTATTACGCACAGTTGTCATTTTTTTGTAACGAATACCTTTCTTGTTTTTTGAAATCAAAGAATTTTCCGTTTTAGATTTCCGATACCTTCCTGATAAATTTAGAAAATATAGCCCATTAAATTCGAACACCCTGTCACATTTCGGGCTGCACAAACAACACGAAAACAAAACTCAACGAATTGTTTTGATTGCAAATTCCTCCAGCAAATCAACTTTTCTATAAATTCTACCAACCGTCAGACGTGAAATAATAAAAAAAAAACAACAACAACCGTATCGATTTTGACAAGTCTCTTTTGGTTCTGCCTGCTGTCTCTTTCTTTGCCACTGTTTTCTGCGATGTTGTGTAAAGTTTCGTGTTTTTCTTTCGTGCTAAGAACAAAGTGAAAATTTTTCTCCGTTGTTTTTTCGTTGTCGGTGGAAAAATATGTGAATTACTTGAAAAATTTGTGCAAAACTATTAGAAACAATTTCAATTGATCATCATTGAAACATTTAGCATGGATGATACCTCACAAAGTTCGGCTACAACGCCGATAGTTAAGGAAAACATTCCACTGATAAATCGACCCAGAAGTCGATGGAGTTTATTCAGGTGAATCATCTCTTGTGACCCCGAACACTCGTCGTTTTATCGTTTGTTTAGTGGATTTCATGTTTTTCAATTAAAATTTAAAGAAAACCAATGAAATTAAGTTAATTATATTGAATTTACTAACTCCTATAATGTGCTTGAAATCGAAATGTTGAGTGTACAGCTGACTGCATCAGCCTTTGGGTTTTATCGATTTTTTACTCGAGACAATTGTGGGTACATACCTAGACACGAACGTGACTAGGTGCTGGTAGAAAGTATGGCAAAGAATATTGCATTTTGCAAAAATCATAGGTGACATCAGAAACTCTTTTATGTAGTTGGGTTGGATGTGGCGGGGGTGAGTATGGTCGGCATGTCTCATCTCTGGTCAAGAAACTATGAGCTGCTGGTCGCCACAGTGCTGTGTTTCCACATTATTTAACGTCTACTCGATAAGGGTGTTTGGTTTCTTTGTTTTGAGATGGGTAAATACTTACGTATAGTATAGAATCAAAATAAAAAAAATTATGGAAAGTTATACAGCGAAACTGAGAAGAAAAACTGAAAAAAGAACTCTGCGCAATTGTTTTAAACCGACGAAAACACCTGTCCTACGATGGAGACAAGGTCGTCCTTTGTTGTAACGTCGCTACTCTTGATAAGATTCAAGTAATGGTTGGGTTGAGGATTTGCACATGTCAGTCATGTTAATAGAAAAAAAATCCGGTTTGCAATTCAGTCTATTAAAACGCACAAACCTTACGGTCTGGATAGCATTCTTCCAATCATGCTACAGAAAGCACCGGGACCGGAGATAGTAATCCAAAAAATGATGGGAATTCTCAGACAGCCTAAGTGTAGGAATGAAGGAAGTTAAGGTAGTTTTTTTTAACCTAAATCTGGCAAATAGGGACACATAGCGACAAAAGATTTTAAACCAGATTTAAAGCTCTGGGACGACTGCTGGAACTTCACATTAGGAACGAATGCAGTAATGGCTTATCTAATAGAGACACAGCATGCAACATTGAAGGCAAATCGGTAGAAACGGCGTTAGGTATTATCGTCCAAATGTCATAACGCCCAAAAGAGCGACATATCGCCCAAATCTCATTGTGTAAAGGGTCACAACGCCCAAATAAAATGTCATATCGCCCAAATCGAGGATTTTTTACAACAACAAATTGTTAAATTTTTTTTTGGGCGTTAAATTGAAATTTTAAAATTTGGGCAATACCATACGCATTTCCGTTATAGGTCTGGAAATAACTCAATACCTCAAACTGCTATGCTTGAGGTATTGCGGGAAAATAGAAAGAAGTCTACACTGGAGTGAAGGTGATGGCTGCCATTTAAAGCGCTCTAGTAGTAAGCATTGAACAGGGTACAAAAATTTGGTTTGCACCATGCTTGTAAGTAGGAAAATAACAGCTCCATTCGGCTTAACCCGTTAGAATCAACATTTGTATCAAGATTTTGGAAAATTAAAGTGAGATTGGTGTTATTGCCACGGCATACGCTGATTACTTGGTCGTTATAGTGCAGGAAAAGTACTTAAATATCAAGCAAAATCATGGAGGTTGCTCTGAAGACGATCAGTACCTGGGTAAAAAGCTTTGGTCTCAGTCCAATCGCTCAAAAACGGAACTGCTTGTTTTTGCCAGAAAGAACAAGCTACCCCAATTTAAACTCCCAATTAAACGGAGTGGAACTGTCCTTTTCGGGTTGTGCGAAGTATTTGGGTGTAATCCTGGACTATAAACTGAATTGGAACTCAGCGGAAAGGAGGCATACACATAATGCTGGTTTTATCTGCAAAGTAACGGTATGGAAAACTTGGGGTTTCTATTCTATGGTGCGCCGCTTACATACTGTGGTGGTCATATTGTTGCGGTGGTAAGGACCCACACTGAACATGCGGCGCTTTGATGTAGTGGAGAGTAACAAGCAGGAAAATGGATGGTCGCCAGAAACCGCACACCGTATGCAATTCTTACAGATGGTTTGAAAACGGGAAGATACAGGTTCCGGTATCTTCTCAAAAGACCCCAAACTAAAATTACATATCCTTTAAAACTATCGTATACTAGCAGCAGGCTCAAATCTAATGCAGGCAGATAATTTTTTTTTCCACTGTGGATAGATAGAAGCCTTAATAGGCACTATGAGGATCAGTCGCGCCTGCTCGTAGTATAGTAAAATTTTTACTCACTAAGAAACATCCCATTTTTAAACTGCTTGGACTTTTCTTCTGGTTGCTCTGCAAATACATCTGTATTCTCGTTATTGCCTTTTGCACATTCGCCGTTGGCTTTTCTTATCGGCGCAGCGTGGCATTATAGGCTTCTTAATGGACAACACGGCTTTCCAAAGTGAGTAGTTTAAACCTCTATCGGCAGTCAACCCTTAAAGGTAAGCAGTAGCCTAGCGACTTTGAAAATCTTGAAATTAGGACCTACTATACTGGCGGAAGGAAATAAGGCCCCAATGAAATAAAGCCCCAAATGAAAAATGAAATAGGGCCCCAAAAGAGGGGCTTTATTTATAATAAAGTATGACCCTAAAATCAAAATTAAATAAGGTCCCAATATTGTCTAATATAAGGAAGCTTAAAGAAAAAGCAGGCAGGGGGGTTGCAGCTCGTAGATACATATTTAAAACTCGCATTATACAAAACCTCGCACCCCTTCGAATTTGAAGAAAGTGCCGTTGGCCGGTCCTCCTTTCGTAGTGAACAGTACAATGAAGAGTTTTATTCATATAAGATGAGGAGACAATACAAAAATGAAATAACGCCCCAAACAAATGAAAAAAGCCCCACAAAAATTAAATCGAGATGGTGTTGTTGCATTTCGTGCTTCTTTTGGGACCTTATTTTCTAGAGCCACCTACACTATAATTCGTTAGAAAAGCTGTTGCTTATGGTTGGTTATGTCCGGAGGCTCTTGATCGTTGAGGTATCTTTCGCGCTTTTATCTACGTGTATGAGTCCGCCGATTTCTCGAGATTTCGTGGAGAAGGAATTAAAATGAAATCGATGTTTATGTAATAAAAAATGTATTTAAAAGCAATAAATGGCTCTGTCCAGAATCCAGAGAGTCTACCTCCGAAAAAGGTGGATATTTCAGTGAAACCTGGGCAAATAATACCCTAAATGGCGGCTGGATTGCCAGCTGGGATAATAAAAACACTTCCATTTGTTGTGCCCATTGTATAGTTTTTATGTGCTACGCGCTCAGCACGGAGGGTGAATTTCGCCTCTTACGACATTCATGCCTATCTTCGGGTATATTCTAACCCTTACTCGGAGGGGGCGACAACTTTTTTTAATTTTCAAAGGAGGCATTTCTCCACAAACAACACATACGGGATTGTGCGCCCCCTTCTAATCACTATTTGGAACCCCAAGAGAAATTCTACATTGGAATCGATGGCAATAATTTAAGAGTCATAAGATTTTTCTACTTTATAATCAAAAGCCGAAGTTATAGTTGATGAAGTAGAATTGCAGAAAATCGAATTTCTTAGAAGAATAAGGCAAGGGTGCAATTTAGGACATATAAACAGAAACCATAAAATATCAACTGCTACAAGTAATTTTTCAAGAGAAAATCGAGGGACGAAGAACCGGGCGGACAAAAGGATATCATGGATGAAGAATTTGCAGGACTGGTTTGGCCTTTCTACAACACAAATAATTTTGAAAGCAAGATCACGAGAAGACACCAGAAGGATGATAAACAATCTCCTAAAAAGAGAGACGCCATAAGAAGAAGAAGAAGAAGAAGAAGGCTCGATCTATATGATTTCAAATGGTCCAGCAACTCGTTAAATGCGAGATGGCTTTTGTAGGATTTTATTTTGCAAACCCAGAAAATTAAGAAAACTAAGCAATAGTTCTTGTTGGTCGTTTTGAATTTGTCGGTTTTTTGTGACTCATGAAGCGAAAAAAAAAAACAAAACGCATCAAAACGACAAATAGCATTTGTGTGTAGAGCTCTTTGCTCCATGCCACTTAAGTTAAAAATATTTTAATATGCATCAAATTAATTAATTTTTACGGTCTCCTTTTTTCATGCATCGCACCAGGTGCTCTTCCTGTAATGCAATATTAATGCAAACCACTTTAAAGAAAAGTATCGCGGGTTTTTAATTACTCATAGGAAGTTATCGCCAGTTTAAATAGAATTCTCGTGAATCATAATTTTGTTGTGCTTAGCTAAATGTACTCACTTGATTTTAGCTGTTCTTCAAGTTTTTCCACTAATTTTGTTCACAGAAATTTTTTTCAACAAGAGATATAAAATAGGAGTCAACCCACAGGCAAAGTGAAGTAATTTCATGCCTATAGAGTCAATATTCTGTAACGAAACTGAGTACTATTACACAATTAAATAATAAAACTATTTTAGGGCGAAGCTTTGTGGTGCTATCCCTTAGGATAATTGCTTCGACGCTTCTCTTTATGGGCCATTAATAAAGTCGTATGTCAAAATGGGTTTCCCACGCAGCTGTTTCCTGTCGATTTGGTTAATTGGATTTCAGGAATTTGAAAGAAAAACCTGTAGGTGTCATCTATTCAAGTTTTTAGAATGGCTGAAAATGAATTAGTTGAAGTAAAAGAAAGGTAAATGGAAACTATTTTGCATCTTGAGTTTTTAGCGTACTCGACGTTTTCGTCGTAAGATTTTAATTAGGTCTCCAGATCCTGGAGAAAACTATGTCAGCCTTCCGTCGACTGCGATATTTGGAACGCGGGCTAAAGGGTTGTGTTCAACTAGCCAAAAAAAACTTTTGCTTAATGTTTTATTGTTAAACAACGCTCCGCAATTCCTAATCAGCTTCTCTTCTCCATTATTATCTTTACAGCTGCTGGGGTCGAGCGTGGCGAAAATGGTTCTCGGCACGTGAACTTCGCGCACGGACTGTCCATCTGGGCCGTCCGACAAGCGATAAATTTCCACCGAACGAGATACGCAATCAAAAGTACAATTTCATCACGTTCCTGCCGTTGGTACTCTTCGAGCAGTTTCGTTTCTTTTTGAATTTGTACTTTCTGTTGATGGCATTGAGTCAATTTATACCCGATATACGAATTGGCTATCCTTACACCTACTGGGGTCCGCTATGTTTTGTTCTTATGGTAACGATATGTCGCGAGGCTGTCGACGATTTTCGCCGCCATCAACGCGATCACGAAGTCAATTCACAGAAATACAAACGTCTGATGGTATCCGGTGAGCATGGCTACGAAATGGTGTCGTCGTCGAAACTGAAAGTCGGCGATGTCATCATTGTGGAGAAGAACGAAAGAGTGCCTGCTGATTTGATTCTCCTCCGGACCAGTGACAAAAGTGGTTCGGTCTTTGTGCGAACTGACCAACTGGATGGTGAGTCTTCAAGGGCTTACCCATCGGAAACCTCTCTAAAACTTTTTGTGTATTCTAGGTGAAACCGATTGGAAATTACGACTGGCAGTGCCTCTGACTCAGAAGCTTACCAAAGATTCGGATCTGTTCAATATCGACGCAAACGTCTACATTGAGAAGCCGCAAAAAGATATTCACTCATTCATAGGAACCTTTGCTATGGTAAGGTTTAAAAAGCTCAGGTTTTATTTAAGTTTGTGCTCACAGGGGTTTTTTTGCAGCAACACGGTTGCGAAGAGAGCAGTTTAAACGTTGAAAACACTCTGTGGGCGAACACAGTAGTGGCTGCTGGGACAGCAACTGGCATTGTTATTTACACTGGCTGTGAGACTCGCAGTGTAATGAACAACTCAAAACCACGGTCGAAAGTCGGCTTGCTGGACATGGAAATCAATGGGCTTACAAAGGTTAGTTCAAAAGTTTGGCAAACGTCACATTTTCTCAAATGGGATATATTTTCAGGTCCTTTTCTGTGCAGTACTAGGTCTGTCTTTGGTTATGATGATCTTGAAAGGTTTCAACGGGCCATGGTACCGGTACATGTTCCGATTTGTGCTGCTCTTCTCTTACATAATACCCATCAGTCTTCGAGTTAATCTCGACATGGGAAAAGCCTTCTACTCATGGCAAATGCAAAATGATCCAGAAATTCAAGGCACGGTTGCCAGATCGACTACGATTCCCGAGGAACTTGGTCGCATATCATACGTTCTTACGGACAAAACCGGCACTCTAACCCAAAATGAAATGGTCTTCAAGAAGATTCACTTGGGTATAGTGTCCCATGACAGTGATACCTTCCATCACATTGGAGCGTTGATACAGAACTTATCGCCGATGATACACCACGGGACCACGGACAACAGCGGCACTCACAACAAGCCGATGATGTTTTCCGGCAGTCGTATGCGACGTCCTGAGGGATGGCGTGAATGGGAAGCAGTAAAGGCTCTGGCTCTTTGCCACAACGTTACACCGGTTACAGACGATGACACCATAAGTAATAACAGCAAAGGAAGTTCGCCAACCAAGTCGGTAGTGAATATGGAGGAAAAGAAACCCGTCGAAGAAATCACTTATCAAGCGTCCAGCCCCGATGAGATCGCTTTGGTCAAGTGGACCGAACAAGTTGGCCTAACACTAATTGCTCGAGATGTAAACTCAATGACGTTGCAGCTTAAGGCGCCGAAATTTCCGGCAAAAAACGTTTTATACCTGAAGAAAGAAGAAATCTCGTCATCGCCCTCGACCAGTAGTGCCAGCACTGCTTCGCTGAACTCGGTCAACAATGGAGCGAACTCTGCAGCGCCTGTGAAAGAGGATGTATTGCATTTCCAAATACTACAGATCTTCCCGTTCACCAGCGAGTCAAAGCGCATGGGAATTATCGTGAAAGACAGTAATACAGGAGAGATAACATTTTATCTAAAGGGTGCGGACGTCGTAATGACATCGATAGTTCAGTACAACGATTGGTTGAGCGAGGAATCGGGCAACATGGCCCGTGAGGGCTTGCGAACATTGGTGGTGGCTAAGAAGATCCTCACTGAAGAGCAGTATAGCGACTTTGAGACGCGGTACAATGCGGCGCGTCTGAGTGTCTCCGACCGAGTAGCAAAAGTTGCAGCAGTCATTGAGTCGCTTGAACGTGAGCTGGAGCTCGTGTGTTTGACTGGAGTTGAGGATCGGCTCCAGGAAGGCGTAAGGCCTACTCTAGAGCTTTTAAGAAATGCTGGCGTCCGGGTGTGGATGTTGACTGGTGACAAATTGGAGACTGCCTGCTGTATTGCAAAGAGTTCACAATTGATCGGTCGAAATCAAGGACTCCACGTTTTGAAGAGTGTGAAGACGCGCACAGATGCTCATTTGGAACTAAATCAATTCCGCAGAAGACAGGGCTGTGCGTTAGTAGTATCCGGGGAGAGCCTAGAAGTCTGCCTACAGTACTATCGCCCCGAATTCATGGAGTTGGCCACAGCTTGCCCGGCAGTCGTGTGTTGTCGATGCAGCCCTACGCAAAAAGCTCAGGTTGTGTCACTTATACAAGAGCACACTGGAAAACGCACTTGCGCTGTAGGTGATGGTGGCAACGATGTCAGCATGATACAACAGGCTGATGCCGGTGTAGGCATTGAAGGCCGTGAAGGTCGTCAAGCGTCTTTGGCTGGCGACTTTAGTATTCCCCAATTCTCACACATCGCTAAGCTGCTGCTAGTGCACGGAAGAAGATCGTACAAACGGTCCGCTGCACTGTCACAATTTGTCATCCACCGTGGCCTAATTATAACCACACTGCAGGCGGTGTTCTCTGCTGTTTTCTACTTGAGCTCTGTAGCTCTCTATCAAGGTTTCCTTATGGTGGGTTATTCGACACTCTACACAATGTTCCCGGTGTTCTCCCTGGTCCTTGATCAAGATATTACATCGACGACGGCTGTGACATATCCAGAGCTTTACAAGGATCTGTCTAAAGGCAGAAGTTTGAGTTATAAAACCTTCTTCATATGGGTCCTGATTAGTATCTACCAGGGAGGCGTTATCATGTATGGAGCTTTGATTCTTTTCGAAGATGAGTTCATACACATTGTGGCAATTAGTTTTTCGGCATTGATTCTGACCGAACTGATAATGGTCGCTCTGACCGTGAGAACATGGCATCGGTAAGTTTTTAAGGCGGGAGGTTTTGTTTTCAAGAGCTGAAAATGCTTCTTTTCTTTTGCAGATTGATGGTTCTGGCGGAGTTATTCAGCTTAACGCTTTATCTTCTATCGTTGGCAGTACTCCACGAATATTTCGGTAAGTGAAAATAATGTCTTCTATAGATTCTTTTTTAGTGATGTCTCTTGCGGCTCTTACTCAAAATTATCGAATTCTTGACACAACGGTCCAGCTTGGGCGGAAACCAAAATTTGTTTTTTCATGTGATTGAAATGCAAAGTGGCGCAAAGTTAGTCCATCGAAAGGTTGTAACATTTTTGCAAAAGGCGTACATCAATTATATTTGACATTTGCGAAAAAGACAGGTGAGCAATGGATCGCTGTTCTCCGCAAGAGCATGAATAATTGTGTCAATTTGGTTCTAATAATAATTCTACTGGGCGAGAATATCGCGTCTGTGGCTGCCGAAGTCGCTGAGAACGAAGAATCATACATCTACCAGACGACGGGCCACGCAATGGGGCACCACCAGATGAGCGGCCCTACAGCCAATTTTAGTAAATGACTTATGCGTTATAAGTGCAAACAGTGTCCTAGGCCTGCAGACCTGTGTGAATTACTGTCAAGCCAACTGGCATAACTAATTTTGCGCCGCCTTGTATTATTGGCTCATGTTTAGCCTTAAAATGTTGAATTTCGGAGCGTATTGAGAGATTTGTTGCCCGTAAAAGTTATTCCACATTGGCTTACCTTATGATACATTATACCCTATGGTCAAATGAATATAATTACATAATCCTAAAATACGTTAACATATTGTGAGTGAAAAGAAAAGGAAAAGAAAAACACAATGCAACACTAAACCAGGTTAACGAACCTACTTTCGTGACAAGAAATAGAAAAGACGTGCTTTAGTGGAAATATTCTAAACAAGAATCCTTCTCATATCACAAAATGGTTGATTGATTTTTTCATCTAGCGTCCGCCGCCGTGCCGTTTCCTTGTCGGTCTGAGCTCTGGCCTAAATTCGAAGACACTCGTGGCTTGTACGTTTTTATTTGCCTCTTGGATATGGCGGACCCGTATTTGCGTTGCTGACTTGTTTTAACCACGGAAATAAGAATTTTACTTCCCAAAAAGAATTTTATCAGTGTTATTAAGCAGAACTGCAAGTTTAAAGATTCGTGAGGCCTCATTACAATGCTCTACACAGCTTTTATCCAACGTGTATGTCTACCAAAAGTTGATGTCATGAGTAAATTGTCATTAAGCAACTAAAAACCTCCATATGCTCAATGAATAGAATTGGAACTGTTCTTAGTTTCCGGCTCTACAAAATATAGAAGGTTGGCTTCTTGATGATGAATTAACACACACAGCATACATTGTTGAGAAGTTGGCCCTGGTGCATTTATTTATTATCTTCTTGTTAGTTGTTCGTGCAAAATAGTATGTAAAAATATGCTATTTTCCCCCTTGAAGCCAAGTTCTGCTTCCACATACCTTACGTTCGTTGGGCGCCATTTAAGAATCCATGATAAATAGTTTTCTACTAAATCTCAATACGCATTTTTATTTGCTTTGCAGATTGGGAGTTCATCTGGTCATACGATTTCCTGTGGAAGGTTTCCATCATCACGCTTATCTCGTGTCTACCACTTTATATCATAAAATTCCTAAGAAAGAAATGTTCACCACCATCGTATCTGAAGCTCTCATAAATATTAAAAATCAAAACATATTTTTCTTATTAACTGACATCTCTACCTTCAAATATTTCCCAGCGAGAATTAAATTGGGGAATTCTCAATTGTTTTTTTTTTTTTTAAATTTAGACAAATTATTGTTTGTTACTTCTAATTTAATTACTCTTTTACATAAAAAAAAACTTTATTGTTTATAATTTTTATTGTTGTGGTGTATAATTGCTTTTAATATTCTGTTTTGCAAAAAAAAGAAAAGTTTTTACGTGATATTTATTTGTTAGTAATTTTCTTTGTATTAAACTTTTTTTTTAATAATAAAACTGATTATGTATATTTTTATGTAAAACAAAGCACATTAAAACTCATAAAACGGGCTTCTTTTTATTAAAATCAACAAAGAAAACAAATAAATCTTAATCTACATTGTTAGTTATTTATATTTAATAAAAAAAAAACATTATGACAAAAAAAAAACTAAATAAAAATGTGAAAATGAACAATTATTATATATTATGCAAAAGAAAAATAATCTAATTTTTAAGATGAACAATAAAATTTTTTAGGCTTAAGTAAGGAGTAAAATATAAAAAATAATTTAACACTGTGGTGTATTTAATAAATACTCCCAAAGAAATTGATTCTCACATGATGTTGCAAAGCGAATTCTTATAACGTTCATTTTTGAAATAGAAAAGGTGATTATAGACACATGTGGAATAAACTATTTTCAATAAAAAAATCTCAACAATGCCTTTTTCTTGCGCGCTAATTTGAACAGTTAACCTAAGATTAAGAACCTAAGATTTCGGAGACGGTAATACCCTATCATGGTTCAAGCAACGCGAAGCTAATAAAAACAAGTGAGTAAATGCAAGAGTTCGTCTCTGACAAACTTCTATATACCCGACCCGACTTAACGGATAATTAAGTCGCCCCATAATGGACCAAACTTAGCAAATAGTAATATCTTTCGTTTGTCATATAATTTTTTTTTCAATTTGGAGTAAACTTTTCGAGAAATCGGGTTTTTAAAGATCTAAAATGTTAAAAGTGGGCATGGTTTATATTGTGGGTGGTCCAATTTATGCCTTCTTAGAGGTTTTGGACCATTAATGCTTTATACCAAAATTAGGGTTTGTCTATCTTGACCAAAAGGCATTTTGAAAGAAAATTTGAAATAGAGGTTGTCTTACATTTAAGCCAATAGTGGGAGTAGCCGACGGCGGATTTAACTTTTTTGCACACTTTGTCTGTACAAAATAAGAACCAAAATATACTCCAAGTTTGAGAGTCCTAGCTCAATTTTCTTACTTACTTACTTAAGGTGGCGCTACAGTCCGGGGTGGACCTGGGCCTCAGCCAACAAGCTTCGCCAGCCAGCTCTGTCTCTAGCTAGCCGTCTCCAGTTTCGCACGCGAAGTTGGCTGAGGTCCCCTTCCACTTGCGTGCGCCACCTGAGTCTCGGTGCTCCTCTACCGCGTCGTCCCTGCGGTGTGGATTCGGGCCGGGATTCGATTTTCCGGGCCGGGGCGTTGGTGTCCATCCGCTCTAGATGACCCAGCCATCGTAGACGTTGTGTTTTGACTCTTTTGGCTAGGTCGGTATCGCTGTACAGCCCGTACAGTTCGATGTTATATCTCCTCCTCCACTCTCCGTCTATGCAGACGGGACCGTTAATCGTCCGAAGAATTTTCCTCTCGAAGCAGCCTAAAGTGTTTAAATCCGCCTTTGACAGGGTCCATGCTTCTGCACCGTAAAGCAGGACTGGGATGATGAGGGTCTTATACATGGACACTTTAGTTGCTCGAGAGAGGGCTTTGCTACTCAATTGCCTTCTTAGCCCAAAGAAACAGCGATTGGCAAGAGTTATCCTTCGTTTGATTTCAGCGCTGGTGTCATTGTCTGAATTGATAGCGGAACCCAGGTAGACAAAGTCCCTAACTACCTCAAAGTTATAGCTGTCGATGGTGATGTTTTGTCCAAGACGTCGGTGTTGGGTGTCTTTTCTTGATGACAGCATATACTTGGTTTTGCCCTCATTGACTGCTAAACCCATATTCGCCGCTTCCGTCCCAATTTGCTTTGTTCTACCGATTATGTCAATGTCGTCTGCGTATGCAAGTAGTTGAACGGACTTTTGAAAGATTGTACCTCTGGTGTTGGCGCGAGAGTTCTGCACAATTCTCTCAAGTATGATGTTAAAGAAGTCGCATGACAGCGCGTCGCCTTGTCTAAATCCTTTTTTGACATCAAAGGGGTGCACAGACTGACGAGTTTGGCAGGGATGTCAAAACTAGACATTGCGCTATATAGCTCGTCTCTATAGATGCTGTCATACGCGGCCTTGAAATCGATGAAGAGGTGGTGTGTATCGATTTGGAATTCCTGGGTTTTCTCCAAGATCTGCCGCAGTGTGAATATTTGATCGATGGTGGACTTTCCTGGCCTAAAGCCACACTGATATGTGCCTATCAGATTGTTGACAAACGGCTTCAGGCGTTCACACAGTACAGCAGAAAAGATCTTGTATGCGATGTTAAGAAGACTTATGCCTCTGTAGTTGGCACAACTCAGAGGGTCTCCTTTCTTCAGGATCGGGCAAACAATGCTGAGGTTCCATTCGTCGGGCATGCTTTCTTCCGACCATATCTTGCAGATGAGCTGGTGCATGCTCCTAACCAGCTCATCGCCAGCGGATTTAAAAAGTTCGGCAGCTAGGCCGTCTGCTGCTTTGTTGCACTTGAGCTTAGACACAGCTACTTTCACCTCCTCCAGGTCGGGTGGGCGGTATCGTTCGTATGCTTCGTCGGTAACGTCTTCGCCCGGGTTGAATGGTTCGTTCTGCCTGACAGCGGTATTTGGTTCGTCCTCGCCGTTATACAGTCTGCAGAAGTGGTCTTTCCAAATCCTCAGCACCGACTGCGATTCTACAACGATGTTCCCTTGATGGTCCTTACAGGCTTCAGTTTGAAGTTTATACCCTTGGCAGGACCTTTTGATCCTTTGGTAAAACTTTCTAACCTCATTCCTGTTGTAACATCTCTCTATCTCTTCAACCGCGCGCTTCTCGTGCTCTCTCTTTTTCCTTCGGAGAAGCCGGTGCTCCTCTCTCCTCCTCTGCTCGTAGAGCTCGCGAGCAGCTCTAGTCCTTCTGTGCAGCGCCGCTTTGTATGCTTCCTGTTTAGCTGCATGTGCTTGCCGGCATTCATTGTCAAACCAGGGGTTTCGTTGTGGTCGCCGTGTGAAACCCAGCACTTAAGAGGCGGCGTCTCTGATGGCATTTTGGCAGTGTTGCCACTGGCTATCAATACTTGATGCTGGTTGCATAGGACTTCGTAGAAGGTTTTGAGAGACTCGGTTGGAGAAGAACCTGTCGATCTCTTGCGATTGTAGTCGGCCGACGTCAAACTTCCTCACAGTATTTCCATTACTTGGCGCTGGTCGGGATATCCGCAGCCGTACCTTGGCTACAACAAGGTAGTGATCCGATTCAATGTTGGCCCCTCGGAAAGTTCGGACATCCATGATACTGGAGGAGTGCCTTGCGTCGATCGCAATATGGTCAATCTGGTTGACGGTTGATTGATCGGGAGATCTCCATGTCCCTTTGTGGATATTGAGATGCGGGAACTGTGTACTAGCTACCACAACGTGTCGCCCCGCGGCAAAGTCGATCAGCCTGAATCCGTTATCGGAGGTCGTGTCGTGCAGGCTATGCTTTCCGACAGTACGACCAAAGATGCCCTCCCTTCCTAGCTTGGCATTAAAATCGCCTAGGACAATCTTAATGTCGTAGCTAGGGCATTGCTCATAAGTTTTGTCCAGGAGCTCGTAGAACATATCTTTGGTCTCGTCATCTTTCTCCTCTGTGGGGGCATGTGCGCATATCAGGCTAATGTTGGCGAATTTAGCCTTGATGCGGATCGTCGCGAGGCGCTCGCTTACAGGGTTGAAGCTCAAGACTTTTTGCCTAAGTCTGCCTCCAACAACGAAACCACATTCAAATAGGCGCTGTCTTTGATGCCGATAGCAGTCGCCGCAGTAGATGTCGCAGTTTTTCATCCTTCTTTTGCCCGGCCCGTCCCACCGCATTTCTTGGATGGCAGTAATGTCTGCCTTGCAGTCGTTTAGGGCCTCCGCTAGTTGCTCGGCTGCACGTGGTCTGTTAAGGGACCTAACATTCCACGTGCAGATCCGGAGCTCGTTGTCCTTTTCTCGTTTGCATTGGTCGTCAACAGTAAATCCGTCCGAATCCGAGGCTTGTTTCTGCTTCGTGACTGGTGTTTCTTTACGTGGCCGGGAAGTCACCCCGACGGCACGACCCCCAGCCTGGAGGACCAGATCCTTTGCTTAGCTCTAAGGACGGAGAGCCGGATAGCCCGCTCCTTATAGGCCTGAGCTCCGAATACGTCGTAGTAGCCCATATAAGGTGTTCACTAAGTAGTTCGGCCTGACTGGAACTATGGACGCCACCGTTGATTCCATCTGGGGAATTCCTCCGCTGCCGTCCGGATGCAAGGAGAAGTGCCTTAGTGGGAACACTCCTCCTCCCCTCTCTCGTCTGCTACCCCCAACAACCTTCCAAAGGGGTTGGAACCCAATCTCCAGTTGAGGTACTAGGCACCCGGTGTTCACCACGGGGAGGTGAGAGTAGGAGTTGATAGACAGAGGTGGGTTTAGAAAACCTGTGGATGCTTGTATCCTCTTGAGTGCACATGTCTATCCTTTGACCACCAACTACCTCAATTTTAAAGACCTAAAAAACTTCACACATACGGACAGACGGACGCATATAGCTTATCCGATTCACTTGTCGGTCTCGATCATATCTCTAAAAGGTCTTAGGGTCTACGGTAATTATTTCCCTGGGTCGGGTATAAAAATTATGATCATCCACTGAAGAGCCTTAAGTGCCAAGATTGATCACCGAAACACACGACTAGGACACGAGAATTAAGACCAATGCTGAACTTTTCTGTTTTACTTTTTTTGTCAAGTGACCCGCTGAGGCTCTGGCAAGTGGAAGATTTGGTCTGCAAGTGTTTGTAACATAGAGATGTAATCACCCCCCAAGACCTTAAGGGCATAATATAGAGACCGAATTGTAAGTCGAATGATGTCCGTCCGTCTGCCTATCGGTTATTTTTAGGTCTCAAATTTTGAGCTAGGATTTTTAGACTTCATATCTGGTCTTTCTAGGTCCCGAGGTAGTACAAGTCAAAACATTTTCTTCAATCCGCCCACTGACCACGCCCACTTTACTTATTCGCATGAATCATAAAAATTTGGTATGCAGTTTTCTTATTTAAGTGTATTGAGATTGACATTGCGAAAAAATCGAAAGGCGTGGTCGCATTTAAATTTCAGTTTAACAAACTGAAAACTCGTCTTTTGTTCGATTTACTAGGCAAGCATTAAGGCCTCAACAGTTCCATGTTCACCTCGAAAAACCTCGCAATACACTGTTTCAAAATTCTTTCTTCTATAGGACAAGCAATCTTTAGAATTCACTACCCGAATACATATTTCCTAACACATATAAACTGCTTCCTGAGAGAAGTATTAAAAAAAAACGATATTTATATGTAATGCGTTTGCTTACAATCAAGTAAATTTTGCATAATATGTTAACATATTTCTAACCACTATCAACTAATAGGAAATATTTCACCAGGCCCACTTTTATGGGCGTGGTTGAATAAAAACCTAAATTTTACATAAAAATGCACTTAACACATGCAAATCACATTTTTGGATAATATATTTGAACAAAGACTGCAACGATATTGAAAAGGGGTCGAATGCACGCCTCCTTTTTACAAAACTTTTTACAAAAGGAGATTTTAAACTGATAAATCCGATCCGGAGCTTGATAGGGGTCAATTAGGATGGGTATCCAACGATTCGCCTAAGCGGATTGCAACCCGCCCACTAGTTTTATTGGTTATTGGCTCTGCAAAAAAAAACCGCTCGCTCAGTTCATTTTAGTCCAGTTTTGTCTCGTTCCGGGACTTACTGATCTTAGTTAAGTCTGGACTAAAAAACCGGCCCTTAGAGGAGTACAATATAATACAAACGCTGCTACGCCCGAACGCAACGTGAAAACTCTGTACAAAAACAGCAAAGCAGTAGAGGGCTGTACGCAATTGGAACAAGATACAATGCACAAACAAAACAAATTGTCATTTTTATAAGCCAAGTAGCCATCAAAACTACAGACTTCGCAACTATATCCTCTAACATGCCGTTCTGCGGGAGAGCTGAGAACGAGCAAGCAAGAATGAATATTTCAGGGTCAGGCGAGTATAGAAAGGAAAGAAGCATTCGGCAGACGCTACCTACTGGCAGATACAGTGCCACTATTACATAAACTAGGTATAGCTTAAAAAAACTGAATGCAAAGTGCGGACGAAAATAGCAGTTCCTCTTGCCGACCAAAAGGGCTACCTACTGCGACCGAAAACCACATCATTGTCGTGAATCCTCATCCAGAACTATGTTGGAGTCGAAAGTGCACCAACAACACAGCTAATATGGGACCTTAATTCCAAACAAGAAGTAAAATGCGCCATTACACCATTCGAAACGATCGCCGTCGACATAGCAGGCCCGGTTGCGGAAACGGAAAATTTTATCTAATTTTCAAATCTTTTGTTATCGTTGATTACTACAGCAAGAGGCCTGAGCCATTTGTTGAGCAGATAGTGGACCACTCACTGATGGATATTCAGGTTCGGTGTGCAAACATTCCGGACATCGGCCAATTGCTTTATTTCTTATAGCCTACAAATGCATACACTCCATCCGAAATTCTAGTTGGACGACTATAGCAGGGCTTTCCAGTGGACTGAATATCGGGTTCCTCGAAGAGTCATGTACTGTTCCCTTTTTTTAATAGTTTCGAATGGATTCAAAATTTTGCCGTCTGGCCTAAAAACACAACAACTCATCACCCATCATCAGCAGGTGATAAAATGTAAATTTTGGAGCTTTTTCACATATTTTTATGCTCTGTACTTATGGGTCCAACAACAAAACCCACATGCACATCCACCCTTATTTTCTGCCTTCACCATCACGACCGACACCGACACGGCGGCGGAGCATTCGTCTGATTCCACTGCGTGATTTTGATCCATAACTTTGGGAGCGAGCACAAGAACAAAAACCACATCAACCCCTTATCGCTGCCTTAACGGTCGACAGTCCACAGCCACATACATGATCAAGCAGAGTATACCTTCAGGTGAGTCTATTGGCGGTAGAGTTGCTTCCGACAGTATCATCAGCCAATTGCAAATTGTAGTAATGTTGTTTTCTGGAATTGTTTTTTTAGGTATGGAGGTACATCTCAGAGTTTTCATCGTATAAAAGGAAAGTCTGGAAAACTCTTTCCCAAATAGTTGCGCCCAATACTGATGTTGTCTTTCTAGTCAAACAAGGACCAAGAGCAAAACTTCAAGTATAATGTCCATCATCTAACACGAAAGGGTTAAACAAAGCTAAGAGGGGGACAATGTGATGCGGCAACAGAAACTTAAACAATATTTTTAAAAGGTTGCGCTGTGCTCGGGACCTCACAAATTGAACTGTCTTTCGTAAAAGGATGTAAAAAAATAACGTACTAGTATAATTCTTCCAATCGGAAGATTCTAGATAGAAAATATCGGTATTTTCCGTATTGTATTTTTATAGAGGGAAATGAAGCAGCGGCAAGACGAGGAGCAACAGAACCCTTTATAGGACCTGAACCTTTCTGCGGAAAAAGGAACCACAGCGCTAGGGAAAAATTCAAGAAGATAACCGAGTTAAGATGTGGGAAAGCCTTCAAGGTCTGAGGCAAGCAAAAGAACTTCTAGGGAATTACTACCAGGAAAGGTTCAAAGCATGCATCGGCTTTAGTAAAAACAACCTTAGTATCTTTACAGGGGCATCTAACGGGGCATTGTAAGCTCAGGGAACACTTCAGGAAAATTGGTGTAACGGAGTAACCCTTCTGCAGATTTTGCGATGAGGCCAGTAACACGCCGGAACACATTTTACAATCCTGTGGGGCTCTGAACCACAAGAGGATAAAATGTCTGGGCAAATGCCAGATACCAGACAGAGCGATACCCACCTTGGACCAACAAAGGCTCAAGACCTTGACGGAACAGCGTGAATTTTCCATCGTCATCCTACACAGACTGACGAGTTTGGCACGGATGCCAAAACTAGACATTGCGCTATATATCTCATCTCTATAGATGCTGTCATACGCGGCCCTGAAAGCGATGACAAGGTGGTGTGTATCGATTTGGAATTCCTGGGTTTTCTCCAAGATCTGCCGGAGTGTGAATATTTGATCGATGGTGGAATTTCCTGGCCTAAAGCCACACTGATTTGTGTCTATTAGATTGTTGAAGTGACAAAAAACTGAAACGTCAAATGTTTACAGCACCGAACTTTCTTACTTACTTACTTAAGGTGGCGCTACAGTCCGGGGTGGACCTGGGCCTCAGCCAACAAGCTTCGCCAGCCAGCTCTGTCTCTAGCTAGCCGTCTCCAGTTTCGCACGCGAAGTTGGCTGAGGTCCCCTTCCACTTGCGTGCGCCACCTGAGTCTCGGTGCTCCTCTACCGCGTCGTCCCTGCGGTGTGGATTCGAAGATTTTCCGGGCCGGGGCGTTGGTGTCCATCCGCTCTAGATGACCCAGCCATCGTAGACGTTGTGTTTTGACTCTTTTGGCTAGGTCGGTATCGCTGTACAGCCCGTACAGTTCGATGTTATATCTCCTCCTCCACTCTCCGTCTATGCAGACGGGACCGTAAATCGTCCGAAGAATTTTCCTCTCGAAGCAGCCTAAAGTGTTTTCATCCGCCTTTGACAGGGTCCATGCTTCTGCACCGTAAAGCAGGACTGGGATGATGAGGGTCTTATACATGGACACTTTAGTTGCTCGAGAGAGGGCTTTGCTACTCAATTGCCTTCTTAGCCCAAAGAAACAGCGATTGGCAAGAGTTATCCTTCGTTTGATTTCAGCGCTGGTGTCATTGTCTGAATTGATAGCGGAACCCAGGTAGACAAAGTCCCTAACTACCTCAAAGTTATAGCTGTCGATGGTGATGTTTTGTCCAAGACGTCGGTGTTGGGTGTCTTCTTGATGACAGCATATACTTGGTTTTGCCCTCATTGACTGCTAAACCCATATTCGCCGCTTCCGTCCCAATACTCACGAAGGCTTCACTGACATCACGCTTTGTTCTACCGATTATGTCAATGTCGTCTGCGTATGCAAGTAGTTGAACGGACTTTTGAAAGATTGTACCTCTGGTGTTGGCGCGAGAGTTCTGCACAATTCTCTCAAGTATGATGTTAAAGAAGTCGCATGACAGCGCGTCGCCTTGTCTAAATCCTTTTTTGACATCAAAGGGGTCGGTGAGGTCTTTGCCGACCTTGACGGAACAGCGTGAGTTTTCCATCGTCATCCTGCACAGACTGACGAGTTTGGCAGGGATGCCAAAACTAGACATTGCGCTATATAGCTCGTCTCTATAGATGCTGTCATACGCGGCCTTGAAATCGATGAAGAGGTGGTGTGTATCGATTTGGAATTCCTGGGTTTTCTCCAAGATCTGCCGCAGTGTGAATATTTGATCGATGGTGGACTTTCCTGGTCTAAAGCCACACTGATATGTGCCTATCAGATTGTTGACAAACGGCTTCAGGCCCTCACACAGTACAGCAGAAAAGATCTTGTATGCGATGTTAAGAAGACTTATGCCTCTGTAGTTGGCACAACTCAGAGGGTCTCCTTTCTTCAGGATCGGGCAAACAATGCTGAGGTTCCATTCGTCGGGCATGCTTTCTTCCGACCATATCTTGCAGATGAGTTGGTACATGCTCCTAACGAGCTCATCGCCAGCGGATTTAAAAAGTTCGGCAGCTAGGCCGTCTGCTCCGGCTGCTTTGTTGCACTTGAGCTTAGACACAGCTACTTTCACCTCCTCCAGGTCGGGTGGGCGGTATCGTTCGTATGCTTCGTCGGTAACGTCTTCGCCCGGGTTGAATGGTTCGTTCTGCCTGACAGCGGTATTTGGTTCGTCCTCGCCGTTATACAGTCTGCAGAAGTGGTCTTTCCAAATCCTCAGCACCGACTGCGATTCTACAACGATGTTCCCTTGATGGTCCTTACAGGTTCGAAGTTTATACCCTTGGCAGGACCTTTTGATCCTTTGGTAAAACTTTCTAACCTCATTCCTGTTGAAACATCTCTCTATATCTTCAACCGCGCGCTTCTCGTGCTCTCTCTTTTTCCTTCGGAGAAGCCGGTGCTCCTCTCTCCTCCTCTGCTCGTAGAGCTCGCGAGCAGCTCTAGTCCTTCTGTGCAGCGCCGCTTTGTATGCTTCCTGTTTAGCTGCATGTGCTTGCCGGCATTCATCGTCAAACCAGGGGTTTCGTTGTGGTCGCCGTGTGAAACCCAGCACTTCAGAGGCGGCGTCTCTGATGGCATTTTGGCAGTGTTGCCACTGGCTATCAATACTTGATGCTGGTTGCATAGGACTTCGTAGAAGGTTTTGAGAGACTCGGTTGGAGAAGGACCTGGCGATCTCTTGCGATTGTAGTCGGCCGACGTCAAACTTCCTCACAGTATTTCCATTACTTGGCGCTGGTCGGGATATCCGCAGCCGTACCTTGGCTACAACAAGGTAGTGATCCGAGTCAATGTTGGCCCCTCGGAAAGTTCGGACATCCATGATACTGGAGGAGTGCCTTGCGTCGATCGCAATATGGTCAATCTGGTTGACGGTTGATTGATCGGGAGATCTCCATGTCCCTTTGTGGATATTGAGATGCGGGAACTGTGTACTAGCTACCACAACGTGTCGCCCCGCAGCAAAGTCGATCAGCCTGAATCCGTTATCGGAGGTCGTGTCGTGCAGGCTATGCTTTCCGACAGTACGACCAAAGATGCCCTCCCTTCCTAGCTTGGCATTAAAATCGCCTAGGACAATCTTAATGTCGTAGCTAGGGCACTGCTCATAAGTTTTGTCCAGGAGCTCGTAGAACATATCTTTGGTCTCGTCATCTTTCTCCTCTGTGGGGGCATGTGCGCATATCAGGCTAATGTTGGCGAATTTAGCCTTGATGCGGATCGTCGCGAGGCGCTCGCTTACAGGGTTGAAGCTCAAGACTTTTTGCCTAAGTCTGCCTCCAACAACGAAACCACATCCAAATAGGCGCTGTCTTTGATGCCGATAGCAGTCGCCGTAGTAGATGTCGCAGTTTTTCATCCTTCTTTTGCCCGGCCCGTCCCACCGCATTTCTTGGATGGCAGTAATGTCTGCCTTGCAGTCGTTAAGGGCCTCCGCTAATTGCTCGGCTGCACGTGGTCTGTTAAGGGACCTAACATTCCACGTGCAGATCCGTAGCTCGTTGTCCTTTTCTCGTTTGCATTGGTCGTCAACAGTAAATCCGTCCGAATCCGAGGCTTGTTTCTGCTTCGTAACTGGTGTTTCTTTACGTGGCCGGGAAGTCACCCCGACGGCACGACCCCCAACCTGGAGGACCAGATCCTTTGCTTAGCTCTAAGGACGGAGAGCCGGATAGCCCGCTCCTTATAGGCCTGAGCTCCGAATACGTCGTAGTAGCCCATATAAGGTGTTCACTAAGTAGTTCGGCCTGACTGGAACTATGGACGCCACCGTTGATTCCATCTGGGGAATTCCTCCGCTGCCGTCCGGATGCAAGGAGAAGTGCCTTAGTGGGAACACTCCCCCCCCTCTCTCGAAAGCACCGAACTTTCTGCACAGACAAAATCCTCGGGGCACTTCATAGCTGCAACAGTGCAGAATATACAGCTTTGTTGCCTTCGCATCATCGAACATAATGCGGTAAAGATGTGTGCTCTGGGGTGCCGTGTCAGTTGCACTGGGGGAACCAATAGATTTTTAATCGTCAAATTGACAACATCAAAAGCGATGTGGTTAAAATGCAATATAGTAAAAGGGATAATACGAAGAATGGTTAAATTGCGATAAGGTTAACATGTTGAAGAATAAAGAGCTGATCTAACTGTGATCTTATCAACGACACCATCGCCGAGATCGAACGAAGGCTAACTTTTGTCAATCGCTGCTTATTTGGGCAAGAAGACTGCAAGTGTTCTATGCAGAAGTATGGACCCTGTCAAACTCTGATGAAAACGCTTTACGTTGTTCGAGGGGAAAATGCTTTGGGTGATTTTTGGTCGTTGGTATTGACTTGAAGTCAACTTAGCTTTCGACTCATGAAGAATCAGAATACAACGACTGCGATGGCTGGGTCACCCAGAGCTAATGAACACCAACGCCCCAAGCCCGGAAAATTTTCCAATCCACGGCGCAGGGGCAGCGCAGTAGAGAAGGACCGAGGCTCAGGTGGTGCACGGAAGTGGAAGGGGAGCTCAGTCAACTTTAGAGCAAGTTGTAACACCAGATGCACAAAGCGTATATAGATAAGCTTGGAAATGGGTATGGATTCTAAGGGAAATTATTGAAAGAGTCATAAAGTGTGTCGGGCCTCTTGAAGCAATAAAGAGAAAATATAAATAGCGTTCTTATGCAGATTAGATTGCCCCACCCAAGAAAACGGAGGCAGAACGAAGGCAGCGCCTGGGGTGATGAAAAGGTGCTACCCACGTCGCTTATATTCAGTGCGAGATTCTGAAAAGATACCCATGCTTGACCCCAAAGCGCATACCGAGTTGTCTTCTGAAGCATAAACGAGAAAGGTTCATGATACGCACAAGGTCTACCCACTCGACGAGAAGTCAGTTGCTATAACTAAAAGGTTAATCAAACGGCAAAATTGTGGAGCTGCAGTTGGACTTTCCGATATTAGACGACGAAGCTGACATCCATGGTGGGACTACGGAAGCAGAAATAACGAGTCTTTTCGGGCAGTAAGGTCAACGTCAGCAAGGTATTGTACAGAATTCGTCGGTCTGTTGGTCTGATACGAAGATGATTCGGATGGGAGCAAATTGATAAGATACTGCTCAAGATACTGCCATGCCACAACACGGCGCCCAGAGATGCCAAGACTACTCAGAGTATAATATGGCTGCAGTGCACGGGGGTACCAAGTAAAAGTATTTTTTTTCCTCCTTGAGGAAGGAGGTATACAGTACTTTAAGGACCAAAGGTGCTTAATCAGATTTGGGTGCGGAAGGCCGTGCTATTGGGGGGACTATTCGCTTCGCGGAACTGAAGGTTGACCTACATATCTTCGAAGGCCGAATAGCTCTCGAATCCTGGTGTCCAAGAATGTCGTGGTATCAGTTTTCTTACATAAAAAAGTTAGGACACAAAAAAGGCACATTAACCAAAACTATTGTAAGATACTAAGCAAAAAAGGCATACAACAAAAAAAAAAATAAGCAATTGCGCCTTTTTAGTCCGTGGCACATGTGCGCTTTTTACTTAAAAAAAGAGGCAAATATGTAGATGTGCCTATTTTCATTTGTGTTTTTAAGACCTTTTCTGTTGGAAATATGACTTTTTTGTTTCATACGCACTGTTTCAGGATCCCGAATATGCTTCTAACTCAATTTCGGATTTTTGGCGTTTGCGCCCTTTTTCCTGAGGACGGCAGAATAGCAAAGGGACCACTCGCGTGTTTAACAAAGTGGGCCACTACTTTGGATTGACACGAATGGTAATCGTCGACCAAGGGATTACTTTAACTTTGAGAGTTTCTGCAAGGGAAATACTTCATTTCCACATGCCGCTGTTAAGTAGCCTTGGGTAAATGGTCGGGTGGAGATGTTTAATCGAACTCTTCTTTCCTCCTTTAAGTGTAGGCAACTGTTGAAAGAGGGGGGAAGACTGGGCTAAAGACCTACAAGGGATCCCATGGGGACTTTAAACATTCAAAAGTAGCAAGATACTAAGCAGCAGGCGACATGCTGGATCTGAGAGAGCACGACAAATTGAAGCCAGCGAAGGGAGGTGTTGGTTAAAGCAGAATCAAGAAGCTTTTAAGAAGACGAGGTTTGACCCCAAATGACAGCAACCCCACCCAGTGTCAGTTAGGAAACCTTGCTTTGATTGAGAATGGCATTCCGGCAACGGATGGTTTAAACAGACTGGTGCTGAATAAGTGGTACGTGATCAAGTATATTCCTTAAAGGCAGCGGAACCAGTGGAAACTTAACATCATCTTGGCGACCGCATAAGACAAGATAAAGGCGCTGGGAAGCTTCCAGCAAAGGCGCTTGTTGAGAACCTATCATCACCAAAAACACTGTAGATGTCGAGAGGCGATGGCGAGTTCGATGGTGGGATGGCCGAGTTGTAACATCAGATGCAGAAAGCGTATATAAGCCCGCAGTGCTTATATTCTGTACGGGGCATTATTAAAAGAGTCGTTGTGCGGCGGCTTCAAGGAAAAATAGTTAAAATCCAAGTTTTTCACGTGCGTTGTGGCGTGAAATAAACAGGACCAGAACCGTGAATACTATCCCGTGTTAAGTCTTACCTTAACTAGAGCTTAAAATATATTTAAGGCATACTTATTGTCATCATGTAATTTGAGCTAAGAAGATCACCCAGCTACGAAAAAGGAAAACTCAACTTTTAATTATCGGACTTAATATTTTATTAGAAAACAGGCATGAATATTGAAATGAAAAAAAAGAAAAATAAATAAATATCCATTATAAATTTACTTCAGAGCCACTAATTTACTTTTGTTCTTAATGCACCTGATAAACACTCTGGTCGCTTAAAATTTGCTTAAAACATGTTTAAAAACTTTGAACATTAAGTATGTTCCGTAAATTAGTGAGCTTAAAAGTCAACGCCTGCCTCACCATACATAAATTAACAATGTATTTCGTAATTCATGGCGAATGCTGCTGTCTATTTAAACATCATTACAACACAAAAAATATTGTACTAACGGCTACGCTTGCTGCTTTTTCCTAATGATTTCCTTAATGATTTTCTCGTAACAATTGATGATGGACTCGATTGTGGCGATGCAGTTCTCCGCCCCTCTAGTCTGTGAGGTAATCTACGAAGTCCTTCGCTGCGTCTTAGTTTAACGCGGACTTTTTTCGTTTCAATTTTTGGCGAGACTACAAAAGATAAGTTTTCCCTGGATTTTGTGAGTTGTTCTCTTTTTGTTGGCTCTTTATCGTCATTCAAGGAAACGTTTTTCTTGTTGGGTGATTTCTTATCACCGTCCTTTTTCTTTGCATTTCCATTTGTCACAGTCGGTTCATGCTTTTGCTCCCTTTCATCCTGGGTATAGGAAGCCAGAAACGATGGATTTATATACTTGAAACTATCGGAATCCAAATCGATATTTTGGTCAATGACTTCTTGTTTCGTGATAATGTCGGACATCATCATCGACATGTTGGCGTCCAATGAGACCTTTTGCAACTCAAACGAATCTGGGTAGAACATCAACGAGTCCAGATCGTTGGCTGCACTTTGCGGTTCATTAGCTGAGCGTTCGTTGTCTTTCTCCGTCTGCTCCTCTTTAACTACTAAGCCATTGGACACCTCACCAGAGGGCAGGGATCTATTAGTTCTTGAGCTGTTTACATCTGCAGGACTTGTCCAACTTTGCACAGGATCGCGACTTTCTTGCACTGGTATAGGATTTTCTCTTTTCTCTTCGATTGTCACCGTATTGAGTTGAAATTTATCAACAGCCCCCCAGTATTTTCGTTGCTTTGCTGCTTGTGCTGTGGCTTGCTGTTGTTGGTCTGGAGTTGGTGCAATAGACTTATGCAAGGGAACTGCATTTCGCAGCATTGTTGCTTTCGGTGAGTGTTTGGCTTCGCTGTTATGCACATTGGAGGCGTAAGCACTTTGAAATGAATTTTGTTTTTGAGGCGAGTTGTTTTCTTTTACTGCGATTGTTGGTGCTTTTGATGAAAATGTAGGACCCGATGTTGACTGTATATTGAATAACGCAGGCTGGGATTGATTGGGAACTGATGACGATGGAGTTTGTAGCGACTGCCGTGGCGAGTTGTCGTACACATTTTCAGATTTTATTTTCGTTGGCGATCTTATATTGTCAGTGAAAGGTGATTTGAAGCCTGGAACAGATTTCAATGGAGGCATTCCCACTGCAGGTGCTTGCATGGGCATATACGTTGCCGGATTAGTCTTAGATATGCAATAAACCGGAGGGGCATTAATCTCATTTGCAAAATCTGAAACTCCACCTGGAAGGGTGAAAACAGCTGGCTGCGAAGCTTGAATTCGATTCGTTATGGATCCTCCCGACTGTGTTGAACCAAAGCTTTTAGAGCAACTGGGCTTATTATTTCTTCCCTTATTTGGAATAACTTTTGAGTTTGTTGGCGATGCCGGATTTAATGTGATGATTCCTTTTGCAGCGATTTGTGGATTTAAAGGGGCCCCTGGCATTCTATTTACAATGGGGCTTTTGCCCAAACTTGCAGACATCGGTAATGTTGGCTTTTGCTTTAAAGGTAATGAGCCGGGAAACTTAAAAGCAGCATTTGTCGCGCCTGCTACATTGGTGGACGCTACAGCTTGCTCTATTTGCCCGTTTCGAAAACGTTTCGGTGGCATTTCTCCAATGTTTGTTGACGTTGTTCCTTCAACATTTAGTGTGTTTGGATTCTTCCGTTTTACCGCCGTTGTGGGTCTATTTAAATTGCAGCTTTGTTGTCCTGCTCCTGATGTTTCTGTTGCAGGCGTTGGAAGAATATTGAATTTTGTTTGATTTTGAGACTTGTTTACATCAACTGTCGAAGATAGCGACACTGAACCGATTTCCTCTGGGCGAAGGATCATTATTTTATTTTTCGACACAATCGCAGATTTAGGCGGCTTAACCACTGGCAAATCACCAATAAACTTTTCCGCGTGTATTGCAAACAATCGGGTTTGTGCACGACTGAAGCGCAAATAAAAGTTATTGAATTGGTGCATTTGAACTTTGCAAGCTTGGCATACGTAGCCTGGTAGACCGTCCTTGTCAGTAAACTGAAATCGCAGCAAGGAAACCAAGAAACAAAAAGAGATTGTTATTGAGGCATCTATTGACATAATCTATTAAGAGATTCTTGAGTGGTGTTCTATGATAGAGTAGCATTTAAAAAAAGAAAGATTGCCTCAAGGACATGATTGATTGAACATGAAAATAAACACTTTAGTTCAGATTGATGTAGGTAAATGAGTGATGAAAAAGCAAGTAAACAAGAGCTGGGTATTGGAGGGTTTGCATTTTAAGAGTTATTTAGCTCAACGAAAAACTTACCATAACACTGGTGGCATCCCAAAATACTTTTCTCAAGTGGTCAAATGTATTGCAAAACAAGTTGTCCAGGCTTTGGCTATGATTACCGCATATACGACAAGCTTTCCATGCTACAGCCGCTTGTTCTGTAAAAAAAAGTGGAAAGATTTTATTAACAATATTTTTTTATGCACTTGAATTTTTTTTTTGATATTTACTTTTGAGATCATCCGAGCATGCTGTACAGATCGCGAGTTCAGCATATGAATTTAAGATTGGCGGAAGTAGACTTTTAGCATTGGCGCTCCAATTTTTGACCAAATACACAACTAAGACTTCTTCATGGCGCTTGGAGCAGATGTCGCATAGGGTTTTTGGAATTTTGCGACACGTGTCACAATAATCATGAACCATGAGATCACTTAACAAAATGGTACATTTCTTACACTTTCGAAGAACTTTGTCCTGAAATGAATAAATAAAAAGAAAGATGTGTGTTGAAAATCCTCTGTGTGTTAAAAATCAAAAAAACTCTCATTAAAATTATCCTGCAATTGTCATTCTGCAGTGCTGAATGAAATTTTGCGCGATGAATAATGGCCCAAAACTTTGAATTCAAATGGCCTCAATTTTAAAATGAAAAATAGCCACAAACCTTATGAAAAATGGCACAAAAAATTATGTCAAATCAAATGTGAACTAGTGGAAGGGTTACAGTCCGCTAAGGCGAATCGTTGGATACAATCGCATACAAAATTTCAGCTTCCTGCGACAACTTTGATTTTTCATGCTAATAAGTAAAGTGGGCGTGTCAGTGGGCGGTTTTCAAAAAATTTTACACTTGTACTGCTTCGGAACCTAGAAAGAACAGATATCAAGTTTCAAGTTCCTAGCTCAAAATTTAAGGCCTAAAAACTACCGACAGACGGACGGACGGACGGACATGGGTCATTCGACTTACAATTCGGTCTCGATCATATGCTAAGGCCTTGGGTGTCTACGGTGATTATTTCTCTATGTTACAAACTATGAATGAAACTTAATATACCTCCTATCCTATGGGATGGATATAAAAACGGGTCAAAAACTTTACAAGGAAGACAACAACAAACAAGTTAGGGTTATTTTTCATTTTATTGGCCTCTTTTTTCATTCAAACATTTTTTTTAAAAGTTGGAGCAATTTTTTGTAACGAAATATGGCACCGCGATTTTTAAAATATGCAAAGATGTGCCTATGCAATTTGACCTCTTATTTTAAGAAGTGTTTGGGTGGTTTTTGAAAACAAAGACTACGGGCGGGTTTTTTGACTCATACACCGGCGCATGCTCATCGCGCCACCATGCGGCATATTTCGAATTTGAATTTTTTTTGTATGCCCCATCCCATAGGGTTGGAGGTATATTAAGTTTGTCACATAGTTTGTAAATTTGACGCTTGTCATCTCCTAATGACTCTAAGAAATAAAAAAGAAATATGAAATTGATCGACCTCCTCTTGTGGGCAGAATTGAATACAAACCTCAAATTTTATAGAAAAATGTGATTTCGATAGGCCTTTAGCCTAATTTAGGAAAGAACAAAAAAGAAAAATTAGCAGGTAAGATAAAGGCGACTTGATATAAGATTTCGTTCATACAAAGTTTTCAGCCACGAATGGAACCGACAGGCGAGTCGATTAAGCCATGTCCGTCCGTCCGTCCGTATGTAAACAACTTTAAGGCCTTAAATTTTAAGGTAGAGAGCTGAAATTTGGTGGGTTGGCTGCAAGTCCTTTGGACCAGAACAAGTTTGATAATTAGCTGAATCCGCCCACAGACACACCCACTACAGGCCTGTATGTGCGACCATCTCTAATTTAAAAAAATACTTTTACCAAATATTAGCTGTTCCAATGGCGCATTCATTTTTGGTATGTAACATTGCATTGTAATTGTCTTTTAAGTAGCTAAAAAAGTTTGGCCTTTTCTTTGTCCACGCCCACTTTTTTAAGGGATGTTAGCTATTTTTCAATAAATGTGAAATTTGACTAAAAACTAGTGGGAGGGTTACAATCCGCTTAGGCGAATCGTTGGATACCCCATCCCAATTGACCACTGTCAAGCTCCGAATTGTGTCATAAATCTTGGTTGTTTAATTTCAGTTTCATATAACTTCAATTGTATTTAGAATTTCTCAGTTAATAATCTTCTCCCTAAGAAAGCGGCGTGGCATCCACCCCTTCTCAATAACATCGTATTTTTGTTTATATTTTTTATCAGAAGTGGTATACACGTGTTAATTTCATTATCATATTAATAATTTGGTTTGCACTTAAAAATGCCCCCAAAAGTGGTGAAAATTTATTCACTTGAGTTGATAGCTTACGCACATATCTGAACATTTGACAGTGCAAGTTTTTTGGATTTAAAGCAAACATATCAAATAAAAACCGTTTATTAGAATGCATATTAAGTATGACCACGCCTACAAGGGGGCGGTAATCACTTTTTTTAACGCTAATACACTTAAGCGAGGATATCACATACAAAATTTCAGCTTCCTGAAACAACTTTGATTTTTCATGCTAAGAAGTAAAGTGGGCGTGTCAGTGGGCGGATTTCAAAAAACTTTACACTTGTACTGCTTCGGAACCTAGAAACAACAGATATCAAGTTTCAAGTTCCTAGCTCAAAATTTAAGGCCTAAAAACTACCGACAGACAGACGGACGGACGGACGGACGGACATGGGTCATTCGACTTACAGTTCGGTCTCGATCATATGCCCTTAAGGCCTTGGGTGTCTACGGTGATTATTTCTCTATGTTACAAACTATGAATGAAACTTAATATACCTTCTATCCTATGGGATGGATATAAAAACGGGTCAAAAACTTTACAAGGAAGACAACAACAAACAAGTTAGGGTTATTTTTCATTTTATTTGCCTCTTTTTTCATTCAAACATTTTTTTTAAAAGTTGGAGCAATTTTTTGTAATGAAATATGGCACCGCGGTTTTTAAAATATGCAAAGATGTGCCTATGCAATTTGACCTCTTATTTTAAGAAGTGTTTGGGTGGTTTTTGAAAACAAAGACTACGGGCGGGTTTTTTGACTCATACACCGGCGCATGCTCATCGCGCCACCATGCGGCATATTTCGAATTTCAATTTTTTTTGTATGCCCCATCCCATAGGGTTGGAAGTATATTAAGTTTGTCACATAGTTTGTAAATTTGACGCTTGTCATCTCCTAATGACTCTAAGAAATAAAAAAGAAATATGAAATTGATCGACCTCCTCTTGTGGACGTGGCATCGATTTTATGCATCATTTGGAGGCAGAATTGAATACAAACCTCAAATTTTTTAGAAAAATGTTATTTCGATAGGCCTTTAGCCTAATTTAGGGAAGAACAAAAAAGAAAAATTAGCAGGTAAGATAAAGGCGACTTGATATAAGATTTCGTTCATACAAAGTTTTCAGCCACGAATGGAACCGACAGGCGAGTCGATTAAGCCATGTCCGTCCGTCCGTCCGTTTGTAAACAACTTTAAGGCCTTAAATTTTAAGGTAGAGAGCTGAAATTTGGTGGGTTGGCTGCAAGTCCTTTGGACCAGAACAAGTTTGATAATTAGCTGAATCCGCCCACAGACACACCCACTACAGGCCTGTATGTGCGACCATCTCTAATTTAAAAAAAATACTTTTACCAAATATTAGCTGTTCCAATGGCGCATTCATTTTTGGTATGTAACATTGCATTGTAATTGTCTTTTAAGTAGCTAAAAAAGTTTGGCCTTTTCTTTGTCCACGCCCACTTTTTTAAGGGATGTTAGCTATTTTTCAATAAATAAATATGAAATTTGACTAAAAACTAGTGGGAGGGTTACAATGCGCTTAGGCGAATCGTTAGATACCCCATCCCAATTGACCACTTTCAAGCTCTGAATTGTGTCATAAATCTTGGTTGTTAAATTTCAGTTTCTATTAACTTCAACTGTATTTAGAATTTTTCTGTTAAAGAATCTCCTCCCTTAAAAAGGGGCGGGGCATCCACCCCTTTTCAATAACATCGTTTTTATACCCCATCCCATAGGATAGGAGGTATATTAAGTTTGATTCACAGTTTGTAACACAGAGACCAGGACATATGCATAGATAAGACCTTAGGGCATATGATCGAGACCGAGTTATTAGTCGAATGGGCTATGTCCGTCCGTCCGTGTGTCGGCCTAAAGCCTTAAATTTTGAGCTAGGAACTTGAAACTTAATAACTTTTCTTTCTAGGTCCCGACGCAGTACAAGTGTGAAAATTTTTAAAAGCCGCCCACTGACACGCCCACTTTACTTAATAGCATAAAAATTCAAAATTGTCGTAGGAAGCTAAAATTTGGTACGCGTTATCGTCGCTTTAGTGTATTGTGATTGACATTTCAAAATTCAGTCGGAACGTCACTTCACATACAAAATCAAAGCTACACCCAGCCTCAACAATCAAATACGACGGTGGCGATAATTCGAGTTCGTTGTTCAAAAGAACAATTACATGAGAACGATTCCGTTCAGATGTACGAGAAAAGAACAATCACACCAGTTTTACGGATTCGGTGTTGAAAAGAATACGCTATTAGAATAGTTGTTGTGGATTCAGTGCACCTTATTCTTTAAGTTTAGACAACTGCTTAAAAGTCTGAGCGAGGTGCTGAAAGTAATATAAAAAAATTTTCTCGAGCTTTTAAATTAAGAGTCTATGCATTTAAGAATTCTAAAACAACAATAGCGAAAAATGTATCTGCATCAACAGCGAGAAATATGGCAACAACCTTTTAAAATTTAAAGTGAACGACCTGAAACTCATCATCATAATCATATTCTATTATGCCGCTTATCCTCTTCAAGGGGAGAGGTTCTTTCCTGATCACACCACCTGTTTATTGGCCTATCAGGTGGACGACGCTCTAGCATCTCTTACTTATTCGAAGGTTAATTTCCCAACTTACCTGAAAGTTGGGTAATTCCCATAACCTTCGCCCCGAGCTAGTAACGGAGAAAGGATGCAAGCAACGAAGGATTTTCAACTGATTTGAAGCAAGTTGGCAAACGAGTGCTGCGACTAAAGCCCCATTTTCTTATCAAAATGTTTGAACAATCTCGTAGGTTATAATTCAACAAAAACGTTACGTTGAAACTGCATTCACCTAAAGATTCAATGAGATATGGAAACACATAAATAACAAAACTAGCAAGCGCTAAAAGCTTCTTGGACATATGTTATACAATCTTAAAGTTGAAACTATGTGCAAACATTTCAAACATTTCGAAACAAAATGGAGCAGTCGTTCAAGCTGCATTGTACATGAGAAATGGTAGGACTAAAAAGATTTAAAAATTGCTGGCGTAGGTGGCAATGTTTGCTTGCTTTGTGTGTATTTAATGACTACTGGATCTGCATCCATCTGCATAGCGAGACCGAAATTCTACAGACAAAAGGAAAGTCTCTCGCAATGGCGATATTGGAAAGTGGCCTACCAACAACTTGTGAAAAAAGCTGAACAGGATAAGGATTCTTAAAGGTACATTTAAAGAGCAATGCAGCATTTTATATTAATCTTACCTTGTCATCGCCGAACTCTACGAGACCGTCCAAGAAAGCGGTCAGGGCAAGACGGTCTGTTGATGATATTCTACAAATCTTTATAATTGCGAGATCATCGTCCGTGTATGGTGGCACCTCGATTTTATTACCTAAAATTGATTGGGGATTGATGATTGGTTTAAAACGACTATTTGCATATGTTGAAGGTTACTTACCCAACTTTTGGAGTTTACTTCGTAAGCGAGAAGTTTGTTGGCCAAAATTCTGCTTCAAGTCCCACCAGTACTACAAAATTGAAACAATTGGATTCGGCCTTTAATTTATGGGTCCATTCTTACCTTCTGCCACTTCTCGACCGGCATTTGCACCCCAGGCGCCATGCTGTTCAATTTGAAGGCTATGTCTTGCCAGATTCGTTGCCGGAGTTCTGAATTTGTTACAGGATTAAAAAGCGCAGAACGGTGATTAGCTATCTCAAGAAGTAGCGTGTCCTTTTGAGCGGCAACCGGATTTTCGTAGAAAGTAGATTTGGAATGAATCTGCGCGTGAAAGACGGTGATATACTATTGACGAAATGTACTTGTTGTAAACTTACCAATTCTGAATAGTTGGCGACTATATGCCGCTGCAGGTCCTTCAGGTGTTTGTAATGCTGCCATTTAACAGCGTATTTTGAATTTGTGCTCGTGCATTCTATTTCTCTGCGGTAGTGGTACAAGAAAGCCTGCAGCAGAGAAAACCACTTGTTCATGCATTCGGCCACTGCAAAGATTGGAATCAAGTTCAAGAAGAAACATGTTAAAATGGTCGCAACACAAAACTATACGCGTCAGCAAGAGATTCACTAGTTTCAACCACTAATCAATCATTAATGAGATTATTCTCTTTTGGTTTAAGGCAAATTCTTGAAAAAATTGGAACCAAACAAATCATCGGATCAGTAGGTAGTGCTAGTACCTGTGCCGGTACTAGGAAGGAAAGCTTCGATCACAACCAAACACCAAAGACACACACACACCCACTTAAAATTCGGCAAAAAGCTCAGAGCCTTCCGTACCTGGTTTGTTTAAAATACTTCCAATTTTTTGCCAAGCAATTTTGTTCTGCTGGGCATTGTAATAGTCGGAATGTTCACTTGAGTACAAACAACCAAAGTTCTTGACCGCAATTATTAAATGTGATTCGAAATCAACTTCCATTGCTGCCAATATTTCCGCAGCCAAATCGGCGAAAACTTTCACCATTTTCTGTTGTTTTGTCTTCGAAATTTGTGGAAAAATTATAACAATGAATTTACAAACTGCAACTGCGACATCTGTGCTTGAAGGAACGTGTAATAAAACGAAACAAATGACAGCTGTCAGAAAAGGAGTGAGCGTTTGACGCGACAAACATTGCAAGGAACTGTTTGGAAGTGGTGTAAGCCAGGGATGTTAATTAAAGCGAATCAAATTGAATGCAGGTGAGTACATGAACAGCCGACGAACTTGCGAGCCACGCGAACTGCGACCAGTTTTTGCGAAGTCAGTTTTAGCGCATTTACCGAAAAATAGAAATGCTTGGTCTAATTTTTTAAAACACATACATTACATACAATTACAACATAGTATAAAATCGATTCATAGTTTGTAACAAAGAGAAAAAATTACCGTAGACCCCAAGACCTTAAAGGCATAAAAAATTATGGGCACCAAATTGTAAGTCGAATGCGCAAAGCCATTCAGCCTCTCTGTCTGTTTGTCAGTAGTTTTTGGACTTGAAACGTGAAAACTTGAAGCTTAGTACCCACCTGTGCTTTCTAGGCCCCTTAGCAGTATGACTGTTTTGTAAACAATTTTGAAATTCGCCCACTGACACGCCCACTTGTTTTAAAAGGCGGGATTACCTTAAAATTATACAATATTCTATTAATGACAATATATTTGGTCGAAATGAAAAAAAACTTCAACGAGGTTGTGCAAAGGCGTTAGGGCGTGTTAGGGCGTGGGGCACTGTTAGGGCGTGGTTGTGCAAATTGTGTTTTGTTACACCACATCTCATTGGATAGGAGATATATTAAGTTTGATTCATATAATATCATATCAAATAATCATCGTAGACCCCCTAGCTAGACTTTAAAGGCATATGATCGAGACCGATTTGTGAATCAAATGAGACAAGAAGTCTGTCCGTCCGTCCTTCTATCCGTTTGCCTGTCGGTAGTTTTTAGGATTTAAATTTTAGGCTAGAAACTACGTATCTGAGCTCTGTTGGTCCCGAAGCAGTACAAGTGTAAACATTTTTGAAATCCGCCCACTGACACGCCCACTTTACTTAATAGCATGAAAAATCCTAACTGCCGTAGGACGCTGAAATTTTGATGCAGCATCCCTGCAAATTGTATTGTGATTGGCATTTCACAAAAAGCGAAAAACGCTCCTATTTTAGGCGTGGTCGTATTTCATTAGCCTTTTTACAAACGGTATTTGTATGCAATATGTTTGCATGTAATCAAGATATCCCTACATTATCATATTTCTGTATAAAATCAATTTACTGGAAATTTTTGTTTACCACGCCCACTTTTGGGGGCATACTTGAATAAAAACCTGGTTTTGTTGTAAAAATGCAATTAACACATGCAAACCTCATCAGGACAATATACTAGAACAAAAACTTGCGTGCGACATGAGGGTAAGGACGAATGTATTTCTGCCCAGAGAATAAGAGCTGAACCTGCACCAAAATAACGTAGGTTCTCCCTTTGAAAGGATCGCCGTCGACATCGAAGGACCGTTTCTGGAAACTAAAAACGGATATTCCAGATATTCCAGTAAGTATGCGCAGCAAGCGAACTAAAGAAGACAAGGACCACACACCTTCACCCACAATCAGATGGAATGGTGGAACGCTTCAACAAGACACTAAAGGAACATCTTTCCAGAGTAGTGGACGAGAATCAACGAGATTGGGATCGGCGAATACCTTTATTCCTCATGGCCTACCGAAACGCTGTTCTAGGTACAACTGGATTCACTCCATCCGAAGCTTTATTTGCCCGGACTGCCAAGCTACTCAGTGAGCTCGAATTCGGATATCCCATTGAAAAAATGCGAAGAGGACTACGTGGTGGACCTTAGAGAAAGGATTAATGACATACTCCAGAGAACTAGAAGCAATATAAAAGTTGCAAGCGACCGCAAGAAGACCAGATACGATGCGCGAGCATCAGCACCCGAATTCCACTAGGGAGATCTGGTATGGCTCTGCAAGCCACATCGTAAAAAGGGAAGAAAGCTGCAGCAGGATTGGGAAGATCCTTACCAACTTGTAACGCGAATTAATGATGGAACGAGGAACAAGAGCGAAAATGAAAGTTGCCATGTTGATCGCCTACATCGCAACCATGGAAGCAATGATGACGTACTTATTCGGGACGAACAAAGCCCAGAGGGGGGCAATGCAATGTGGCGACAATAAATAAAAGACATGCAGGAATCGCTGAATGCACCCATCGATTCACTTCCATGGTATTCAGCAGGAAAGTATCAATGGAAAATTACCAAAGGGGAATATCTTCTTCAAAGGGTCTTGATTATTCATACAGAAAGTACTAGAAGGTGCTTTACTCTTTTTAATATACGGGTGACAGGCTCGTACGAGACAGTTATATTTTAAACGTTGACTTGTGACTATCGATAGTAAAGTAAAAAGTAATTGAATTGATATAAAGTGTTGAATTTTAAGAAGCGAAGTTGAATTAAGTGTGATTTGAATTTGAATAAGTTTTGTTTGATAAATAAAGTGGTTCATTGTGTATTTATAAAAGTGAAAATGAGTTTTATTCGACGAGCCCCAGGCGAAAACTTTGCAATATCTTTTGTCTGCCACATCTGGTCCAGTACATTCCTTTCTAAAACTTTTTCTCGTGGTGTTTCAGATTCTCAAAAGGTTTGCGATTTTGATTCTTCTCAATTTGTTCCTTGTAATGCCTTCTTCAAGTTTTCCCAATGGTTTTTCAGATTCCCAAAAGTTTCACGATTTTGTTTCATTCTCAATTTGTTTCTTTGGATCTGACAGATGACATGGAAAGCAAAATAATGCGGGGACCACAAAGGATCCTCAGGCTTCGGCCTCGCCCCGTTAGTGCCTGTTTTAATTTGGTTTATCCTAACCTGATGTGTCAGAATAACTTATATCAGTTTTATTTTGAGAAATACATTTTGGGTGAGGTTAGTATAAACTAAATGAAAACGGGCACTTACGATACGTCGGCTTTGAACCGGCTTTGCAATGAGATTGCGCGCATGGAGGGAGAGCTTTGATCAGTGCCATCACTACGCTCTCTAAGTATGCCACGATGAATTAAAAAATACACACACACAGCCGAAAGCCCTGGTAGCTAGTGCCGTGAATGGCGTGGTGGATTGTGGAAAGTACCTACTGCGCGGGAAGCGTGGGTCCAGTTTCCAACTCGGCCAAAAACTATGGGTCTCGATGTAAGTAAAGAATAGAAGGAAAACTCTATATCTTCACGAGCTCATATCGAAAAATAGCGTCAAAAATGACGCTCCTGCGTCATAAAGCTACTGCTGCGCTCACTGCTGACGCCAAATGAACACTAAAATCTTGCGACTAATTTCATGCTTGGCGACAAATTGGATTTTAGAAGATAGCGAAGAATCTGACGCTTGGAACAGGCACGAAAAGTGAAACTTAAACCACGCGGTAAATTTGATATTTGACGCTGTGAAAAAATTTGATGCCTGCCGCTGGCGACAAATTCGACCATTGAAGCTTACAAAGTAATCCGTCTAATTTTACGCTTTAGGTCCATTTTACACAAACCAGGTTAGACGGTTCAGGCTACCTTGTCATTGGGAATACATGTTCTCGTTCACACCTGCAAACCCTTATAGTTCCCGATTGCACATAAGAATGTGTTCCCGTAATTTTTGGGTAGCCGGCTCTCGGGAAGGTATGTGTAGAGACTTAAAGGCTGGCAAAACATTTTACGCTTTTTGCTGACAACGAACTAAACGATTAAAGATGGTGCCAAAAATAAAATTTGACGATTGTCACTGGCGGCGAGTTTTAAATCTTCTCGATGTCGACAAAAACTGTGAGTAGTCTTTGCAACAATTATTTGAAGATTTTAAATTCTAACTTTGATAAAAAAATAATAAAAAATAAATTTTGATCAGGAGTGTCCCTTCTGTAGTTTTTATGTGTTTCAATAAGCGCGCTTCATCACAGATCTGATAAAAAAAAACCCAATTTTTTCGGGAGCTTTATTTCTACCTTTTTGAGCTTTTTGACAATTTCCCTCATTCGACGTGTATGTGGTTTCGCTTTCAGAATCGTAATGGCCATCTACCGTCCGAAGTTGGTTGCTGCTTTTTCCTTTTCCCTTGTGCAGTGCAGCCAACCCCACAAATCACAGAACATAAGATTACACCACTTTGAGAAAAAAAAAGTTCATACTCAACGCAGGCTCGTCATCGGAGTTTAAGAAAAACAGATTCATGAGCTGCGGTTGGCCAGCACAGATTATTGTGTAACCAAACCGATTTTTTTTGCACGCGTGCAAATTGACAGTGAACTCTCATGACGTCAGATTAACAGGTAGGTCTGCCCAACAAATGTCACAACATGCGTATAAAGTAATATTTATATTCTTTCATTCATGAGCCAACCCGTTGAACTTTAGTGCGATGAGGAGTTATAAGAACTTTTTCTGCTACATCTAACTTACTCTACTACAGGAGCATTCTTTTATTTCTCGGATTTATTTTCGAGAACATTCTTTTGCTCTTTCTAGCCACTTTTCAAAGTCTCGAATTTCGCCAGAAGCATAAAAAAGGTGGCTCTTTCTTGATAAAAGATAAATCCGATAGATATTGATATCTTGATAAGAGATAGATCCGACTCCAGACTGCTACCTTGAATAAAAGGTCGCAGTCTGGAGTCGGAACATAAAGTCCCGAAGTCTGGAGGTTTCTTAAAGCCATTTCTTCTTTTAATTCAGCTCTTGTTAATTGCCGCACTTTGTGACAAATTTTATATTATTGTAATATATTCGGCCTGGGGTTCGTCGAATAAAACTCAATTTCACTTTTATAATTACACAATGCAAATCTTTATTTATCAAACAAAACTTATTTAAATTCAAATCACATTGTTATTCAACTTTACTACTTAGAATTCAACACTTTATTTCAATTCAATCACTTTTCACTTTATAACCGATTTTCACAAGTCAACGTTTAAAATATAACTGGTCCTGTCCGAGCCTGCCACCCGTGTATTTATACAAAATTAAGCACCTTCTAGTACGTTCCATACTTCCCCTTTGGTAATTTTCCATTGGCACTCCTCGGCTGAATTCCAAGGAGGGGAAATCGAAATTCCAACTTCGAATATGACAGCTGCTGTCAGATGACTGGAATGACAGTTGGGTATGTTCGTTTAGTGAATCGAGCGGGTGCGTTTGCAGAGTGAATCGATGCGTGCATTCAGGGACTCCTGCGTGTTGTTTTATTTCTTGTCGCCACATAACATTGCCCCCCTCTTAGTTTTGTTCGCCCCGAACAAGTACGTCATCATTGCTTCCGTGGTAGCGATGTAGGCGATCAACATGGACAACTTTCATCTTCGCTCTTGGTCCTCTTTGGATTCGGAATACGACATCATTAATTCGCGTTACAACTTGGTAGGGACCTTCCCAGTCCTTCTGAAGCTTTGGCGATCTTCCCTTTTTACGATGTGTGTTGTAGAGCCATACCAGATCTCCCTCGTTGAACTCGGGTGCCGTTGCTCGCGCATCGTATCTCGTCTTCATGCGGTCGCTTGCAACTTTTACATTGCTTCTGGTTCTCGGGTGGATGTCATTAATCCTTTCTCTAAGGTCAACCACGTAGTCCTCCTCGCATGTTGGGTCTTCAGCGGGAAAGCCGAATTTAAGCTCACTGGGTAGCCTGGCAGTTCGCCCAAATAAAACTTCAGATGGAATATATCCAGTTGTACTGTGAATAGCATTTCGGTAGGTATACCTTTATTCCTCATGCCTTATAGGCAATGCCTTATAGCAATAAAGGTATTCGCCGATCCCAATCCCGTTGATTCTCGTTCACGACTTTAGAGAGATGTTTCTTGAGTGTCTTGCTGAAGCGTTCTAGCATTCCATCTGATTGTGGGTGAAGAGGTGTGGTCCGTGTCTTCTGTAGTCCGATTGCTGCGCATACTCGAAGTTTCTTCCCTGGTCGGAATGTAATTCCATTGGCACTCCAAACCGGCACACCCAGTGGTCCACTATCTGGTCGACAACGGTTTTGGCTTCTTAATTTGGGATCGCAACTGCCTCGGGCCACTTGCTGAGGTAATCGGAAATAACCAGGATGTAACAATTACCGCTTTCAGTTTCCGGAAACGGTCCTGCGATGTCGACGGCGATCTTTTCAAAGGGAGCACCCACACTGTACTGGTGCATTTTACCCCTGGTTTTGACTTTGGGTCCCTTACTAGCAGCACAAGTAGTGCACTTCCGACACCAGCTCTCAACGTCGCTTCTTGCACTCAGCCAATAAAAACGTTCCCGTACTTTTTCCAGGATTTTGTTGATGCCCAAGTGCCCACCAGACACTCCATTGTGCATTTCCCGTAAAATCTCCTGGACTTTCGATCGTGGAACCACAAGCTGCATTTTAAAGGATTTTCCACCCGGCATTTCCCATTTTCCTCGCAGAACGCCATCTTGTACATGGAGAGAGTCCCACTGCGCCCAATATGCCTTTAATGTGGGACTTCTGTCGGATATATCCCTTGCGCTCGGTTTCTACATAGATTCCTTCCATGCAAGGATTGGCTCAATGTCAGGGTCTTCTTGTTGTGCGTTGCGAAGTTCGCCAGTACTCCAGCCTTCTGCAGGCTCGGCTCTTGCTCTCTAGACAGTACATTCGTCCTTTTCCTCTTGTCGCACGCAATGGTTACAATTGGGCTCACATGGTCTCCGGGATAATGCGTCCGCGTTGCAGTGCAGTCTTCCTTTGCGATGTTGTATCTCGAAGTCATAAGCCTGCAATCGCTCGATCCATCTTGCGACTTGGCCCTCAGGATTTTTGAACTGCAGTAACCATTTGAGCGCGGCGTGGTCGGTACGCAAGATGAACTTCTGGCCGCTCAGGTACTTCTGGAAATGTTTCGTCGCCAGTATTAAAGCAAGGAGTTCTCGCCTGGTAACACAATAATTTCTCTCTGGTCGGGTAAGAACTTTACTGAAGTATGCTACGACTTTCTCCTCCCCATCGTGTAACTGCGACAATACTGCGCCAACAACCACATTGCTAGCGTCTGCGTCCACAATAAATGTCTTGCCGGTGATGGGGTAAGCTAGTACCGGTGCGCAAAGTCGCTGCTTCAGGTGCTGAAAGCTTCTTTCGCTTTCACCTGACCATTTAAATTGTCTTCCTTTCTCAGTGAGATGGTGCAGACACTTTGCAATCCCGGCGAAATCTTTGACGGGCCTCCTGTAGTACGTAGCAAGACCGAGAAAGCTCCTTAGCTGGTGTTTGTCCTTGGTAACTGGCCAACTTTTCACAGCTTCGATTTTCTCTGGATCCGCCTTCACTCCATCCGTCGATATCACATGCCCCAGATACTTTACTTCGGCTCTGAAGAGCGCACACTTCTTCGGATTGAGCTTCAAGTGTACTGATCGAAGTCTTAAGAACACTTGCCTCAAGTTGTCGCGATGTTCAGCGAACGTCTTTCCCGAAACGATGACGTCATCCAAATATACCACGCAGGTTTTCCACGTCAGACCATGTAGGACACGCTCCATAAGACGCTCAAAGGTGGCCGGGGCGTTACACAGACCAAATGGCGTTACTGTAAACTGCCATAGTCCATTGTCAGTTGTGAAAGCGGTCTTCTCTTTGTCTTCTGGATGGATCTGTACCTGCCAATAGCCATTTTTCAGGTCAAGGATGGAAAACCATTTAGCTCCAGAGAGTGTGTCCAGTGTGTCATCGATTCGAGGTAAAGGGTAGCTGTTCTTCTTTGTGACATCGTTAAGCCTCCGGTAATCCACGCAGAATCGAGTACTGCCGTCCTTCTTTTTCACCAGTACAACAGGCGACGCCCACGGGCTTTTCGAGCTTTCGATCAAACCTACTTTTTCCATGGTCGATATCATCTCGGCGGCCTCATCCTGTTTAGCCAACGGAAGTCGATTGGTCTAGCATCTCCGGTGTCTATGCGGTGTTGTACTAAGTGTGTTCGACCATAGTCTCCATTCTGTGAGGCAAATATATCAGCAAACTCGCCAATGAGATTTTCTGCTATGGTTTGCTGCTCCTGATTTAGCTCACAGTCTCCGAGTATTGTCTTACATACCTTGGCCAATTTTGATGGAGAGACAGGACTTGCAGGCTCACTCTCAGCTATTGCCGAAATGGCTGCAACGGGCACACATCTTTCGATCATCTCTCCTTGTCTGAGCTTAACGGTGCGCTTATTTGGGTTCATCAGTCTTACCGGCACCATGTTGTTCTTGGGCTCTGCAAGAATTTTTCGCACGACGTAACTTTTAAATTCACTTTTGTTATCTGGCTCGATGAGATAGAATCGGTGGTTCCCAGGATCACCCTCCACACGTGTCCAAAGAACTGTCTCTGAAGAGGGCCGCAGAACTTCATCGCCTCCCAGTATTGCTCGAAGATTCACAGCGTTGTCGTTTCCGTATACCATAGGGATCTCGACGGTTCGATACCTTAGCACCTGCATTCGAAGGTCAAGAATTACCTCGTGTGCCTTCATGAAGTCCACTCCAATGATGCATTCGTCGCATATGTCGGCTACCAAGAATGCATGTGAGAAGGTCAATCCCTCTAATAGTATCTGTAGCTGCACCTCGCCGTATACTTTGGCCGCTTCTCCTGTAGCTGTCTTCAGACTGTAGCAGCTGGTGTTATGAAGCCAAGACGTTTGAACAATGTCTCTTCGGATGATGGAGGCCGTGGCACCTGTGTCAATAGTGGCCACGCATTTTCTGTTGGCGATGATTGCCTCTACTGTCAGACTCTTGTTGCAGCGTTTTGTTTGTGAGACTTGGATGATGGTCCTGGGGGCGTCGATTACATCAACCAACTTCTGCCCCGCGAAGTTGGTTCTTAGGCGTTTCCCGACTGCTGTTGCTCCGAAACTTGTCCAGCAGATTGAACGTTGTCCCTGCCAGATGCTTCTTCATTTTGCCTTCTTCTAGCGCAATGTGGGCAGCTTGCTTGTCTAGGTGGAGCTCTTGTCCAAATTTGTTGCAATTCCAGCACCTTATTTGTCCTCGACCGTTGTTCGTGATTTGTCTCTCCATTTCCACGCGCTGACATGAGCATTCTAGCGTAGCCATTTCCCTTATGCGATGGCTACCTTGCGAAGCTTGATCTGCAGCTTCCATTGTCAGGGCGAATGCTAGTGCTTCAGCGAGAGTCTTCTTACCTGCCATTCTTACAGCCATTTGTAGCTTTCCATCCGCAATGGCATTAGTAAACGCATCGGTTGCCAACTCGTTTATTATCTCCCTGCTGGTGTTGGGATAGGACAAATTCGCTAATCGCTCGATGTCGGCTTGCAACTGTTGAAGCGTCTCACCCCTTGTCTGAACTCTTCGGCGCAACTGGACCCGGTAAACTTGCTGCGTGTGGTCGTCGCCAAAACTTTTTGTTTTTCTTCAGGGATGGTCTGCAGCAATTCGGCAGCTGTTCCTCTGAACGCAAGCGTGAGAGCAATTGATTTATCTTCGTTGTCCCAGTTGTTTGTAAACGCTGCAGTTTCGAATTGTCTCTTATAAATCGGCCACGATCTTTGGCCATCGAAGACAGGCGGCTGCATTTCTTTGCGTCGTGGACCGTCGGGCAAATATTCTCGCACCTTCTGTTTCTTAACCAACTCCAGCTCCTTAGCCAGTAACTTTTCCTCAAAAAACGCATTCTGGGAATCAAGTTTGCTTTCTAGAGCTTTCTTCTGCCCATCGAACTTAGTATCTAGCTTTTCTTTGAGAGCGTTTTTTTGTTCTTCGAAAGCATTCTTTTGCTCTTTTTGGCCGCTCTCCAGCTTCTCGAATTTGTCTTCGATAGCGTTCTTTTGTTCTTTTTGGCCGCTCACAAACTTCTCAAATTTGTCCAGAAGCAACTTCATGAAAGCGGGCATTTCATCGGCAGTACTTAGCTTTGTTGCTGTTCTTCTTGAACTTCGAACAGCATCGTGTCTGGGTATCCACCTTCCTCGGTAATAGCGTCCTGGAGTCGGAGCAACAATTCCCTTTTGAGCCCTGAAGTCTGGAGGTTTCTTTTACCCAATTCTGCTTTTAACTCAGCTGTTGTCAATTGCTCAATTTTTCGACCCATTTTTAATTGTCTTCACACAATTTTCACAACACAATCAGTTTATGTTTTATATCTGTTCCAGAAAATTCACTTGCGAATAAACAAATCACTGACACCGTTTTTAAAACTTAGTTAATTATAGCTTTATCGCACAATCAGTTTCAATATATCCGGAATATTCCACACTCAAATTTGTATGAGTCACAGACACTGTTTACACACACGATATCTCTGGAAAATTCCACTGCAAAAATAATCGTCACCGACGCTATTTACGCGCACTTTTTCTAGAAATCTCCACTTAAAACTGTTTGACACACTAACACTGTTCCGGAAAATTCCACTGTAGAATTTACCCGCACAATTATGAGTTTTATCCCCAATTTCTGACACCAATGTAATCTTCTCGGCCTGGGGTTCGTCGAATAAAACTCAATTTCACTTTTATAATCACACAATGAAACACTTTATTTATCAAACAAACTTATTTAAACTCAGATCACACTGTTATTCAACTTTACTATTTAGAATTCAACACTTTATTTCAACTCAATCACTTTTTTTCTTTATTACCGATTTTCACAAGTCCACGTTTAAAATATAACTGTCCCGAACGAGCCTGCCCGTGTATTTATACAAAATTAAGCACCTTCAAGTACGTTCCATACTTCCCCTTTGGTAATTTTCCATTGGTACTCCTCCGCTAAATTCCAAGGAGGGAAATCGAAATTCGAACTTCGAATATGACAGCTGCTGTCAGATGACTGGAATGACAGTTGGGTGTGTTCGTTTAGTGAATCGAGCGGGTACGTTTGTAGAGTGAATCGATGGTTGCATTCAGCGACTCCTGCGTGTTGTTTTATTTCTTGTCGCCACATAACAATATGTTTATTTGATATCTGTTCTAGAGCGTTCACTATCGATCGAATAAGTCAACGGCACTGTTTTAATACAAGTTTTCGAATTACAGCACACTATGCTTAAATATTCCTGGAAAATTCTACATTAAAAATTTTATGAGTCACTGATCCTCTTCATGCACAATGAGATAACCGAAGTTACCTGTCAGAGTATTACTTTTATTGTTTTTATGTCATCGGAAACTCTTCACAAAAATTTTTTTTCGTTGGCTTTTCGTGTAGCATTTCGCTGTCGATGTGGAAAGGAACGAAAAATTTCGATTCGACTTTCGATTCGAAATTTCGAAGATTTCGACTGGGCTTTTATAGCGCCACGTGAGGTAAAATTCTATTCCAGTCAAGGTGCACATCACTAGTAAAACTCTACAAACACAATTTGACATCTGGATGGATATGTAGATAAGCTCAAAAGAGCTTTGGAAATTGAAACAGTTTAGGTAGTGTAGTAACAGGATTGCAGCATCGAGATCGGAAAAATGGAAAAGATTAAGAACTTGTGTTATTTTATGTAATAAAACCGATTGACTTTTTTTTCTTATCTAAAGACAATAATGGCTAATGAATGTGTTTTTAGGAAACATATGAAAGTGCAGAGCATCATTTAACAAAAGTTTTAATGGTAAACATAATACTGTAGATTGTCCGAAGGAAAGTTATATGACAAGGCAGAGCAAAATCTTCTGTGTAAAAGAGAGATAAGATGCTCTGGCAAGTCAAGGGACTTCTTGTGCTGACGACGTTCGTTTGGGCGAAATTTTGGATCGCTAAGACAAAATGCATTCGACTGTAAGCAGAAATTATTTAGAGGACGTCATCCTCCAACTACTCAACGACCCTCAAAAGGTCTTAATCAAATTAAGGAACCTTTTTTCCAGTATTGAAAAACGATATTTGACGAGGAAAGTATTTGGTAGGTGCTCTCGGCGTTCGAGTGAGTACTTTATAATACAGCAACCCATGCAATTTTTAAGACAGTTTTTAGAAAACAATATTTACAGGTAGGTACCTGCAAGAATTACTAGTCTTTTCAATTCCTCTTTAAAACCCCAGGATTCTAAGGAATTCGACACGTTATCATGGTGGAGTCCAACCTGCTGCAAGAGTTGGTGCGATTCATTTTTTATTTGACATTGGATAACTGCAACAAGCATCGCCTCTGATTGGCATAGTTACACGAATCATTATTTTTCAATAAAAGACAGCTTAAAATCTTGATGAAGTTTAATTTTTTTTTTCTTAAAAGAGGAACGAAAACTGTATATCCTCGTGCTTTTAGCTACAAACTGCAAAAAGCCGCGTTAAAATCGACCCAAAAATAAGCAAGATAGAGCGATGTTTACTTGAAACGCAGAAAACCCCACAATCTATCTGTCATATTCTAGACACAAACCAGTGTGCTTTTCACGGTGTGATAACACAGTGTAAATAATGTATCGTAGGCAAGGCAGAGGCGCAAAAAGTATACCTGCTGCTTTTCTGAATTTCTGGGCGCCTGGCACTTCAGCCGGATTTTTTGGTTTCCTGTTGTTTCGCACGAGGTTTTAGCAGATGTGTCGCATTTTTGTTATATTTTATCGTTGTTAACTTTAGTGAATCCCTTAATATAGGATAGGAGGATAAAACAGCCATGACATTGAACTGAAAGAAAAAGAAAGACGCACACGAGTACTAGCTGGTAAAGAAAGTCTACCATGCAAATGAAATGTGAGGTCTATCTAAAAGCTTCTTTTCGGTAGGAGAAAATTCTTGAAATGCAGGCATGTCATGCGAGGCAAGCAAAATCTGAGATAAGCTCTTGTTATCTGTGGGTCATTTGTTTCCTTTTTTTAAGAAAATAAACTTTTGGTCAGAATTTTAAGATCCTTAAAAAGATTCTTAGATTGAGAAAGTTTGTTTTTTCATGAGTTTTGTATTGCAAGATATATTCATAAGTTGACGTTTAGATTTGCAAAATACGCTTATTCCACTACTATATTATTTAAAAAAAAACTCTACATGTTAATGTTTCCCATTTATTCAATTAAGCTTTGTATTGCGTCGCTTCCACAACTTTCTACAATTTAAAATTATTAAAAGGAGAAAGCCGACAAAAAAATCTCTCACAGCCTTTCTTATTACTCCCTAACCAGTAACCAACTCGGCTGTCTCTAATCCCATGTTTAACACATTAAATCCATTGTAATCCTAGCCAGGTAAATGTTAATGAAGTCCTCTCGTCCTTTCATTGCGAAGCCACAAAAGACGCTGCCATCCAAACCCCACCCAGGGCTTTCCATATCTCTGAAGTGCTTACACATTCTGTTCGCAACAGAAAGTGGGTGAAGTTCCTTCCCCGCACTTGGTACACGTCCCATAATTAAAACAAACAGAAAATCACACTCTAGCGGGGGCCTCAAAGAAAAATCACTATGACGGTTGTTTGTTGTGGCTTGGTGAGCAAGTTCCTTACAGGGAAAATGTGGCAGATAACACTTGATAAGAAGTTATGTTCTTCGCGCGCTGGCTGTTTCCAGGACGACAGGAACAGGACAATGAAATAGGATAAAGTGTGCTTCTGTAACAGGCGGGTGGTCTACAATAGAGTTGTGTTTACCTTTTTTCCTTCTTGATAATAGATAATTATTCCGCCAGCAGATGTAGGGATTTGCGGATAAAGAAGTGAATGAAATAATTAAAGGGATGTGTAAGACAAGAGAGAGAAAATTGGCTCCATCTTCTTGTCTCAATTTATGGGTTTTCGTCTCAAAGCAGAGGAGGTGAGCTTCACAACCCACTTTTGTTAAGAAACTACTTGAGTGTATTAACAGATCCTTCCCTAAGGCGAGAAAACTTCATTCAACACCGCTCCAGGTGGTCTTTGACAATTTAACATCTTATAGTGTGGTGCTTTTTGTCGTAGCTCTGCCTGTTTGTACCATGTTTGCAGCCAACATTAAAATTTCAAATGACAAGGGAAAGAAAGTGTACGTAACCACCTTTTTTTCTCTAAGGAATCCAAGGGTAAAAATCCATCACGTTCGACCTCAATAAATTTTCTATTTTCCAATGGGGAAATTTATTACATCCTGTTATCAATTTTCTTGCTGAATCGACTTCGCTGTGGAAAAAGTGCAGCACCCAGGTACACGAGCGTCCGGGTGGGTAGTCAAGGAGCTTAAGGACACACGTAACAGATTCACTACATGCACTACATACGGAGTGGAAAGAAAAAGCATAAGTTATTGCAATAAATTTGGAACATGTCACTTGATTCGTGAGCACAAAGTTCTTCTGTGGTTCTTTTAGGGTGTATTGAACGCTTAAGGGACATTTACAGCCGGTGTGCTCGACTTTTATCTTATGGACGTGGAATAGCAATGAATGGATTCACGCGATACTGAAAGAGGTCAATAAGAGGGTAATGTTATCAAAAGGAAGTCACAGAATAGGGAAATATGCGAGTCGGCAAAATATATAGTCAATGACTATTTTCGCTACCAAAATTTGTAAAATTTTGACAAACATTAAATCTAGTTAAAACGGTTGCAAAGAAATCTTATGGTGGCCATTTGCCAGTGCTCAAAATCGTTCAAAACAACCCAGCTATTCAGTCTTACGAAGTTATGATCTGAAGTGATGGATCAAAACCCTCCCACTCCATTGGATTCCTAATGATCCGCTTGTGGGGTACGCCGATTTGACCTCAGAATATACCGGCAGGCCACTCGGTTTTGGATTTCTTCGTCACTGAGGCCAAATAAATGTGGTTGTCGTTGCATTTGTGTGACCCGTGAATTTTTAGGCCTTCCTTTCTTTAGCGATTGCGCTGAAACGTTTATTGACCTTTTAAACGGGGTTCGCAAGATCTCTCCTTTGAACATGGCAATGCCAACTGAGCCGGTCGTGCTCCATTTTCCTGGAGATAGTTTCTTTCACATGGAGGCTTCCTCGGATCTTCGCACTTCTTATTCTATCTTGCTATGTAACTCCTGCTGTCAAGCGAAGCATCTTCATATCAGTTGCTGTTAATTTGTGCTCATATTTCTTACATGCTGTCCAAAATTGTGAACCAAATGTAAGCGCCGGACGCACAACTGCGGAGTAGAACCTTCTTTTCAGCTTAGGGGGCATTTTTCGGTCACAGAAGATGGCGGAGTTTACTTGCCACTTCATCCACCCCACGCTTACGCGGTGATTGATGTCGTCATCACTGTTTGCTTTGCTATTGATCATAGATCCTAGGTACTTAAAATTTTCGAACTTGGAAAGCACATTTCCATTCAATTTAATGTCTGGAATTGGCTCGGTGGGTCAGAGAATTGGCAGCACAGGTACTCTTTCTTCTTTTGGCCAATACGATACCCATTCTCCTCTAAAATATCCACCCATATATCGAGTGCTCGCTGCAGGGATGTCATCATTTATGATGGCCCCATTGTCAGCGAAGAATAACTGATGTACTTTAGGGTCCGTCGGTTTCCTTCGAGCAGATAACCAAGGATTACAATGAAAAGCAAAAGACTTAGGACGCTTTCCTGGAGTACACCGACTTTAATTGGGAACTCGTCAGTGACTCCGGAAGGACATCTTACTCTTGTCATTGCTCAATCATACATGTCCATGATCATCCGCACGTAGGATTCTAGAACTCCTCGCCTTCTAAGCGCTAACCATATCAGATCACGTGGAAGTCTATCGAAAGCTTTTTCAAAATCAAGCAGCATCATGAAGATATTTCAGGGCATCACAATGTTTTTCCATTATGATCCTTATACTTTGGATTACATCAGTGGTTGACTTGTCCGCGACAAACCGGTACTGGTCCTCAGATAGCCTTATTATTTTCCGCAGTCGACTATCTAGTACCCGCTCGACGATCTTCATTATGTAGGACATCAGCTTGATAGAACGTTAATTGTCACAGCTTCGTGTATCACCTTTTGCTTTGAACAAAGGAAGAAGACAACTTTCCCTGATAAGGCATTGGATCCCCTCTTATTAGTTTGGAGATTAAGGTCGTGCTATCTGGACCCTCTGTATCCTAATTTTTTTTTCCAGAACTCTGAGGGCATCTGATCCGGCCCAACTACTTTTGGCTTTTTGGAGTACTTAACCACCTTGTCAACCTCGTCGACTGTGATGTCTGGTACTTCTTCCCAGTTTCTTCTGAAAATGTTGCCTGGGAAACTGTTCATTCAAAAATTCCTCACAATATTGCCGCCACCTGTGAAGAATTTTGTCGTCATCCACAAGAAGCTGTCCCTAAGCATTGTTGATAAACTTTGGCGAACGAATCTCCTGGGCGTTTCTCCTCCTATGGGCGGCAATTTTTAAAATTTTAAGCCCCTTTATTCCAGTTGCTTTGTCGAAGATCCTGTGTGGCCTGATGTGTATTAGCAGTCGAAGAAGAAACTTCCTCTTATTCCTGGTACAGGCTCTCCATTCCTGGCTTTTCCAGGCGAATTTTATTTCATCTCTGTTGTTCGAAGAGCACTTCTTCCATGCTTTGAACACCGTTTTCTTTTCACTTATCACTAGTTTCACCTCATCTGACAACCACCACGTTTCTTTGACCTGTTTGCAGTGGCCTTTTGAAGTCCCTATAAGTGATTTGGCCTTCTCTATCCACGTTCGTTTTAGTTCATCCCACACATATATTGTACTCTGAACTCATCATCTTCGTTTTCGTAAATGATATTACAGAGGCAGTTTTGCATCGTGTTTAAAAATGCTTCGTATATTTCCTTATCTAAATTGCACCAGTTGATTCTCTTAGGGGGTTGCCCCCCTTAATATGGTATGGGTTTGACCATTTTATAAGCTAACGGGATGGAATTTTCTCTGTTATAGGTTTTTTTTTGTTGCTGATCATGAATTGCGGTTTTTTTCGAAAAATAAATCAGCAAAAAATACACCTTAAAAAGGACACGCAAAGAACGAAATTGCAAAAATTGGGTTCAGGATTAACTGGTAAATGAAGGTGATTGTTTCAAGCACCCGTATAAAAAATTGGACAATTAATTTTTTTTAACCAGATATACCCAACAATTCAGAGCACTAACGATGCAGATCCTAACGAGGAGGAATATGAAGAAATGGATTGTTCAATTCTACTATCAGCAAACTCTGTGAACTCTTATCTGGGTGATTTTTATTATCTAGTTTATTTCATTTTTCATTTCATTTCATTTCTGCTTCATTTCGTAAAAAAAAAACAAAAATAAAATAAAAAAATTATAATGGTTTTGTTTCATTGCAATTCAAAAAAAAAAAAAAAACAAACAAAAAAAATACAAAATTGATGCATATGTTGAATGAGATTAGAGTATTCGGTAATAAACTAAACTAGAACATTCAGAACGGAATCTATTTCTGAGTGATTGTAAGAAAAGAGTACACATTTTTCAAGAAAATAGGTTTACGTCTTTCGCATCTCAGATCAAAAGGTAGAGTATTAAACAAGCGGGGTGCGGTGACCTTATAGAAGAGTGAAAAATGCGTTTTCTTAACAAGAGGCACAACGAATAAATTTTGGTTAATAGATCGTAAGTTACGTAAACCATACAATCTACAAGCCAAGTACCCAGAATTTTCAAAAAATTTCTTTAAAACTTTATAAAAGTATAAATGCTTAAGTGGAAGAAGACCGAGGTTCCTAAATAACTCAAAACTATGGGTTCTGCGATTAACTCTACATAAAATGCGAATTGCATGCTTTTGTTTTGTAAGTATGGGCTTGAGCTTATAGGAATGCGTACCACCCCAACACGTCAAACCATATTTATAGTATGATCTTTCCAGCTAAGTTTGCTATCTAACGTTATACCCAAATACTTAAAAATGTCAACACGATCGATATTGAAGCATCCAACTGCGCATAGAGAACCTATTTTGTATGTATCCTTGTCAAAATGATGCGAGCATGCATTAAAACTTAGTTTTGGACAGCTAGTGGAATGATAGCTCAGTACCATTTCCTGGCATGGTGAGTCCAACAGACTGAAAATCATAAATTTTGTTTTTTTCACTTATAATTAGTTTGTGTAAAAAGAACCAATTGCGCATGCGCAGAGTTTCTAAGTCACTGTTTACAGAAACAAACAGATTAAAATAATTTTTTTCAGAATAAGATAAGGCAGTGTCGTCCGCAAAGGCTGTTATTTGCCCTCTGAAGTGTTGCAAGAAAAGTGAATTTACAAAAATTAAAAAAAGTAACGGCCCAAGGACAGAGCCTTGGGGAACACCTATGTTAATAAACTTTTCTGAACTAAGGCAGTCCTGAACTTTAACATTTTGTCTGCGATCTTTCAGATAAGAGGCAAACCAATCATGGACAGAACCTCTAAAACCTAGTTTATAGAGCTTTTGGAGCAACAAACCATGATCTACTATGTCGAATGCCTTGGTTATGTCGATAAATAGAGAAGCAGCAACGTCAGATTCGTTAGGGCTACTAAAGAGCTCACCACACAGTCTCAGTACAGCATCTTCTGTGGACCTTCCTTTCCTGAATCCAAACTGGGCATCGCTAAAAAAGGAGTATTTGTTTAAAAAAGATAGCATTCTTGATTTAATGCCTTTTTCAAAGACTTTAGAGAACACTGATAAAAGAGAAATGGGCCGATAATTGTTAAGACTCGCGGAATCACCTTTTTTGTGCAAAGGGATCACGAGTGCGACCTTGAGTGCATCCGGGAAAACTCCTTTAAGTAGGCTTAAATTAAAGATATATTTTAAGACATCAGAAACATAATACGAAATATTCTTCAAAACTCTGCTAGAAATCATATCGCTAGATGTTGAACAGGAAGTTTTAAGAGACATAATAATTTTGTGAATCTCGAATGAGGAGAAGCTTTAAAAGAAAAAGCTTTCGTTGTTCACATAATCTGGAACGATACTCTCAAAACACTCACAGGTCCTCAAAAGTGGTGGATTGGCGATATTACGTGTTACAATGGAAAAATAATCATTAAATAGGTTGGCTACTTCTGAATGGTCAGTTACTAGAGATGTACCATGTTTGATTGAAATGTTCGCTTTTGGCTTTTTATTATTCAAAATTTCGTTAACGACCTCCCATTCCCTTTTGGAGTTGCCTAAATTACCAGCGAAACTTTTCGTATAATAATTGTTTTTAAGGCGCGGAATTTCAGTTTTAATTTCATTGCAGAGCTTTTTGAACCGAGTGATAAGCCCAATGTTCTGCGGATGCTTTTTTACTTTAACACGAAGATGCTGCTGCTGATATGATAACTAACACCATTCTCCTTGGTATGAGATCCTTTATCCCTTACAGGATTAAGAGTATCAAACCAAAGGAGAACTCGTGGTTTGACTCTAGCTGTAAAGAGGCGATTAGGTTAAAGGAGTTATGTTTTCGGTCCTACAAGACCAACCCATCACAGGTAAACCGAAAAAAGTTTAAGCAAGCCAGAAATGATTGTAATGCTCATATTCGCCGTGTCAAATTCCAATACGACCAAAAGCTGAGGCAGAAAATACTACATTGTCCCAAGGGTAGTAAAAACTTTTGGTCTTTCGTCAAAAATGTCAAAAACTGTGCCTCATCTTCCATCCCAACACTCGTTTACAATGACATTTCAGCTGTCACCTCTCTAGACAAAGCGAATCTACTTGCAGCGCATTTCGCTGCTAGCTCCATGCTCCCTGATTCTGCAATGTCCCCGCCTACACTTGAGCGCGTCGAATATACCATGGGACAAATTCACTTTCGCGCTCGTGCAGTCAAAAGAGTACTTCGAGATCTAAACATTCACAAATCCGCTGGTCCAGATGGAATATCCCCCATTGTTCTGAAGAGGTGTTCTTCCGCGCTGGCAAAACCATTGTGTAAGCTTTTTCATCGGTCCTACTCCTCAGGTCTCTTTCCGAGTAGATGGAAAACAGCATTTGTCCAGCCCGTCCCTAAAAATGGCGATTCTTCTTCTCCCTCTAGCTATCGTCCAATTGCACTTACCTCCCTTCTTTCTAAGGTCATGGAAACGCTGATTAATTATCAGCTTATGAAATATCTTGAAACACGAAAACTTCTTAATGACCGGCAATACGGTTTTCGTAGCAAACGGTCCACTAGTGATTTGATGGCATATCTCACTGAAAAGTGGAATCATTCCTTGCATCTTCTAGGTGAAAGCAAGATTGTTGCGCTTGATATTTCAATAGCATTTGACAGAGTTTGGCACCAAGCTCTCTTGTCGAAAATGCGTGCATTTGGAATCGACGAATGTCTTATTCAGTGGATTAGTAATTAGTTTTCGAACCGTTCAATTCAAGTTGTTTTGGATGGCTTCAAGTCCGCAGTTCATAAAATTAACGCTGGGGTTCCCCAGGGCTCTGTTTTGTCTCCGACACTCTTTCTCATTTTCATTAATGATCTCCTGTCTGCTACAACTAATCCAATCCACTCCTTTGCTGATGACAGTAACCTCAGTTTCTCATATTCGTTCTCGGTTCCGCGCCCCTGCTCTTCGGACGTTGAATTGGAACGGCAGCGTATGTCAAACTCATTAAACTCTGACTTTAACAGCATTGTATCATGGGGATCTCAAAATAGAGTAGAGTTTAATGCTTCTAAAACTCAATGCTGTCTTCTGTCATTGAAGCAAAACCGAAACACCCAGCCATTGTCCATGAATGGCACTTGCATCGACGAAACCGAAACGCTTTCCATTCTCGGTATGTGTGTCAATAACAACCTCAGTTGGAATGACCACATATTCGACGTCGCCAAGAACGCTGCGAAATGCCTAGGCTTCCTTAAAAGATGCAAGAAGTATTTCACCCCCTCTGATTTGGCTATATTATATAAGGCATATATTCGCCCCAAGTTGGAATATAATTCCCATGTCTGGGCTGGTGCTCCAAAAACAGCACTGCTCTTGCTAGATAGGATACAAAAACTCGCGTTAAAACTTGTTGGAGACAAAAACATTGCGAAGTCTTTTGACTCGTTAGAACATCGACGTAATGTATCTTGTCTTTCACTGTTTTATCGCTTTTTTCACAAACAATGTTCCATCGAAATAGCCAATTGCATTCCGCCCCTAAAGACGTTCCACCGTAATACTCGCCAAAGATCGAATGCACATCAGTTTACCCTCGAGCCCACCTTCGGACGCACAGTAAAGTTTAGAGGTTCTTTCATAAGCCGTACAACGCGAATGTGGAATGTTCTCCCACGGTCAATCTTTCCTGCGCAATACAACTTGCAACTGTTCAAAACAAGAGTGCATCGGTACCTCTCCTCCTTTTCCTCTTCTTCTAATCATTTCCGCTCGTGCGCTCGTGAGATGTGTAACATTAAAAAGGGTATCCAATCCCTTATATTCGCGAGTGCATTATATAAAAAAAAAAAAAAAAAACGAAGCCTGTTTTTTAAAACAATTTTTTTTTTACCAAAATTGAATTCATCCACGGCTTAAGGTGCTTAAACTTTTTATTGATTCTAACAATTTGGCTACAATCAGAAATGTGATAATGGATCTTGTTAAGAAAAGTATCAAAAGAAATCGTAGGATCGTCAAAAGTGTAGACCTCATCCCAAGACTCAAGTAATAACGCCAAGTTAAGTGCTGCAAAATTGATTTTTTTGAAGTTTGTTGAGATTGACTCTATCTTCCCTGAAACACAAACGCCGAGTTGAATATTGGTTAAGCTAGGATCGTTAATCAATAAATCGTAAGTCCCAGTATTATAAGAAACCCTATTGCTTCTATGCAATTTAATAAATATATGATCCAGACACGACGGGCCTCTGGTAGATTCATTCACTAAAGAACTAAAGCCATAAGAAGAAAGGACTGATAAAAAACTATCCGTACTATTCGAATGCGACAGTAAATTGATATTAAAATCACCTAAAAGAATTTGGTTTTTGCCACGATGAGAATCAAGGAACGAAGAAAATTCATCCACAAAAGCATTAACACTAAAACAATGCAATCTGTACACTCCTACTTAACTGTATTGAGTACCAGATAAATCAAAGTTAAAACAAATTAAATCTGCACTCTTCACAACAGGTTTTAGAATATCGCACTTGTGACTCTATAGAACAACGCCACTCCACCAGCTGCATATGATTCATTGCAGTTAGCATCGAATTCATAATCTGGAATACTGTAATTGGGAATTTCAGATTTATAGATCCAAATTTCAGAAAGAAAAATAATGTCAGGTAAATGTTCAAGAGATGCGAGATGAGCAAGAAAAACATCAAAATTTGCACGCAAACTACGAATATTCTGATGAATAATAGATAAGCCAGAGTTAGATTCCGTATAAGAATGATCAAAACAAAAACAATTAATGGCATCGTTATTTAGAGAAGAAAAAGAAAAATTATTAATAAGATTTAAAGGATTAGATAAAGATATTGAGCTGGCAGAAGAACTCATACTTATAAAATATCAAAACCAATTTTTACAAAATCCTCAAAATTTCTTATTTTAATTCCTACATCTCCTTCCTCTTTTTTAATTCGTACCGTTGAGTCTCTGATCAAAACAAATTCAAATTTGCATTTGTTCTGCAGTTTCAGCTGATTGGCATACCTTAGCAGAGATCGTGTGTATGCTGTGAGACTGTCGTTGATGTATGTACGGCCCTTATTGATGTTGGTAGCTGTTAGTTTGATTTTGTTTTCCCTTATCAAAGGCATTATTTGACTTTTCCGCGAGAGAGAAGCAAACTTAACGCACACGATTTTAGGAACAGCAGCAGCGGCCTTAGAAACATTGCTTCTTTTTAACTTAGTAAATTTAACAAAACACGATTCGATGTCATTTGGTTCCAAATTAACTCCCACATCATTTGCAATTAGATGAAGGACCATCTCTTTAGCATTAGCAATCGTCAATTCGGGTATCCCAACAATGTCGACTGAATGCTTCAAACTGTTTTGCTCCCATGAGTTTAGTTTTGACTGTAGTAGATTTACCTTACTTTCCAGAGCAGTATTACTATCCTCCAAGTATTTTATTCTTCCCATGGCACCAGCAACTAGTAAATTATTAAGTATTCAGCTAAGAGTCCGAAAATTGATTTTTATTTTTTGCATGATATAAATCAAAAAGAGTAAATGTAGAAAAAACACCTTTTAGGGGTACTTTTCACCCCTTGATTTAACCTGAATGTTGAAATTTTTATGTATTGCTACCTAATTTTTAATTTAAAAGTAAAAACATTTTTTTGACATCAATTATCGCTCAAAGCGTTCATAAAGTCCTTTATACCCCTTTTAAAGGGGTATTTTTTGCTGATTAATTTGGGGTGAAGTCCTAATTTTTCGAGAAAAAAACGCGAAATTCGTGATCAGCAATATAAAAAAAACTCTATAAGTAAGAGAGAAAATTTTATCCCGGTAGCTCTTTAAATGGCCAAACCCATGTTTAAGGGTAGTTAAAGCTCTCTCTTATAAACCGAAGGGTCAAATTTTTTATCAATTATTACTTAATATTTAAACTCAGATTAAGAAACAGTTTACAATTTGTTTTTCAAACAATTGTACGCCTAAAAGCGTAAACGTAGGGGTGCTTTTCACCCCTTTAATTTAAACCGAATGTTGAGATTTTGCTTATGGTAAAATTATATTTTTTGACAACATTAATGCCTACTCAAGGCACGTATATAGCAAAACACCTCTATTTAGGGGTATTTTTGGGTGATTTAAGGGTGGAGCCCAATTTCCCGAGAAACAAAAGCCCTGCATTTCATGATCAGCGACCCAAAAAACCTATTGTAGAGCAAATCTGGTGGTGGCCGGAGGTTCAAGGACCTGCCCAACCGCAAATGTACTGGAGATATGATAGGTTTCGTTAAGTCGATGTGAACCCATGCCGGAGGGGATATTTTAAAGGCGGAGGTAACCGTTCTCAGTATAAACCTCCGCCAACAGAACTATGTTGTGACCAGTGAGAAGCACTCCCAGCAAAAGGCTAAGGCAGCATAACTGTTTTCGGTATAAGCTCATGTTTTAGGCAAATCAAGTGGAAATCAAAGAGATCTCATGGAGATATTAGTGGACCTCTGCTAACTGCCTGGTGAGGCTTATTGGTTCAGGCCTTGGTCCATCCCGACTGTAGCGCCACCTAAAGAAAGTACTTTAAGTTGAGAATTAGAAGGTTGGAGTCACCGATTCAGTACAAACTTGTACCAAGGGGAATGAATACTCAATGTTCCCTGACGTATGCAGAGGTAGGGGCAACCAAAGTAGAAGTAGTGACAAAGTATTTTGACAATGACCTATGAGTGCCCCCAATATCGTTCGGCCTATTAAAACAAAGACTATTCGTGTTTTCCTACAACCGATCACCGGCCAGGCTTGTTTGAAAAAGAGACAAATGCTGATGTTGTTGTCCTTTGTGATGGTTTCGACATGTGAAACTTTGTCGAGTTTTTGGGTGGTGCTGGTTCCTTAAATTTTTATTGACTAAGTGGTCCTAGCCAATTTTAACATTTTGTCAATGAAACATAAGAAACAAACCGTTCCTCAAGTTTTGAAGCCCCAAAAAGGGCGGACGGACATGGCTTAATCAGTTCAATTCACCTGTCGGTCTGGATCATAGCTCTTAAAGATCTTAGGGACCAACGAGATTCAAGAGCAAAAATGGATGTTGTCTATGTAGATTATCTACATCGATCGTTAGCACATAAGCAATGATGATGGGCACGTTCGGGCCGTGAAAAACTAAGAGGGGGGTAATGTAATGTTGCAAATGTAAGTGATATTTTCAAACAAGGATGCATTGTGTTCAGGCTCTTTAGCTTGTAAAGTCATAAAAGTCAAACTAAATACGCCCATCGAGCTGTCATTCCTGCCAAAGTACTGAGAGCAGCTTAGAGTACTACAATTTAAGAGAAATAAGAGCATACATAGAGATAGCTAAACCTTAATAGCTTCTTGAATTTCATTGCACAGTTATTAAATTGATTTTAATAGATATCTTTTTGCTTTTTTAATTTAACGACTTTTTTGTGTTTGTTAGCTTTGACATTATGGAATAAATTTTAATCTTTCCTTAATCTTCTATTTCAAAAATTAGATCAACAAACATAACTTACTTACTTACTTAAGGTGGCGCTACAGTCCGGGGTGGACCTGGGCCTCAGCCAACAAGCTCCGCCAGCCAGCTCTGTCTCTAGCTAGCCGTCTCCAGTTTCGCACGCGAAGTTGGCTGAGGTCCCCTTCCACTTGCGTGCGACACCTGAGTCTCGGTGCTCCTCTACCGCGCCGTCCCTGCGGTGTGGATTCGAAGATTTTTCGGGCCGGGGCGTTTGTTCTATCCGCTCTAGATGACCCAGCCGTCGCAGACGTTGTGTTTTGACTCTTTTGGCTAGGTCGGTATCGCTGTACAGCCCGTACAGTTCAATGTTATATCTCCTCCTCCACTCTCCGTCTATGCAGACGGGACCGTAAATCGTCCGAAGAATTTCCCTCTCGAAGCAGCCTAAAGTGTTTTCATCCGCCTTTGACAGGGTCCACGCTTCTGCACCGTAAAGCAGGACTGGGATGATGAGGGTATTATACTTTATTACACTTTAGTTGCTCGAGAGAGGGCTTTGCTACTCAATTGCCTTCTTAGCCCAAAGAAACAGCGATTGGCAAGAGTTATCCTTCGTTTGATTTCAGCGCTGGTGTCCAACAAACATAACATAAATCTAATTTATTTTAAGGAAACTTTAAGAAAATTAGTATGTATTAAGAAAATTGCCTCCTGCTCAGTGTTTTTGTCCCGGAAAGCCATCCCTTATAGCCTTAAAGATGACTTAACATAAAGTATATAACTGAACAACAGAAAATTTTAAGACCTAAATATTGAAAGTACTCAGCAAACAAATAGGCAGGTATCTAAAGTGCATGCATATTACTCATTTTTTATGAAAGGATCGGTCCCTACTACGAGCAACAAAACCGTGGCCGTTAACATTCTGACTTGAGATAGATATTTTGCTAACCTAAAAGTGTTTTAGTCCTGTGAGCCAGCTAAGAGGTGTAATGTTCTTTTATGGGCCTCGAAAGTAAAATGAGGGGATTGACGGAATCATCGAAGCATTAAGTTTTCCTCCGTTCACCAATGTGTAAGTGTGCATTCCGATTTTGTATATGTAAATGGGGTAAAGCTATTTAAAACTTTTCTACTTTGAATCGTAAGAAAGAAATTTCTTTTCTTTTTCGCAGACCGTATTGTTGCGCTGAAAAATTTTTCTACTGAAATTTTATTTGACACAGCTACTAAAGGCAAACAAGGATAAATTAAAGCAAAACTTTTGTTTTAATATTCCTAGGTTTCTGTCATGCGGATTACACTCTAAACTTAAAGCAGAAGTTTTCTGCGACGAATAATAAAATACGCAAAAAAAGAGGAGAACGAACTTCTCTAAAATGTCCTGGTTAATGGAAATTTCCTGCCTCAAGCAAAAAAAGGGTCTTCCTTGACACCACGGAAAAGGAGGAAGAAAGCGCCGAAGTGGTAAAGAAACAGCGAAAGTGTTTAATCATTTGGTCGGGAGTAAATTTGATTTTTCCTCTGGCAGTGCAAATTGTTAATTTATTTAAATTTTTCTCTGTGATTAGAGGACGAGTCCGTCGATTGATGTTAGACAAAATGTTAATTATAAGTGACTTTGTGTAAAAAGGATCTTCGAACAGAAGTGGAGTGGGAAAATTAATGATGGCGATTTTGGATACAATTATCGCGGACGGCTTTAGTCCCTGTAGTGGGTTGGGTTTTATTTTATGTGGGTCAATGAATTGATGTTGAGAGAAAAAAGTTAAGAATGGAAGTCAAACGATTTAACTTCATTAGAGCTTTAAGTTTTATAGAAGGATCAATTTGTCCAGAGTATCGACAAAGTTGGTTTATTTTTACTGGTCTGAGATTGTTAATTAAAAGTAATGGTTTGGAAAGATTAATGTTTGCATAAATAAAAGAAAGAGAAACAATCAAACTTTATCGGTTAAGTGGAAATTTCACCGCTAGAGGGCGTAGAAATTTATCACTGTAGCGAATGGCTTTTGTTTTTGTCAGTGAATCTTCAGTGTAGCACCCGCAAGGCACAATCGGTTGAAGCAATTGGCTTAGTTGCTAGACAAAGTTTTTTTCGCTCCCCTAGTTTTGAAGGTTTTTTTTTTTAACTTTTTGGCACAACTACAATGGACCATTGTACTACTAAGAAGAAGAGCCTACCTAAATGTAGGTTTTTGTTTTCCCGTCCTTCGAAGAATGATAAGAAGCAGCTTCAGTGTGCTGTTCGGCACTCAACACGACCACTTAAAAAAATCCGCATCCATGAGAACTGAAAAGTGTTACACTCTATCGTCGACCTCTTAACAGGCAGGACAGGTGAGTGATATTTGAACTCGAACCTTACATTTAGTGTTTAGCAAAAGTTATCAAGCAGTCTGCATTCGATTCTATTGAGAGATAGAGGGAAACACGTAACCTTTTGCAGATGTCCAAGAGAAGTCATTTGGTCTGAGATCCGACAAAGAGACCTGTGCTCGCTATAAGCCGCAGCACCAATGGTTGTAGGTTGTAGGCGGACCAAAGACAGCCTTGAGAAAACCTGTTCTGAACCTCCTTTTACAGTCTCAAAACTTCAGTGCTCGCTGGGTAATATCCATCCATTTGGCGAGATATCACCATCAACATCAGCACCAGGACCAGAATCAGAATCAAAAGTGAATCAGAATTAGCATCGGCATCGGGTGAGATCCATCTATTTGGACGAGGTATCACATTCAGCATCAGGATCAGAATCAGAATCATCGGAATCAGAATAAGAAAGAGAATAAGAATTAGCACCAGAATTATAATCAGAATTAGCATTGGCATCGGCATCGGCATCGGCATCGGCATCGGCATCGGCATCGGCATCGGCATCGGCATCGGCATCGGCATCGGCATCGGCATCGGCATCGGCATCGGCATCGGCATCGGCATCGGCATCGGCATCGGCATCGGCATCGGCATCGGCATCGGCATCGGCATCGGCATCGGCATCGGCATCGGCATCGGCATCGGCATCGGCATCGGCATCGGCATCGGCATCGGCATCGGCATCGACATCGGCATCAGCATTAGAATCGACATCAGCAGCGTCATCAGCCAAATGTATAAACGAATGCTCCTTCCACTTATTTCACGTTCTGCCTCTATAAAAAGTTTTTAAGTCATAAAATAACATTTTCGTTATACGCGTTTGTACCTAAAGTCGTCAAATTTAATAGTATATGTATTAAGGAGGTTTAAGGTGTAACATTAAAATTTAAAGACATAAAACATTGAAAGCATTAAATATCGACTAAAGTAGACTCATTTAAAGGACTCCTTTCCACTTCTAAGCCATCTCCATAAGTTACCCACTCACTCTGAAAAACGAAATTCCGACAACCATTTATGCATAAATTAATGGGCCCACTTGAAGCCGTTGAACGAAATTGTAACCCAAAACCCTCCCACACTTGAAACAATCCCCCTCCATCCATTTATAATGGTGGCATTCACCTGTTGTAAATCTCGGTCCACAGTTCATCATCATCTTCATCGGAATGACGTTGATAGGTATAAAGAAACCCATCAAAACCTTCCCTTGCAAAAGTTTACCCTCTGCCTAGAGAGCTTAGTCGAAAAGAATGGAGGACTAATGAGTGATTTATACGATTAAAGCACCTTTAACAATCACAACGACAACGGGTCGGATTCGGATGAATCTAGAACACCAGGTCATGGCCTAGTCGACTGCGCCACATCATCGTTCGGTGGGTTTTAAGTAATAAATTAGGAAGAAGAAAAAAAAATATAACGGAAATTGTTCCATTTTTCGAAGTTTATTGGTTCCAGCGGGCGTAATATTTCATATTTCCTGCGAAACGATGGAACTAACAGCTTTGCTATTACTTTCGTAATGAGTTATGGGCTGTTGAGGACCGAGGAGAACCGAGTTAACTTTCATTCGAGCTCGAGCCCCTTCTTGTGTATGTTTTGTGATGGATAAGGGTGAATACGGCGCGACTAACGTTAGCTATTAAATGCGAATTGAATTTTACGACCATTTTGGGGATTGCGCTGAGAGGTTATTTTCCGAAATCGACTCGACGATACTCGGCTTTCGGGACGAGAGTGTGGTGGGGATAAATTTTCAATAAATTTAATTTAATGAAGTTGTGCTGAGGTGGCAAAGTGATGGTGTTGGTGGTTATGTTGTTTGCCTTATCGATGATGGGTTAATGGGTTTTATTGACTGGCAAAAGATTGCTGATACCACGTTGAAAATTTCAATGGCAGCCCTAAAGAGGGTTAAGTATAGGGGGCTTAAAAAACCGGTTAAAGACAAACATGAGCACTATGCTTTATGACATTGAAATCAGGTCTACGAACAACGCGTTCAAGTTTTACTCCTTGTGTGCAAAGTAGGCCAATTTGACAGTTTCAATCTTCAATAGAAAAAATCTTGTTTGTCAGCGAAAAATTAAAATTTTTTCGAGGGGAACAATCAATAATTTTGTCTGTTGCTTCCTAGGATAACTTCGCTGAAACATATTGTTGGTAGTTCCGAGACCCACTGCTGCAGATGAAAAAATTGTCGCTTTTGCCAAAAACAAAACTGTAGCTTGCTGGCGGTCATAAAATAGTCGCTTTTTGCTGCCGGGAAAATTAATGTTTGAGGCTTGCAAGCATTTGTGGCTCGACGCTTGTGATACATTTTTGTCGCTTTCTGCCGATGACAAAATTTTCACTTATCGCTTAACGTAAAAGCGTCGCTTGCGTCTTGGCTGCCAACCACAAAAGTGTCTCTAATCACTGGCGTTTAAATCGCCTCTTTCTGAGGTAACAAAAATATCACCTAACGGTCGGTTACTTTCTGGAACAAAATTTTATTTTGTGTGGCTGGTCGCCGTCTATGAAACCGTGAAACTGTCACTGCTTCCTGCGACGAAATAACCACTTTCTGTAGTCAAAACAATTTAGGCTTGTCGCTCGAAGTTGGCGCATAAGCTGTAGCTTGAAGCTGGCAAAAAATGTATCGCTAAAAATGTCACTTGACGCTGGCCACACTTTCTGGCCCCCGACCAAAAAAAATGTCACTTCTCACTGGGTTACAAAAGTGTCACCTAAGGGTCGCTTGCTTCCAAGGACAAAATTGTAGCTTTCTGCCTGCCACAAAGCTGTTTTTTTGCTGGCTTTAAGACCGTGGAACCGTAGCTTGCCTCCAGCGACTAAATTACCAAATTAACGACTTTCTGTAGCCAAAACAATTTACGCTAGTCGCGACCCTGCCAAAAAATGTGTGGTTTGGCGCTGGTGAGCAATTTGTTGCTTCACGCTGCTGACTACAATTTTGTCGCTTACTCCTGATGACAAAAGTATCACAATTATCGCTGGTGACATAATTTTAGTTTGCTGCTGGCCAAAAAAGCGTAATTTGTCGATGGCGTCAAAATCGCCGCCAACAAAAGTGTCGTCTAACAGTTGCTTGCTTCCGGTGACAAAATTGTAGCTTGATGCAGCCTGTGGGACAATTGTGTCTTCTCAATTTTTCCGATTTCTGTAGGCAAAACCCTTATTGCTTGTCGCTTAAAGCTGGCGCTAAAACTGTCTTACAGTGACAAAATAGGCGACAACATTTTTCTACAATTTTCGGAAATCACAGATTGTACTACCGAAAAAAGTCAAGTAACAATCGTCCCCTTTTGAAAAGCTTCCCTGCTCGTCATCACTTATTTTCTGCCAAAGGAACTTAAGTGTCCTGCAGCATTGTGTTCCTATCCGAAGCGTGCATCTCACATGAGAAAAACGTCTTCTCCAAAGGAACAACATGTAACCAATCCAATTTTCATTATTTCCCATTATGTAGCGACTCTGATTTAAGAATTCTCATCGTCCACGAAATGGAGCAACAAAAGGATTTTGGGATTTCCAATTTTCTCTTGAGTCGCCACCGCCCCTAAATGGCGGGGTCATGAAAGTCTCCCCAATTCTTCAGAGGTAGGTACATACCAAGGATAATAAATATCTGGAGAGTTTTCGTTATTCTTCTGTTGCGGTTACAATGCACTTTTGAATCTATGAGAGTATTCTTACCACGTACGGAAGTTTCTTTTTGGTTTCGAAAAAAAACTGATTTAAGTTGAACTTTTGAAGCCCCAATAAATATAACCCCCACCAGTGGAAAGGGCTTACAAAAATAAATTTGTTAACAGTATTGAATTGTCATGGTAACTTCCTGTCCAATTAAGATTGCAATCTTAAAACTCAATTGAGCAACGCACCAAGGTGTGTGTGCATGAGAGATGGACAAATATCCTCCTAATCGGATCCTGGATTGTGTTTTCCTGCGTTCTTTTTTGTGAAAGAATAAAATTTTTTTTATCTGGACTCTTGAAATAGCTATTTGCCACCCAATTGCTTCTGGGCTGATTCACACACAACAACTAACGTATTGTTATAAACAGCAATCAGGGAAGCAGTGAGTGTTGGAAAAGGAGCAAAATCGATTTCGTTAAGGATTTTCACTCAATTGGCAAAAACTTCTTAAGATGCGAGGGGGTCTGCAGGCGGACTCGTTTGTTCCGAGGTATTTGTGTTTATTTTGGCCTCGACACAAAAGGTCAAGAGGTTTTTTGGTCATTTTTGATTCCATTTAGGTGTTTCCTTTCAGTTGGGGTGTGGGTTAAGGGATGTCAATTTAAGAGTACCGTCTAGAGGAGACAAATAATAAGCCGTATTCAATAGTGGTGTGTGAACTCTTTTAATTTAATAAAGATATCGAAAGAACAAACTTACAAGGTAGTTAAAAAAAAGTCATGCGATTACATGAATCAAGCCCGATACTACGCGTACGCATTTTCGTAGGCAGGCGAGTAAATTACTTTACTCCTTAAACTATTTCAACCATGGAAGTAAAAGGATTAAAAAGGGGAAAAATTTCGGACATGATAAATGGTTACAGGAAAAAATGTAATTTTATTTAATGATTCCACAAGGACTGCACTTTGTGGTGTACTCCGTGGTGGAATTTTTGATTAAAAAAAGGCTTTAAGAGGACTTGACCTTTTCAATTAAGTTAAATTGGTTTTTGTTTTACTCTCACAGGTCAGAAAACTGTATAGTAACATTCCTTGGGGAAATGGTGGAGTTGTTGCAACCTTAATTTCTTGAGTGGCTTTTTTCTTTAGGCTGTCTGTCAAGCTAGCAAGCTACCAAGCTATCATCATTGATCGTTTGTTTCTTTATTGAATGACGCCAACGCAGCGTCATGCAAGCGTCTATTGCACTAACGCTTTTGTCTCAAACTTTGCATCCAGGCATATTTCAAGATAATTTTAACAATAACAAGGCACCAGCAGATTTTAAAGTTGCTGCTATGGCGTTCTAGTCAGGGTACGCTAAGCTGAGGTGACCATCTACCTGTTAATTAGAAGGCAAAGGCTTTTATAGCCTTTATTTCCCTGGGTTCGAAAAAAACTAAGGTTCTTCTTAAAAACTTAAGGTTCGTTGTGTACGAAGCAGTTAATTTCTCAAACACAATTTACTTACGTTCAAAGAAGATCCGCCCACAGCCATGCCCACAATTGACTTGAATGTCAGACAACCTCAAATTTACATTTTAATTCAAAATGCCTTTTGGTCAAGATAGGCAAAATTTATGAACTCGAATTTTGGTGGAGAGTAATATCGGCCAGAAGCGTTTAATTAGACAAAAAAAAAACCGCCCACTCTATTGACCATGCCCACTTTTAACATCTTAAATCTTTGAAAACCAGATTTCTCGGGAAATTTATTCTATAAATTGAAAAAAAATTATATGACAAATGTTAAAGATGTTTGCCAAGTTTGTTGCATACAAAGCATTGAGCTCCGCCCACTTTTAGGGGGCGTTTTTGGGGAAAAAAGTTTTTTAAGTATTAATATTCGCATTTAACGCATTTTGTCATGATTCCAACGATATTAGAGTTAATTGATTTTAATTTTCAGCCTACGCCCTTTTTGGGGGCGTGGCCAATACAAATAGTTGAAATTCAGTATATGAAACAGACCAAAAAAATTTTAAATTTGGTGTTAACGGGTAAAGAGGGTCGGGTATTTAGAAGTTCGTTACAGACGAACTTTTGCACTTACTCACTTGTTTACTTTCGATTTGGATTTCAAAGATTCAAATCCAACTGTAACTATCACTGCCAGCTATTCCTCTATTTATACAAGATTCTCGAAATACACCAAACTGTCAAAATTTGCCTTGGCCTTGGCACTTAATTTTCGAATAACAGTTTCCTGAGTAAGGGTTCAGTGAGTGGTCGAGGTGTGAGTTTAGTCTTTTCTCGCCTAATGGTGGAAATACAATGCATCTTCTAAAGTTTGTCACATTTTGTCACTGCATCACATTGTCCCCCTCTTTGTCCTCGTTGAATTCAGGGGACGACATTATTTATTAGCGTAAATACTCGGTAGGGACCTCTTCAGCCTTGTTGCAGCTTGGGCAATTTTCCCTTTCTACGATTGAGATTGTAGAAGAGCCATACAAGGTCTTCCTCGTGCTGTTGCTATCGCATCACATCTGGCTTTCATGCGGTTGCTCGCAGGCTTAATATTGCTTCTCGTTCTCTGGCGGATGTCTTTAATACTTTTTCTAAGATCCACCACAATGTCCCAAATACTTCACCGCCGATCTGAACAGAGTACTTTTCTTTGGACCTAGCTTCAAGTGTACTTTTCGAGCTCATGTAAACACCTCCATCAATTGTCGCTATGTTCAGCGAACATCTTTCCTGCCACGACCAAGTCGTCCAAGTATACTAGGAAAGTTTTCCACATCAGACCATTTACCGCGCTCCATCCGCCATCCAGTGTGGTGGTGGTCCCACATAAAGCAAAAAAAAAAAAAAAGAAAAACTTGTAGAGAGCCTCAACTTGCTAGGTGTTTCAGGAGAACGTTCTTTGAGGGTAGCGCTCAAGGCCCTGTGAGAGGCTACGAAGGTGTATTAAGTGCCAGTGTTTTGAAACTTGTGGCGTGTAAAAAACAAAACTGTTTACGCCTCTGATGTCTATCGCTCTGGCGATAAAAAGTTTTTGCTTTTTTAAAGAATGCAGTTTTCAGTGTATTTTAACTTGATTGGCCGCTTTGTCTCCAGCTAGCAGTATCCATTTTTGCAAGAGAATTGGTCTGAGGTTCCCTTTTACTCGCCTGAGTCTCGGTGCGCGTCTATTGTGCCATCCCTGCGGTCGGTTCGAAATTTTTCCGGGAAGGTCGTTGGTGTCCATCTGCTTCAGATGACCCAGCCATCGCTTCGCATTCGTTTATTCTGACTCTTAGACGGGTCGAAAAATCACGCGAAAGATTTTCCTATCAAAGTAGTCACGTTTTAATTTACTTCTGAGCTGTAAATCAGGATAGAGCCTATGAGCGCCTTTTAAGTGGACACTTTGGATGCTCAAAAGGCGAATTTTCTGATCAATTGCCTTCTTGGCCTAAACAAGCCGCGGCGATTGGCAAGAGTAAGCCTTCGTTTGACTTCAACGGTGTTGTTCTTGTCTGAATTTTATAGCGAAACCCTGGTTAGCGAAGCACCTAACTATACCTCAAAGTTATAGATGTCTTAAGTGGTGTTTCGTTTGTGAAACATCGTCGGCGTTAGGTGTCGTGTCTCCTTGATGACTTCATATACGTATTTGCTTTTGCCCTCATTGACTGCTAAGCCTATATTCGCCGCTTCTGTTCCAATACTCCGAAGGCTTCAGTGACGTCACGTTATGTTGTTCCAATTACGTCAATATCGTCTGCGTATGAGAGTAATTACAATGTTAGCGCGAAAGATCTGCTCGATTCTCTCAATTATGATGTTAAGTCACATGAAAGTAACATGACAACGCGTGGTCTAGGTCTTGTCTAAATCGTCTCAGTATTTAAAGGGTTCATCGAGGTCCTTACCGATCTTGACAGAACAGCGTGAGTTTTACATCGTCATCCTGCACAAACTGACGTGTTTGGCAGGGATGTCAAAACTGAACTTTGACCTTTATTCCTCGTTTATGTAGATGCTGTGACCTGTGACTATCAAACTCAACCTTGAAGTCTATGAAAATATGAGTCGATGGTGGACTTTCCGGGTCTAAAGCCAAATTTATATGGACGTATCACATTGTTGACGAACGGTTTTAGGCGTTCACACAGTATGACAGAAAAGATCTTATCGAGCATCAGTTGGTATCAGAGTATCAGTTGGCCCAGTTCAAAAGGTTTCCTTTCTTGAGAAACGATCAAAAAAATGCTCGGGTTCCATCCATCGGTCATTCTTTCCTCCGACAATAACTTGCAGATAAGCTGGTGCAGGTGCATACTCCCAGCCAGATCATATCGCCCGCGGATTAGAAAAGTGCGCTCTTAAAATTAGAACTATCGCAATTAAGATTAGACACAGCTACTTGCACTTCCTCCAGGTCGGGTCGACTTTTTCGCCAGGTTGAGGCTTTTTGTCGAAATAATTCATTCACTTAGTTCATCAATCTTAAGTATTTTAAATTAAAGCTTTAAGTTAACTAATTATTAGCCAAAATATAAACTGCATTAAGAAAATACCAAACCAAAATTAAAGGGCTTATGAATGAATATAGCCATTTCCCTAACCTATAGCATTTATGATGACTCTTTATTGAGCCCAAATGATGATCCTTTAAACATCATTGAAATCAATCCATGGAATTTGGATTTGGAATTTATTCGTCGAATGTCACGAACCTAGGTGCAAACCACAGTTGAATATGAACATTGCACACCCTGGCGCAAGTACTTACAGTCGCAGTTACGTAATAAAACGTGGCAAAAAAACCGTATCTGCCCGATTTATTCAAAATAGATGGCACGTAAAAAAACGGGTAACAATTATTTGCAATTAGCTTTATTATAGCCATTTTGAAGCTCGTTTCCCTTACTTCCCATTGACAATGCCACTTCAGGGTTGTCGGTACATATCGAGTCGGATTCCAAAATACAACACAACGATTTGTCCGTGAGTCCATACAATTTGGCGCCTATTCAAATCCACCTACAGATTTTACAGGCGATAACATGCCAAATGGTAAGAGCGGCTGAATGCAGAATTTGGAATCGTTTTGCACGTCCAAAAGGTTTTTTTTCCCACCGGAAATGACCTCAAAATCGATGTTCACCGACAATTTCAATTCAACGAAAGTTCAAACTGACGAGACACGTGAGTTAACACGTGAATGTTCTTAGCGAGAAATTTAATTTAAACATTCCCCCGAATTAAACCTTCAGGGCACCAGATATCTCAGCTCTGTTTTCTCAAACAAATTGGAAAACTTTTCAATTGAATTCGGGTTAATTAATCGACATTTGATAACTTATTAATGAAGGCAGAAATAAGTAGTTGCGGCGCGCGTTAGACAAAATTTCTTCAATTTAATTTGCAAAAAAAAAGAATTATATCACTGAAAGTCCCTCTTAGCCTAAAACCGTAGATAAAACTTGGTGTCTGGTTGGTCTGCTGACGTTAAGGGATAATTGCTCACTTAATAAGGCCGCCGAGGGTAGTCGAAAAGGCTCAAGATGTCTGTGCTCTAAAAAAATGTATACTAATTGTAAACACTTGAGCTTTTCCTCTAACAAAGTTGAGATTTCCTTTGTTATCCTTTGTTTTGTTTTATGCGGGCGATGAAGGGAAACTCTTTCTAATTGTTCAGTTGGTGATGATTTTTTCCACCTTTTTCGTGGAAGGCTGCGAGAAAAGTATTTACGGGTTTAAGGGTAATTTCGTGAAGATGAGATTTTTCTACCCCGGCCATTTTGTGATAAAAAAGTTTTGATAAACGACAGGCACTCAGGTGGTCGTGGTGGGCCATTGATTTAATTTAAAAGTGGACTTTTGTGAACAAAGGGATAAAACAAAATTACGATACGTCTGGATAAGGGCTAATTGACAGCTTACTGGAGTTGGGAGCGCGTGAAGGTTGTTAGACAAATTGACTATAAAATGCACAGTGAAAGGGAAATAAAACTTGGACAGAGATAAAGAAAAACTGGCGCGGCGTGTTTTCCTACAAGTCGCACCTTACTAATGAGAGTGGAAGTTTTTGTATGTTTTTTTTTTAATTTTGGGATAAGTGCGGTATAGTATGAGCTGAATGAAGGACCAAAGCAAAAACAGATTTGAAATAAAAAAAGATCTCACATTTCTTCATACACTAAGAGTAATTTTGGAAAAGTCCAATGAATTTCAAGTCGAAACGCACCGTCTTTTCGTGAATTTTAAAGCCTCATATTAAAGCATTCATAGTCAGGACCAGGAGCAGATAGCTGAATTCAAGATCCCGGCAAAACTGATCAAACTGTTCCGTGTAATATTAGAATAAGCAGTGCCCAGGGCTGTTCCAAAAATACCGGATTTCGGCAAGGGGATGCATTGTCAGACTCTTTTTAGCTCTTTAAGCTTTACGAAACCCCTATTCTGCTTTATGGCGCTGGGTGCTGGACGATAAAACAGTGCAGGAGAAATTATCCTTTCAAAAGGAAAATTCTTTGGCAAATATAAGGTCCTCTGCACGAAGAATGGAGAAAAATATATAACCGCGAACTCTCCTAGGTGTGGATGCGGGCTATAAGAGAAGTGAGAGGATTTTCATATCATGGCGGGTTTGGATTATTCGTCCATTGAGCATTGAAATGATCCATCCATGATTGAGGACAGATTCATGTTGTTGAGAGCCCTTTTGCTCCGACTCAAAATTGTGGGAGGCGTCTTGAGTGTCCACAAAATCTTAAATTTCGGTCACTGAGGGCTGACTCGACTCGGTTAATGGGCATGTTGAGTGTTGCTCAGTTGAAAGCTCTTCATATGCTGTGTACCGTATGTGTCTATCAATCATGTATTACAGTTAAAGTGCTCTTAAGGATAAATCACATGAGTTCGATAGAGCGATAGAATTTCGGACTTGAGACCGAAACTTTCCTGCCTTAGGCAAGTACTTAGCAACAAAGGCTAATCGCACACCAGAATTTTTTTTCAAACATCAATAGTTTACTCACGATCACATGAGCAATTTTTCTAGTTGTTTTAAGGTACCTACACACAGATGAAATATTTTTCCCTTTGCTCTCTAAACTGTCTGCGGAAGAAATTGAGAGTTTCACGTCGGCTGGAGCTGCCTGCATTAAATAGAGACCGTCAAGTATGAAGGCATACACGGAGCGGTCCACCGACTTTTGTTGTAGGTAAAGCTTATTTTTATTGCGCAGTTTGTGTAAAATTTTATTTGTTGATTAAAATTATTTCAAGATATATTTTACATTCTGTTGTATACTTTTTTCATTTCTTATATTGGGTCGTTCTTTAGTTTCGTTACTATGAAAAAATGGTGGCAAAAAACTCTTCCTTTAATTATATCCGATCCAATGCATATTAATTTCAATGCATAGTTTGTAACACAGTGAAATAATCACCGTAGACCCCTAAGACTTCTAAGAGATATGATCGAGACCGACAGGTGACTTATATAAGCCATGTCCGTCTCTCCGTATGTATGCAGTTTTAAGATTATATGACAAATAATTCAAATTTTAATAGAATTTTAATAAATTTTAATAAAATTTAAAAATTATACGACAAATATTAAAGATATTACCACTTGCTAAGTTTGTTTTATACAAAGCATTGAGCTCCATCCATTTTTTCAAAAATTATGTGTTGTTTAACGTTCATGTGGTCAAATAGCTGGTGTCAAATTTGGTTGATGTAAATTTGGTTGATGTAAATTTGGTTAATATAAATTTGGTTGATGTATATTTGGTTGAAGTAAAATAACTGACCCAAAATTTCCGATATACATGTTTGCTAGCAGCACAATTTTAGTCAGTTAACTAAAGTATTTTCAAGCACATCCAGGAAACCATCAACTATTTCAAAACTGCTTCAGTTTTTTTTTATTTCATAAGATGGACCACGTTCGTTATTTATTTAAAATTTTTGCCTCTTACCGTTTTGAAAATAGAGAGAAGGACATATATTTCCTTGGCCTTTTTTGCCATTTTTAAAAATGAAAATTCATAAAACAGTAATATACTTTTTTTTTCAATTACCGTTAGGGTTTTTTTTCTGTCATACCCCAGTCCACCATGGCAGTCTTCATAGTCCTCGTTAGATTTCCCGACATGTCTGTTTAAATTTCCGCCTACAAACAAAAGCTCTTTCTTTGGGATCGCCTTGAAGAGATTACGAAAATCTATCCAGAATGCAGGAACTCTTCTGGTGAAGATATCCTATACGTTTGCAAGTCATTCGATCTTATCGTGCTTAATACCACGTTCGTCAAGGAAAGCAGGCGCCATGTGATCACTTACAGCAGCGGTGGGCATGAGACCCCGACTGACTATCATTTGGTTCATAGTTCCCTAAAACCGCGGGTCAAAGTTTAAAGTGATTTTAGGTGAGGCGATTACAACGCAACACCGCCTGCTGCTGGCCGTCATTTTTATGGAACCAAATTCTGGGAGAATAAACTGGTACAATTCGGATAAGGAAAAAGGCGAAGCATTTTTAAACGCGATGCAAAACTACCTCTGTAACATCATTGAAGAAAACGAAGATGTAGAGTGCAGAGCACAAGATATGTGGGCTGACCTACAGAGACGGCCAAATCACTCCTAGGAACTTCAAAAGGCCACTGCAAACAGGTCAATGAAACATGGTGGTGGTAAGATGATGTGAAACTAGTGATCAGTGAAAATAAAGCGGCATTCAAGGCATGGAAGAAGTACTCCTCGAACAACAGAGATGAAACGCTTCGCCTGGAATTGAAGTATAGACACTTCAAAAATCTTGCTAAGAAGAAGTGCGCCTAGGTTTAAGCAAAGAGAATGGAGAGCCTGTATCAGGAATTGGCGGAAGCTTCTTCTTCCACTGCTAGGCCACACTTGATCTTCGACAAAGCACCATGAATAAAGGGTGCTTAAAATCTTCAAAATTGCCACTCAAAGGAGGAGAAACGCTCAGGAGATTCGTTCGCCAAAATTCATCAACAATGCTCAGGGACAGCTTCTTGTGAATGGCGACAAAATTCTTCACAGATGGCGGCAGAACTGTGAAGGACTTTTCAATGAACAGTTGTCCAGGCAACAATTTCCAGAAGAAACTACTCCTAATCGGGAAGAATTACCAGACATCACAGTCGACGAGGTTGGAAGGTGGTTAAGTACTCCAAAAAGCGAAAAGGGGTTGGCCAGATCAGATATCCTCAGAGTATTTCTGGAAGAAAATAGGGGACAGCGGGTCCAGATGGCTCGCGATCTTCATCTCCAAAATAATAAGAGGGGATGGGATCTAATGCCTAATCTGTGGAGAGAAAATTATCTTCTTCCTTTGTTTAAATGAAAAGGTGATACTTCGCGTATCGCTGTGACAATTACTGTTCTATCAAGCTGATGTCTCACACAATGAAAATTCGCGGGCAACTGAAGTTTGTCGCGGGCAAATCAACCACTGATGCAAACCTAACGATATCATAATGGAAAAACATCGGGATGCCCTAAAAGATCTGCATATGGTGCTGGTTGATTTTGAATAAGCTTTCGATAGACTTCCACGAGATCGGATATGGAAACCTGACAGAAGCCTACGTAAGGATGATCATGGACATGTATGATGGAGCAAAGACAAGAGTAAGATATCCTTCCGGAAACACTTATGAGTTCTCAATTAAAGTTGGTGTACACCAGGGAAGCGTCCTTTGCTTTTCATTGTCCTTTGCTCTTCATTGTAGTCCCTGATCTTCTGTTTGAAGGAAAACTGACGGACCTGTAAGTACATCAGTTATTCTTCGCTGACGATAGGTACATCATAAGTGAAGATCATACATCCCTGCAGCGAGCATTTGATATACGGGTGAATGTGTTAGAGAGGAATGTGTATCGTTTTAGCCAAAAGAAGACAGAGTTCCTGTGCTGCCCATTCCTTGACCCACCCGAGCCAATTCCAGACATTAAATTGAATGGAAATGTGCTTCCCAAGTGTGAAAAGTGACTCACAATGTTGGACAGCGTATAAGAAATGCAAATTAACAGCAGTTGAGATAAAGATGCTTCGCAGATCCGAGGAAGCCTCAATGTAAAAGTTGGAGCACTCCTATCTCCAGAAAACTGGAGCACGACCGGCTCAGTTGGTATTGCCGCGTTCAAAGGAGAGATCCTACGAACCCCGTCAAAAGGTCAATGTCGATCAACATTCCAGCGCAGTCGCAAAAGAGAGGAAGGCCTAAACATTCATGGATCACACAAATGCAACGAAAACAGAATTTATTTGTCCTCAGTAACGAAAAGATCTAAAACGGTTGGCCTGTCGGTATATTCTGAGGTCATAACCTCGCGGCTAAATGAAAAAGAAGAAGACCGTTAGGCTTTTTTTCAATTTTACAACCAGCTAAGTTCCAGTTGCCACCTTTTCTTAAATTCTGCGTACATGAATTTTTGAGAAAACGGTGAAACATGTTGTTTTCTATTTTGTTTATTTTAATGGGCTTAAAAACTTCAGATCTTAAACACTTAAAAAAACGACATCTATTTTCAAATCTTCATTTCTCAAAAGCTTTTCAATTTAAAAAAAATTGTTTCATTTAAGCTCGTTTTGTTCTTAACCCAAGTTTCGTTTTTCTAGTTCCTGTCTGCTAAACTTCTGAAAAAAAAATTTAGAAAAACATTTAATCCATTTTTCATTAAATAACAAACTGTAATTTAACCGTTATTTGTTCTTAAAAAAAGTACCCTCTTCGGATTGTCTGACTATTTCCGCTGCTTAAAATCAGACCAAATTTTATCTTTCTGCGACTTACCGTTCAGAAGTTATAGCACGATTACGAGACGGACGGACAACGTAGTAATAACCTAAGAGGCCCTATTTACATATTTGGACGAAACGTTAAAAAGTAATTTCGGATTATGAGTGGCTAAAAAATCTTTGGCAAGACACAGATTTAAAAGTGTCCTTAAACTGGTTTTGTGTCGGTTGCTCATGTGCGCACATTCCTGTATATCAGCCAATTGGACCCAAAAAGGCAGGTAAATCGTTGCGTGACTAAAAGTTTCATGTGTGCGATAAGCCAAGTTTCTGGTATGTGACCTTGGCCAGGCTACAGCTGAACAGCTTGGACAGTGGCCACTGATACCTATTTCAGTGTGTCTGTATGCTCCTGTAACAGAGGGCCGGAAATATATGCCAACAACTCCTGTTGCGTTGAATGGCTTAAAGGCGGTAATGACCCATTTCTCGGCACAAGGTTTGCAAATTTTTCTAGCAATTTTTCAGTCTTCCCATGTACGTACCGACCGACGGTAGGCTGATTCTCTCAATTCCGGGAGGAGGTTTATTGTGATTGTGAGTAATCACAAGTTGTGATCCTGGAAAATAAGTATTAAGTTAATGTTTGTTTCTTTTTGCCTTTGTGTCTGACGTTTCATCGGTTTGCGTACCTAAGGAAAAAGGTCTTTCATATGCAAAACCTTGATAGAGTCGACAACTGGAAGGTATATTTGATATCTTCGCATGACCGCCTATTTATTTTTTTTTTTTAGCTTCGCAACATTTTTATAGTCATTGCCTCAGATGAAAATATTCACTTTAGTTTTATTTTTCTTATGATTTGTTTGTTATCATTAAAATAAATAATCATGTGCGTGTAGTGAAATTGCCTATAAAAAATATTAACCTATAAAACCGCGTTCTAGGGATAGACCAAATGCTATAGCGACTTGTTAGACCAAAGATTTTTTTCCCGTTCGCTTATGTCTTTCGAATTAATTGGCATTCCAATCATCTACCAAGTATCTTGACAACAATAACAGTCAACTCATATCATAAACATCAACACTAATTTGCTTCGTTTTTGGCACATTTATGAGGACATCCAAATAAACCTTAATTAAGGATGGCCCAAGGAACAACAAAAAAGGAAAAGAATACTTTGTGAAGCAGGATAATTAAGCATGTATATAAGAAATTTGGAAGTCGCCGCGTAGTACATCTTTAATGCAAGACCATTCAAGGAAAAACGAACTACGTAAACGTATATATGCCTGCGACAGGATCACATGTCACGCATTCAAACGAATTGTTTTCATTACAGTACTTTGGGTTGGTTAATCCTTAAAATTCCACTTGATACGTTTGTCGGTGCGATGGTAATGATGAAACTTTCGCAAGGATAAAGATGCTCGTTCACCGTTGTCGCACATGTGTTAGAAGCACTCATTAGTTTGCCACTTGAATTGCTAATCAGACAAAAAGAGGGCATGTGTTGTGTACCCAGTCAGGAAGGTAAAGAGAAGGTTCAAGAGTACGGGCAAGGGGCATAGGCTACATAGGCATCGACGGCAGCAACCATGCAAAATAATCTAATTAGGTGTTTGTCTCATTATTATTATTTTCTCGTGTAGTCGTCCTTGTTACACTTGGGTTTGTTGTTAAGATAAAAGGATGTTTGTGTACCAGGAACTTCTGGTGGTATGTTTACTTTTACTTAACGCTTTCGATGTAGGTACGAGAATTGAATTCATAATGAAAAGGCTTCTCCGTTGGGTATTTAATATTGATGTGACTACTTTCGAGACAGTAGCTTAAATGAAAAATGTTGATATTTGAAGTCCTTAAAGTCGAGAGCATAAAGACTATAATGTTTTTCTGGTTTTCTGAATTGTAATAATTTGAATATGTTCCTATAGCTTCAAAGTCAAAGGCTTTAAAATTCACGATTTGCATCCTTGTTAAATGATCGAAAACGAACATGTTCCTGCTTGGAAGATGAATGGTTATAGAAATGCAAATCGCTGGCAAAACTTTATGCTCGGCAAAATCAGATGATAAACAAGACAAGGATTTGCTAGTTCACTGCGCCATCCATGTCCGTATATCGCTTTAAACATTGGATTTCCAAGGATCATATTTATGAAAACCAACATAACTTTCCATATCGCTCCATCTCCACCGAAAAAGAGAGGAAAATCGCCAGGATTTTTCGCCAAAGTAACGGTGTTCAAATTACATACAGATGCTATCCCAAGGAGCACAAGCATTATACATCTACTACGAAGGAAAACTTCATAATCTCCAAGCTGGAGGATGCGGCTGCAAAGGGCAGAAAGTGGAAAAGACGTTAGCAAACTAGACTTGCAAAAAATATCTCAATAATGGAAAGGAAATGGAATTTCAGTTACCACTTCATAGAGGAAGAGTTTGCACTTCAATAGCAGCTGGTGCATAGAGTCCTCTCTTACTTCAAAAGGACCCACAGCAAAAAACCAAGATACACCACGCGCTGCGTTCAAAGTTCCTGGACGTATGATGATGGAGTAGAGCACACTGCACAGGCAGGACACAGCACAAAGAGATGCTCTATCAAGATCATAGTTTATGGCTTGCGAACATGCCCAGACGCGTGTAGCATTTATTCTGGACAGAGGCGGAATGTGAGAATGAAAGAAGTGCTAAAGGTGAAGTCATTAAAGTTCAGTCGAAGATATTTGCTTTTTGTCTGAGCGAAGACGCAGCGCGCCGGCCGGCCGTTAGCGCCAAATGTGAGAGTTCAACTACGGGACGGATTGCACCGGGTGGGTAACACCAAATGACCCATTAAAATGATTGATTATGGCGGCACCGTGGGGAGAATTTTAAGAACTTGCAGGTCGCTGAGAGTGCCGGCAAGGAAGGGACGAAAAGATTGTTTAATTATGCAACTGCGTTGGTGAACTTTTGACAGTTAAAAGTAGATGGAGAGAAAATGACAGCTGGTCGGATTTCTGTACCAAGTTGACCAAACTTACTGTACAATGTTATGGCAAGTAAGTTGAGCAGACGTAGAATTTAGAGAGTACCTATTCTTTAAGCAATGAACGATTGCATCGGTTTGAAATTTTGTGGTGAGAAAGTGCTACATAGCATAAATTTCCCATTCCTAGGTGTACACCTTACACAAAATAATAATTTCATGATGTTTTTTTACAAGTAAGTGAAATAATCACCACTGTCCCCAATATGTAGAGATATGATCGAGATCGCGACAGATGGTTGGTGAGGCTATGATACTACGTCAAGATAGGATGATACTTAAGCATGTGATCCAAGCATGTTGAATCCAAAACCGAAAAAGTACTGCCCACTTTCTGACAGTCTAGAAGTGATTATGGCAAGACATGGAATTATCTCCGAAAAGGGACACCTTAATCTATACGGCCATGGTAAGACCACTCTGTCTCTTTTGCCAAACTTGTTCTCGTTTACACAGGGGCCTCCCCTAGCGCCTTGGGCTCTGCTCTAGACATTCTGATGAACCTCCCCACTTTTAATATATTTTTTATGGGCTGTACCTATATGCTGATAACTATCTTTCGCTTAAAGAGAAATGACTTTTAGCACCAAGCGCATTTGATATTTCGAAATCTTGGGGGAGTATTGTCCTTCGACCCCTGTCTAATGGATATGCCCTCTGACGCAATGAAACCAGCAGAAATCCTCATGCGACTAAACTACCACGTCGACTTTCCTCATCAGGCAATGGTATGGCTTTGGTCAGAGTCAGGGTCTGAGCCAGGGAAAGAATGTCATCGTATTTTTACAGATTTTTCGAAGGCCGGACAGGTGTCTGGTGCTTTGTGGCAAGCGAGAAAATTAGAATCCACTACCCCTTAGGTAAATATGCGTCTGTCTTCCAAGGGGAGATTTTCGCTTTCCTATTGGCTATGCGCTACAGGTATTGCGACTAACAAGGTGGAGGGCAAGACGCATATGCGTTTGCAGTGACAGTCAAGCCGCTCTTAATGCGTTGCTAAACCGTCTTATACCTCGTCTAAGGTATAGTTTAAGTTCAAGCATTCGTTGAACTTAGTCAAAAGGCTAAATACAGTGAATCTTGTTTGGGTCCCAGATCAAACAGGTATCCAGGGACAGCTTGCTAGGCAAGGTTCCGGAGAGGTTATTTTACGACCCAAACCTGCGCTATGTCTTCCACTAACACTTATTGGTTTCTCGTGAGCACAGGGCTCGTTGGCGTAACTGCGAAGGGTGCAGACAGAATAAACGACTACTCCCTTTCCTTCTATCTCTCAAGAGAATCGACTGCAGACTTGTAGGCGTCCTTACCGGCCACCAAGCTTTTGCAAAACGTTTAAATGTGTTATTCTTAGGTGAACCTATCTGTTCTGCCTGTGTAGAGGACGATGATACAGCAACACAATTCCTCTGTTGTTGCCCTGCGTTTGCTTGCTTAAGGTGACGGCTCTTGGGGTCTGGCGTTGTTAGTCCACCACCGAACCTCAAAACCGAAGCTCTTTCTCGTCTTTTTGTGAAAGACGGGAAAGCAAAAAACATTAAAGAGAGGTGTCTGCATGGTAGTACAATGGCCAGTAGATGTGTCTGAGTAGTCCATAGGCTAGAAATAACCTCCGAAAAAAAGTTCTGGGCAGAAAACCTGGATTCGCAAAAGCTGTTCCCCAGATCGTGATGCGCGAAGATCTCGTGAAAATGAGAAAAACGAATTGGAGTAAGATTTACCGCGAGTCTGCCAGAGCATTCATTGAAAGTGAATGCACTGGCAGACTCGCGGAACGACATCCGATAGTGGGAGGCATCCCCTGTTGCTTCGAAACGGCAGCTCCGTTCGAGAAGGCTTTCAAATAGCACGAGAAATAATAGTCAACTTATTTCGGGAGGGCCTCCAAGAGACTCAGGATCATTTTTCTTTAGACCCCCACGAAGGCGAAGGCAACTTCAATAGTGTCTAGGACTTGTAGCTGTCATGAACCAGGGTTACAAGGAATGTTGGATAACTTTGGATGATTGGAAGGTTTTGGACGCAATGCACTGGCACCATCGACCTTCAAGCATGGGTGCTGGTGTCAGAAGAGTGTTGATTTGCAGCAACCAAACCTCAGCTGACTACATCAAGTCGGCAGTCTCAGAGCTTGGCCGCACTGTTTGGCTCGGTGCGTAGCTAATGTCCATACAGAAAGTAGTATTTCACAGAGCCCCGTATGCCATTCTTCGGCTCATACGTATAGAGAATCAAGAATTCTGACCTTACAACAAATAATTGAAAGGTTTTTCAGGCTGAGAAGCAAAATATTAGATTCTTGATGCAAGAGGACTCAAGTTCTTGTGTCAGCTGGAATTGTAATAGAACAATTATTGTAGAAGCGTCTACCAACTGGCAACAACACTTCGGTTGACACAGATCAATATACGCCATTTTTAAGAAACCTCTGCTAATCTATTGCTCCGCCAGAAATTGAAGAAGACGTTTCACTTGTTCTGTGGCCTTGAGTCCTTGAAGACAACAGCAAAGCTGGATTGGGGCAAATTAGTCTATTATCTTGCAAAAAAGCCTTCTTATTTTAAGGCATTGACGCGGACCTTGTTTGTCTCAGACTGAAAAAAGATGCCCTTATGGATTGCGATGAAACATGGCTTCAGTTATTTGGGACCTTTAAATTAGAAGTGACGAAATAAGAATGAGCCTAATGCCAACTGCTACTGTGAAAACATAGAAAAAACGAGTGGGAAAGTGCAACAGTGCGCATGCAAAAGCTTCACATCCACGACGGATTGCAATACCCGACCAAAAAATTAAACTGTCACGCCTCCAAAAGTGGGCGGGATATAAAAATGTAACTGTTGAATGCTTTATACTTGGTGGTTGCTTACATTTCGGCCTAAAACTTCGCCTTTTTAACTAAAAAAGCTTTTTTTAACGGCACGCCTACAAAAGTGTGCGGAGGCACATACAAAATATACACAAAAGTTAGAAAATGCTAATATCTACAACTTCTGTCATATAATTTTTAGTCAAATTTCATCTATTTTTATAGAAAAACAGTCATTTTAATCAAAATCCCTTTAAAAAGTGGGCGTGGTCAAAGAAAAGGCTAAACTTTTTTAGCTAATTCAAAGACAATTGCAAGGCAATGTTACATACCATTGTAACATAGCTAAAATTTGGAAATAGTATTTTTCAAAATTAGAGATGGTCGGACATACAGGCCCGTAGTGGGCGTGTCTGCGGATTCAGCTTATTTTCAAACTTGATCTGAAGGACTGGACTCAGATCAAGCCAACCCACTAAATTTTAGCTCTCTACCTTAAAATTTAAGGCCTTAGAGTTGTTAACATATGGTCGGACGGACGGTTAACATATGGTCGGATAGGACTCTGGATGTCACTAAATAAAAATCAGTGACTGTTTTCCTCAAGACTGGAGTCAACGATCATCTTACTGGTGGAATCTATTAGACCTTGACCTAGCTTCAAGGTCTTGTAGTAATGAGTCCTCGACATTATTTCCACCTTAGGAGCTACCACCTTAGGTTACACCTAAAAATCCAGGAAGGCCAAGGAAGTCATAACACCGAAACCTGGTAAGAGTTCTCACATATCTTTCGCTCAATCAGCATTTCGTCATTCGTATTGAAAATTCTGGAAAACTGATCTGCTCAGACTAGAACATTATGGACAACAATCTCCTATTGGTATCCAAGAACTCATAGCACAGGATGGTAGAGACTCTTTTGAACTCCTTGGTGGGTATCCATTAGAAGTCCTTAAATAAAAAAAGAATTTGACCTTTATATCCTTTCTTGGTATTGAAGGACCATTCAGAAATGCCGGAAAAGAAGCCTAAATAGCTGCGATTTGAAAGCTGGAGGTAGACAATTATTTATCTTTGCCACTGGATCAATCAAATGTTTAAATCGGCTTAGCTTGTCGAATCCGCAGGACTGTGTGTAGGGGTACCCCTATAGCATGGAGGATTCTCGCCGCTACGGAAAGAATAACTCCTGTTTTTAGGTGGCTCTTGAGCTATGGTCTACGCTGAAAACATTGCAAAAGCATTTGGGCAAGTTTCTCCCAACAAAGCGAATTGGCAATTTGCTCTCAGCTAATTCGCAAAGTGGACTCAGAAGCTCGCTGGTATATGCCTAAAAAATTAGACCTCAGCTTTCAATAAAATAATAATCAATTTATTTTAACATAATCAATTGCGGAGAAAAAAAACAAAATATATTTTTTTACAAAGTAATACAAAATCGAATACCTTGTGGAAAAGCTTATAGATTTTTATTCAACTCCTTCAAAAGGGCCGAAAGCAAAAATTAAATTCTCAACACGTTTATCCACTCAAATATTTTACGTGCCTCCGAATACACACATCATCATCATCGCCATCATTATTGGCTTAACACTCAGGTGTGTGTATTCAAATCAGATTGTTGCATAGGGATAAGGAAAGGCTCCCATCATCGTCGTATCCCTTAACTAAATCACTGAGAGAAGAATCACTCAATCGCTGAATGTATGTTGTATACGCTACGATAGCAAGGAATTTGCTACCCTGTAACACTGAGGCTAGCTCCTTTCCGTCGACACATGCACATTTTGTATTTGGACAAAGGCAAAAAAGTTTAATATATTCACATGAACGACTGATCCATTGGGATTCCGTGTGGGACAAGTGTCAGGTGGATATATCAATCGTTTCGATAAAATTTTAATGTGATTAAATTAAAGCTAAGGCGAGGAAATTGGATAAGGTGGCCTAAGCTGAGAATATTTTCTGCACGTGCAATTTTTTACACTTTAAATCTTGTAAAAATATACAAGGATTTAATAAGTCTGGTTTAAAAAAAATTGGTTCTTGTTTCCCTTCCTCCACAATAGACGTCTCATGTCGATATAGCTACACATTTCCCTTAAAAGATACTTAAATTAAAGTATTGTGAGTCTTTGGATTTAAGACAACTTTCTGTACAGTTTTCAATACATGTACAAGTCTGGGGTAGTGGCAAATCAGTTGTTTTTGCTTATGAGGTGAAAGCAATCGGTCAAGTTATGTAAAACTTGACCGATTGACAAAAGTCTTTTTCCAGATGGCAGAGGTGGATGCCGCGATGCGTATTAGTGTGTCGGACTATTGTGCACAAGGTTCCAGGTTCGAATCCCTACCGGGGCAATGAAAGTTTTTCACGGTTCTACTTCCGCGAGGGTCTGACAAACCCCTTCGAGAGTATCATTTATATCATGACCGACCTCTTAATTCTCGGTTGAGAAACGGCAAGTACCAGATAGTAATTAAAAGGTGGAATCGAACCTACACTTCCAGCGTATAGTAAGCACACACATTGACAACTACGCCGCGGTACTCCAAATAAACCTCCAACTTCTCTCTTAATAAAGCGGCACTTCCGGATTTAAGGTCTTTTCAAAATCTGCAATTACTTACGATATGAAGTTGCTTTAAGGCTTCAACAAAAAATGGTGCGTTGGGTCCCGTCACCTAGACTCGAGCGCAGCTCTCGATCTCGAATGCGTTTCTCAAAGTGTTTTGCAAGCAGATGGGTATACGATTTCTCTTACTCTTCTCGCATTTTCTGTAAAGGGGAACTCCATTCTATTATTCCTCTTCAACAATTCCTTGGTCATCAACATCATTTTCGGTGACCGCTTATCCTTAAAAAGGTCGCGGACCGAGCGCGGCTAAATCATCCTTTCATCGTTCCCGATCCTCCGCCACTAACTCAAGAGACACAGGCGCGATTCCCAGATGGGTCAAGAGATGTTCTTTACCTGATTCTCTTGGCTCACCAGGCGGGCGACGCGATCGCATCTCGGCTAACATAACCTGCCTAGAAAGTCTGTCCGGGGGCATGCGAACAACGTGTCCAAACCATCGAGGAATTGATCGTTCCACTCGGAGAAGTAGCTGCTCAACAATAAGATTCCTACGAATACTGACGTCACTTCTCACTCTATCCCTAAGAGTAACATCAGCAACGCACCTCAGAAATCTCATTTCGCAATCTTGCACCCGCGATCTTATTCTTTCGGTCATTAGCCGAATTGTATGATCATAGATGAGGGTCGGAACGAACACTGAATTAAAAACTGAGATTTTTGCTTCCACTCCAAGCTCAGATTTCCTTATGACCGACAGGCACTATTCCTTTACTCTTGCTCCAACTTGGCCAATCCTGCAGGATGGCTCAGTAGCACTCCTTCCATCTTTCGTGAAAAAGACCCCGAGATACTTAAACTTCTCTACCTGTTTCAATGGGACTCCATTTATGTGCAGGGTACACTGCACAGGAGTTAGGGAAACACCGTCACTTCGTATTTACTCACGTTTACCTTCATCCCAGCTTCACCACATATGGCACAGCTTCTGCCACCATATATTCCAACACAGCTTCTGCTGTTCCCATACAAAGACTGAATGGCTCTCAGAAGAGGCCCACTCAGTGTATTTAGTCCTGCGAAACTCTCCAAAGTTTATCCCGCGGAACCCCGTCATAGGCCTTTTTCAAATTTACGAAACACACGTAGACCGGTTTGGCATACTCCCAGGCCTCCTCAGGATAACCTTCAGAGTCAAAAGCTGGTCGTGCCTCTGCAAGGCCGAAAGCCGCATTGCTCTTCCCGCAACAAAGGCTCGATTACAGTTCTGGAACGCGCTTCCAACACCTTCGCGAATACTTTTCCCGGAAGACTCAAGAGAGATATGGCCCTATAGTTGACGCAATCTCTCCTGTTCCCTCTTTGAAAATGGGCACTATAACTCCCGTTTGCCAATCGCTAGGTACCTTTCCGCTATCCCAGGCCGCCTTAATGACACGTGTTAGTCATTTAACACCCTCTTCAGCCATTGCTTTGAGCATTTCTGGCCGGATTTCATCAACTCCAGCAGACTTGCCAACTTTAAGCGATTTAATCGCTTCAGTGACTTCGTCTACTGTAGGACTATTCTCCGCCCTTATCTTGTCAGCAGTGGGAATGCCATCTTCAATGCCCTGGTGGGGGTTGAGCAACTCCGAAAAGTGCTCTCTCCATCTGGGTAAGACGACTTCGTTCTCATTTGAAAGAAGTGTACCGTCTTTAGCCCCTTCATATTCAACTTCCTTCCTCTGAGCCGGCGAATAATCTGCCAAAATGTCTTGTTTGCAGACCTGTAATCGTGCTTTAACCTCTCGCCGAACTTTTTCCATTCCTGTTTTTTGGCTGTTCTGACCGCTATATTATAGGCACAATAGCCTTTATTATCTCTTCTTCTCTCTGTTGGCTTCTTGAACTCCAGGAGTCTTAAACACCAAACCGCTTCACTCCACAAACATTACTTGCAGAGGCAATGACTGCCGATGGAAACAGCTGCCATTCTTCCTCTACATTTAAAAGGTCAGTTGGACTTTGTTCAAACTTCTTCGAAAGGTGCCGTGCCAATCGCTCTCTGTAACCAGATTCAGCATCCTGTAACTTTTCCCACCGTATGTGGGTCAAAAAAGTGTTCATGATGGACAAACCATTAGCACAGCAAAAGTCCAACAAGTTCCCTCTGTTCCTGTTTTGATCCGGGTCACCGTGCGTCCCAATCATACTTCTTTAAGTACTCTCATCCGTACCCAGATGAGCATTGAAGTCACCCATCAGGCGGAAGAAGATCAACTTCGTTCAAGAAGGCCGGATACTCTGATTCTAGGTTGGGTGCGTATACTTGTACTAAAGCTAAAGTCGATCGCTCAAGCTTAAGCTCTCAGATCAAAACCCTCCCTCCTAATGGAATAAACTCCAATACGTTTTCTGACAGCCGGGGGCTTGTGAGTATCCCCACACCTGCCTGTGCAGTTACGTCATGTCGGACGTCAGACCAGAAATTTCCACCCTTCAGCGAAGTCTCTGGTTCCGAAACCTTTCCACTTAATTGAAGAGATGCCAGTAATTCCTTGGTGATTCCGAATTTTTCTGAGTACGGTGTAATGTGTACTTTTTGAGTCGCGGCATTCGAGTAATTAAAAGAGCTTTTTTTGTGTGTGTGTTTTTTTTTTTGTAGAAAGAAAAGTAGGTCAAATTAAAAGTTTTTAACCTGCAAGAGACAACCGCAACTCTATAGAGTTCCTTGTTGTGACAAATCATTAACTCTGACAAAAGCTTCATAATGATAAATGACTCCCCGCGAAAGCGCAGCTATCTTTAATGGCCCCCCGAGCACAACACATCAGTGAAAAATGACAGCAGCCAACTGCTGTTTTATTCAAAAGGTAGCACCACCGCAGTTCTAAGCAAAAACCGCACTAAAGGCACCGCCACCACCACTTCCACCGCTAGCTTAGTGTATAATCAACTCCGATCGAATTCCACTCACTAAACAACACAATCGCGAATAAAACCAATCTATCCCATGAGGGGGGCTGGTAAAAGTCAAATATTACTGTCACTTTGTCACAACGCACGCCATCACCACAAAATCCCGTGTCAGAGTTCCTGATTAAAAGCACAAAACATCAGACCACATGTGGCATGACATTAACCCCCTCCTCGGCGTACAGCAAGTTGCCTCCTTCCGGCTCATGCGGGTTTTCTCGCACACAAAACACAAGTGAGTAATTGCAGGCTAAATAATTGAGATGAGTTCAATTGTGGGTGAGTGTTTTGCAATTATTATTCGCCTCATCCTTACGCCTGCTTTGTCTTCTAATCCGCCGGAAAATCGAGCAAAAAAGGAAAGGATATAATCTCCACTTCAAAGCAAATGCTTATGAGAAGATATAGCAGGACTAGAGTAGGTATAGGGGAGTCGAAAAAATTCATATTAATTTCTACTCGAGAGAACATAGGCTCTCTGCCAGAGATCTTTGTGGTAATAAGGAGCAAAAAATTTCAGGTTTACCTAAGCGAATAATAGTGTATACTGCTTTGTGTTGAAGTTTGAATTTTTTTTAAAAGGTTGAAAGATAGCAAGTATGTAATGTTTGAGACTTCTCCAACGGAGATTCGGCTGGTGAAACCAAGATTTTTTAGACTCTTGAATCCTTTTTTGTATAAATCATAAAATGACTTTTACTAACAACTGCTTTGTAAAAAATCAATGCCTTCAATCTGCTTCAATAATCCTTTTAATCTTCAACATTGCACCGCAGTTTAAGGCTTCCTTTAAATTTGACAACAGATCGCCGTGGTTTGCTGAGCTTCTACAAAAAGGACTTCAGCCAAAGTATTCCTTTGCAACTATGTTACCCTTTCCCCCTCGCATGTGATGGGATGGTTATATGATGCTGATTCTGACTTCGAATAACACTTTGCACAGCAAGATTTGAAGAAGTCAAAACGGATTTCAAGACGTTTATTTCATGTAAAAATAAGAATGGCAGCTTTCTCTACAGAATATTTTTGTCGAGTGAAGCGGCTTGGTACAAAGGTTGGTGGTAAGAAAGAACTACATGGCTAAATACTTGAAACTCACAAAGCCATCCACAGCAGAAGAGAACCTACATTGTGTGGATTTAGCCTGTGATCCAAACTTCTCGAAACAGATACACTGAAGCGCAAAAAACTTGCTAATTGGCAGCTACAAGCACAAGATTCGCCGTCTCAAAGAACGGGAGGACTCTAGTACGAGGGATTATCAGAATCATTTCTACGCATGATAAACTAGGCACTCCTTGGAGTTGCACAGTCCAGAACAGTGAACTAAGGATGGCAAAAGCCCCATTATGTGTGGACGAGCCAGGAGTGAGCCCAGCAGCATGGGGGGCATGCTGCGCTCCATACATAATTAAACTTTTCATATATCCAAACTCGCACCATGGACACTATGTCCAAACCAAAGAAGGACCTGATCTTTCCAAGGAGATTTGGGCTTCCCAATATGTCAAGCTGGTCTTAAGTGTTTTAGAGATCTGGGAAGTCCTTATGGGATAACTTTGGCAACTTTTGCAGGAGTAAGAGGTAATCAGAAAAGCTTAGTTTGGATTTAAGAAAGAGTTTCAGCGAGATTCAGAGAGCCAACGTTCATCGCCATATGAGCTTGGATTATGACCCAAAGAATTATATCGCCTGTTCAATCTAAGATTTCTTAGCAGCTGCTTTAAGTTGTAGGGATATTGTGAGGGAGGTGCAAATCTCAACGTTGAGCAGCTACTGCTCCTAGGGGAATCAATAGTTTATTGGCATGGACACGTTGTTTCGACAAGGCCTTCTTTAATCGAGTCTCTCAAAGCCTTTAAGTACAACGGCTACGATGGCTGGTTCATCTTGAGCCTATGGCCACTAACGCCTCAACCCGAATCCACCTCACAGGGACAGTAGAGAAACACCGAGATAGAGAATGTGGATGGGGAGCTCAGCCAAATCTGCGTGCAAAACTTGAGCAGGGTATAGCTAGAAACAAAGCTGGCTAGAGAAGATTGTTGGTTGCGGCCAAGGCGCACTATTGTAGCGCCCTCTAAAGTAAGTATAAGTAAGTTAATGTTAAGACATATCCCATGTGTGGGACCGTAAGGTGCAAGAAAGCAGCTCAAGATCAGCATACATTTTCAAAAACGGGGCAAGAGAGGTTGCTCTCACTGTAGGGTATATGTATCTCTTATGTCTTTTCGGAAGAGTAATCGCTGGTTTTGAAATACAGGTACCAGGGCTATAATCGAGATTTGGAAAAACCCACCGGAAATTATTTGAGAAAGTTTTGCAGCTGTATGAATGGTGTACGAAACGTCTCAAGCTGTGTACGAATGGCATTAAGTCTTATACTCTTGGCGTAGACGTTGAACTATGCCAGGTGCCAGGGCCTGCTCTGACATCTGTTGCCTTTAAAATATGGTATGGACTGGATGTTTCGCTGCAGTCTACGGCCACGGCATAGGATTTCGCCATCTGCTTTTTACAGATGACTCAAATCCTTAAATCAGAGTTGAATGGGGACAATGCTAGGTTTGCTACTATGACTGAAACGAACAATAATTTCTTTTCCACATAATCCCTGACAAACTTTCTTGACATGTCATGAATGCCGAACCAAAAGGAAAGTGCCTCTGGATAGGCTAAGGATGTGTCCTCGGCAGTTTAAAATCAAAGTGTACTTCTACTGGTTCTCCACTGCTCCTTTCGACTCGCATTATTCAAACTCAATACATCTCCTTTTCTTAACATGGCGACTAGGTATCGGGAAAGTAAGGTAATGTTAGGTGGCTGACTCCTTTCAGCAGGCACACACATAGACCATAGGATCACTCCGCAGTCCTAAGGGCGATGAAGACTTCTAAATAAAGACTTTCCAATTCGGACGAAAAAAGTCAAGGCAACCCGTCTCGGTATATAAGCCTGTTTGGAAGGTCGATGGTTAGAGACTTACTCGAAGAGAGTACTGATTTCGGTGTGAACCCTCGTCAACAAAATAATGGGACGCCAGTGAAGAAAAATCCTAGATGAGAGGATAAGGCGAAACCAAGGACAACCGGTTTAATTATAAGTCGGTACTGCCACCCAAGTTAGAATTAACCTTGAGGATGGAAGTATGCAGGGTATGCCATGTATGAAGTTGTGCCGGAGGGGATATTTTGAACGCGAGGTACTGTTTTCGGTGCGAACCTCCGCCAACATAAATACAGCCGAGGCAGGGTAATCGTGCTTGGTGTAAGCCCGTACTTTAGGCAGATCAAGCGATAATAAGCCTCGGGGAATGGGAAAGGTAGGGGTAACCTATGCCTGTTGTGCGTGTAGTTGCACCTTCTTGTTGAAATCCCATGTTCACTTAGCCTTGCTCACTCAATTCCGATACTAAGTCGTTTATCATGGCCCCTTACACTTACAGTCTTGCCAATAGCGTTCTCAAAAAAATACGACTCGCAATAATCCCTCCAACGTGAACGCCGCACGCCAAATGGCTTTGAGTGGATGTAATGGCTCTTCTTGCATCACTGGCGGATTTGATTTGCGGCGGGGCTCAGAAATGATGATTTTGCATATTAACGTAACTATTTAACACTGTCTATGTCTTCACGCGCCAAAAAACTGTAATTAGCGGGCGACCGTTAAGAAATAAATCCCGAAGTGTCTCCACCGGACAATCAAATGATTAATTTAACACGAACACTCATTTTTTATCATTTTGCCTCTCAAAAGAGAGTGACAATAAAGTATTTTCTCCCAGAAGCGAGAAAATAGTTTCGTTGTAAACATCCCAATAGAAAACGCATTTGTCACAAATCTGTCATACGTGAACAGTTTCAGTTTTCTTTACCGAATCTCAAACTGCTATAAGGGTGGACGAAAAAGGGTTAAAAGCGACTTAAAGAGGTTTTTAAATAGAATGAGATTTTTGAAGAGATTTATTTTTAGTTACTTGCCGAGAGGATTTTAATTTGCACGGTAAAACTCGCGCTTTGTAGAAGATTATTTGAAGATTAAAGCCTAACGCAGATTTGTGTTCGGTGGAGACATAAGTGGAAATATACTTCGTTGCTTATGGTGATTTGCGACACAAAATCGTCGTCTTCGTTGTTGAAGCCATAGGCATTGTGTAAACGGTGTTTCAAATGTGATTTTATAATGCAATAAAAAAATTTTCTCAGCAGTCATTGACCTCATAAGTTGACGACGTATTTCTAACATACCCTACACTGTGAGGATATAAAAATAATTTACGATTTTGTGGAGAACACACTCACTCTCCTATGTCTGGCTGTTTCCTCAGGCAGGAAATTTTAATTTTGAGTTTCTGCCCAGAAAAGTGCTGCCGGTGCTGGTCTATTGAAGTAGATTTTTTGACTGATGTCCTGTGATGTTTTTTGGGGAAGAGGGTAGTTGGCAAAGACCATGTGGGAATGGGAGTGGGAGTGGGAGGTTGTTGGCCTTACCAATTATAACTTTTGCAAAAGCAACTCTAGATAATCCCTACACATCGTTATGAAACTTCTCCTTAGAGCACATTTATGTATGTAGGTACGTATGTGTAGGAGGGATATATAGAAGCTAGATGCATAGACCTACAGAGAGCAATATAAACTTTACCCAGATGAATTTATCTAATGAGTTCACAATTAAAATGAGAGAAATGCAACTCAGTTACATTGGTGCGCCTTGAGTCAAGTCTAGACAACGGATTAAAGTGCAACTGCTTAATCCTTAAGATTCTTTCCAACCGAAAAGTAGTTTATATTTTGTCACATTCAAGTCAAGTTAACATCAATTCAACTTTGCATTACATTAGCTGGGGCATCGAAAAAGGACAAAACTTTTTCCACACCCCTCAAACCGAATTGTTGAAAGATGAGGATTCTTTTGGTAACATCTTTCTTATAAGCCTTAATCGTACTTCTACTTCTTAAGGAAGCAGTGCTCCCTCAAAAAGACATTTTGCATCAGCGTCAAAGCACACGCACACATTTCTTCACCCTCTCCTCCAAGGATGCTCTTTGGAAAAAGGACAATAGAGGAGAATGAAGCATGAAGAGGCACCAAAGAAAAAAAGAAAAAAAAAAAACTTTGCCAAACAATTTTCATTACATCCAAATGCAATTATTCCTCGGAGACACTTAATGTACTTTCTCCTAGCCTAGCACTGCTGCTGTTGTGAACAGAAAAGCAGAAATGTCCCTTTTCTACGTTCCATTGAAGTTTTTCTCTTGTTCCTTGTTGAGGGTATGTTTACGTTTTCGTTGTCTGCTGTTGGGTTATATAGTTGGGCTGTGCGAATGCCCGCAGGATATCAGTGTCGGTTGGTTAGCTGAATGTTCTCGGGGTTAAGGATCTTCTTCTCTGTATTTTTTTAGATTATGTAGAATTTATTTTTTGCCGCTGAACGGAAGATATAAAGTGTGGAGTCTGTTATGAGTACTTAACTAAAAGGATAGCAGATTACTTTGAAGGTACTTAAGTATTTTAAATGCCGTAAGTAATGCTTTTCACGTGAATGGAGGAAGTTTTTATTTAAGAAGGGTCCATTTTTATTAGGGGCAGTAAACTTTTATTTTTTGTTTTTTTTTCAAAAGGATATTTATAATGAGAGTCGTGTTTTTTTATTTCAGCGGAGGTGTCTGCTAACGTACTACTGGTTGCAGCTTAATGTAAGGTGATTAGGCTAAAACAGTTGGAGTTGGTTGCTCAGTGGGTCGATGTTAATCATAACATCTATGACTTAATATATGTAAAATTTAGCAGTCAAGGAAGAGAGATTCAGAACTAAAAGATTCTGGGAATATTGTTTGGGGGACGGATCCAAAATGATTTAATTTAGAATAGAAAGGAAGCATTTCCCATGAATACATCAATCTATTATCCTATCTCCTACAGTACTCATCCGTCTGGCATACGATGAAAGAGTCGTTTTTCTTAACAAACTGTGAAGACCGAAAAAAGTATCCTTTTGCCGGAAGCAACCTCATCTCAATCAGCCTTGTCCCATCAATAACGATGGACGCATTTCTACCATCATCGGTGCATACCCCACACGACGCAAAACCACGTATTGTCCATCGTTTCAGGCTCGCTGCTTAAGCAATTTGACGCTGCACACAGGTCCTTCGAGCCGGATAAATGCTTCACGTCTCCAAAGCCAACATAAAACTGCCACTTATTTTCCATCAAATGAGCCGTCTTTCTCTTTTCACCGTGCGTTGTCGAAAACCACCCGTCCGTCCTCCCATGATGCCATTTCAATTCATTTTCAATTGTTGTGTTTCCTTTCCTCGCCGAAGCGAGGATATTCCGGTAGGAATGCTGCAGCTTTCCTGTTTTGGTCTCCTTCCATATTGAAGCTTTAATGATGATGGTGACTGGCGGCAGGCGGCGACTGAGTGGCTGCTCTTCACCGCCTGGTGGCGGGACAATTCGTGCGTTGAATTGCAAATTTTCACCGATCCAATAAGGGAACATTCGCATGAATACAAAGTATCGATAGACTGTGGGTGCATAGAGAAGTCATGAACAGGAGTTTTCGTTTCTACGAGGATGGGATGGATGTTAAGTAAAAAAAAGCGAATTTTCTTTTCTTTTTATAGACCCCCGTCCCTATCATTTGCGTAATCGCATTTTGAGTGAAAGTCATATCTTCATGGCTAAAGCGGAGTAGCAATAGCAAATGCATAGCATTCTGCTACAGTTGATAGTCGTGTCCCCTGGGAATTTATTCTCTTAGAAAGGAGTTCTTTCCTTTTTTTTATAGAAATTGAATAAGAGCTAGGTTGCATTATATGGTTCAGCTTTGAATTGACACCGAACTCCTACGTACCGGAATAACTTTCAGCTTCGAGGTGGGGGAACGGGAGAGAAGGAAATTCTGTTACAGGAGCTGATAGACCTAAAGTGTGTTACCCTCGAGCCAATGAAAACATTAACCGGCGCCACATTTGTTATGACTTTTTATCGCTTCAAAAATTAGGGATAGCGTAGTAAAAATATGCGCTCTGCAAATAAGAAGGAAACTCTAAAGCTGAAAGGTTATAGGTGTATTAATACGTTTAAATTAAGTACAGCCCTAATTCGAGGATATATTTTTTCCACGAATTAGGGCCCAAAATTAGGGCTTAGATGGTCAGTCTACAAACCGACAAGGGCACCAAGCTAAAATTGGCACATGTCTCACCGCTAACGGAGAAGGAACTTGAACTGGTTGAGGAGGCTAAAAAGTATCAGCTCAATTACTGGTATCTCCTCAACTAAGTGGAAACGTTTTGGAACCAGAGACTTCGCTGATGGGTGGAGGGTTTTCTGGTCTAGCGTCCCACATAATTTTACTGCACAGACGGGTGTGGGGATACTCACAAGCCCCCGGCTGTCGGTAAACGTATTGGAGTTTATTCCGCTAGGAGGGAGCGTTTTAATCTTAAAGTTTAAGCTTGAGCGATCGACTTTGGCTTTAGGTAGTGCAGGTATATGTACCAAACCTAGAGTCAGAGTATCCTTGTAGAGAACCTTGTAGAGATTAGCGGTCACCGAAAATCATTGATTGATTAATAGATCATGCAGCTCTAAAATAGTTATTTCAGTTCACAAATATGCCACCAACCTACCCAGAAGAGTCAAAATACAACAACTGCGGAGGCTTGGTGATATAGACCGTAGACTGGAGTATTGGGGATTTTTGGCGGCATGCACAACAAGAAGATCCTGACATCGATCCAATCCTTGCATGGAAGAAAACTGTGACGCAAGAGTCATATCTGGCAGAAAGCCAACGTTGAAGGCATAATCCTGGGCGCATTGGGACTCTCTCAATGTACAAGATGGTGTTCCACGGCGATAATGGGGTATACTGATTGGAAAGATCCTTAAAGTTTCAGCTTGTGGTACCACGTTTTGAGTTATACAGGAAATGTACGATGAGGGATCTGGTGGGCACTTTTGAATCAATAAAACACTAGAAAAGTTGCGGGATGACCTTTCTGTTTGTTTTGCGTAAGATTAATACGTGACGTCGAGAACCCAAAGTCAGAACACAGAGCAATAGGAAAAATGAGCCAGTACAACGTGGGTGCCACATTTATGATGGATCGCCGTAGACATCGTAGGCCCGTTTCCGGAAACTGAAAACGAACATTTTTTGCAAACTTGTTTTTGCTGGTTTCTTCAAAGAAAGTGACCAAGAAGCTAAGACCGTTGTCGACCAGAAAGGGCACGCTTTTGACATGCTTATGGAAATACATTCCGATCAAAGACGAACTTTTATATGGAATATATTCCAGGAAGTATGCCCATCTATTGGGGTACATAAGACACGGACCCACACCCTTTCAACCTCAATGGAATGGAATGGTCCTGGGCGAGTCTCAACGAGATCGGGATCCACGTACCCTTATTTTTAATGGCCTGACCAGGCAACCCAGTGAACTTAAGCTTCTCCATCGAGGACTCAAAATGTGAAGATAACTTGGTACGTGCTAGATCTCAGAGAAAATACCCATTCGCCAAAGGACCAGAAGCAACACAAAATTTACACAGTGACCGCTTGAAGACGAGAGAGCACAGCCCCGAAATTCGACAAGGAAGGTATGTTGGTATGGTTCGACAATCCACGTTGTTAAAAAGGAAAATCGTCCAAGCTGTAGAAGGACGATGTCACGTTACGAATCCAACTAGGACCAAAATGTAAAAATTAATGTTGCCTATGTAGATCGCCTACATCGTTACCACGGATTCAAAGGTGCGGTGCTTTTTGCATGGACAAACAAACCTAAGAGGGGGGTAATGTGATGAGGCGACATTATGTGAATTTTCGAAGACATAATGCACTGCAAAACTTCTCATCCGAGATAATTACTATTCATAAGCAGACTTTTAGGATACTGAACTAAAGAAATTATACCCGGTGCGTAGTTATAAAATGTGGAATTGAGTTTTAGCCCAGGTAAATTAAGTATGGTCCCAAAATTTGATGAATTTAGTGAATGAAAACAGCAGATGGGGTAAAGAAAGGCTACTCTTGTCTTTTAAACTATTTTTCAATATTTTTTAGTAAAACTCATTCGGACATAGTAAATTGTAAGTGTCCTTACACTTATTTCGGGCACTTTGCAATCACTTTTCACCAACGGAAGAAGGGTTATCCACATTCCACACTACCAGATCCTTGAATTTTATCCCTTAAAATGAAGGTGGCTACATGCATGGCTTGCCAAGGATCGCTTACCGAAATGCTCTACGATCTTTGCTTTTTAATTGTTTTTTCTTAAAGTTTTTATTTATGTGTAAACTTTTTGAGCTAACTACACCCTTCATTCTTCTCCACTCCTTTTAAAGAAAGCTCAACGGGCATTGCATAAGTTTCATCCTATTGTGCAGACATAACCTCTATAACCTAACGCACTTGTATTCGCAACCAGCAAGTTTACAAGCTTTTTGTTCACCATCCTATAGCTGCGGTGTAGCTGTGTGTAAGTCGTCTATACACACATCCCTTTTGTGTGCACAATCTTGTCTAGGATATGGTTGAGGTTGCGTATATAGGCGCATTAGTGGACATAAAAGCAATTTCAAGCATTTTTCCACATGAAATAGGATTTCTTTCATTTTTACGTCCTGTGTACGTATATGAACGTCCGCAAAGCGATTGAAAGAATTCAACTTCCGTCTGGGTGCTGCTGCCGCTGCTCAATATAATTTTATTGCACCTATATGCGAGTGTGTGTTTGTGTATGCGGGTATTGTATGAATATCTAGGCAGGCAATGATGCGTTGCGGTTTATTGAAAATATTCCTTTACGCTTCATCCTTTTATGAGGACTCTTTTCCTTGCGTCAGTACCATAAACCATAACATGACTTTATTCGTTTCTATTTGCTAAGCAAAAGACACTGGGTAAGTGGGTGGAATTTTTTTTATTTTATTTGAAAAAGACGAATCATGGCATTGACTTGAAAATAAAATTATATATTTTTTACCCTTTGAAGAATGGTTGAATATAACCGTAAAAATGAATTTAAAGTTTTGAATTTTTGATTGCGAATCGAACTGGAATCGGTTGGGTAGGTATGCCTGCAGTTGTATTGAATTCATTTGGTGATCGATACCAAGGACACAACTAAACCAATTGACGATATGTACGGGTATGTAATGAAATTAATAGCCGCAGGATAATAATATTAGAGGTACCGATACCTACTCTATGCTTCTGACATTTATGACAAATATTGCGGACTAACTTTGAGCAGAAATCCATATTCATGTGAAGGGCAGTAAAAGGACGATGGGGTTAGAGAGAATAAACGGAATTTATCCTGCTGGTTAGGTTATATATTTTGCGGTCACACAACATGAAATTAATAATTGACAACAAGGTATAGTATTGACATGATGTCGATAAGGAGGTTTATGAAAACTCATTTCAGGAGTCGGTTGGAAATTGATTTTATCTGTTTTAAACATCAGGCAATCAAAGCAAAATATAGATATGGAAAATGGTTATAGGTACCTACAGCAAAAATGAATCAAAAGTGTACACATGTCCTGTGAGATGTAGACCACCCTTTAAACTAACATTTAAGCTAACATATTGATTCGCTTCAATCTTTTTAAGATACCAGCGCCGATCTTTTTATGTCCCAGCCTAGAATTCTTCCCTATAGCTCCTTTTAATGCTGCCTTAACAGACTCAAATTTTTGGCATACGTTATGGATGGGTCTAAGAAGTTCGATAGTTGAGCAAAATGAAAAGGACAACACTATAACGTCAACTTGAGTCTCTAGTTTTGGACTTTTAGACAAAGTCCAAAGACAGAGAAACATCTATCCAGAAAGAGGACATACAATGGATGAATTTTCGCATTGGGTTCAACGGTGTTGACAACAGCCAGGAAGACCTTTTTTTGCTTAACTGTACTCGACTATTTTGAAGTTTAGGCCATCAAGAATTTCAAGCATACTGACAAAAGACACTTGACACAACAGCTAAAAAGATCGTACCAAGGCGTGTTTGGCAAGAAATCTTTGGCAAATCTTCTTTTTTATAAGTGGTATAAATCCCCACTAAAGATAACTTTGCCAACATAGCCTCATCTTTACGCCTCATCTAGGATATGGTCAGTTCCTGACGAAAAAAAAACTTCAGTATCGCTCATATCCAATCCAAATGAAATAAGTCCCCGAGATGGCGCCATTTATAAGGAAATCTCTGCTATTTGTGTGAGAGCCCAAAATCCAACAAACCTGATTGGGAAACCCCTGGTTTGACGATGAATGCAGCTAAACTCTAAGCCTATAAAGCGGATCTGCACAAAAGTACTAAGGCTGCTCGCGAGCTCTATGAGCAGAGGTGGTGAAAGGAACACATGCTTCCTGATATGAAAAAAAGAGAAGCACGTGATTTAAGGGATAGAGAGATGCTAAAAGAGGAATGCGAAAATTTAACCAAAGGGCTAAAAAAGACCTGTCAATGGTATTGGTTTTGAGGATTTAAAGAAACCATCTCTGACTGTAAGACGACGAAAATAAACCGAATTCCGCTGTCAGGCAAAATGAGCCATACAATGATTGAGCGAAAGCTGCAAGTGGCAGGCACCTTGTCGCGGGTGCCATCGGCGTAGAGGCTTAAGTCGCTGAGTTTGAACTGGCTTTAGTCAGCTGAGGACCGACGAACTAGGTTTTGCCAAACCTGACTCTAGTGATGGTGCGACCATATTACAGGCTGGGGGGCTTAACCAATGAGCTCTCTCATGTGACGAGGGCAAGACCTGCAGAAACACCTAAGCTTTACACCGGTATGGTGGCTTTGCCAGGGCGGACCACTCTTTTCGGTCACACTTATGGGAACGAAAATTCATAAGCAAATAAAAACTCAAGTATAAATATGTCGGAGAGCGCATGCTAGAAGCCGAAGGGATGGACGTCTGAGAGACCATACCCTACCAGCGACACCGTGCAATCTCAACAAGGCCCTTTGATCGACACTGAGGAGATCTCAATGAAAATAGAAGAACAGCAACTCGCTGAAAATTCCGATGATTTCGGCAATAAAAAATCGGGAGACAGGGAAGTGACCAACACTTGGAGCAAAACCAGAAGAACAATTCCTGACTTGAAGAGAAAGCGGTAATAACGACCTAACAAACAAGAATAATCCTTTATCATTCCTTATAAGAAATTACGTTGCTACAAGGCCGCACCGCCTAAGGCAGTAGGCAGCCCATTCGGCTTAGGACACGGTTGGCAAACAAGGCATATGTACGGATGGCCGAAGCACGAGGCCGCTACTAAGTCATACCTCGTAGTCAATAGAAGACTTTTTGGCAGACAAGCTATGGCACGCAAAGACCTGGGCCAAAGCGGTTTGCAGATTGGCAGAAAAGGGAGGACGCAGTCCTCCGAGGATGTTTCAAGTACAACAAGAATGTGAAAGGTAGCGCTACTGCCTTGGGGAGTCCCAGCAAATTGAGTCTACTGGTTGGGCAATGTGACGAAGAACCCTTTGAACCTTGCTGTGTTGGACTCCAAAAAAACCGAATGGGCAGTACAGTGTGTAGTTTGGCAGGACGATTTAGCAGGCGCTCAAGGCAACTGTCATCAGCCATATTCTGGGAAACACTGGTACTAGTGCCGAAATCCATACGACATGGTTAGATATTCCAAAGGTATCACTTTAGTTGATTTCAAGGACCTGGTATCAACTGACTTTGCCAAATCAGTGGTGGGCAGATTAGAGCTATAGAACAAGGTGTGGTTTTCAAAGCCGCCCTCACAGATCAACTTTCAAACAGGTCAAGTAAGGATTGGCTCTTTCAGAAATGGGAATAGCTGATGACGACACCTTCCGCGTATGCTTCAAGCAAAAGAGCCCCCAGAATTCGATGCAGGATTGGCTTATCGTCAGCGAAGAAGAGCCGGGTCACGGTGCTGCCAGGGGCTTTATTGACGAGATTTTGATTGTCTTTTGCAGTTAGCGAGGTTACCCTCAGGCAAAGAGAGAATGGCTAATGACGCCCAGGTATAAAGACGCGGTGATGGAGGTAAAGACTATAGGCAATGTTGAAGGTGTCCCAAAAACAACTCAATCATAGTAAGGCTACAATGGATGGGTGCGTGGTGCAGTGGTTAGAGAGTAGGACTACTCTGCCCGAGGTCCCGGGTTCGAATCCGGAAAACTCAATCACGTAAGGATACAATGGGTGGGTGCGTGGTACAGTGGTTAGTGAGTAGGACTGCTCTGCACGAGGTCCCGGGCGAATTCTGATCGGGGCAATAAGAGTTTTTCACGGTCCCATCTCCGCGATGGTCTGACAAACCCACCGAGAGTGTTATTTGTCATTAGAGTCCTATCAATATCAGGATATTCGGGATAGGAAAAAAAAGTAGTTCCCTTCCATGCGTCTATAACGCACACAGCATTTATGGTCTTTTGAGCTGTGAGTGCCAGTAAGTTCTTTTTTAGTTTAAACTGAGGTTACCTCAGCCAACCTGAGGCTGATCCATGAGAGGGGATGCACACAGCATTTATGGTCTTTTGAGCTGTGAGTGCCAATAAGTTCTTTTTTAGTTTAAACTGAGTAAGCCAACCTCAGCCAACCTGAGGCTGATCCCTGAGAGGGAGCAGTTGGACCTAGCTCTAATTCGAAGACACTGGATCAACAAAAAAAGGGTCTTAGGATTAAGCAAGGCGAGAATCTGTAGCGCAGCAAAGAAAGCCTGCACACATTAATGTTACCTAATTTTTGCACAAGTGACCTAATAGTGGTGGAGGTTAGAGGCAGGGATGAGAGCTGCAAGGTAGCGTCATCTACATGGTATATGATGACGTTAGGTTGAACCCCTCGGAACCTATAGGGCACTAGTAACCGAGTACGGGCAAGGTGAGAAAACTTAGTATTAAGCTGTGATGTATGCCCACAATACTAGAGGCTTTGTTAGATTTTGTTATTGGCTCCAATCGTCTAGTATCAAACAGGGAAAATGATCCCACCTTCGTTAAAGATTACAGAAAGGAAGTTTTAGACGTAGCTTTCGGGTCTCAGAACAATCTGTTCTTGTAAGAAACTTGAGAGTGTCCAAGCCAGAAATCGCTATCAGACCACTGCAAATACATGTATGCTCTCAGGCTAAACAAGTTTTTTAAGAACCCTAACGTAGAGGTTATGTCGAAGGTGGATAAAAACGCTTTCGGTTGATTCGATAGGGAAATCCTTCGGGTGATGTTTGGTCCAATCTGCATAGACAGAGAGTGGAGAAGGAGAATAAAGACCGAATTGTGCGGGCTGTACAGTGACACCGACCTGGCCAGAAGTATCAGACTGCAGGTGTGCTTCCCTCGAAAGTCGTTTTTAACGACTGAGATGGGTGAATCACCTAGAGCGGATGGACACCAACGCTCCGGCCCGAAAAACCTCGAATCCACACCTCAGGGGCGGCGCAGTGAAGGAGCACTGAGGCTTAGGTAGCGCACGCACATCGAAAGGGACCTCAGCCGACTTGCATGCGAAATTGGACGGCTAACTGGAGACTGTAAACAGTGCTGGCATGACTGCAGCGCCACCAAGGTAAAGTAAGTAGCCTAAAGTAAGAAAAACCCAGAGGAAACTTGGAAAAATTTGATAAAGAACCAAAGAATACTGTTCTCCCCTTCCGAGACTGCGTTTTCACCATCCTACAAGTGATTGACGATACAGTTGAATACATTACAGGGGTGCTACCTACTTCCCTCGAAAGTCCTTCGAAAGTCGTTTTTAACGACTGCGATGGGTGAATCACCTAGAGCGGATGGACACCAACGCTCCGGAATTCGTTCTTGATTTATATAAAATTCTAAACTAGTATGAAACAATACTTCGGCCAGTGCTATCCTCGAACAGCAGGAAGATTTCATATGAAGAGACACTGCGCAGAATGCTACCGGAAGTATGCATAAACCTATTAGCTTTATTGAAAACCCGTTATAAGTTTGAAAACCAGTAACCTAAGGCTATTTCATACATGTGCAACTGTTGGCAAACAAGAACTAATGAGCTAAAAGTATAAAACACAAGTCATCTAAAAAGCCCGCACCTGCACTTGACATTAAATCTCTGTCGCTACCTTATTAACATTCCATAGTTGTTAGGTGTAAGTAATTGCTTACTGACATAATTTCAACTCCAACAATACATCTGGTCAAAGGTTTAAGATCAATGACTCAGAACATCCACTAAAAACTTGTGTAGGTATCTCATGCTATCGTGTTACAAACTCACATCATCATTAACATCATCATCACCTTAAACCCTGAATCGATCTGCCATTGACAAAATCTATCTAATCACCATGTGGCAGCATGGTGTCACCATTGCCATCAGGGGGGCTTTCGTCACACCCGTCATCGAATGAAAACTACTCATTAACGCAGATCACGGTTTCATGTGATTTATTAAAAAATTCACGCGCGCAGTTCTCCGAGTATCTGTGGTGTCCACTATTTCTGTTCTTTATAGACTCTCTCACAATCTAGTCGATCGTTTTTTTTTAGAATTCTCATTTTATTTAGTAAATACAAAAAAATATATAAATAAATACTGGACTGGAACGTTTGGATATGGGAACCGGTTTGGCAAATACCATTTCGCACGTTTTATTTAAATGAGTTTTTGACATTAGTGGAATTTTATATTTTTATTTCTGCCACTAGTATCTGTTTATCTGGCTAAGGCACTCTCCAGTTGACAGTTGCTTACGTTACAGAGTGAACGCACGGCAAAAGTTATTCCATTCATAAGAAGCTATAAACAAACCCCAGGCAGGGAAGACAGTGCATAGTAAGACTCTGTGTCCCGTACCGTCGCGATTGTAATGGACAAGGCGAAAGGTCAGGTTCCTAGTAGACACGGTGTCGTCAAACAGGGTGTTCTGTGGCAACAAAGTGACAAATTATTTTCCAAATGGAAAGAAAGGTTAGATACACCGACACAATATAATAAAGCGGAAGTAACATATTTGGGTATTTGGCAGGTATTTCATTCTTACTCGTGATCATTTGTGCTGTCTGAAAAAGGGTGAGGGTGGTTTCAATTGTGGTGAAATAATCTCTAAGGTAAGTGACTAAATAAATTTTTCGCTTAAATAAGTTCAAACAATTTGATTGAGACGCTTTTGCTTATAGATAAAATTAGAAGACATAAAATCACTGGAATTTATCACTCGAATAACACAACAAACGATTGAGTTGACTTTGGGTGGTGAGCACCAAGGAAATCGCATTTTGCTGAAAACAAACGGGGACCTGAGGGAATGGTTTGACGTATTGAATGTAGGATTTCGTTTTTGTGTTTCTTATTTGGATACATCGATAAAATATTTAATGAGTCTCTTAATTTATAGGCATGTTGCAATATCGCCAAACAACGAAAGAATCCACAAAGTAGTTATATTGAAGCTGTAAAAGCAAGAGGGAGAAATCTCAGACGAGAGAAGACTGAAATAAGGCAGAGTACTAGTCAGAGTAATGGATCAAGTAAGTTGGCTTTTTGCATTTGTTTTTGTTTAAGAAATCGGTTTCTTGTTTTGGATATAAATAGGTTTTTCGGGTTTCAATTTGTAGGTAGATAGTGTTTTTTAGCGGTCCGCCCAAATATGGAAAAAGGACCTCTTATGATATCACTGTTGTCCGTCTGTCCGTCCGATCGCGTTGTAATTTTTGAACGGAAAGTTGTAGCCAGACAAAATTTGGTATGCTTTTAAGCTGCGGAAATAGTCAGAGAATCCAGGGAGGGCACACATCACGGTTTAATTACAGTTTTTAGTTTCATGCAAAAATGGATTATGTTTTTCAATACTTTTTTTAGGAAGTTAAGCAGGCAAGAACAAGAAAAGTGAACTTAAGTAAAGTAGATACTGAAATTTAACGAAAAAATCAATTTTTTTTTTAACTATGTATTAAAAAGCTTTTGACAAATGAAGAGTTGAAAATGGATGACGTTTTTCAAAGTGTTTGAGGCCATAACTTTTGAACCACTCGAGCACAAAGCCAATATTGAATACAAGTATAAAACAGCTCAAAGGAAACAAAGTGCTTAAGTCATATTGTTCGGAAAAAGTTTCAATACTGGCGTTATGACGAATTTTCGAAAAAATCACAAAATCCATGAAAAAACGTGTTCCCCCTATCTCCGGTGTTATTAAGAGAGTTCATAAGGAAAAAAATCACTCATTATCACTTCTGACAATAATTCAAAATTTTAAGGAAATTTATAGCGAATTTTAAAAATTCAAGACATTTTGAGATATAAAAGCATATTAAAAAGCATTTTCAAAAACGATTTTTTAAAATCTTCAAGTATTTTGACGATAAAAGCAATCTTGTTCAGATTAGTTAAAGTACAAGCGTACAAAAAGAAAGCAAGCTCGTTAAACAGTTTTTTAATTGCTGTTTCTAACCTTAGTTTTTTCGAAGCCTATTAAAAAAACCAAATAAAAAAAGAAGTTGTTTTACCTTTTACGCAAAAACCCGTGACCATAGAATTTAAGAAAAACATCAAAACAGATTTGATTTTTAAACTATAGCAAACTTCGAACATTAAAAAGCTTCGAAGATTTGTCTCAAAAACATAAAAACATTTTCAAAAACGATTTTTGAAAGGTCGGTACAGACGATCTTGTTTACAATTGGCTGAAGTGTTAAGCATTTACAACGCAAGCTAACTAATTTTAAAAAGTTCCAAAGTTGCCGTTTCAGCCTCAAGTTTTTTAACCTATTTAAACAAACAAAATAGAAAACAAGTGGGAAAATGCAACAGTGCGTATGCAAGTAAAGCTTCAGTCCATATACGACGGATTGCAAAATACCCGACCATACCAAAAAGGAAACTGCCACGCCTCCAAAAAGTGGGCAAGATATAAAAATATAACCGTTGAATGCTTTATACTAGGTAGCTGCATACACTTCGGGCTAAAACTCCGCCTTTTTAACTAAAAAAATCACTTTTTTTAACGCTACGCCCACAAAAGTTGGCGGAGACACATACAATAAATTAGAAAATGCTAATATCTAAAACTTTTGTCATATAATTTTTTGTCAAATTTCATATATATTTATTGGAAAACAGCCATTTTAAGGTAAAATCCCTTAAAAAGTGGGCGTGGTCAATGAAAAGGCCAAACTTTTTTGGCTACTTCAAAGACAATTACAAATTAGGAAAAAGTATTTTTTTTAATTAGAGATGGTCGCACATACAGGTCTGTAGTGGGCGTGTCTGTAGGCGGATTCAGCTTATTTTTAAACTTGATCTAGTGCAATGGACTTCCAGGCCACTTACCAATTTTCAGCTCTCTACCTTAAAATTTAAGGCCAAACATATGGACGGACGGACGGACATGGCTTAATCGATTCTCCTGTCGGTCCCATTGATATCTCTAAAAGGTCTTAGGGGTCTACAGTGACTATTTCACTGCGTAAGAAACTATACATCAAACTTAATTTACCCTGGGTCGGGTATAAGAACTGCTGTTTTATGGTTATTAGTTTTATAGTTATCCTTTCCTCTTTTGGAGATCGGATGTACCAGAGCTATTTTCCAATGTTCTGGATAATGTGCATTATTCGAAAGCATTGTTGAATGGAGTGGCGTAGATTTCCGCCGCTTCTGGAGGAAGACGTCGATGGATAAGGTTCGATATTCCATCGATCCTCACAGATGAAATGATTCGAAAATCATTTGGAGTTCTAACTTTGATACGAATGGGGCCAGGACCCTTTCATTGGTGACGGCATTATATGCTCGTCAAAAACTCGTCATTGAACACGGAGAAACCTGGGGTGGAATCGGTGGAATCAAAGTGTCACAAAACACAAAATTTTTCTGCGTTAACTGTGACTATCACAATTTTCTTCTGACAGTTCAAGATCAATCACCGTCAAAATCAGCTGGTCACCATTTTTCAAACTTTCTGGGTAGTTGGTTTTTTTGCCTACACTTAGGCTGACTTTCTGTATGCTTGAATAAAAACAAGTGTTCTTACGTCACAAGCCTAAAAAAGCAACGATTTGCAACAATATTTTTGTGATCACCTTATGCAGACAGATTATTTTGTTTGATCACACCCCCGTTTTATTTGATCGCCAGTGTTCTGTCACTTCGAGGGTAAAAGTTTTGAACCAGGACTCTATTCTCTAGGCTGGGATTCGGGCGAATGCCAGGGTTAAGCTTGTACACGTCCTATAGCGATTCGATCACGAAAAAGTCGTCATCGTCAATAGCGTCCCTAGGATCTATTCTTGCTGCTGTAAGTTTTGTTCGGGGAATTTTAAGACTTTTTTTTAAAATTAAGAATTTTAAGACGAAACATGATCGGGTTATCTGATAGCCCGAACCTTGTTACCCCAGTGCAAATTGGCAGAGAGCCTATAATTTTCTTTAATAAGTACCTGAAGCTTCGCGTTCAACGACTTCAATGTCCTTAACTCCGCGTTTTGTCTGTCAGTAAACCGTCTATACAAGTTTTAAGTCTTATAAGCACTCTACTTTTTTTGTTCGTGTTTCGTTTAACTGCTGCTAAACGAAAGCGACTGTGAAAAAGAAAGTTAACCTAAATCCTTTTAGCCCGCGATGTGGACCAAGAAAACTCTAACGTTTCCAAAAACATTTTTTTTGCCGCCAAAGTTAGGTTAGGTTGGGTGGCTGCCTCCGCTAGGCAGGGACACACTTAGACCAAAGGAGGTCGTAATACCACTTCTAGGACCGAGTTACCATCCCGAGGACCTAAATGATAATGATCCGTTTGGGTGTGAGGGGTCTAGGCAACCAATGATGGTATAAACCTGTACCGAAGGTCACCAATCAATTGTTGATTGTTTGAAGACTTACCCGAGGGTAATGGAAGCTGGGGATAACCGTTTTGGTGTGAACCACTGTCAGCAGGTTGAGGGGGACCAGTGAGAGACTTCCTGAAAAAAGGGTTGAGGTCGAGGGGTAACCTCGCCGAGAAAGTTACTTAAATTTCAATTGCATCTTCATAGGCGAAAATTTAAAGGGTTTTTGTAAATTTTATTTGAGTTCACAATATTTCTTGTTGGTAATTTTTTTATTACATTTTTCCTTGCAGGATTCATTAACTTATCAGACCACATGCCACGCTTCTCCTTTCGTGGTACAAGTAGTTCGCTACAAAGGCGAGCCAGGAGTAATTCAGCTAGTCCCTACGGCCCTCTGGCCGACATAGACTCGTCCTCAACAAACGGCTTTGCAATGCGCACCCCCGGTGGAAGTCTCCGTTCAAAACTTCGAAACTACGACAAAATCTATCGAAATCATTGCGATCCAACGACCGATAAGGAAGACGCAGGACAAGAACTCAGTGAGAATGTTTGCTATCGCATGAGCCGCCTGAAGTCATAAATTACATGTAAATTCGACCTTACCTTTAAACTTAGAAAAAAAAAACAACTTCAAAACTGGAATTTGCGTATACACAGACTCCAAGTGGGAGCCATTCATTAGAACAACAAAAAAAGTTTCATTCCCAGCAGCGGCAGCCGTACAGTAAAACTATCAAACTCCAAGTCCTTCATATTAATAGGATCCAAAGTTATGTAACTACAAGTCCATGGGTCCAGTTGTCGCATAAATTTGCTCCAGCCTAACCTTCGGAGGCCAATAAAAGTGAATAAATTTTAAAGGATCTAAGAACAAAAAGGAACGAGGCAAACAAGAAAAATTCCCTACTTTGAGCTTAACCCTCCTTATTACATATTCGATTTAATTCGTATAAATTGAGCCCTTTTGTTACAGACGCCTCACCGCAAAAAGAGAGGATATACCATCGCACCCACTGCAGGATAGATTGCATGACAAAAACATTCCATTACACGATCTCATTCTTGTGCGAGAAATTCCTCCACCACCACACAAATGTCTCCATTAAGGATTTAAGGATGTAGGCATTCATTGTGTTGACTCTTCCATTTGCACTTAGGACAAGAGACATGGCGAATAAGACGGGGGCGCTCCCACCCCATTCAAGTTTCATATCTATGTCAAAAGCCAAGAATTTTTTCCAAATAGAAAAAGGACGACAATGGAAATCACAACCAAAATACCCCCGTGGCGGTATATATACTTACAAGTAGTTAATAATTGATTTCAAGGGGATCACCAGCCGAGAATTTATTGGTTTATCAGGACGAAAAATTATTTCCATTATACAGGTGGGCCAAAAAGGTGTCACGAGGGGAATTAGCTATCCTTGTACCTGATTAAAATTCAAATTGCACTCATTCCCTGACGAATCAAAAACAGAACCCACCGCGCGGATGAAAAGGATTAATGTCGGGGATAATAGAGAATTCGGAAGCAAATTCAAAATAAATCGAAGCTTCTTAATGAGGAACGCCAAAGCAACCCGCAGGGGATGCCCGCCCTATATTTGGAGGCATCTAAATTTGCAATTTGTGACAAAATGTCAAATCGACTTCTTCGGTGGCAGGGTATAACACCGCAGCGAAAATCAAATCCCCAACCAGGAAAGTCGGCGAATCGAGATAATTTATGCAAAAAGGATAAAATTTCGCGTACACAGGACGCCCCCGACGCCAGCCCCCTCCGCTGTAGCCGCAACAGCGTGCGGAAGGACGACAATCTTGAAATATGGAGATGAGGTATAGAAACGGATGTTCATCTAAATGCAAATGGCTTGAGGGGAACTCTTTTTTCATCGCACGCTTTTTTTGAGGTTTTCGGTTGATTTAAGTGCTGGCAGACGGAGGAGTATTGAAGAAGGAATTTAGAAAAAAAAAATGCTAAGGGAATGGGAAAAGAAACTTTCCGCAGTTTTATTGTATACTGTAAATTGGTGATTTACAAAAGTGTAAATAAGAAATAGAAATTGCGACAATTTAGAAGGTTTTTTTGTGTTTTTTTTTTTTAAAGAAAAGGAAGCGAATTCTTATCCAGAAAAAGGATGAAATCTTGTGAGTAATGTGATGAAAGCATCGTGGGTCACAATCTTGAAATTCAATCAGTGTGATATGTGAAGCGAAAACAGCACATATCGTAGTTTTCCGGGATTCGAGCTGTATCGATATCCAAATGGTTTATGTGAGATCTATAAAGAACTTGGTATTTCAAAGGACAAAACTAAGCCTAATGTCATGCCTAGCAACTACCAAGATTTTTTGGATATCTTGAGGTGAGTCCTGTCACCGATAAATGTGACATTGTTGACTCTCTTGTTTGTATTGAGCACCGGGACCGGTTTAATGTTGGTTAACCCATAGTGGGTTTACACTCGGTATGCCGAAGAATAAGATATTTTTAACCCTCTCTTCTCACAGAAACGGGAAGTAAGTTGGTACTTAAAAACCCAATCCGGTACCACCCTCCATGAACCTCAAAAAGATGATCGGGGCCATCAAAACCTCCACCACCAAACTGGGATCCCCTACAGGCGAAAGGGTTTCCAAGAAATTGTACAAATCGGACCCGATTGGCAGCAGTTCCAACCACGGCAACTCAGCCCAGTACAAGACAAAAAAGTTCTGCACGAACCAACGTCGGGAAAGCTTTGCTGAAATCGACATGTCAAAAAGCAGTGTTAAGAACACTTGTATCCAAGGGCCTGCTGCAACATGCAGTGTTAGGGATACAGAACAAGGACCTGCTGCAAAAGATAACAGAGTTGCTAAGCCATCTTTACCGTCCAGCACGGAACAAAATCCCACCCCATTTTAGCATAAGCACCCTCGCTCAAAAACTCAGCCATACTCCCTCTGAGAACTCGTCTCAAAAAAAGGAGACTTCCTTCGAGTGGAGCACTAGTGCCATCACTCAGGAAACAACGAACATATTGACGTCCAAATCTGCAAAACCTAACAGATCATTCGAGGAAAAGTCAACCCCTGCTCAAAAGAAAGCGAAGAATACTCGGTTCCTACGTGGGCTTCAATCTAAAACCAAGTGAGGCGGTAGAACGAGAATTTCAAGGACCGGATCATTGCCGCAATTGTGGATAGAGGGACCCGGATGAAAGTATCGCGGTGGACAAATTGAGAAATTTAGACTTGCCAGCACTCTATTAGGTATTCTGGATTATTATCCGGATAAACCGCTAAACTGCGAAGATGCTGGCTAGTTCAAGGACGTATCAAATTTTTTGCATGCGCTGACCAAGGGTTGCTCGACTTCTAAGGCTGGCAATCCCAGGGACCAGAACCCTTAGGCCGGGTACGTGCCTGGAAGTCCTGTCAGTGGATCAGATCCCTAAAAGGACAAAACATGCATCCGCCTTCCCATTAAACCAGAGGATTCAAAGTCTATGACGAGATTGATCAGGACATGCAACACAGGGCTAAAGACTCGAGGACTGTAAAATTGGGAGACCAAGGAGTTCTACAGGACCGCAGTCATTGCGACAAACAAAAAAAACCCTGGAAAAAAATCCGAACAGATGATAAGATTTGGTTTAAGAAGGTACCCTTAAAGTCTACAGAATGGTGGGTGACCCATCAGCGCCGACCACCTCGAAAGAGGCCAGATAAAAATTCGCGAACTCTACTGACTCCAATATCTATGCACCCTAGGAGTTGTGTTGCTCACTAAACTCGGAGTGCGTCTTTGATTTTTCCTCCTACCTCCTGACTCTGGGAGTTGTGTTGTTCACTAAACTCGGAGAGTGTCTTTGATTTGTCCTCGTACTTCCTGACTCTGGGATTAGATCAGAATATGGACATAAAAGAAGGACAAAAACTCTTGAAACCCTCATAGGAGATAGACTCCGTGCCAGACTCCGGGAAGGCGATAAATGGCGTCTGTAGCAAAAAATAATAAGCGCTGCTGGAATCCTCGCAGGAGTTTAACCTTAAGTCAGACTCCAACGAGGCCGACATGACGGTGGCAGAGGTATACCTAAGAAGAAAATTCCTACAGATTAATCTCCACCACTTAAAAACAGCCTCCTAAACTTCTTCCCTTAACAACTAGCGGAGAAGGAGTTGCCGCTAGTTAAGAACCAGATAAAGGGACCTAGGGCCTCCAAATACGAATTACTCTACACAAGAACCATACAAGTTAGCCAAGAACTTGTTGCTAAGCAAAGAAAATCTCTTCTATCTCTATGTCTCTCTTCTCCCTAGACTATCTATCTAATCAAGGCCAAACTACGAGATGCCTTAGAGCTAGAAGACTAAAAGTACTGGATTCCACCTTCGTATATGGTCTACGATAAAAAAAAATACCCCCAACCCCCCCAAAACTGCTGTAGACAACATTTTCCAAGTAAGATTGAAAAGGCTTGGTAAGATTCCAAGGTATCAAGTAAGTTCACATTCCAAACCAAAGAAGATCCACGCCTATTCGTAACCCGAACTCTCGGATAACACGTCACAAGATTATGTGGGCAAAAAAATGCTTTAGCTCCTACAAGTCGCCAGGACTCGACGGCTTAATACCTGCCGAGCTACAGCAAACGTGCGACATATGATTATCCCCTGGCTTGAGACTATTTTCAAGGGCTGTATTTCTTTGCACCACATCCCTACCAGATGGAAGCACATTAAGATAGTCTGTATCCTCAAAGCGGGAAAAAGCTCCAACGTGTATCCCAATGACCTAAGACCCATCAGCCTATCATCCTTACTAAAAAAAATCTAGAACCTTTCTGAGGTTACTGGTCTCCGATTGGGCGCCTCCCCATGTGGCGGATAGGGGAATGCTCACCAGATATGGTGGGTAACGGTATGGAAAATACCCGGGCGGACCAAAACCAGCAACAAACGAAAAATCCAGAAGCGTCTGTCTCAAAATCGCTCAACTTCCTGGTCGGCGTCTGTTACCCAGGTTATGGTCGGCCAAATACAAAACACCTTTTCTCTTCCTACGGTCTCTGCAGGTTATACTATTGCTCCGTAAAGGCATAACCCTTGCGGGGAAAAGTTTTGGTGTTTCTGTGCAGAGGTTTCACGTTTGGCTCATCAGCGTTTGCGTTGGATCGAGAATTATTTTCTTCTTCTTTTTTTTCTATTTTCTATCCCCAAATGCTTTCCGCTCGCGATATGCTACGCATTTTAAGGGTAGTCATAATCTCTTGATCACGAGCATATTATAAAAAAAAACTAGAAAGGCCCGTTGATCCACTTCTCAACGGGCTAGATCAACTATGGACCCAAATAAAATTATCTCAACATGCGTACAAAGGAAGACAAAGGAATATCCGTAGAAATGTCTCTCCACATACTAGTAAAATTCATTGAGAAATCATTCAACCACAAAGAATATACGATGGTTGTCTCTAGAGACATAATAGGAACATTCAACTATGTATATCCATCCACAAGCAATCATATAAGTTCTTACAATGCTAGAACGTAGAGGCGGGACATAATAGACTAGTAACTTACGAAAAGAGTAATTTTGCTTCGGTCACGCTTCCGTGAAAAGTTCAAGTAGTCAAGAGGTACACCTCAGGGAGGAGTACTTTCCCCTTTTCTCCGAAGAGTAGCGGTGAATAAACTGCTGCTTGTACTAGAAGAGGCGGGTTGCAAAATTATTGTCTAGTGCTTATGCACAAAAAACCGAAATTGTCCTCTTCACTAAGAAAATACAAAATCCCCCACCATTAATGGCACCAATTATGTACTTGCCTGAGCTGACCTCTAAGGCTGGCTATCGCGAGGATCTGGCCAGTGGCCACCTTTAAATTACAGCTCAATAATATAGTAAGAAAAAAACTAACGCCAGATGGACAACAGGCACCACATGCCAAACTAAGCAAATCTGGCCTTGCCTCGATCCAAAAAGATCTGATAGCTTGATCCAAAATAAGTTCAACAGTGGGAATTTATTACTGGACTGGCTGGCTGTCATAGAAATCACGCTACCGACTCCCTTGGTTACCCACGTGGCATTACAATTGCCCTTCTTTGGCCTAAGTGCAATTAAAAGCCACCTTCCTACCTACCCAGGGCGTTCTCTAATATTTCGCTGATGCTGGGGCGAGCGTTGACTATCAGAGCTAAATAGCAGTGGTGATATCACAACTCCTGTGGGCTGCCACTAGAGGCACTACGCAGTCCAGTCACCGTTACGATTGTTACATTACAAAAATATCTACCTACTCTATGAGCCAAGAAAACAAAATCCAATTTTTTCATAAAAAGTTTGCATTTCGCCAATCCTATATTTTTCAAAGGACTCCATTAACATTTTAAGTGTTAAAAGCTTTATTTCTTGTTTTGCCATCTGCAAGGCAACAGCCACTCCAACCACTTCGTTTTAGATTTAAGACGACTATATCAAACACTAATACCACAAATGACATCAATTTAATACCTCATCTTTCTTTGGAGTTCTCCGAGTGTGCAAACTGTGTGAAAAGAAATCCTTGCAGTGTCCATAAAATGCATTCAAAGTCGCATTTCTTTTCACTTTTTTTTTAGCTCCCTACTTTTGATACCCTAAAGCAATTTAAAATGATTTACAGGAATCGTTTTATGCTTTTTCATTAAGAGACTCCAAATGTCGGCCGCGAGGGTAAACTTGAGCTCATATACTTTTGTGAAGAAACTTTTGGTACACGCCTTAGGAGGCGTGTGTACTCCTTTTCAAGTACTTCAGCAACTTTTCCACACCAAAAAAGTGTGGGATTTAATGTGTTTCTTTGAACTTAACTTTTTTTTTTCTTCGGCGACAGTTGTTCTACACAAAGCCCTTTGGGGTGTTTAAGTCTTTCTAACGCATACCGACAGGAAAATGATAATTAGATCCTTGCGTGATGGTTGAAAATTGCGAAATACCTTATACCTAGCCACTTATACACATCCTGACGATATGGCGTGCACAAGCCAAGCAAATAAACTACTTTTGGTTGCAAGTCGGAGGGAGTGTTATTGATTTCTTTATTCGTGGCGCCAGGTTGGTTGGAGCAGGACTCCAGTACAGTCTATGGCTAGACTGTCATAAATTTTTAATAGCCACATGTATGCGAAACTATCCTGCAAACGGGATAGTAAAACATTTATTCTTCTAGTTACATGTTTGTTTCATCGGTAAGCGCAATTTCAAGAAATTATATTTATGGTAAGTATTGCTGGCCGTAGGGAATGAAAGGATAGAAATGAAGAAAGACGAGGAACTTAAAGTTTTGAAATAAATTCTTGGATGATCTGTTTTTTGGGACCCCAACATATTTGTTTGATGTTTTATTATAGCATTACCAAATAAATCAAAATTAAATAAACACTTAATTAATAACTATGTGAGCTACGCAATACGGTTTAAAATACGGTTTAAAACTATTAAAAGAGACAGGCAATAGCACTTACCATTTTAAAGAACAAAGTAATTTACCATGGAAGATTTCGTGACGTAACTACAGGTGATTCCTGGAAAAGAAAACAAGAAGGGATAACTTTATGTTTAAGTAAGGTAACATCAAATAATTTTAAAAACTGTAATATAGAACCCTGGAAAATATTTAAAAACTTTGATTGGTTTCCAGGTAGGCAATGTTGTTCAGCTACTTGTTTATATCTTGCATAATCACCGTCTTTGGTTGAAAAACTTAAACGTAGAGACCCCTTCGGGTAGGACTGAGAATATACCCGAGGTAAGGCATGCCTGTCGTAAGAGGCGACTAAAATCCACCCACCGTATGCCGAGCTCGTCGGTCGTATGAAAATCACCTCGAAAAGCCGCTGCAGGCTAACGCTTTGGGACTACACTCATCCTGCACAAAGGAAGAAGACATTCAACCCCAAGGCTTTAAAGTTCTTAACGCTGCCGTGAGCTTAATAAGGAAATAAAAGGACCGTATGTATGATGGAAAAGATTGCGCAATTGTTAGGCACGGTCTGCCAATTAGCATCTTTTCATAGAACTGAAAACGTTAGCGAAATTTATAAAAGTAAAGCAATCCTTAACATCAAAGTCAAAATCGAGCGCTCAATGCAAGTGATCCCAAGGCTTCCGGCACACGCAAAGCGTGCTGCTAGAAAGAACTGTATTGCGTAAAATGCGCCGTTGACCAGCTATCGACAGATTGCAATGTCAGCAGTCAGGCTCTAGCGGTTTGCGCCAATTCTTGGGAAAGTCACCCAGCCAGCTTACGAGGATGCGAAATCGCCATAGAGTTACAAAACCGGCAAGAAGCATCAAAGAAAAATCTTGAGCATAAGGGTCCAAGCTTAAGAGCTTCTAAAGCCGATAAGCCAAAAGCCTCTAAATCGGCCAAGGGTACGGTATTGATTAAAAAAAAAATTCAAGGAGCATAACAAAACGTCACTGGTCCGTTGAGTTGAACGGGAAAATTGACAGTTGTTGGTCAAAGGATAGACAAGAGGATACAAGCATCCACAGTTTTTTTTTATTAACCCACCTCTGCTTATCAACTCTTACTCTCACCTTCCGTGGTGAACACCGGGTGCCGAAGTACCTCAACTGGAGATTGCATTCGAACCTCTTTGGAAGGTTGTTGGGGATAGTAGATGAGAGAGAAGGAGAGGAGTATTTGCACTAAGGCTTTTCTCCGAACGGCAGCGGAGGAATTCCTCGGATGGAATCAACGGTGGCGTCCGTAGTTCCAGTCAGGCCGAACTACTTAGTGAACACCTTATATGGGCCATTACGATGTATTCGGAGCTCAGGCCTATAAGGAGTTGTTTGTCCGGCTCTCCGTCCTTAAAGTTATCAAAGGTTGGGGGTCGTGCCGTCGGGGTGACTTCCCGGCCACGTAAAAAATAAAAGTTACGAACCAGCACAACGGTCACCTAGAGTGGATGGATACCAACGCCCCGGCCCCGCAGGGATGGCGCAGTAGAGAAGCACCGAGAAACAAGTGGTGCACGCAAGTAGAAGGGGACCTCAGACAACTTCGCGTGCAAACTGGAGACAGCTAGCTGGAGACAGAGCTGGCTGGCGAAGTTTGTTGGTTGAGGCCCAGGTCCCCCGGACTATAGCAGCACCATAAGTTAGTTAGTAAGTTGGTCCAAGATCGTACGCTCAAGTCGCATCACGTGAAAGAAAGCCGCAATCGGCTGCATGATCAGATTCGGTTTCTCAAAATCTAGTTATGATTCTAGAAAGGCGTGAGAGAGAAACGAAAGCTAATCAAGAAATATTTAACAAATTGAGCTCGAGTTCAAACTTCGAAAAACATTTGTCATTTTCTGTGCCCGCTTATCCGTAGAAGGGTTGCGGAGTGAGCGGCTAAATGCTCCCTCCATCATTCCCGATCCTCCGCCACCAACTCAAGAGGCACAGGCGCGATCCCCAGAAGGGTCTCGGAGATGCTCTTTACCTAATCCCACCACCTGTTTCTTGGCTAACCTGGGGTGCGACGCGCTTGCATCTCGGCTAACATGACGTGTCTAGGAAGTCTACCAGTGAGCATGCGAATAAGGTGTCCAAACCATCGAAAAATTAATCGTTCCACTCGAAAAAGTAGCTGCTCAACATTAAGATTCCTGCGAATACTGACGTTTCTCGCTAAATCATCTGCGAAAAGCAGTGGCTTATCCTGACGCTAGCCATTTTAAATATTCCTCACCAAGACTGTGCTTCACCATACAGTCCATATATGCTATGAAAAGATGAGGCGATGGAACACAGCCCTGGCGAAGTCCAATGCACACATCATCAAAAGGATGGGATTTGACGCCATTTAATCCAACACTGCTCCTGCAGTTCCCATACCATGACTGAATGGCTCTCAGACATGGCCCACTCAGTGCATAATTCTGCAAAACTCTCCAGAGTTTATCCCGAGGAACCCGGTCATAGGCCTTTTCCAAATATATAAAACACGCGTAGACCGGTTTGGCATATTCCCAGGCCTTCTCAAGAATATCTTTCAGAGTAAAAAGCTGGTCGGATTGCTCTTCCAGCAACAAAGGCTCGATTACAGCTCTGGAAGGCACTTAAGAGAGTTATACCCCCATAGCTAGAGCAATCTTTCTGGTCCCCTTTTTGAAAATGGGCACCATAACTCCTGTTTGCCAATCGCTAGGTGCCCTGCCGCTATACCAGGCCATATAAGTGACACGTGTTAGCCATTAAACACCTTCTTCACCCATTGCCTTGAGCATTTCTGGCCGGATTTCATCAACTCCAGCAGATTTACCAACTTTCAGCGATTAAATTCTTCAGTGTCTTCGTCTACTGTAAGAACATTCTCCGCCCTAATTTCGTCAGCAGTGGGAATGCCATCTTTAGTAGCCTGTTTTGGGCTGAGCAACTAGGAAGAGCGTTCTCTCCTTCTACGCAAGACCGAGAGCCGGTGAATAGTCTGCCAAAATGTCTTCTTTGCAGATCTGTAGTCGTGCTTCAACCTCTCGCCGAACTTTTTTCATGCCTTTTCCTTCGCTTTTCTGACTGACGGATTGAAAGTTTTTGGAAGTGCCCAGTTGCCGAAGCTGATAGCTCAACTGCCAAACTTTTCAATACCGCTGGCTCATCTGCAAGATATAATGGGAGGGCAGAAGTTAACCGTAGGTCCAAGTGGAATGTATTGGATTTTTTTAGCTGAATATATGGATTTGGTTGCCGTGATTCCGAATATGCTATTAAAAATTGTCGGTCTCGAATAGTTTAGAAGTTATAAGAAGTTCAAAAAGAGTGCAACTTTAACATACACGTAAATGGCCATAGGCGCCTGCCAGACAACTGGCGCCTACCCTTAGGCTAAACCCTGCGAAAAAGGGAGTTGAAATCCTTTAAACCCGCAAAGCGGGTTTAAAAAGACGCGTCAGAAAACATCTTAAGAGACAAGCTACACAGGCAATGCTTATAGCTTTGGATTGCCAAAACGACGGTAAACTTTGGGTGCCATTCAGAACGGTAAGGGCCAAACCGACTCCTTGGAAATCAAAAAGCGAGTGACTTCTTTAGCATGATACTTGACAGAAGTGTGCTGTGCAGACACCTATAACTTAGCGGTAGTTAGGGATAGAGACGTTGTCTAACTAGGCTGCGCTATTCAGAAAGCTACACCAGCCAGCTCTGAGGTCAAACAAAAAATAACTTTTGCCAATTGCGATTTATTTGGCAGCTAGAGACAGGTGAAGCTTGTTGAGTCACAGGTCCACCTGACTATAGCCTTACACCATCAGAGTAAGTATGAGTGTTTGGGTACCCAAAACCAATTCAAATTACATTTTCAGACTTTAAAGTGGTTTGGCTGACAGTGCTTTTGGATTTTTTGATTTCGATATTTGTCCAAAAAGCCAGAGAAGGATGAAACCAATGGATCAGCATCTGCGAAATGAAAGCAGCAGAAAGTACTGTCAAACTTGCAGGATTATTCAGTAATATACTACTTACATTTTCCGCGAACTCTTATAGTATTAAACGTTCAACATAGTTTCAAATTAAATACAATCTTAAAGATAAACCCTAATACTTGAAGAAACAACTCACAAAATATTTGCGGATAAGACCCGAAGAGAACTCGATCAGGGCAAATGTTTTCTTTCGAAACCAAAGCCACATATTTGACCCCCGCACCGTAGACTTGAACCAATGTAAGCACTTCACGAAATATTTATAGAATGAAAACACTCAAATATCCTTAAAAGATTAAACGTCTCCTTCTGTCGCCCGAAAAGACAACAATCTTTTCGCTTTTGTGTCGTTTAATTTCTCAAGGATTAAGGGCAAAAATCTATCCCAGGAAAAAGAGCTTTTTCTCGTTATTCCCTCCCATCAATTCATCGGGCGGCGGCGGCTGGCGCTATCTCCAAATCCGCAGGCATATCACACTCTTTGCAGACAATTTCCTTGACCGCCTCAAATGTGTTTTTATATCCACAAAAACGGAATACAATCCATTAAAAAGGATTTTTTTTTGCTGGGTGGTGGTGGCATTTATGGAGTCGATACATTTCCTAGAGATTAGCTGAATGGCAGTAGAGTATCCTGGTTTTAATTCCCCCCAAAGGATGATGTTATCGCAATGCAAACAATATTTTATGATGTCATAAAATCTGGGGAGTGAGAAAGAAGTCAGAAAGTCGAGAGAGAAAAAAAGGACGAAAATCAAATCAAAACTTTTCACACCTTTCATGTTGGGAATTTAAATTTATAGTAGACACCGGCAAGCAGGTGGTGTGTTTGTGTGTGTGTGGAGGAGTTTCTGCGGAAAGCATCCACTCCACGCGCGCACTGCAAACTGTCACTTTGACACTAAAGGCAAACTAGGGCAACAGGAATTTATTAAATCACCCGAAATTGTCTCAATTTCGTTTTTGGGATGACATCATATGACACAGGCAGCCACCTTACACTCATATGTATGCTAGGATCTTCTATGTGCTCACCATCCATCTGTCTAAGGGCTAAGTTAATGGTTGACACTGTTACAGTGAGTATATGTGAAGGGTCCTGCTGTTTCTTTTACACAAAACGATTTTTTTTGGGGGGCAACCGTGTTTAGAATTTTCGATTCACCCTCGAATTTTTTTGGGTGACTGTTCTAGATTTGGCCTTATCCTTGGGTTTTTTTTTCTCAACATAGTGGGAATCGTCTGTGAGTGCTGTTGACGAAACCAATAAACAAGGAAGAGGGAATATAAGAAGAGGAATTTCAGTTGGTAGTACGGCGTTGTGTGATTGAAGAAAACAGACATTTATGACGAGTATGTGACAAGAATACGGTAAAGGATCACACATCATTTCGAGAAAGGGAATTAAACGATTCACATTATACCATGGAGCCTTGATGGTGAAAAGGACCTGTGTTTATCCGCTTAATGAAGGTGTCAATGAGACTACAACGCTGCATCTACGAAAACGGAACAAAATTGGGTTAGGAGGAATTTTTCTTTAAGCTCCTTTACCCTCCATCGCATCGTCTGGTCTGGTATATCCTTTTGTCGGCAGTGTGTGCTCATAAAGATTCGGATGAAAGGAGTAGATGCATGAAATATTTTTTCGGTATACGGGACGGCACTTTAGTATGAATTGGTTAAGATATTTTTTCGTCCTTTTTTGGTGAGGTGGGTGTTGTAGATATGAATGCGAGTTGGGTTGAGCTACATAATATTTCCAGGTTATTGACACTAAGAACGGGATTTTTCAATATTTTTTGATTCGGTATAGAGAGGCGATGGAGTGAAGGTGGATTCGTCTGCGTGAGATCTGGGCACCTAACTAACCTCAGTCAGGGATGAAAATGCTGGACTCGTAAAAAGTAGCAAACTGCACAAAAACACGAAGTAGATTTTCGAAAAATGTAGCAAATATATTATGATTACAAAAGACTTTTTTTTTAGTGTTTTTTAAACAAAGACAATATGCGAAAAAATTGTTGCATTCACGAGCTATTGCTGAGTTTGGCATTCAGTGACTTGACAATAGTAAAAAGCAAGCAATTGAATAGATTTGGCTAATAATAAGTTCAATTTTACACGGCTGAAATACGAAGTAGATCCGGTTTATTACGTAGCAGATGGAAATTGAGAAAAAGTGAAGTAGATCTACTACATATGAAGTAAATTGTCATCTCTGACCTCAGTCCTTAAAATTTTCAGTTAGCTTTAAGGAAATCCCGATGCAGATGCACGTTCTCCTATCGCCCCTCCACACTGACACTGTCTTGACGAAATTTAATACAAGAAATTTCATCCTTTTCCTTGAAGCCAACTCATGCAAAATGAACCGCATTTCGCAAGACCGTAACCACGACGACCCCAAGAAAGATACATATTAGAGGTGCCATCGTGTCTTATCTTTCCAGGTAATTATCTCACGTAGTCCTAGCTGGAAATTTAACACCGCCTTGCACGCAGAGGAGTTAAGTGAATATCCCAAGACGGCGACAGAGGCTTCCTTCCACATTTACATGATTAACGAGGCTTTCCTTTGATTACACAAAACTAGATATATATATTTATGATCACACTTTATAGGTATAGTTTCCAATGCAAGGACTGACGAAGGAGATGTCTTACTCCGAAAGTCTCCCTAATGAGGTCGAGATATACAAATAGGATTTTCTATTCTATACCAGCTTGGTATATCCGCATTGTTTTCGAAAACTTCTTCTGTCTAGGTTTTTTGACACAAAAATAATGATTCGGAGAGTGCAATCATCCTGAAGGATGACATCAGCAGTGGTGGCAACACAACAGAGCTTCACATCATAGACAATAAGAAAAGTTTCAATTGTGTTTTCACTGTTTTGGCACAAAAGACTGGAAACGGGGGCGACCGCCAACGGCACTCGCAGACAAAGGGAAAGCGGATAGAACATGAAGTCAAATGAACCAAAAGACATCAGCAGGACATGGACTTGGACAGATGGTGGAATAGATGAATTAGTTCGAAATGGTGTTGGTTGGGCCGCACGATGAGCACAAGCTGGAAAACATAGGAGGACTTAGGATCTTGATTGTGGAGTTTTGAAGTTATTTCCTTTCTGCAAGTCTTTTTTTTTCTTTACTTTTTTGTTTCTTTGGGCAGCGAGACGTTGTGATTCGGTGTGAATTGAGAGTTCCTAATTTAGTTTTCATCCAGGAGGGTTCTTTCCAAAGGAAATTGTTAAATTTCTTAATGGAAGTGCCAATTGGTCGTATTGTTTTCTTTAGAGCGTTTTATGGAATGGCTAACTTTTATTTTAAAATAGTGGGGGTAAGAGTTTGTCCCTTTAAGGGGTTGAATAGGACAAGGAATTTTGTCAATAAAATGCAGAATGGAAAAAGGAAGCTTGTCGGAAGCCGGTTGTCATAGCCTTTTTAGGGAAAAGGAAGAAGTTAACTGTGTAGAAACTTAGTAGGTACATGATCTTTGTTGCGAAATCGAATAAGGCTACGGGAGTAATTGACTATACTTTTATACCACTAGTCTTTACCTCAACAGATCTCAACGCTTCCATACGTAGATGAGCTGTTCGGATTGAGTGTTTTTTATTCAAGGCAATTTTGCAGAAATTCCAAATGTAGGCTTGAAATTTGGAACATTTTCAGTTTCTATCCGATCCCTCTTAAGTACCTAAACTGCATACAAGAAGTAGTTAAATACGCTTTAAAGACAGGTCCTTTGACAAGAGGTTAAAATGCCTTAACCCAGTAAAATAGGCGCTGTTGTTACCTACTCGAGGTACAATCAAGGTACTTTCGTTCACAGCTCAGACATAACAAGACAAACAAATGTAAGAAAACTACAACCAACGAGCTTTAACAAAAATGCTGGAGAGCCAACTTTAACGTCTCAGAATTGATGATTTCACGGAATCAATGGGTTCCTTCGTCCCTAGGGAGTAAGATGCGCATTCAATAGCTCTAGAGGCCGCCACAAATAATTTTGGCAAACGAATTTCTGCTTCAGCTGAGACTTCCAATGACAAGAAACATAGCACAGTTGTAAGACTTGTAACAAAATCTTAGGGCTGCTCCTCACAAAGCATCTGCTGAAATTGTTTAACTAAAAACTTTAGGCTAAAATTCTTTTCGATGAAGGGAGCAGTCAACATGTTTCTAGCAGGGACTTGTAGGACCTAGTCATAGCTATCATTGCTTTGCATCATTGAAAATTTTGTTTTCATGTTTTAAGACGATTGTTCAAAAACAATGTTCACTTTTATGGGCGTCAAAATTAAGCTAAGAAAAGATAGACCCTTAATGTGAATGGTCGGTAGGTCAATTCTAGTGGGGTTATCTTCTAAAGCAGAAATTATTGCTACTGTTAAGAAAAGTGAGCACAAAAAGGCTTTTATTCTTGGATAACATAGTCGACATTAGACTGGTGCTAAGCAGTTATTACACAGGTGCGTGCTTTAAGCAGAATTCATCAATGAGGAATTTTAAAGGCGGAGTCGGGCGAAACGAATCCTGGGGATTTTTCGAAAAATTGGAACGTAATCGAAGCTGAGAAGCCAAATGAAGTATCTTATCACTGCCGAGCCCCCGGGAATCTAGTTCAATGCAAAATGTTATTATTTTATTTGTTTCAGACACTTAAAATTAAAATCTATTAATAACACGATACAAACTACTTAAAAGTCATCTTGTCAATCTTGCCCCTACTCAGCCGTAATCACTATCGGTGTTCTTCGTCGAATCAGATGCTGGATTAGTTAGGCTCACGGAGACAAAGAAGGTAGCTCTTCGTTAGGCCTTTCGTGATGGTAGGTTAAAATAACTAGAGAGATAAAGATGTTTTATTTAGCATAACGGTCTTAGATGCTTATAGCGACGTTCACATCGGAACCAACATTGAAGCTTATACACCAACTTGCATACCGCAATGGAGAACCGTAGAGACTGCTTCGCTCTCGTTGGTAAATATTGTGAAGTGGCGTCAAAGTGTGAAGAGTTTTAGAAGATGTAGTATGTTTCCACGTTAAGGCAAGCAAAGATCACCCATCGATCTACTCACTAAACTCTCCTATTCCAGCCATTGAAATGTCAATTTAGTCAGCAGACAGCAAATTGACATTTGCTATTGAAATTGCCCGGAAACCAAAACTGAAAATTTATCGGCTCTTGAAAAAGCAGTATTAGGCAACTTCGTCCCTACAATTCTAGACTTGATGCATTTTGCTCTTAGCAAACGCGCAAAGTGGACGGATTGTGTAGGCCAACCAAATCGTCAGAAAAGACTGTAAATGCACTGAAAGGTCACGTGTCAAGTTTACTTATGACCAAAAATTAAAGCAAACAATTTTTTAACGCCCCAAGGGAAGTAAAATTTTTTGGTCATTCGTCAAAAACATAATCAAGTAAGTGTAAGAATTCGTCTGTAACGAGTTTCTGAATACCCGATCCTCTTTACCCTCTAACACCAAATTTAAATTTTTTTTACCTGAGTTCATAAACTTTAAGTCAATTATTTATATTGGTCACGCCCCCAAAAATGGGCGTGAGCTGAAAAATAAAATGGAATAATTCTAATTTCGTTAGAATCATAAACAAGTTCGTTAAAAGCGAAATTTCATTATTAAGAAAACCTTTTTTTTTTAAAAAAAAAAAACGCCTCCTTAAAGTGGGCGGAGATTTGAATGAAACAAACTTAGTAAATGGGAATATCATTAACGTTTGCGGTATTTCGACTTAGAATTTATTTTTGGGATAAATCAGGTTTTTGAAGGTCTGACATGTCAAAAGTGGGCATGGTCAATAGTTTCGGCAATCCAATTTTTGTCTTTTTAAAAGCTTCTTACTATTAATGCTCTGCGCTTAAATGCGAGTTCCTGCGCCTGGTCTAACTTGACCAGAAACCATTTTTAAACAAAATGTAAATTTGAAGTTGTCCGATATCCAAGTCAATTGTGGGCGTGGCTGTAAGCGGATCGTTTGAATTTTCATACTTTGTCTATAAAAAAGGAGAATAAAGCTACATTTCAAGTTTTAACTTTCTGGCTCAATTTTTAAGACCTAAAAACTTCACACATGCGGACGGACAGACGGACGGACATGGCTTAGTTCACCTGCCGGTCTCGATCATATCTGGAAAAGGTTCTACGGTGATTATTTCTCTGTGTAAGGGCTCTACGGCTCTACGAAAAGGGCTCTGCGGTGATTATTTCTCTGTGTTACAAACTATGCATTAAAATTTATATACAGTGTTGGTCATAAGTCACTGGTTGGAAATGGTAAATCAGTGATTTACAATGACATTGCAGCTATCGGCTCCTCAGGCAAGGACAATCTGCTAGCAGCTCACTTTGCTGCCAGCCTAACACATCACGTTTGTGCCATGTCTCTGCCTAAACAAGAGCGCGTTGAACAATCTATAAGTCAAATTCATTTTTGTACTCGTATAGTGGCAGAGTTCTCGATAATATATACACAAATCTTGGTGCTCCGATGGAATATCGACTTTTTTTAGTTTTAAAAAAACGTTCGGGTACCTACGTTCACCTATCCTACTCTTCTGGTATTTTTCTAAACAGATGGAAAACAGCATATGTTCGGTCTGTCCCGAATAAAGGCTATTCATCTTCTTCACCCAACTACAGTCCAATTGCGCTCACTTCTTTCAAAAATCACAGAAACGTTGATAAACAGTCAACGCATTATATATATGTCTCGAATCAGGAAAGCCTCTTTAAGACCGTCAGTGTGGCTTCCGTAGCAAAAAGGCCACTGTGATTTGATGCTTATCTTACCGAAAAGTGGAACCGTTCCTGACGAATATTTCATTCATTAGACTGATAATACCCATTTTGATCGTTCAATCACAGTAGTTCTAACATCTAACATTCTCCATAAAAATGCTTGTGTGCCCCAAGGTTGAGCTATAGCATCTACAAGGCAACCCAAATTGGAGTATAACCCCCACGCCTGGGCAGGGGCGCATAAGTTCACCTTATTTCTTCTTGATAGGATCCAAAAACCAGCACTAAAACTTTTGTGCGACTAGAATATAGTGGAGTCGTTTCGAACTCTTTGAAACATCATCGCATATTTCTTGTCTCTCATTGTTTTATCGCTACTATTATAGAGAGTGTTCCAGCGAAATAGCCAGCTGTTTTCCACCGTTCATAGAATTTTCACCAGCTTATACTGGAGCCTAGTTTTGGACGAACCGCAATATATTTGAGTTCCTTTTAAAGCAGAACAATACGTATGTGGAATTGGCTCCCACATGAGATTTTTCCTCCTCGCTTTAGTCCTCAACACTAAACAGTGAAAGACCAAAGTGCATCGGTATCTCTTGCCTCTTTCCGCTCGCGTTATGTTAACACATCATATAAGGGTTTTGAGCGGGAGTTCTCAAGGAGAGCTCAAGAAGAAGTAAAATGTCATGATGTAACTTCACCAAAACTCAAGAGCTTTGAACTAATATTTGCAGACCATGCCATATATTTTGTGGCAATTTAGGACTAGAAACTCAGTTTAAAGCTGACAGGCCCAGCTTTCCCAATTTTTCTGCAGCCGCGAAAGGTCGACTTCAACCCCAGACTGGATGCGACAGTCCCACCGATAAGTACAAGCCTGGTCGGCAGCACCGAAAAGAGTAGCCTCAGATACTATTATTCTTGGAAAATTAAATATTTATTTTGCATTTGGTGGAAAGCTGCTCTTAGAACCCTACAGCCACTCTAGAACAATGCTTTACTAGTTTCCCGTTAAGATATTCGAAAATTTATTCGAAAATTCAACGGCTGCAAAATAAGCATTAAGACTATGAAAGTCAAAGTCCCATCTTTGACTTTCCTGCCCACGACTATCCCATATCGCGAGCGGGAAGAATTTGAGGATAGAAGAAATAGACAAGAGCAAGAGTTCCAACACAAAAGCTGACGAGCCAGTTTGAAACATCAAACCCCTACACTTAAACACCAAAGCTTACACCCGCAAGTGTTATGCCTTAGAAAAGTGAAGATATAACCAGCAGATTGAATAAAACAAAATCATCTGGCATATATCTAATATTCAGCCGACCCTAACCTGGATAGCCGACGCGACAAGGAAGCCGCTCATTTTGAGACAGACTAGGGCTCTCGCACAGTACTTCTCGTTGGAGCTGGTAGCTTAGTAAAAGATCAACTTGATTTAAGATATTGCTCACGTCAAGGTGCCTGCCGTAAACTTAGGACCCGGGGGCTGAGGCTTCTTTCTTCAGTGTCTACAAATGTAGCAAGACAGATTTTCTAGGTTTCAATTTTGGTTACCAAGTCGTTAAGTACGGACTCAGTAGATCTAACTTGTCGACATGCAACTTGAGAAAAGTTCTTCAATTCTGCTTAAGGTGCATGACTTCATGGGAAATATCTATACTTCAATGAAATATGGGCATTTTTGCAGTGTTCCTTCGTCGGAGGCATATCCGAGTTTACTACACAGTGTTAACCCTAACGTAACTCTTGGTGGCAATAAAGTGAGGGGTAAATGGGGCTCAACATGTATAGTTACCTCCAGTTTTGCACGCGAAGAAAAAGACATCAATTCTTCTTTTGTTCAATAGTTTTAGAGGAAGGTATACCTACAGTTTCGGCCAAATTAATTTTTTTGGACTCTTTATCCTACCATGTGTATTTGATTATGTTGATCCTGAACACATGAAGTAAGACTGGCAGTCTTAAAGAAAATTGATTCTTTATGCTTTCCTAACAACAATTTGCCTACATTCCATTACTTTCAATATTTTCTACCCTGACTTCTAAGGCGTTCCTTTCGAGGGACTTTATCCTTTGAGGTTCTCCCTCCTCCCGCACTCGATTACCTATCCAAGCATAGCCCTAAGCAATGTCTCGCCAAATTTTGAGCTTGACTCGCTTCGACATATTCGACGCTTGAAGAAGCTTTTAATTGAATAGCACATTTTCAAGCATATTAACCATCAAGCTATGCGGCATCATCATAATACACCCCCAATCCTACACCCTCCAACAACATCCTCACAAGACTTTGAACAAAAACAGAAAAAAAATCATAACCACAATCCAGCTTAGCTTCTTCACAACTGCAATGCCTCCCCATCCTGCGGGGATAAATAGGCAGCAGGCATAAAAAAATGTCGGCTTCCCTATCTCCTACATTTTTTTTCCTCTCTTCCATTATGCAGCAATGGGGGAACATCATTTATATATGAAATGCCGTCACATTATGCGGAAAATTATTTTCCAAATCAGCATACAGGATTATTGTCGGCAACAAGAACGAGATTCCGAGATCCTAAAGGCAGGATATTCTCCCAGCCAACCGAGGGTGAATTTGAAAATTTTAATAAAAAATGAAAGGAACACAGAGAAAGGCAAAAGAAAAAACACGAAATTGGATGCAAATTGCAGGAAAACATAATCGGAAAATCATTATTGAGGAAAAGAAAACAGATCTCACCATCAAAGGATAAAACTTGATTATGTGGTTAGAACGGAAAAGACACACCAACCCAGGACAAGCCACTATTTGAAATGGGCGTCTTTTTACCGAGGATGGAAATGAGATAGAAAATAGTGTCAAGTAAAGGCTTAAGTTTTGAGGAATGCATTCATTACACACCAAGGACCACAAACAATACCACTGTACATCGCTCCTGTGGAGGCAAAAATGGTGCTCATGGTCACCAAAAAACTGGGCCACTCTATTCGGTTTGCAAGGTTTTACAATTTAAAATATCCTTATCGCTGGAAAAATATTCTTTACAACATTTTTTTATGTCGCAAAATGAGAAGAAAATCCCATTCAAATGATACTGAAACGACTGCAGACCGCTTTTCTTAATTAGGAAAATGTTCACCGCGTCGCTTCCTTACATCCTCACCGAAACGAAGAATCCACTTTTCAACCCCACAAAGGAGCCATTCCCCGGCAGAAACTAAATGCAGCGTCATTCCTCTCGCATAACTATCCTCATTTAAGGCACAAGTGCATCAGCAATTAGCACCGATGGATGGTGTACGTGTGGCGACTTTTTTTTATCTCCTTGGCGTATTTAAAAGTGCAACTCGTTACTGGGTACCCAATGTAGCACGAGTGGTTGCCATCAACCACTAATTTTTCCCAAACCGTGTCGTTTTCGTCGTCGTCATCGTTGTCGGTTACCGAGGGCTCGGTGTTTTCGAACATCAAACTTCGTGCAAAGGATGTTTGTCTATGCGCTCAACGAAGGGTTGTCCTTGTCAGCCCCATCATCATGGGGAAATTATGCAAAACAGAGCCGTTGGGTGAAAATTTCCTGCCAAAACGTAATGAAGTCACTCAAATACAGATATGTAATAACTTTTTTTACGTTTTATTGAACACAAATGAGTGACTGGATGAGCGATTATGAAAGCGACAGAATGATTCCGAAATAATGAAGTGGGCTGAACGCTTCTGTGGTTTGTTTTTTGTTTTACTTCAGTTGAAAAAGTTTTAAAGTCAAATTCAAACCACGGCAAGCTACAAAAAACGAAATACAATTAAATTTCAATTAGATTCGTTATTGATAGACGACGAAGAGAAGTTATATTGATTTACATCGGTTGGGAATAAATATTTGATGCATCCAAACTAATTATGAAAATAAATTAAGCGCAATGCATTGCAAAGTAGATTTGTTTGCAAAAATTAGTTTTGGTTTGGAGTCATTAAAATTGTACTGTTTGCGGAAAATCGAAGCTTTTCAAGTGAGAACTTTGTGATGGGGGAAAAATGGGCATCCATAACCATCACACAAAAGATGGTTAAAAATTATAAAGTCAGAAGAAAGAATAAAGCACGACTGTCGGATTTCACAAGGAAATTTTTAAAGGCATTTTGAACGATCGCTTTAATCACCCAAAGATCAATTCATACTCCAAAGTCAAACAGCTGAAGTTAAAGTTTGTGTAGTCCCTTGTAACGTGATTCTTTATAGTACATTGGACAAACCCGGCAATGTATTCCGATCCGGATGATAGAAGATATCGTGATGTGGAGACAAAATCAGATGAAATGCAATGTGGCAAAGCGTGTAAGAAGACCGTCTACCATTTCAGGAGATCAGGCTTTTTAAGGAAGGAATCACGTTAGCGTTAGGGAACCAGCAAGGCTGGAAGACAAAACACAAACACCACTTGGTGATGAATTAATGTTGAAATTGCAACAAACTGGGACACCTACAGCGACCAGAGCTCCACATAGACAGGTATGCTAGCCGCAACACACGAGCAGAAGACTAAGTGACACTGACGAAGAATCTGGTTGGGACAACGACTATCTTATTGCGGAGCAGAAGTTGGTTAAGGGAACCGATGGCTTCCAACAAAGGTAGATACACGCAGGGATTGATCACCAATATAAGCCTTTGGATCATTAGCAATCATGGGAAGCTGTAACTGATGCTCACACATGACTTTGATGCTCACTGGTCATTGATGTTGCTTCCAACATGCTCAGAAGCAGTTGAGACCATAATGTTTGACAGTCCACACTATCCCGCAGAGCGCAACCAGCTGGCGCATAAACTCGGTGAAAACTTTACCCCAGAGAACATCATCAGTCAGATGTTGAGTGCACAGGAAGCTTGGGAAGCAGTTAGCGTAACTATGTCTGCAATCATTAAAGAACAACAAAACCAGGAACGACAACGAAATGCAGCGAAGATTGCAATTGGTTAGATCGTAAGAAACTGATGAGCCTAAATAGGCTCAGCGTTGTTTGAGCACGCTTCGCTCTCAGGCTGAGTCTTCAGCTGCACGCTGCACAACTTGCGTTGTTCTAATTGCCATTAGCATCTTCATCCAATTTTCATTTCCAAATGGTAATACCTACCAAAACATTTTAATAGGCGGGTTACAAAGAGTCAACAGAAATTTTATTTTACTCCTCCCTGTAACTACTGTGAAAGTCGTTTTTTACGAAGAATCCGATTTTCTATTAAAATATGACCCAACCCTGTGTGCATCTCGTGGGCTGGATACATTTTTAGATCACGATTTTTACTGTTGCGTTCTTTTCTCTGCTAATATGCTAACATCCTTTGCTTCCCTTACAATCCACCCTGTACACGTACTTCCGCTGTGCAATAAAATCCAAAATGAAATTCATGAAGTTGTAATTTTGGTAAAATTATTGTCTCATGCCAAAAAAAAATTCCGCACAAGGCCATGCCAATGCGTGCGTACGTACCAACTATGTTCAAAAATACCCTCAATGTTTTAGAATGTTTCCGTGCTTTTCGCAAAGGTTATTCGAATGGGGAATGACCCTTTTTTGTAAAGCTAAAATATGAATAACAGCAAGTTAGATATGTACCTTCGATAATACGGACTTGTGTTCGGTGGTAAATTTGAATATAATAGCTCTGTGGGGGCTGGATTGGCAATCCTTATTGAAAGGGCCTTGGAATGAAACGGCAACAATTTTATATTATGACACCCACAGGAGGAAGTCCTTGACTGAGTTCATTGATTTTTTTTGTGTGTGGGCTCTATATGCGTTCAGGACAAGAATTTCTTTGATGATCTTTCGAAATTCTGGCTTTAAACCTCAGGGACTTGAAGGCTAATTTTAAAAACAAAATGGTTGAGAAATGACTGCTATAGTTTTTCCATTTTCTCAAGAAGGATGATATTGGAAAACTATGGATTAAGGACACGTTCTTCTCGAAAAACCACTAATTTTCATTATTAAACCCTTAAGAGAGCATTCGAAAATTATTTTGCATGCCACTTAAAATTACACAACGTCAAACAATGTCGTGACAAACACGGAAGCACGTTGCAAAACCGCTAAGGACTTTTCAGGTGCTCTATTCCTGTTTGCCACCCTGACAAGCTTTCCATCGAAGTGCATGTTTGCATTATAAATTGCAAACTTACATACAACCTCGAGCAGCACCTCCGAAAAGTGTTATCTTGTCACACTGCACTATCCTCAGTTCGTGCTCAACAAAACATCCTTAGGATATGTTTGCTGCATTATATGCAGAACTCCAAAAGTTGATTTCAGAAATACTTTCGCTTCAACTTTTCTCCCATAACATAATAAAACGTACCTTACCCCTTTGCTGCGGAATGAAATATTTATTACGAAGAACGACTGGTTGTGTAGAAAGAATTTTCTCAAAATTGAAAACGTTTTCATATGACATTGCGCTTCTTAACTCAACATAAAAAATGTATTTTGTTTTAATGTTAGAGTAAGCAGAGTCCTGAATTTTATTATTGCTCATAATAAGAATAAGACAAAACAGAAAGTTTTTAGTCAATCTAATAACATGTTTTTCTAATTTAACGAAATGACGCTCAAAGCTTTCTTGAGAAGTCAAGTCAGAAATCGAGCTGCTTTTAATTATCCAAAATTGTCCTCAATTGGCCACCTTTTTTTTGTATACTTTAATGTTTGTATTGTATATTAAATAATGTTTCGCAGTATTTTCTAGGAAGATAATGTCACTCGGCATTTAATTCCCAGTTTCCATTTTAATTTCCAACTGCTGAAACAAACAAGAAATCAAAAGAAGAAAAATATATTTCAAATCAGTTTAACCGGTTCTTAACTTCGATTTCACTATTTGGGTATAAAAAACTGAAGACTGGTGATAAAACCTGTATAAGGTTCATGCCAGCTATAGAGGGTAATATGTAGTCTCTGCCATATCACCCTCACGAAAATCGAATGATTGATTAAATTATAACCATCTTTTACTGACGAAAAAACATGAACAAAAATAGAGACAATGTCGGCGAAGTCCAGTTTAAATTTTTTCTAGGTTGCTAATGACCTTATTCTCGGGTCAGAACAAAGTTACTGAAAATTTCGGATCACTTAAATGACAAAGAAAACTTAGATGAATATGCGCAGCTTTTGCAACATAAGCTAAATTTTGTTGAGGATCACCTGGTGTTGACCCTTCTAATTGAGGTCCGAAAACAATGTTGTCATTTCAAACAAGGTACAGCTCCGTATATCCCGACCAACTCCAAGAAATGGAAATTTTGTGAGGCAGTTTGACGTCTGAAAGTTAAAATCGCAAGAGATCACCTGGATACTCTCCGACTTCTCAGAAAGAAAACCCGGTTTTGACTATGGATACAAGCAAGCACAGCAGCTAAACAGGAAGCATATAAAACAGGAAGCATAAAGCTCCTTCCACTTGCGTGCGCCACCAGAGTCTCGGTGCTTCTCTACTGCACCGTGCATTAGAGGTGACTTCGAAGATTTTTCGGGCAGGGGCGTTGGTGTCCATCTGCTCTAGATGGATCAGCCATCGTGGCCGTTGTATTTTGACTCTTCTGCCTATGTTAGTGTCCCTGTACGAACCATAGAGATCGATGTTATATCTACTCGTCCTCTATGGGAGAGACATAATACATCTATGCAGACAGGACTGTGAATCGTGCGAATAAATTTCCTCTGAAAGCAGCCCAAAGTGTTTTCATCCGACTTGGACAGAGTCCATGCTTCTGCACCGTAAAGCAAGACTGGGATGATGAGGGTCTTATACACGGACACTTAAGTTGTTCGAGAGAGGGCTTTACTACTCAATTGCCTTCTTATCCCAAAGAAACAGCGATTGGCAACAGTTATTCTTCGTTTGATTTCAGTGCTGGTGTCATTGTCTGAATTGATAGCGGAACCCAGGTAGAGAAAGACCCTAACTACCTCAAAGTTATAGCTGTCGATGGTGATGTTTTGTCCAAGACGTCGGTGCTGGGTGTCTTTCTTGATGACAGTATATACTTGGTTTTGCCCTCATTGACTGCTAGACCCATATTCGCCGCTTCCGTCCCAATACTCAAGAAGGCTTCACTGACATCACGCTTTGTTTTTCCGACTATGTCAATGTCGTGTGCCTATGTAAGTAACTGTGCGGATTCTTGAAAGATTGTGCCTCTGGTGTTGGCGCAGGAGTTCTGCACAATTCTCTCAAGTATGATATTAAAGAAGTCACATGACAGCGCCCCGCCTTGTCTAAATCCTTTTTGACATCAAAGGAGTCAGTGAGGTCCTCACCGATTTTAATGGAACAGCGTACGTTTTCCACCGTACAGACTAAAGAGTTGAAAGAAGTAGAAAAGAAAGAAGAGCTTTATAGGTAGCCTTGGCAGGAGCTTTCGGTCCTTTGGTTACATACATAAATTTTTCGTGATAACTTATCCTTAGAAGGGTTACGGAGCAAGGGCGGCTTCCATCATGCCTGATCCTCCGCCATCAACTCAAGAGACACAGGCGACACAGACACGACGAGCTTGCATTTCGGCTAACATGACCTATCTAGGACCCCTTCTGGGGTTGCTGGTCCCCAATTGTGCACCTCTCCAGGTGGTGGTTAGGGTAATGCTCACCAGACATGGTGGGTACCGGCTTGGAAAATATCCGGGGCGGCCCATAACCAGTAACAAACGAAAAATCCAGAAGCGTCTGTCTCAAAATGAGCCGATTTCTGGTCGGCATCTGTTATCCAGGTTAGGTTCGGCCGAATACAAAACACCTTTTTTTCTTCCAATATGCAAATAGAATGAACAACAATAAGATGCATGCCAGATGTTTCTAAGAAATATTCCGCTGGTTATAGTATTGCTTTTCTCCGTAAAGGCATAACACTTGCGGGGGTAAGCTTTGGTGTTTCTGTGCAGAGGTCTAACTTTTGGCTCATAAGCGTTTGCGTTGGATCGAGAATTACTTTCTTCTTCCATCTTTTCTATCCTCAAATTTTTTCAGCGCGCGATGTGTTACCAAGGTTTTGGCAGACTCGATTGGAGAAGGACCTGGCGATCTTTTGCGATTGTTGGCTTCTGACATCGAATTTCCTCACATTACTTCTATTTCCTGGCGTTGGTCGATGCTGTACCTTGGCTACAACAAGGTAGTAACCCTGGTCAATGCTGGCCCTTTGGAAAAATCGGACATCCATGATACTGGAAAAGTACCTTGCGTCGATCGAGGTGTGGTCAAGCTGTCTGATGGTTGATTCATCGGGGGATCTCCATGTTCCCTTGTGGATATTGAGATGCTGGACCTGTGTTTTGCTGCCAAAACGTGGCGCCCCGCAGCTAAGTCGATCATCCGAAATCCGTTATCGGAGGTCGTGTCGTGAAAGCTGTGCTCTTCGACTGTACCACCAAAAAGATATCCTCCCCACCTGGTTTGGCATTAAAATTGCTTAGGACAATCTTGATTTCGTAGCCAGGGCATTGCTCCAAGAGCTCAAAGAACATATCTCTGGCATCGTCATCTTTCTGCTCTGCGCGCATATGATGCTTATATTGGCGAATCTAGCTCGTAAGGCACTCGTTCACATGGTTAAAGCTACATCCAAATAAGCGCGGATTTCGTTGTTGGCAGCAGTCGGCGTAGTTGAAGTCGCTGTTTTTATACCCCGACCCATAGGATAGGGGGTATATTAAGTTTGTCACATAGTTTGTAATACGGTGAAATAATAATGGTAGACCCCCAAGACCTTAAGGGCATATGATCGAGACCGAATTCTGAATCGAATGAGCCATGTCCGTCCGTCCGTCTGTCTGTATGTCACATGTTAAATTTTGAGCTAGGGTGCTGAAGTTTAGTTCGTAAGGTCCACGGCATGCGAAGTAGTACAAGTGTAAAAATGTTTGAAATCCGCCCAAAGACAAATGTGCAACTACCTCCAGAGTTTTCAAAACTGTAAGACGTTCTAAAAGGCTGAAATTTGACATTTAGCATCTCCTAATGAATGTAAGACACAAAAAGGACAAATTTAATTGGTAAACCTCCTCTAGTGGGCGTGGCATCTATTTGAAGGGTAAATTTTCAAATGCAGTTTACTCAATGTTTTTGCTCGAAATATTGGAGGCAAGAAGAAAAACCTAAAATTTTCCAGAAAAACTTTTTTTGACTGGCCTGGAGCCTAATTTAGGAAAGCATGAAAAAAGTAGCAGGTTAAGTAAACGAGACTTCAGTCCAGATTTCGTTCATATGAAGTTTTTAGCCACCCCCCCCCTTTTAGGGGTCGATTTTTCGAAAATATTGAATTTGAACCAAAAAACTGCATTTTTCATTTAAGTGTAACTTGGAAATATCTGTGGAAATATCTTATAATTAATAGTTAATAGTAATTAGTGGCGGTTGGACCACGACCCTTTTCGAAGTTTGCATTACTTATAAAGTGTCGAAAAATAACTATGCCATCAGCATTTTACAATGTGGGATGGGGTATTCAACGGTCCGTTTTACGGACTGAAACTTCTGCGTACACACTGTAGCACGTACTCACTGGTTTATACTTTTTTTGCTCGGCCTATCCCATCGCATTTCTTGGATTGCAGTGATATCTGCCTTACAGTAGTTAAGGGCCTTTGCTAGTTGCTCTGCTGTGCGAGGTGTGTTAATGGAGCTAATATTTCATGCACAGATCCGAAGCTCGTTGTCCTTGTTTCGTTTGCATTGGTCGTCAACAGTAAATTCATCCGAATCCAAGGCTTGTTGTCGCTTCAAAACTCCAAACGCGTGTTAAGTAAATATAAATTTGAAGTGCGCATTTCTCCCCGTTGCACGATATCACCCGACCCGATAAACTGAGTAAAATGAACATAAATAAGTTAAAAACTGAATGCATCGTTGATTATATTTTGGGGGGACCTTTCCGGCATAGCATAAACAGAAATTGAAAACTCTCCTTGCTGTTTCCCATAAGAGTGTAAATATTTGAAAATCAACTAAAAACCAACCCTCAACTTCAAAGTAAACAAATGTGGCTATCTCTGCTGTGATCTGCCGACTGCAAACTTGAGAAACAAGAAAGATAGTGACGTTATCCTTTTATAAAAAAAAATTGTAATACTTACTGTTCTGCTGCTGCAGTTCGTTAATCTTTCATCCATTTCTCTCTCTCTCTCTCTCTCTCTATTTTGGAAACCAAAGCCGGAGCATTTCTGGAATGAGAAGAAGGAGAATACTAAATCAGATCAAAAAGCCCATATTATGGTTTTTCATTGATTTATTAATGAAAAAGAATACCGAATGTATCGTTGCTTAACCGAACACATCATTGCTTGTCGCTCACATAATACAAGCAACGATACGTTAGGTAAGCGTTTTTGTTAACCAATTTTTATTACTTTTGTTAAAAAATTAAACTTTTACACTAGCTAACTGGCAAATAGCTAGCATAAGCCCTGCATAAATGCTGGGTTGTCTTTTGAAAGCATGAGTGAAGGATTAAATGATCTCCACCCCTTGATCATACTGTCACGCCGGGTTTGAAAACATGGAGAAGAGACCATTTAATTGCTTCTCTCAATTTTTATTACAGTTTTTGACGCTTGTATTTGGAATTAAACCCTCTGGATTGTAGGAGAAATTTACCGATAATCTATCTCATCTGTTTCACGAAATTTCTTATAATGTGAACATTTCATTAAAATAATTTAAGAAAGGTTGTTGCTCCCTTCATCCTTTACTTGATTTTTTATTAAATACCATGAACTGGCTGGACCAACGCAAGCAGGAAAAGATCTCCATTTGCATGCTAATAGGATCTCATAACATCGAGATTCAGCTGCGCTTCCAGTTTCGTATCGTAATCATAGCTATGATAGCTTAACCGCCATTGATGGAAGGTAAAATAAATTCAACTCATCTAAAAGTTTTCAGGGTTCTTGAGGTGGACGTATATAACAAAGATAATCCAATTGGCGTACCGTCCATGATGTTGCTTGATATGTCTGCATCCCTTGTCTGCATTTTTGCAAAAGAATTCTCTCTGTGGTTTGTTGTTTATTGCCCAACAGAGTGGAAATATCCTGCGATGAAATTTATGTTAATGGAAAACCCAGACAACTAGAACAAGAGTGTCATGACAAAGAGTCTGCAACGAGTTGTACTTTTCCACCTTAACGCCGAAGGGGTTAGCATCGAAATGCACATTGTGCAAAAACAAAGTTATTTCCATTATAATACACAACTATCTTAATCTTAACTGGAAAGATTATATAATATCCATTTATATTTCCCGCTGGAAGGTCGGTGTTAGAATAGCCTTTAGGTAAGGTGTGCCTTTATTTTATAATTAGCTCACCATGAAGATGTAGTAACTATCCTTAAAGTGCGTAGCACATCGCGAGTGGAATGAATTTGAGGATAGAAGAGATAGAAGAGAAAAGAGGTTTAAACAAACGCTAATGAGACAGTAGGAAACATGAAAACCCTGCACAGAAAAAGCTTAACCCCCCCAAGTGTTATGCCTTAACGGCGAAAAGCAAAGATATAACCAGCGAAGTACTAAGTAAATAAAAACCATCTGGCACAAATCTAATTGTTGTCCAGTCTATTTGCATGTTAGAAGAGAAAAATGTATTTAGTATACAACCGACCCTAGCTGGGATAACAGCCGCTGACCAGGAAGCCGCTCATTTTGAGACAGACGCTTTTGGGTTTTTTGATTGTTGGTGGTTTTGGTCCGCCCCGGATATTTTCCACACCGGTACCCACGATATCTGGTGAGCGTTCCCCTATCCGCCACCTGGGGAGGCACCCAATTGGAGAACAGCATCCCCAGGACGGGAAAACGACATACCTATTGTAATAGCCGACTAAAATCGCAGTCTTAAGCATGTTATTCGTGATGGGTAAAGTAGTAACAAAAACCTTAAAAGATGAACCTGAAAGTTTAAACAAAACCCAGCAGCGTCTGATACATACTGGGTGGCTCACTAGTCCGAGTCAGATCCCAGAGGGTTGGCTCGTCTGTCCTAAGAAGAGCAGCTTTTTGGTTGTCTTCTGTTGTCCAGGCTAGGATCGCTGGGTTAAAAACCTGGAAACTAGGCATAAAACTCGAACCCTCGCATGACGGAGATGAAGCAAAAACAACCTCGGTAGCCCTTCCAAACAAGGCCTAAAATAACATCCGACTGAATTATTCTATCCATACGCATAGGAGAGGGCAACAAATAAACTTAGGTGGAAATATAGAAATCGAGGATGGCATGAACTCAGCATTCAACTCTTCAAAGCTCTGCAGCGTCTATCCAAATTAGTGTCCATCAAGCAGTGCCGCTGCATATGGTGTCCCTCCAAATCGCGCAGATACTCACATCCCAATGTTTGCTAATCGTTTGTATGTCACGTTCAAATAAACACCGAAAATCCAGCCCCAGCTTTGGAACTCGAGCAGCACGATGCCATGGAAGGATGATGTCATCTGCCATGCCACTCTTCCATAGTGTGGTGCATGTTTACTTAACCACTGAAAGGCAGACAGACACCCAAGTGAGACATCTGACATCTGGTGTTCGGTTCGGCGGATTGTGGGATGTGAAATCTCTTCCTGATTATGTATTTTTTTTTGCTTTCCCCCTTAATGCTGCAAGGATACCAAAATAGAATCCTTTCCTTCTGCAAATAACTTTTTACATATCAATTTCCCGACCATGCACAAGCTAAGGAACATCCGCACCACACCTTGTAACGCCACACAGCGGTGAACCTTGAAGTAGCTACATGCAGCATGCCTGTGTTGCAGTGGTGGTGTCTGGTGAAGGTATCGACTTACACTTACCGCACAAGATGTGCAATTGTGCACCTGAAGCGCTTCCAAAGATGACAGTGAAAGATGTGGATGCTGCTTCGTATCCTCCTCATCTCTGCCGGTGTTCCACAGTGCTGTTGGGGGATATGCGCCGTGGCGGAAAGCAAATTACTTGTTAATCGTTTTGAGATGTGGAACCTCTTTGTTTACGGTACATTCTGCGTATCTTGTTCCATACAGATTTGTTTTTATCACTTTGGTTTTGTTTTTCCATGGTTTTCATGCTTCATTTGGGAAAACTTAAGATAAACACTTCTCTAACCGGATAGGATGCATCAAACGCGACCGGGGAGTGCCTTGGGTTCTGCATGTAACCATACTACCCACCACAGCAATCCTTGTGCACTTAGATCGGAATGAGCGTTCCCCGAGATAAGAAGAATAAAGTAGTTGTTGGGGGCTTTCAGAGTGCTTCCCTTGTTGGCTTCCTTTAACTTGAGAGGGTGTTAGTTTATAATACAACGATTTGTACAAAAGTTGTTTTCTCTGCGGAGTATATTAAGGTAACCAATTGGTTTCATAGTTTGGAAAGACACTATAACTTTTGCAGCTTTATAGGGAAAAAGGACACTGCGATAGAGAAAACTAGATTATAGTTTACTTTAGGTGTGATGTTATGGAGGCTTGCAGTTTGTGTTAATAGTATGGGTTATAAAACGTTAAAAGACAAAAGGCGACACTCTTAAAAAAAGCTACTTCACCCTGCAACAATATGTCAAACCAATAATCCAGGCTTTGCCAAAGGCCAAACCGCGAACATCAGAAAAGCAAAACCAAGGGTGGCACCACTTATCTTGGTGCCTGGCAGCAGTTTATTTATCTATTGAGTTAATTGAAAGTCAGGTCCCGGCTTCTCTAATAGCTGTGACTTCTGCTTGAAATAAATTGCGGTAGAAATCTAGATCTCTTAAGCTGACCCTCATTGCGTTGTAAAGCCATAGAAGTCTGAGCGATCATCGACATTCGAATAACATTGACCCCCACTCCTACTAAGGAGGTCACTTACCATGGCTTACAGCTAAGGGTGATAAAAGCCCATTCAGCATGCGTTTGGATCACATGATACCGATGGCTACTTTAATAATGTTCTCCATAACTATTCCTCCAGAGGAAGACTGGATGATCGAGCAACAACGTTCTAGTTGAAAGGATCTTCCAAGCTTTAAGTTCGAGACGACCGGGAAAACCAAAAATCCGTTTGAAAAACTAAGCCATCGCGCATGCCAGAGCGATTGATGTGGAAGACTGGAAGCGACGTACCGCAGATCACAGAGAAGCCGATCTGTTAACCAAGCATGAACTCTTCACTGATCGACAGCCTGTTTAAGCGCAAGAAGATGATTTTAGTCATTCTTCCAAACGGGGTGATATCGATCTTAAACTAAGCACGGACAATCTTAGGACGTTAGTCGAAAGAATGTTAGCAGACTCCAGAGGAATACGTTTTCGAACACTCAAAGGTGGTAGACCTTTTTTTGTACTCCTGGAAAAAAGGTTGTTTCACCGGGGAGATCAGTGTGATAGTGTGAGTAACAAAGAAATCGTTGAGTGACGTGACTACAATTGTAGTCATAATATTTTCATAAAATTAAATAAAATGTTATAAAATAAAGCAAAATAAAATAAAATAAAATACATTTAAATAAAATAAAATAAAATACATTTAAATAAAATAAAATAAAATAAAAAAACAGTCTTTTTAAGCTAATCTTCAATACTAAGTAATGGAACATGCTGCTAGTCGACTCGACAGTGGCTCTTCCATGCTCCCTACATGATGTTCAGTAAACACTTTCATTATTCCGTGTGTGCATCGGTAACAAGGTTTCCTTCGAAGTTTTGAAGAGCCTGGGTTCCTATTCTAAGACCAGCAGCCACTTGCTTTGCCAAATAACAGCACTCTAAGGTCTGATTACAATTGGTAGGCTCTTCGAATCCCTTGAGCTGACAGATTGCAGGATATGCTCTTCCTACGAAGTAAGCTTTGCTCCTTCATAAGTCTTTAATGTGCTTTTCAACTGCTATTTTTTTTTATAAATTTCCGTAAATGTTAACTTTGTTTTTCAAGAGTTTTAAGTCGAAACTCTTCTAGATTCTAGATTATGCATATGTTTGTACGTATCATTTATATCTTCTTCTTTTTTTTCATTTAGGCGCGAGGTTATAATCCGAAGTGATAGATTTTAACCCTCCCACTCTACTGCTTTCCTAATGGTCCGCTTGTGCGGAACGCCGATTTGACCTCAGAATATAAAGGCAGGCCACCCGGTTTTGAATCTCTTCGTCACTGAGGCCAAATAAATGCTGTTGGCGTTGCATTTGTGTGATCCATGAATGTTTAGGCCTTCCTCTCCTTCGTGATAGCGCTGGAATGTTGATGAATGCTTGATTGGCATTGACGGGGTTTGTGGGATCTCTCCTATGAAAGAGGCAATACCAACTGAGCGGGTCGTACTTCATTTTTCTAGAGATATGTTTTTTTACATGGAGGCTTCCTCGGATCTTCGTACTTCTTATTCTATCTCGTTTTGTTACTCCTGCTGTCATGCGAAGCATCTTCATCTAAGCTGTCGTTAATTTGCTCTCATATTTCTTATACGCTGTCCAACATTGTGAACCAAATGTAAGCACCGGACGCACAACTGCGGTGTAGAGCCACGCTGTCGTCATGATGTCGTCATCACAGTTTGCTTTGCTATTGATCATAGATCCCAGGTTCTTGAACTTCTCACACTTGGGAAGCACCTTTCCATTCAATTTAATGTCTGGAATTGGTTCGGGTGGGTCAGAGAATGGACATAACAGGTACTCTGTCTTCTTTTGGCTAATACCCTTGTTTAGGGTATATTTAGGCTGATACCCTTGTTACACTTTTTCCCGAGTTAAGGTAAATACCGAAGTTGCGCAGCCGATGCGCTCGCGGATGAAAACAAAAGACAAGTGGAGATAACTGGCGAAAAAGTGCAACAACACAGCAAGGTCTTTTCCAGGGGATTTTCTTCAACACTTCTTCAATAACAAATCACTCTACTTAGCTTTTCCTTTCTCTCCCTTCCGTTCCTTTTCCTTCTCCTTTCTATTACTCTTTTTTAAGTCCAAAACTTCTTCCTCTGGATCTTTTCCTCAAAAATAATCTTTTTTCTATTTGCAGCTCTCTTTTCCTTCCTCCAAACTCGCTAGGTAAACCAGAAGTGATTTACCCAAGCTTGGCTTGGCATTTTCCCAAACAAACCATGACTCATTCACACACACATTCAACCAATCCTCTCATTCCGGTACAGTAGTTATCCGGCACGGCCTTACAAGCCACGCTCAGCTCCTTGCTGGGCTTGCCGGTATTGAACCCCAGCTGCATACCTCTCACACAAGAATTGGTACCAATTCGCCCACTGCAAGTTATAGGGTAGAATTCGAAGCCGAACCGAAAAGAGAGCATTCAGTGATCCATCATTTAACCCTATTCTCAGAAGGAGAATAGTGTTTTACATTTTAATATGGAGAACGAAGAAGGAACTAGCATACTCAACACGCGATACTACATTACCCTAGTGGACTTTCGTGCAGATTTGGGGAGGTGGACTCTACCTGTAGTAAGCCATTCTTTACATTTACAACCACGGTTAGGATGGGCCCTTGGCCATTGGTGTTGTTTCCTCTAGGTGGATATACGACTGGGGGTCGAGCGATGATACAAGGGTTTGTTCCCGTCACATTTCTCAGCACTGTTTTGTTGGTGGTTGTGGTGTTTACTCGTTAAAGTTGCGCTCTTTGATATTGAGCTCTGTACGGCTTATCCGGTCATTGGGTCCATAATTGGGGATGGTGAATCGCAAGTTGGGAGCGTCCTGCCCCAGGAAACCTGTGTGGACCACTATTGGAAAAAGAGGGACCACAATTGGGAAAGAAAGACGGGAAAGCCCAAAAGGTGAATAGAAAAGAAGGGACCAAAAGGACAGATAAAGAGCTTCTTTGTTGCGCGATTTTTGACCGCAACACACTTACTTACTTACTTAAAGTGGCGTTACAGTCCGGGGTGGACCTGGGCCTCAGCCAACAAGCTTCGCCAACCAGCTCTGTCTCTAGCTAGCTGTCTCCAGTTCCGCACGTAAAGTTGGCTGAGGCCCCCTTCCACTTGCGTGCGCCACCTTGAGTCTCGGTGCTTCTCTACTGCGCCGTTCCTGCGGTGTGGATTCGAAGATTTTTCGGGCCGGGGCGTTTGTTCTATACGCTCTAGATGATGAACAGCCGTCGCAGACGTTGTGTTTTGACTCTTTTGGCTTGGTCGGTATCGCTGTACAGCCCGTACAATTCGATGTTATATCTCCACCTCTACTCTCCGTCTATGCAGACGGGACCGTATATCATCCGAAGAGTTTTCCTCTCGAAGCAGCTAAAAGTGTTTTCATCCGCCTTTGACAAGGTCCATGCTTCTGCACCGTAAAGCAGGACTGGGATGATGAGGTTCTTATACATGGACACTTTAGTTGCTCGAGAGGGGGCTTTGCTACTCAATTGCCTTCTTAGCCCAAAGAAACAGCGATTGACAAGAGGGCGCTTCGCTGGTGTACACCGACTTTAATTGAGAACTCATCAGTGACTCCGGAAGGACATCTTACTCTTGTCTTTGCTCCACCATACATGTCCATGATCATCCGCACGTAGGCTTCTGGAACTTCTCGTTTTCTTAGCGCCACCCATATCAGATCTCGTGGTAGTCTATCGAAAGCTTTTTCAAAATCAACCAGCACCATATGCAGATCTTTAAGGGCATCCCGATGTTTTTCCATTATGATCCTTATGCTTTGGATCGCATCAGTGGTTGATTTGCCCGTGACAAACCCACACTAGTCTTCAGATAGCCTTATTATTTTTCGTAGTTGACTAACTGGTGCAGAAGCATGGACCCTGTCAAAGGCGGATGAAAACACTTTAGGCTGCTTCGAGAGGAAAATTCTTCGGCCGATTTACGGTCCCGTCTGCATAGACGGAGAGTGGAGGAGGAGATATAATATCGAACCGTACGGGCTTTACAGCGATACCGACCTAGCCAAAAGAGTCAAAACACAACGTCTACGATGGCTGGGTCATCTAGAGCGGATGGACACCAACGCCCCGGCCCGGAAAATCTTCGAATCCACACCGCAGGGACGACGCGGTAGAGGAGCACCGAGACTCAGGTGGCGCACGCAAGTGGAAGGGGACCTCAGCCAACTTCGCGTGCGAAACTGGAGACGGCTAGCTAGAGACAGAGCTGGCTGGCGAAGCTTGTTGGCTGAGGCCCAGGTCCACCCCGGACTGTAGCGCCACCTTAAGTAAGTAAGTAAGTTGACTAACTAGTACCCGCTCGACGATCTTCATTGTGTGAGACATCAGCTTGATAGAACAGTAATTGTCACAGCTTTGCGTATCACCTTTTCATTTAAACAAAGGAAGAAGATAACTTTCCCTCCACTGATAAGGCATTGGATCCCCTCTGATTAGTTTGGAGATGAAGGTCGTGAGCCATCTGAACCGGCTGTCTCCTATTTTCTCCAGAACTCTGAGGGTATCTGATCTGGCCCAACCGCTTTCCTGCAAGACTCTTGAGGTGTCTTTATTTCAATTTCAGGCGAAGCATTTCATATTTGTTGTTCGAGGAGCACTTTTTCCATGCCTTGAATGCTGCTTTCTTTTCACTGATCACTAGTTTAACCATTTTTCATTGACCTGTTTGCAGTGGCCTTTTGAAGTCCCTAGGAGTGATTTGGCCTTCTCTATGCACGTTCACTGTAGGTCATCCCACACATCTTGTATCTAAAACATCATCAGAGTTAGTTTTGCATAGTGTTATGCCAAAAGAGTCTGAAACACAGTTATTTTTAACTCTGCAGGTTTAAATCAAACACAGTCGGCTTTTTAATCTCATGGCTCTAAATAAATGAACAAAATGACAATCTTCCTTCAAATGTGCAGGAAAATTCTCATCCTTACAACTAAAGCTATATTCCCAAACTCCTTTGGGAAGCTTTTCCCCGACAAGAGCGAAGAGTTTCTACAAAAATTAAATTTAATTCGAAAAATAAACGAACACACGCCATCGAGATCCTTTTCACTGCAATTATTCCAAAGTTCAAGAGGACTTAAACTCAAATGACTGCTGCAGCAGTATATTGTACAAGGAGTGTCTAAGAATTTCAGCATATCCTCATGCTGCTCTCTGCGAGGCAGGCACACAAGACAATGATTTCAATTTAATCCGACTGACGAAACGAAACGGGAAACAGAATCTGCCTCATACCCTCCCCTGACTTCATGCAAATGGTTGGTTGGTTGGTATCCCTTTTGTGCCGTTTTCCTTTGGGCCATACATTGGGAATTGGTTGTAAGAGAGTGAGAGTATAGTGGTAAAGTGTTGGGCTCTCACACCTCGTTTCATATCCTATTTATATACGAAAGGGAGTTGTTGTAAAGTCTGAGTGGGGATAATAAAAGCCCCATTGTCGCTGCTGTAAATAAAATCGCTGGGAATGGAGAATGAAAACTAATTTTTCAATATTCAGGCAACAATAATACATTGGAGGAGGATGCTCGGTGTTCGGCTCGGCTGTAGGTATATGTTAGGGCGGTTAGTGGAAATTTGCAATGCATTAAAAGAGAATATCCTGATGCTGGAGTCAAGTTCTCAAGAGTACCCGTAGGGAAATTTTAGAAAGTGATATTCAAATCAGGAAGCCATTTGTGGTAAATTGATTTGTAAATGAGTAATGCTGTTGTTCCTTGAATGCAGTGGGAAATGTTATTTTTAAGGACATTTCTAATGGACGGTTTTTATTGCTGGCAAAATTATTTCTTAAATCGAGTCATTTGTAAAAGCCTTTGTCAAAAAATGGGTGATTTTACAACCACTTCCAGCAGTCAATGAGCCTGTGTAAGCAAATGTTTTTTGATCGAGGTTACTCCCATATTGAAAATATTTGTATGAACTCTTGGAGCCTCTAAATTTACCTTTCTCTTCGTTTTAATTAAAAATTTCTTGCAAAAGGTTATTGAAGTATACGCATTACTCTCCGCATCGAAATTATTCCTAAACCCTCCACAAAAACAAGAATTACATCCTATTCGACGTCGACCCCTTTCAACTTTATTTCTTCATTAAATTCCCATCAATCTTTCCCAACCCACCACCTTGGCTTAAGCCCACATTTAGACCACAACCCAAACCAGGATACAATAAATCCATTCGAGTTAATATCGCATCAAAATAATTGCACAAAATTTATGACCACGCATGAGAACACTCACTTATTAGGGACGCCACCACTGCGCTGCTGCCGTGAAACTCCTCACCGCTGGCCCCTGCAATGCCAGCGATGACGACGAAGTCCTGACTGCCTGTCATGGCTTAATAGGAAAATGGGATTTTGTTGTCCTGGCACGATGGTAATAATGAGATACAACACAGGGTCGGCAGCAAAACGCCACGCTACTTGTAATAAACAAATCGAGACGCCGTCGGGTCTGTATGCAAAAAGCTTTAGCAGTGTTGTACCTATCTGCTGTTTTAAGCCAAACAAAGTGCAGATACCTTGGCTTATTCTGTATGACAAGTGGCAATTTTCAACCAGTTGACAAGACGTGGAACGGGTGTTTTGTAAAAGGGATTGGTCGTGTGTGTATGCGTGTGCAGATAAACTTTTCACTCGAAATTGTTAGAGCGAAGGTATAATGGGTTGCATGTGGATGTTTATGGACGAATACAGGGTGTTCAGAATGGAGTTTTATAAGGTTATACAGTTTTCACCAGTCGAACAACTTAAGACCAAAAATTTAGAAAGCAAAACTTGTTGATCCTTTTAAGTCGCTTCTTTGTTTTGTTGCATCCCTCTTTCGACCTGTCAAAGTGTTTTCAAAAACAAAAATTCATCGCAAATTCCCCTGGCAGACAAAACAACAAATCACTGGCCACCCTCTGCGATAAAAATTGCGACGATACCGCGAATCCGTTACATAAACAGAAAGCTTTCAGGCAAATTAAAATTTATTGCTTTTCCTCAACTTTGCTATCCTTGCGCCAAAGAAACCCTGCAGAGTTGAAAAGACATGTACCCTTAACTGTACATTCTAATTCGATACAATTTCAATCGCCTTTCATTCAATTTACTTGGACACTTTGTGAAAATGATCCTGCCACTTGTAAATCCTCTCTTCGTCGAAATCGATGCCGATTTTGGTATATTTCTTTTGGTCTGCTCAATATTCAAATCAGGACATTCGTTTAGTGGGTGAGGACATTGTTCGTTCTTTGTTGGATCTTTGAACGGGTAACGGATTGCAATGTGAATAGAATTTTTGCTCAAATATGCGAGTGAATTAGTATTGAAAGGATGCAAATTTTTGCTTCCGAAATTCAACTGTTCAATGCATTATGCACACGACGGGTCCTTGTGCTCTTTTTTTCTTCTTGCATAATGTCGGTCGATAGCAAGATGTTGTGTGTTTTAGTCGATTCGTATGCAGTCATTGATGTGTGTGTGTTCCAGATCGAGAATATTTAAACAAATGTATTCCGGCAACATGGGTTATGCTTGAAAGGATGTGCATAATCGATGTTACTCCTCTAAGCCCAGGCGAAATAAATACATATTGAAGTCTCCGAAGGTATTTGAACTTACGATTGCAGATAAATATCGGCTTCTTGCACCCGTTTTCCAATCCTCTAGAAGGGTGTTTTAAACCAGCAGTTACAAGAAAATAATCTCTGCACAAAATGTTAGGTATACGTCACGTGTGCCCAATCCACTTCGCTTTCAAGTCAAATCACTACACCTCCAAAAATTCATCAAATTGGTTTGTCTTCTTTGATTATGCCTTCAACGAGTTCATCAATTGGCCTGAAATTGAAAAGCCACCCAGAGTCAGCTCAAATGCAGCCCAACCCCTTATTACCTTACAACAATTTATACGGTAAATTGCCAAGCAAAAGAGAAAAGCGAATTTGATCCTTTGTCTTCAATTCAGTTTTTCCAATTTTTATATATTTTTTTTTTTTTTTGTTTGTTTTCTTTTGGTAGACAACATTGTCTGGATATAAACGAGTAGATATACTTCTGCCCGCATGTATGTGACTCTGATCCTTGTGCTTATTTTTTGTTCCTGCCAAAAGAAAGCGACATACCCTCAATTCAATCTCAGACAATGTCGTTGTCGACACGAAAGGATGCTGGGATATTGGACAGACATCCCCCTGGCAGACAGTCAATTGACATTCTCATTGCAGAACATCAATGGGGGCATCATCCTCTTACACAATGTGTGTAGGCTGACTCTGCACAAAGTTTGAGAAAAAGGTGCAAGGATGTATGGCTACATGTGTACATAAGAGTATTGAGACAACAGGAAAAAAGAGTAAGTGAATTCCTGCATCACCATCGCTAGGTGTGCCGAAAACCTATTCATGGTGTTGATATCAAAAAATTGAATCATTTGGATTTGTATGTGTAGGTGTATGGGCGAAGGCTCCCTCGATTCGCTCCTTTTTCCATAATTCGTGATCCCTTTTGAACAATTCATTGCTGGGTAGAAGAATGAATTTCCATATTGGACTTTGATTCTAACCTGTGCAGAAGGCAGCTTTGACCATTGACTTGTTTGGAATTTTTAAGTAAGCTCGGATGACAGGTGACGGTACTCCACATTACCATGCCGAGTTGGTTGACTTAATTGAGTGTCAATATTTGATTGAGTATATAACATGGGGGTTGGGATTTTTTATCCGGAAATTGATGAACACGGGACTAAGCCTAAATAGTGTGTCCTCTCAGCAAATAGGAATCCTGTCTTGTGTACATTATCATTTTAGTTAAATTTTCATGTTTAAGCTGGTATTGTTGGTGAGCTTCATTCTTTTAAATCCTGGTTGCAAAATTTTACTTTCAAAATTCAACTTTTCGAAATTCTGGAAATGCACCCTTTGCAATACAGCAAAATATAAATCCGGCGCCCCTCTGGTATCCCCTGTTGGCATCTTATTACCTTCCTTAACCTAAAATTTTTTTTTACTGTTCTTAAAAAAATGTAAGTATATCTTAATATGCAGAACAAACAGATTTTTATTCCTTAAAAAATTATCTGTCAAATTTTTCAAAAACCGTATTTCAAACATATTTGTCTTGTGAGAAAGCAGATATTTTCAGCATAATGTAATCAGGGTTGCCAACTTAGTGCTTTCAGCGTTAAGTTCAGTGCCCAAAATGTCTTTTTAGTGCTTGGGCACTTTTTTAGTGCTATAATTTATAATTTAGTTCTTTATTTACTCTGTTGATTAACGCTAAAACTGCTGAAAATTCCTACTAACAAATTACAAACATCTTCTTTCGAAGTATTTATTTAATATTTTGGAGCTAGCCTTGAAACTGATATGTTTGCCACTTTCCAGTGGCGTGGCAAAGGGTTTTAGTCAAGTGAACCTAGTCAAAAGCAAACTTAGGAACGAATTGTAGCCTTGAAGGCGTGTGTCTCTGAACATATTTAATGTTTCTCCTTTTTTGCTGTACCAACACAAATTTATAACTAAATAGATAGTGTTTTTTTATAATTGTAAGAAATTAAAGAAAAAAAATTTGTGCCCAAGGTATAAAAATTAACGCTGAGAATATTAGAAACGGTGCTAAAGCTCAGAAAAAAATTGGCAACACTGAAGGTAATGTGGCGACAAGAAGTAAAAAGACATGCAGAAGTCGCTGAATGCACCAATAGATTCACTTTATGAACACATACCCAACTATCATTTCAGTCAGCTGACAGCAACCAGATATTCGAAGTTCGAATGTCGGTACTGAAAATTCCCCCTCCATGGAATTCAGCGCAAAAGTATCAACGCATTCCGTTCACAGTTCCAGTCAGGTTCAACCCTATCGACTACTTCGAAGGATTTAGGCTCAGTTGTAAAAGGTGGGGATTATCCGGATCTCCGTTCTTAAAGCTATTAAAAAGATCTGGTCGTCTTGGTTGAGGGTCGTGCAATGCATCGGGGTAGCCGGCCATGTAAAAAAAAAAATCTCTGAAGCAACAAAAGAACAAGCCTCGAACTGAGCTTTTGATCTCAAAATGGAAATTTAGGACCTTTTACAGGCTACGTAGAGCCGAATATATAGCGGAGGGTCAGGCGCTTGACGACTGCTAGGCAGATCGAAAACAGCGATATTTACTACGGCGACTGCTATCGACAACAAACGCAATGCTTTTTTTGAATGTGGTTTCGTCCTTGGCTCTTATAATTTGCCAGCATTAGCCACATATGCAAACATACCCCCACAAAGGAGAAATATGACGACGCCAAGGATAAATTTGTTGTTGGAAATTTAAGTTGCCAGCTAGAAAGAGAGCCCATCTTTGGTGGTTACCAGCCTTCGGGACAGGACCACCAATTACAGATTAAAGCTGATCAGCTTTGTTGCGGGTCGACACATTGTAGTAGATTGTAAAAAGTTCCCACATCTCAACATCCGCTACGAATTTTAAGAGAGATTATTGAAATTATTCTTATTATTTTAACTTTATTGATACATAAATCAATTACATAAATCGATATAAAAATATAAAGCACCTAGCTACCAGGCCTTATACATTTATTGAAATATGACCATGTCTTAATTAGTATTGTCCAGTTTCCATTTCAATTTATTAAGAAGATTAGATACAATATTGTTTAATTGTGAAGCAAAAGTTTAAGATCATCATCATCATCATCACCATCATTTTCTTATGCCGCTTATCCTTTAAAAGTGTCGCGGAGCGAGGGTGGCTAAATGGTCTTTCCATCGTTCTCGATCCTCCGCCACCAACTCAAGACACTCCGGCGCAAATCCCAGGCGGAACTCAGAGAGGTTCTTTACGTGATCCCACCACCTGTTTCTTGGCCTACCAGGGGGTCGATGCGCACGCATCTCGGCTAGCATGACCTGTCTAGGAAGTCTGTCAGGGGGCATGCGAACAACGTATCCAAACCATCGAAGAATCGATCGCTCCACTCGGAGAAGTAGCTGCTCAACATTAAGATTCCCATGAATGCTGACGTTTCTCACTCTATCCCTTAGAGTAACACCAGCAACGCACCTCAGGAATCTCATTTTGGCAGCTTGTACCCGCGATCTAATTCATTCGGTCACTACCCAAATTTCATGACCATAGATGAGGGTCGGAACGAACACTGAATTAAAAAGTGAGATCTTTGCTTACACTCCAAGCTCAGCTTTCCTGATGACCGGCCGCCGCAGTTCCTTTACTATTGCTCCAGCTTGGCCAATTGTACAGGACAACTCAGTATCACTCCTCCCATCTTTCGTGAAAAAGACCCCGAGATACTTAGACTTCTCCACCTGTTTTAGTGGAACTCCATTTATTTGTGTGCAGGGTACACTGCACAGGAGTTCGGGAAACAACCATCACTTTCGATTTGTTCACGTTTACTTTCATCTTAGCATCACCACAGATGGCTGCAAACCTATACAGTGCTCGTTGAAGTTCCTCTTTGGATGATGCAAGGATGGCCAAATCATCTGGCGAAAAGCAAATGGCTCATCCTAATGCCAGCCAATTCGAAACATTGCTCGCCAAGACTGCGCTTCACCATCCAGTCCATATATGCTATGAAAAGGAGCGGCGACAGAACACAGCCCTGGCGAAGTCCAACGCGCACATCAAAAGGACGGGATTTGACGCCGAGGGACTCGGTCATGCGCCTTTTCCAGATCTACAAAACACGCATAAACCGGATTGGCATATTGCCAAGCCTTCTCAAGAATAACCTTCAGAGTAAAAAGCTGGTCGGTTGTGCTTCTGCCAGGCCGAAAGCCGCACTGTTCTTCCAGTTACAAAGGCTCGATTACAGCTCTGGAACGCGTTTCCAAAAGCTTCACGAATACTTTTCCCGGAAGACTCAAGAGAGATATGCCCCTATAGTTGGCACAATCTCTCCTGTTAACTTTTTTGAAAATGGGCACTATAATTTCCGTTTGCCAATTGCTAGGTGCCTTCCCGCTATCCGAGGCCACCCTAATGACACGTGTTAGCCATTTAACACCCTCTTCACCCATTGCCTTGAGCATTTCTGGCCGGCTTTAGTGACTTCGTCTATTGTCGTACTATTCTTCGCCCTTATCTCGTCAGCAGTGGGAATGCCATCTTCAGTGCCCTGTTGGGGGTTGACCAACTTATCGCTCGCTTTTATTTGAAAGAAGTGTTCCGTCTTTGGATTTAACCCATTGAATGATATTCGACTTCCTTCCTCTGAGCCGGCGAATGGTCTGCCAAAATATCTTGTTTGCAGATCTGTAATCGTGCTCCAACTTCTCGCCGAACTTTTTCCATGACTGTTCCTTGGCTGTTCTGACTGCCAGATTGGAAGTCCTTAGCGCCTCATTGTACCGTGCTCGAGAAGTTGAGTTTCTACATTGGATCCACGCAATGTAGGCTCTCTTCTTCTCTCTGATGGCTTCTTGAGCACCAGTCGTTTTAAGCCAAGCAGTTCTTTTTTCACCACCAGCCGCTACCCCAAACCGCTTCACTCCACAAACATTTCCTGCAGAGGTAATGACTGCCGATAAAAACAGCTGCCCTTCCTTCTCTACATTCAAAAGATCAGTTGGAATTTGTTCAAACTTCTCCGAAACATGCTGTGCAAAGCGCTCTCTGAAATCAGAGTCAGCATCCTGCCGTATGTGGGTCACCAGTCTTGGTTTGCGCCTGGGTGTCAAAGGAATACGGTCACTGAAAAACATTTTACACAGCACTAAGTGGTGATCAGTTGACAACTCAGCTCCCCTGAAAACTCGAACATCACAAATCATTCTTTGAACACACGATGGTACAACTAAGAAATCAATCAGTGACTTCTTATTTAAACTGTGCTTGTACCATGTGTATTTGTGAATGTCTTTGTGTGGGAAATGGATTTTCATGATGGTCAAGCCATATGCACAGCAAAAGTCCAACAACTTCCCTCCGTTCCTGTTTTGATCCGGGTCACCGTGCCTCCCGATCACACTCCTCCAAGTACTGTTGGCCGTACCCACATGTACATTGAAGTCACGTATCAGGAGAAAGAAGTCCATTTCTGCCACTCTGTCCAGGGCAGCATCAACTTCGTTCAAAAAGGATTCATACTCTTACTCTCGATTCGGTACATAAACCTGAACCAGAGCCAGAGTCGATCAAGCTTAAGCTTTAAGATCAGAATCCTCCCCCTAACGGAATGCCATCGAATACTTTTTCTGACAACCGGGGGCTTGTGAGTATCCCCACACCCGCCTGTGCAGTCATGTGATTTGGGACGCCAGTCCAGAAGAGCTTCCACCCATCATCAAAGTCTTTGGTTCCAGAACCCTTCCACTTAGTTGAGGGGATGCCAGTTTCATCGAGCTGATACTTTTTGGCCTCCTCAACCAGTTGTCGATTTGTTGAGTTTCCACCTAAGCCCTCATTTTGACTTGGCGCTGTCCCCCTCCGCCCTCGTAATGGATAGCGGCACCATTGACGAGCTGCTTGTAACTTCTTCGGGTTAAACACGGTCGGATGCCGAGCGGGACCTTCCGACCATCAAGCGCTCGCAGGCTGACACCCCTCAGGCCTAGCCCCAAAGGGTGCCCTGGATTACCAGCATCCAGGATTACCAGGCTGTTATCGTTTTCTTTTCATGGTTGGGTGGGGGGGTACATTTTATACCTAGCTGCCAGGTTTAAATCCGGCCGATCCAAACCCGGACAACAGGCGCCGACCAGGAAGCCGCCCGTCCCGAGACAGACGCTCCTGGATTTCTGTTATTTGAATTTCAGCCGTCCCTCTGGGATCAGACGCTGACCAACGAGCCGCACAATATGCATCAGACGCTGCTGGATTTTATTTAAACTTTTGTAAATGGATTATATTTTAACTTTTAATATGTATGATTTGTAGATATATGATTTCTTCTTACGTTTAAGGGTGTACACTGGCCAAGTGTTTTCGAAGAGAAGTCTTAAAAGAAGTCTTGGTGAGGCAACGAATCGATTTCAACTCATTCATTGCCAATGAATGTCTGTTTGCCCTCCCATTTTTTTTTAGTAAACGAAAATGTTTTTTTCTTTTTTTTAATTTCAAAGAATGTATTCAAATTAGTATAAAAACGTTTTTTACCATAGTGACTATATTACTACTTAATGACACGATTTTCCCTTGCGTGTTTAGGGGAAATAAATACTGGTGTCCCCTCCCTATTGTGTGCTTACATAAAGTTATACATTTCTCTTAAAACTTTTTTTATTTGTGGCTTGGTTTGCACACATATTTGACAACCTTTAGGGCTTACAACTTATCAACTTACAATTTCGTTTGATTCGACACAGTATTGAATCTCTGCAAAACCACTAAGCATTTAAGGACCATTATCATTCACGTTTTAGGGTAATCTGTAGCGAGCTCATTACACAGTTTTGTTGAAATTTACACTTTTTTTTGTTAAATTTCACTACAAAGTTAAGCATTTTAAGTGTTATTTTACATATTTTAAGGTGTAATTTCAAACATATTCGCACACAATTTTGTTGAAATTTACGCATTTAATATTTAAATTTCCACATTTTTGTTGAATTTAACACACAAATTCTGTAGATTTGCAATAACTTTGAGCACATTAGGAGTAAACATACACATTTTCAAGTAAAATCTTTACACAGAAAGATGTAAATTTACACATCAAGTGCTATCAAAACTACTTCCGTGTGTAAAAATACTGCTATTATAGTAGGTAAAAAGTTTCCTCGCTTAATGATAGTAAAATTACACAAAAAATTTTTAGTTGTGTGGTAGGGAGTTCCACAGACGGGTGGCATGGACGAAAAACTGGCGTTCAGATACCAGGCAGGAGTACTTAGGCTGAATTAGTTCAAATGCCAATGTTTTGAATAGATAGTCTGGTTGCCCGGAGATCATGATTTCGTGTAAGCAAGATAACGCCTTGTCTTTTAAATAGTTATTAAATGTGCAGCCCAGAATTTTCCTACGTACACCGAGATATGAACGTATTTTCTCACATTAAAAACATAACGCGCAGTAGCCTTTAATTGAACAAAATTTGGACCGCCCACTCTATTGACCATGCCCACTTTTAACATCTGAAATCTTTGAAAACCTAATTTCTAAAAAGTTATATGATAAATATTAAAGAAATTACCATTTGCTAAGTTTGTTGCATGCAAAGCATTGAGCTCCGCCCACTTTTAGCGCGCGTTTTTGGGGAAAAAAAAAATATATTTTTAAGCATTAATATTCGCTTTTAACGCATTTTCTCGTGATTACAACGAAATTAGAGTTGATTGATTTAAATTTTCAGCCTACACCCTTATTTAGGGGCGTGGCCAACACAAATAATTGACATTCAGTATATGAAACAGACCAAAAAATTTTAAATTTGGTGTTAATGGGTAAAGAGGGTCGGGTATTTAGAAGTTCGTGACAGACGGACTCTTGCACTTACTTACTTGTTTTAACGGGTGATTTTTTAGCTGGTTTGGTTTTGGCAACACTGGTTTTGACAGCTGACGTGTGTTAAGTACCTTGTGTCACTGTCAAACAGCTTCAGTTTGGTTTGCAATTTAACCATGGATCCTTGCAAATTATTGAATTTTACTATCAAAATTCGTGCTCGGTTCGAAATGTTCATCGCGCGCTGCTTCCATTTTATGGTCGGCATTCTCGGCGAACAGTTAATTTCACGTTTCGGGCCGGTCAATTGGCCGCCTAGATCGTGCGATTTGACACCATTAGATTATTTTTTGTGGGGGTATGTCAAGGCTAATGTCTATAGGGATAAGCCCGCTTCGATTGACGCACTGGAAGCCAACATCCATGCATTCATTCGTGAGATACCGGCCGATATGTGTGAAAGAGTATGCCAAAATTGGACTCAGCGGATGGGCTACCTGAGACGCAGCCGCGGTCAACATTTGCATGAAATTATCTTTAAACATTAAATTGCAAGGTTCAAACTATCGATTCAAATAAATATTTCATTAATTTTTTCGAATTTTTTGTGTTTTTTTTTTAAAAAAGTTCTCAGCCTCTTAAAAAATCACCCGTTACTTCTTTATTTACTTACTTGTACAAAATTGTACTTTGCGACTTTCAAGTATCAATTATACTTAAGAACTTTCAAACTCTGTATAATATTAGACCGAAAACATACTTAAATAAAAAGAAATTCAACTACATATCATGATATCTACGTAACACTGTAAAATTTGCTTAAAATTGTATTTTTCGAAGAATTTACTGGAATAGCTTGGGCAACGCGAACACCTAAAGTCTCAAACTTTTTGCAACAGGAACAGCGAGAGGCTTAGGCAGATGAATATTAATATACTCTGTCATCCTTACGACTTACGACGGATTATATCCTTTCCTATATTCCTATAAAGTAACTAAAATATTTATTTTAGCGGAGCTGCTTTCATAACAAATCCTCAGTTTGACGACCAATCGGCTTAACTAAAAAAATTTCATTTGCTGAGATGAGTAGAAAAACAATAATGTCTACCTTATAAGTTATAAAATAACTTTAACTTTACAAATTTTCGTACATGTTACTCCAATGTAATAATTTTCAAAAGGAATCTGTTAACATTTCGAATTTAAGTTTTGACTAGCAGTTAAGCTGCTTAAGTTGTATCTTTCAAGTCTGAAGTCCTCTGCTGAGCGAAGGTTATACGGTTGGATTTCACAAACGTACGATAGGCACTTTTTCAATGTTTAGGTTTCCCACTCTTAATGCACTGTTGTGGGGTGCCGTTGCGTAGTGGTTAGTGTGTGTGCTTTCTACGCCGGAGGTCTGGGTTCAACTCCTGCCATCGTCACCGAAAAAAAGTCTTGTTTTTTTTCACGGTCCCCACCTCCGCGAGGGTCTGACAAGCCCTCCGAAAGTATCATTTTGTCTTGAAAAACTTCTCAAAGTGCCGTTGGGATTCGGCAAAAAATCGTAGGTCCCCTTGTATGTGAAGAAATTAACACAGCAGCATACATTGCGAAAAGTTGGCCCTGCTTCACCTTGAGCTGTTGCGCCACTCAATGTTATTCTGTAAGGTTTTATCACCATAAATTTTGTTTTGTCCACGTTAATTTTTAGTTTATTCATTCATATATAACCAATGGAATATTCTGTCGAGGTCCTCTTGTAAACGCGCTACGGATTCTCTTTCTTCTACACCATTATAATAATAAAGCATCGTCGGCAAACAATCCTACCTTACACCATTTAAGAACTTTAGCTATATTATTTATAGTATACAAAATTGACATATTTCTAGTAATTTAAATTTTGAACTTATGGAAAAGTCATCATCATCATCATCAACATTTTGTAAAGGCCGATTTTCTCTAAAAAAAGGGTCGTGGAGCGAGGTCGGCCAAACGGTTCTTCCATCATTCTCGATCCTCCGCCACCAACTCAAGAGATTGAGGCGCAATCGCCAGGCGGGACTCGGACATGTCCTTCACCTGAGCCCGCAACCTGTTCTTGGCCTACGATGTGCTCGCATCTCGGCTAAGGGCGTTTTTTTTTTTAGTTTAGAGTCGAGCACTGAACAGAGCTCGAGCACTCTGAGCATTCTCTGAACGGAGTGTGCTCAGAATACTCAGTTTTGCTTATGTAACACAACTGAGCACATTGTTGGCTATCTGTCAGATTACGATTACGAAGCTTCAGTTCGTTACGCAAAATATTTCGACATAAAAGAACAACAAAAGTAAAAATATGGAAAAGTTATTTGTTTTGAGATATGCATTCACTTTTTTATTCGTGATAAAAAAAATTTAGTAAAAATTGCAAGAAATGAAAATTATGCTGAAGATGTTGTTCCGCGCTTTTCTGACAAAGTTTTCAAACAACATTTTCGCATCAATCCAGATGTGTTTGAGATTCTATGCGGAGAAATACACAACCTAGAGGAGCACCAGTACGGTCCAGGCAGAAAATCGACGTTGATAGAGAAGCAGCTTATGATAACGTTGTGGTACTTGGGAGACCCAGAGTGTACGAGGTTTGCTTTTTTACTTGCTTTGCTATAAGAGCTTTAGTAACCATTTGCACATTGCAGATCAATTGCAGACAGGTTTGGCGTTTGTATTGCAAGTGTTTGGAGGATTGTGTCCAGTTATTGTGGCATCCTTATTCGCTTGAACCGATCCAATAACTACATAAGATGGCACACTGCAAGAACATCCGCACATGACAAAAACTCGCTTCCAAGGTATAACTCTAATATATATGTAGAAATACATAGACATAGATATGTACATATATATAGTTATGAAAACCTATTTTTTTCTCATTTAGGAATTATTGGTTCAATCGATGGATCGCATATAGCTATAAGATCTCCAATATTTTCACATGATTCCTACATAAATAGAAAAGGATTTCATTCAGTTTTTCTCCAAGGCATTTGCAATGAGAAAATGGATTTTTTGTACAGTTACACCGGTGAGGCTGGATCTATCCACGATGCAATTCTGAGAAGATCTGGCTGTTTCTGAGAAGATCTGGCTTAATAAATAAAGTCGACTCAGGTAAGCTTGAGTTCAATTGTTTATTGCTGATGTATGTGCTTCAATTATATATTTTAGGTTACTTTACTCTAAGTGAAGATCACCATTTATTAGGAGGCTCAGCGTATCCCCTTGGTTGGTTACGCCCTACAAAGCCAATGGCCACTTGGGGGATGAGCAAAAAAATTTCAACACAATACATTCCAAGTGCCGAGTGACCATTGAACATGCCTTTGGCTTGCTAAAAGGAAGATTTCGAAGGCTCTTGTATATTGATTCCCTCAAGCCTACGTCAATTGTGAAATACATAATGGGATCATGTATTTTGCACAATATATGTCTGCAGAGTAATGATATGGAAAAAGATTTTATTATAGACGAGGACAGCGAAGACGATGATGCTGACTTCAGTCCTGAAGCAGACGATATGCAGTCAGGGCACTCGAAAAGGGAAAGTCTGTTACATTCATTGTGCTTATAAAATTGTAACAGCTTTTACAAATAAAATAAAAAAAAGCGATATAGCGACTTCTTTGCGAAAAATTATTTAAAGCTTCACAAAAAGGAGTGAATCCAGGTAGGTATACCCCAAGTTGGTTGAATATCACTCCTCATTTGTGCGCTCCTCACTTGAGATGTTTAATTTAAGACTGTAGAGGCTGTAAGACTGCAGATCGAAGACTCTTTTGGGAACAGCGTTCCTGTTCTTCTCATGAGTGAAATTTTTACTTTTCTTTTTGCAGTACTACAAAAATATGCCAACGGGGATGGAACTAAATATCCTCCGAACAGTTAAAATACAGAATATCTTCCGAGCCCATCAAAATAAATTCTTCCGCATTAGAGTAGATAATATTTACTAACTCAAGCCTTTGTCGATTAAAAAAAAATCAAAAAACAATTGTTTCGATAAATAAACATTTATTATCTAAAGCTTAATAACTATAAGTCTCAGAAATATTAGGCCATCGAAAGAAGAGTTCTTTGAACTTATTGAACTTAGTAGATAAAGGTAAATTAACATGAACAGAACTTATAATCTAAGAGCCAACTTGCTCAAAAAACAAAAAATAGATAAAAAAAAACAAAAAAAAAAAGAAATTCAGTATGCTGGATGTATCTAGGCTTTTTTTCTTTTCTTTTTTCTTTATCTTGTCCACCATTTGCTAAAAAATTTCCAAAAATCTTTCGGTGGCCCTCATTTTTTCCTTGTGACGCCTTTCAGCCGCATTATCTCCGGCGCTTAATTTGCGCCTTCTTTTGCGCAAATTAGTGCAAAATGGTCTGTTGTTCTCGAGAACATCAGACTCGAGGTTCTCTCGAAGCGCAGGATCGTTTGAACCACTCTGCACAATAAAAGCGTCCTCTGATAAGAGTACGGCTGGAGGACTTATTTCTGGCGCTTTGAACAGAATATCGTTGATGAGATCATAGTACTCCCAAAACTTTCGAGACTGTCCTGTGGTCTGATTGTCATCTTTTACTTTTTTGTATGTTCTTTTCAGTCCTTTCCATTTTGAGTCCATTTGCTCAAATGTTAAATTGGAATCAAAAACACCGTTAAGTTCATCAGCTATTTTTTGATACGTGTTTTTCTGTACACCATTTTGCAATCGCTGGTAACATTCCTTAATTAGTTCAATTAGCTTAAGAACCATGTTTCTGTTCCATTTAAATCCAATAATAAAATGCTATCAATGGTTTTTCACTTAATATTCATTAAATTATTTTACCTTCAAAGCTAGAACAACAAGCCTCGTCCGCCATTTTGATTGTTTAAGATTTTTCCTCACCACTCATCTGTCATTTCGCTGTACTCAGCAATTAGCTCAGAATGCTCGGTCTAATTATTCAGAGCACATTGAGCGCGCTCTGAGCACGCTTTGAGCGAAAAAAGAAACACTAAGCTAAAGCTCTGATTATTCTGAGCATAAAAGGAAAAACAATTTTTTTTTGACAGTTCGAGCTCTGCTCCGAGCGAAAAAAAGAAAAACGCCCTAACATGATCTATCTGTCAGGGGCCATGCTGCATGCATATACATGGAAGTGTTATGGAAAATCGTATGAAATTTGAACTAAATCAAAAATGTAAATTTTTCTATCACAACGTCATATTTTCATTTGTCGTCTTTACCCCAAATTAATTGGGGTAATTAATTGGTAATTAATTGGGTTAAATTAATAATGAAATCGAGATATATGTTTATGTGACCTTCTATTTCTTTTTGTACAAAAAAAAAATACAAAATTAAAAAGTTTAAATCAGAAAATCAGATAGGGGGGAGAGGAGAGTCTCCCCTATCTGTTATCATAATGTATTGATAAAATTGTAGAAAACAGGTAGCCTTTTTTCCAGCTTATCGCTAATGGCCGGCAGCTTGCTTTAAAGTTTTTTTTAATTCTTTGCTTAAAATTCTTGCTCAAAAATGTTTCGTTTAATACAACCCCAAATCATACAAACCATTAAAGAAAACTGTTTCTGTTATACAAGCCCAACCTTAGTATGTATAATGTAGGCAAAAATACACATTTGGAACGGAAAATGGCGGTTTTTTGCAGATGGACATTAGATCTGACAGTTCGATCGCCACTTCTAAGTCTGCACGAAGACTTTTAACATCAGTGCTATATGCTTTGGCTGGGGCTCAAAAATCATATTTTAGTGGCAACCACACCATCGCCGAAATCAAACGAAGATAAGCTAGCCAACCGCTTCGTTTTCGGTTTAAGAAGGTAATTGAGGTAATTAAGTAGCAGGGCTCTCTTACTTTATTTACCTCTTTTGAAAAGGTAAAATTTAAAAACCCCACGTCGAAGCTAACATTATTTTGTCAAGAGTTTTTCCGCCTCAAAATGGAAAAAGGAAAACTGAATTCGTTAATATCATCCATTCTTATTATTCAAGAACATCTTAGAAAATCCCAGAAGATGTCATAAAAGACATAAAAAACAGGTGAACACAAATCTGTCAAACCCAGTCGGTAAAATCTTAAACGATTTTTTGATCCAAATGAATCATCAAACCATTTAACTGCTTCTTAAATAAACATACGTCTTTACTGTCATTTAAGAAGTTTATGTTCTCCGATATGAGGAAGATGCTAAATCACATTTCGTCCATAAAAATGTACATCATCTGAAATGACGACTCACAACCATCCGATAAGGACTCATCACATAGGTCCTTAATTTTACGGCCTCCATGCTCGATAACTGACTGAAGCACTCACATATGCGACAACAAATCCAGGCCTGCATATAACAAATATCCACCCGAATCAAAGGCAAACCAAAGTGCCATTTGGAACAGGACCACACCACAACAAAAGGAGCATTCGCAGCACCCACGAGTGCAATCGCCTTGTATACGGTACGTTGCTACACGACACAAAATCATCACCATTACCTTGGTATCCGCTTGTTATACGACCTGGTGTTCTGTTTTGTCCTGCCATCCTTTTTCACGTACCTAATCCACTTTTAAGGATAATAAAAAGTTCACATTTCCATCCGATTTTATTGCAAATGAATAGGACATTCGGTTCCGTCTCATAGAAAATGTTCTCTTGTTGGTGTAAGGATATAAATGGCTGAATTCGCAATTATTGGTGAGCGTGTGAATGGAAAAGAGACTTTTCTTTTATGTTCAGGTATCTGTGTATATTGAGAAATGGAAAGTAATTGCACCTACACTACTTTGAGGACACAAGTGTTCCGTTCAAGGATTATTTCCCAGGATATCGATCATAATAATCGTTATTGGCGGGAATAGTTTTCTTTGTGAACAGTTACATTGTCACTCCTGTTATTTTCTGCTAAAAAAGTAGTAACTGACAAGTGAGTACATGAAAATGTGACAGACTTCAAATTGCAGAGTCGTATTATTTCGTTACCTAGACCTACTCGCCAACATATGTCAACAGGATGGTTCACTTTTGTGTTTTAAGTCTCTCATGGTTTGTAGTGTGATGTAAAATACACGGAAATCCTTCTTCCGATAACACGTACTCGTCGAGCTCTGGGAGTGATAATTACATTGAACGAACAGAAAAGTTTATTTTTATTGTTTCCCAACGCAACATCAAACAACCTTATGGAAAGGATATCCTGTGCGCTACATTAGGGAGAGTATGGACGCGTGATGGCAGAAGAATTAAATTCCCATGTGGACAGTTTTCCGCATAGTTTATCACAAATTAATTGTTTATTAATGGGACACATTTGGTAGATACAGCGAAAATATGTTATAGATTTTTTCTGTTTGTTTTTATCAAGAGGGAACGATAAATCACTATACGACTTCGTGATCGATGGTGGGAAAATTTAAATTCGAAGATAACAGCAGAATTTCAAAAATACTTAATACATCGATCAGAGGACAACCGACCAAAAAGGTATTTTTATTCATAAATGCTTTGTGACACGATACATATTGTATAGAATTTTTGCCTAGGGTTCGTCGAATAAACACTTTGGACAACTTCAAATAACAATTAATTCAACTACACCACTTAGGGTGGGTTTTTCAGTATTGAGTTAAGCGCAGCTTAAACCAAGATCTGTTAGTCCCGGAACAAAACGAATCTAGAGTCAACTTAGGGAGCAGTTTTTCAGCGCAGAAGTTGTCAAAGTTGTCAGTAAAGTTGTCAAAATCTTCAACTCTCGAAATTATTGACTCTCATTTTTCATTTTCATTTTCAGACGTAATTTTTCACAGAAATGCACAAAAGCATTGTCATTTCACGAATAAAAAACATTTAAAGAAGTTCATACTGTTCATGCGGGACCAGAGTTGATTCGGGATTATTTCACCAAATTTGGCGAGTTAAGCCAAGATTGATTCCGAATCAATATTCACTGAAAAATTCATGATGATCTCGCACTGAAAAACTGGCCCTTCACTTAATTTGAACTCAATCACTTTTTACTTTATGTCTCGATTATCACAAATCAAGGGTTTTAAAACAGCTGTGTCATCCGCGCGTTTATACAAATTCACCAACTTCTCAGCTACTTCTCCGAGAGGAGCGATCGATTCTTCGATGGTTTGGACACATTGTTCGCATGCCCCCTGACAGACTTCCTAGACAGGTCATGCTTGCCGAGATGGAAGCTCGTGGCCCCTCTGGTAGGCCAAGAAACAGAACAGGTGGTGGGATCAGGTAAAGAACCTCTCTGAGTCCCGCCTGGGGAATGTGCCGGAGTATCTTGAGTTGGTGGCGGAGGATCGAGAACGATGGAAAGACCATTTAGCCATTCTCTCTCCGCGACCCTTTTAAAGCAATAAGCGGCATTCGAAAATGATCATGATGATGATGACCAACTTCTTTAAATTTCCCCTTTGGTGATTTCCCATTTGTAATTTTCCATTGGAGCAATGGAGGGAAAATTTCGATACTCGAATATTAGTTTACTGTCAGTTCACTGAGTCTGTAGAGTAAATCGATTAGTGAATTCAGCTACTCCTGCATGTCTTTCACGTCTTGCCGCCACATCCCATTGCTCCCCTCTTAGTTTCATTCGGTTTGAACAAGAACACCATCACTCCTTCCTTAGATTTTCGCTCTTGGTTCTTGCTTTTAATAGTTTTAGGATTTACCGCGTAATAATAAATTATGAGTGCACACCGGTGACCCCGCTGACCTGACATTCGGGGTGAGTACAGTTTCCACTCATTATTAGTACACAGTAAATCCCAAAACCATTACAAGTGATGACATCATCAAAACTCATATAACTTCTTGGTAGGACCCTCCTAGTTCTGCACCAGCTTGAACGATTTGCCCTTTCTACGAGGGGGATGTAGAGCCACACTAGATCTTTCACGATCTCCCACGAATTTTGTTGGGCCCTTACTCTCGCATCATATCTGATCTTTATGCGGTATGTTTCATCGCGTTCGCTGGTGAATGCTGTTAACACTTTTTCTAAGATCCACCACGTTGTCCTCTTCGCATGTTGGGTCTTCAATAGGGAATCCGAATTTCAGCTTATTAGGTGCCTGGCACTTCGTGTAAATAAAACTTCTCACGGATAGTATCCACCTGTACTATGAATCGCATTTCGGTAGGCTATTAGAAATAATGGTATAAAGGAATTAAGAAATAAGGGTAGTATTAATAAGTATCGCCGATCCCAACCCAGTTGATTCTCGTCCATGACATTGGAAATATGTTTTTTTTAGGGTTTTGTTAAAGCCATTCACCATTCCATCTGATAGCGAGTTAAAGGGCGTTCTACCCGTCTTCTGAATATCGATTGATGCGCATACTTCCAAAAACAACTTTAATTCTAAGCCTCGTGAAGATTCGTGGCACACCAAACTTACACATCCAATGGTATATCTGGTCGACAACGGGTGTAGCTTCCAAATTTGGGAACCCAAATACCTACCTCCAGGCCACTTTCCGAAGTAGTCGGCAATTACAAGGATCTAACGATTGCCGTTTTCAGTTTCCGGAAACGGGTTTTACTGGTGTATTTTTACAGATCCTTTCCAGAGTCTTTTTGATTCCCATGTGACCACCAGATACTCCATCGAGCATTTCCAGTCGAATATATTGAAGTTTTCACCGTAATAATACAAGCTTCTTCTTCAAGGGTATTCTATCCGGCATTGCCCGCATCTTTTCCACAGAACACCATATTGTACACCACTGCTTCCCAGTATGCCCTTAGGGTGAACTTCTGTCAGATATATCTCTTGCATTCGGATTCCTTATGGGTTTCCTCTATGTGTATTGGCTCGATCGGGATCCTCTTGCTATGTGCATAAAGCAGTTCTTTATTGCACTCCAGCCTTTTGCAGGCTTAGCGCACTTATTGTCTGGAGAGAAATGTTTTCGTCCTCTTTCGTATGCAGTTTTTGCGATTGGGCTAACATGATTCCGGCATATTGCTTCCTCGTAGCAGAGCAGTATTCTTCGATTCATCATCTTGCTAATACCCTTTCAGGATTTTTTAACTGAATCAACTATCTAAAAACTGAATGATTAGTAGGCAAGATAAACCTTTGGTCGTAGATACAGGTACCTCCCCCTGCTCATCGTACATCTAAGACACAGCTTACATCGACATAACTAGCATATGTATCCAATAAATGTCTTGCTAGGGGCGTGGTACTCTAATATTGGATGTTGAAAGCTTCTTTCGCTATTTTTATTGACTTCCCTTCTCAGCCAGCTGGTGCAGGCACTTTGCGATCCTGTCAAGATCCTTCACGAGACTCCTGTAATACGTGCCGAGATCGACAACGTTTTTTCAGCCTGTGTTGGTCTTCTAACAAATTTCTTATGGCTCCGGACCGGATCCGTCATTCAATCCGTCGTTCAAGTCATTTTTATATCAGTAAAACCTCAAACAGAATATCGTTCGAAACTCTCGTTTGAACCTTCTCGTTTTTCCTGCCTCTACTTTTCGACACGTGCAACTAACCGTAGAACTATGATAGGTTACATTGCTTAGGTTGCTCTTTTCCGTTTGTTTAATACAATTCGATCAGGAATGAAAAACGAAAATAGCCAGTCGGTGTGTAAAAGTAGGTCGTTTTATTTTGTTGTTCCTAAAATCGTTTTGATTTTTAAACGAAGTCTAAAGTCTTTGAAACTTTGGACAACCGACGGGTACTTGAATTGAATTTAGGTTCGTTGCCGAAGCTGCTTCTCGTGATTTTGCCAAAATCACTTTTTCTCTAAGCACAAGAAATTAAAATAACATTCCTTATTATCAAAACTCGAATTTGGTTGAAGGTGGGTCAGTAGGGGACCTTCCTGGTGTGTCTAAGTCGTGTAATCACTAATAAATATTTGTCAATGCATTGACATGAAATGCCCAACATGCACTTCCTTTAACATTTAAGTAACATTTCGATAAATATTGACAAGTTGAGTAAGCGTATCCAATCACTAACGCATTGACGTATTGCAGTGGTGGTACTTTTGAACATTTTGACGTTGTCGATGCTCTGAAATGTTCCGATAACTGTTAACCTTGACTTTTTGACTCAATGATTTACATGCATCGCAATGATTATTATTTTCCAAAATTTGTATCTAGTATTTTTTATTTCTTTTGTTTTTTTTTTTTAACTCATTAAAACAACTGATTAACGAAATTTAAATGTAATCACGTTTCCCTGCTTGGTTGTGGTTTTGTCTGCCATCTTCTACGCCAAGTGGTGTCAAGTGGCTTGTCTTCCAAAGGAGCGCGCTGTGCGCCTATTTCATTAGTTGTCCAATAGGACGTTTTAAGTGCTCTGCATAACAGTGCTCGCACGTATAAGTACCTTAAAGTACTCGTGGACGTGCTGAGGAATTTAACAACAAAAAAAAATCACTATCCTTGCCTTCGTGTCATCATGCTCTGAAGTGGTGATGAGATGAGATGAGATGCACCGGCCGGCGGGCGGCGCAGAACCAACTTTGCGTTGGCACACTGAAGTTTGCATATTTGAAAAGTTTAAAACTGCAATTTGGACACAAGCTCAGGTGTCGGTGGCGGTGGATTTATGTGTGGTGTTGGGCTTTTGCAGCGTTAAAAAGGTCATTGGTGATGGAAATTGTGTGCAAGGCACGTTTCTCACCTGTTCGAGTTGCGTTGATTATTTTTTTTTTTGCCAAACTTGAGTGACAAAACCATTGCAAGCGATTGATGAAAGAAGTTTAAGTATAGTCTGAGTGGACATTTGATGGATTTGCATGGGTGTGGCGAAGTTGTTTAAAAGCAATAATAAGTTTTATCATACTACCGATTCGTCATCATGATAATAGATACCTACTAGGGTTAAAATTTATGCTCGGTGGTATAAGACAAGAGGTGAGGAGAACTCGTTATCTATGGAGTTGGAGTGTGATGGTCAAGGAGTCGCACAGCAACTACTCTGCCTCTTTTTGGAGAATGCTTTTTGAAGAATGTGCTTTTTTAGAAACATTATTTTTTATAAACTTATGATTAATGGATTTATTATGAGGTACATTTAAATTGCGTAAGAACGTAATATCGGGACATAACAATGGGAAGGAAATAAATGAAAGAAGAATTTTTTAAGTATGGTTTTTCTACCTTTTTTTACTTACCCCTAACAAATTCGCACTGCCTCTAGGTAGCCTTATAATTTTCCCCACTCACTAAATTGACATCAGCATCAGCAATCAGGTACAGCACAACCAATTATTATGTGTGATATTACCTGAAGGCCCAGAAAAAAAGGCTCCAAAAGTATTGCTTTATTGTATGATAATGTACGACCCTATTACTAAAATGAAATAAGGCCACGAAAAAAAGGCTTGCAGATGAAATGTTTTGCTTACACTTCATTTTCCACCCATCCCAAATCTACGTTTCAAAATCTGTTGATAGTAAACTTACACCGTTTTTGTTATCTCGATTTTAAAAGAAGATGTGTAACTCTTTTAACCATCTTAGCCATCGAACTTTCGAGCTACCGAGGGATCGCGAAGAGCAGAGTATATCCATATCCATAATCTTTACAGCAATAGTATTGGTAAAGGATGCAGCCTTATATCACGCCGCTTTGCAACGTATGGAGCCCGAGTTGTTGACGTACTGAAACATTTAAAGCGGTCGGTCCAAAAAAAGAGAAAAGGACCTTTTATGGTATCACTATTGTTTTAGCAATTGCTAGAGCAATTGTTATAGCACAATTAAAGGTTTAATTAAAGTTTCATAGGAAAATGGATTAAATGCTTTTCGATATTTGTACTACAAGAACTACAAAACCTAATTTAAAGTTAAGAAGATACTGAACTTTAATGAAAATATTCAATTTTTTTTTTTAAATTTTGAAAAATAAAGAGTTGAAATGAGATGACGTTTTTAAAAGTGTTTGAAACCATAACTTTTGAACCGCTTAGTATACAAAGCCAGCTTTGAACACACGTATAAAGCAACTCAGCTTACCAAGTGTTTAAGTCATAGTTTTCAGAAAAAGTTTTAATACTGCCGTTTTAACGCGCAAAACTAAAAAATTACCCAATATAGGAAACACTTAACTCCACTTAAAAAAAGTATATAACAGAATGTAAAATATATTACATTATTCTAATTATTATAATTTTTAATAATGATAAGCAAATAGAATTTTACACAAACTGCATAACATGTAAGATAAGCTTAACCTACAACAAAAGCTGACGGTCTTCATACTTCATCATCATCATCATTTTCTAATGCCGCTTATCCTTTAAAAGGGTCGCGGCTCGCGGAGCTAGGGTAGCTAAATGGTCTTTCCATCGTTGTCGATCCTCCACCACCAACTCAAGAGACTCTCTGAGTCCCGCCGGCGCAATCCCCTGGCGGGACTCAGAGAGGTTATTTACCTGATCCTACCACCTGTTTCTTGGCCTACCAGGGGGTTGGCGCGCTCGCATCTCGGCTAGCACGACCTGTCTTTCGTTCATTACCCAAAATTCGTGACCATAGATGAGGGTCAGAACGAACACTGAATTAAAAACTGAGATCTTTGCTTTCACTCCAAGCTCAGCTTTCCTGATGACCGGCCGGCGCAGTTCCTTTACTATTGCTCCAGCCTGGCCAATTCTACAGGACAACTCAGTATCACTCCTCCCATCTTTCGTGAAAAAGACCCCGAGATACTTAAACTTCTCCACCTGTTTTAATGGAACTCCATTTATTTGTGTGCAGGGTCCACTGCACAGGAGTTCGGGAAACAACCATCACTTTCGATTTGTTCACGTTTACTTTCATCCCAGCATCACCACAGATGGCTGCAAACCTATCCAGTGCTCGTTGAAGTTCCTCTTTGGATGATGCAAGGATGGCCAAATCATCTGCGAAAAGCAGATGGCTCATCCTGATGCCAGCCAATTTGAAACATTGCTCGCCAAGACTGCGCTTCACCATCCAGTCCATATATGCTATGAAAAGGAGCGGCGACAGAACACAGCCCTAGCGAAGTACAACGCGCACATCAAAAGGACGGGATTTGACGCCATTTATCCGTACACAGCTTCTGCAGTTTCCATACAATAACTAGATGGCTCTCAGAAGAGGCCTACTCAGCGCATAGTCCTGCAAAACTCTCCACAGTGTATCCCGAGGGACTCGGTCATACGCCTTTTGCAGATCTACAAAACACGCATAGACCGGTTTGGCATATTCCCAGGCCTTCTCAAGAATAACCTTCAGAGTAAAAAGCTGGTCGGTTGTGCCTCTGCCAGGCCGAAAGCCGCACTGTTCTTCCCATAACAAAGGCTGGATTACAGCTCTGGAACGCGTTTCCAACACCTTCGGGAATGCTTTTCCCGGAAGACTCAAGAGAGATATGCCCCTATAGTTGTCGCAATAGGGGTCTCCTGTTCCCTTTTTCGAAAATGGGCACTATAGCTCCCGTTTGCCAATCGCTAGGTGCTTTCCCGCTATCCCAGGCCACCTTAATGACACGTGTTAGCCATTTAGCACGCTCTTCACCCATTGGCTTGAGCATTTCTGGCCGGATTTCATCAACTCCAACAGACTTGCCAACTTTTAGCGATTTAATCGCTTTAGTGACTTCGTCTACTGTGGGACTATTCTCCGCCCTTATCTCGTCAGCAGTGGGAACGCCATCTTCAGTGCCCTGTTGGGGGTTGAGCAACTCCAAAAAGTGCTCTCTCCATCTACGCAAGACATCGCTCTTATTTGAAAGAAGTGTACCGTTCTTGGATTTAACCCCTTGTATGATATTCGACTTCCTTCCTCTGAGCCGGCGAATGGTCTGCCAAAATATCTTGTTTGCAGATCTGTAATCGTGCTTCACTTCTCGGCGAACTTTTTCCATGACTGTTCCTTGGCTGTTCTGACTGTCAGATTCGAAGTCCTTCGCGCCTCATTGTACCGGGCTCGAGAAGTTGAGTTTCTTCATTGGATCCACGCAATGTAGGCTCTCTTCTTCTCCCTGATGGCTTCTTGAACTCCAGGCGTTTTAAACCAAGCATTTCTTTTCTCACCACCAGCCGCTACCCCAAGCCGCTTCACTCCACAAACATTTCCTGCAAAGGTAATGATTGCCGATAAAAACAGCTGCCATTCCTCCTCTACATTCTAAAGGTCAGTTGGAATTTGTTCAAACTTCTCCGAAACATGCTGTGCAAAGCGCTGCCTGAAATCAGAGTCAGCATCCTGCAACCTTTTCCACCGTATGCGGGTCACCAGCCTTGGTTTTTGCCTGGGTGGCAAAGGAATACGGTCACTGAAAAACAATTTACACAGCACTAAGTGGTGATCAGTTGACAACTCAGCTGCCCTGAAAATTCGAACATCACAAATAATTCTTTGAACACACGATGGTACAACAAAGAAATCAATCAGTGACTTCTGATTTTAACTGTGCTTGTACCATGTGTATTTGTGAATGTCTTTGTGTGGGAAAAAGGTGTTCATGATGGACAAGCCATATGCACAGCAAAAGTCCAACAACTTTCCTCCGTTCCTGTTTTGATCCGGGTCATCGTGCCTCCCGATCACACTCCTCAAAGTACTGTCGGCCGTACCCACATGTGCATTGAAGTCACCCATCAGGAGAAAGAAGTCCATTTCTGCCACTCTGTCCAGGGCAGCATCAACTTCGTTCAAAAAGGATTCATACTCTTACTCTCGATTCGGTACATAAACCTGAACCAGAGCCAGAGTCGATCGTTCAAGCTTAAGCTTTAAGATCAGAATCCTTCCCCCAACGGAATGACATCGAATACATTTTCTGACAACCGGGGGCTTGTGAGTATCCCCACACCCGCCTGTGCAGTCATGTGATTTGGGACGCCAGTCCAGAAGAGCTTCCACCCATCATCGAAGTCTTTGGTTCCAGAAGTTCAAGTTCCTTCCTCGTTAGCGACGAGACATTCCACGTGCCAATTTTGAGTTGGTGCCGTTGTCGATTTGTAGAGTTTCCACCTAAGCCCTCATTTTGACTTGGCGCTGTCCCCCTCCGACCCCCGTAATGGATAGCGGCACCATTGACGGGCTCTTCATATTTGACGGTCTTTTTTTTTCTTTAAGCGTTTGATCGCCCCAACATTTGGTTTAAACCAATGTCAAAGTGCTACAGTGTGTACGCAGAAGTTACAGTGCTGATGGCATAGTTACTTTTTGACATTTTATAAGTAACGCAAACTTCGAAAAAGGGGGTGGTATAACCGCCCCTTATCAAAAATAAACTATTAATAATAAGATATTTCCACAGATATTTCCAAGTTACACTTAAATGTACGTAAAAATGTAATTTGTTGGTTCAAATTCAATATTTTTGAAAAATCGACCCCTAAAAGGGGGCGTGGCTAAAAACTTTATACAAACAAAATCTGGACTGAAGTCTCGTTTGCCTAACCTGCTACTTTTTTTGTTTCATGCTTTCCTAAAACTTTGCTTGCAAACTTCACACTCGCCTTCACGGACATTGCAACCACGAAATAATCCGAACTCTGGATCAGACAAATCTTGCACGCCGACTACAACGAACAAGGCCGTTGGATCTAGCGTCGTAAGAGGAAACCGCACATAATGACGGTATTGCAGGTGCTTTCGTTGGAAGGTAGCCTGCCAAAAGCGATTACTATACAGAAGCATGAACTACTTGTTAAGGAAACTTAGTCGTAGTCTTACAAAGATTGGGAGGTTTTTTAGTGAGTAAGAATCTCACACTACTATGAGTACGCGTGTTCGATTCTCATAGTGCCTATGAAGGTTTTTACCTACCCACGGAAAAAAAAAAAAAAATGCTTTCCTAAATTAGGCTCAAGGCCAGTCGAAATTAAGTTTTTCTGGAAAATTTTAGGTTTTTCTTCAATTCTGCCTTCAAATGTGGGCGTGGAACTAAGCGTTTTTTACATAAAATATTAAGCAAATTTTTTTCAATTTCGAGCAAAAATATTGAGTAAAATGCATTTGAAAATTTACCCTCAAAATAGATGCCACGCCCACTAGAGGAGGTTTACCAATTAAATTTGTCCTTTTTGTGTCTTACATTCATTAGGAGATGCTAAATGCCAAATTTCAGCCTCTTATAACGTCTAACAGTTTCGAAAACTCTGGAGGTAGTTGCACATTTAGACCGATTGTGGGCGTGTCTTTGGGCGGATTTCAAAAATTTTTACACTTGTACTGCTTCGCATGACGTGAACCTTACGTACGAAGATTCAGCACCCTAGCTCAAAATTCAAGGCCTTAAAACATGTGACATACAGACGGACTCACGGACGGACATGGCTCATTCGATTCAGAATTCGGTCTCGACCATATGCCCTTAAGGTCTTGGGGGTCTATCATTATTATTTCACCGTGTTACAAACTATGTGACAAACTTAATATACCTCCTATCCTATGGGATGGGGTATAAAAAGTATTTTTATGATTTTTTAGACTTTGTACTTGATACCTACCTACTTCGGCTACCTTTTGGCAAACCCGTAAGTAGGATGACGAAGTACGAATCATTGTAGATACCAAATGAGCTTTTATTCAAATAATATATTTACAGCGAGATTCCGAAATTAGCATTAAAAAGCGTGAAAATATTTTTTAACGCTTCACTGGGAATTTTTCTTAATTTTTTTACTACCTCTTTTGCCTCACTGTTACATGACGCAACTGATTTCGAAAAAGATTGGAATTCAGTTGAAAAATGCTCTAATAAAATGACCTGTACTCGAACCAGTGAATTTATAATCAAATAATTTTTCGTCATTCTTAGAATAACGAAATCAATTTCAAAGTTGCATCCTAAGTCAAAACGCAAAAACTCGTCTTCTCGAGCGCATTTCTAAGCTTAACCTGACACGAGAAGATTTAAGTGAAAGCAAATCTGTATCTGTCCGGTTATGGGCATCTCTATCTGGTTTTTCGCATCTTTAAGCTGCTTTCTCGACGTTGATTTTAGTATTATCTCCCCATGAATGGTATAGGAAGTTTGATTGAATTTCATGCAACCCAGTAACCAGATAAATTTCTTTTGCGCTCTCAATGAAAGCAAAAGTTTTGTTTGATTACTGAATTATGACGGGCAGTTTATGGGTTTTCATATTTAGCATTTTAATAGATCGTGTTTGTTGTCTGTGACGTAAGAAATGAGTTGGATCAAATGGTTATGGTAATTTGGTTTTTTTTTGTGAAACGGTTTAACGTGCTCACGAAGAATAGCCAGAAAAGGTTGGTAACTTCGGATTACATTTGCAGATGAGTTTATCATTTTGCCACCGTTTTTTTTTTTTGCAGTTGTAATATTTACCATAATTAAGCCGTTGATGATGGGAAAGTTCACGTGGAAGACATTTGATGCTTTGAGGTTTTTTTTTAGAAATTTTTTATCTAAAAAAAATCGCAACACTTGGGCATTACAAGGAATATAATTAAAGGGCAATGATGAAATGGCATGAAGTTATGACAACATGTAATGAAAGAAGAATTGCGAAAAGAAACTTCCAGACATACATCGAGGCTTAAGAAAGAATTATTGCTCCGACTGTAAAGCGATATTATCGTAAAAAAATTAAACTCCAACGCGATGCTGTTGAAAAGAACAGCTGCAAAGCATTACACGTACTGATAATGCACAGCCCTTTTTATAAAGTAGCTTTTATGAATAATCTTCGAAATTGTTCGGAAATCTGGATAGATGATTTGAAAAATTGCGTTTACGAAGGGACATCGAAGATAAGTGGATTGCTCTCACGAATACGCTCACCAGGAACAGCTACCGAATTATTATTGATTATATCCTGGAAGACAAACAACGGGATCATGATGCCATGGTGAACCCCATCGATATGAGGTTTGGAGACGACCTGGCGACGAAACTTGCTGCATGTAGTTTACACCGAAGCCCTCAGATGAGAGGTGATACTCTACAAACAAGCAAGCTTATATCGATTTGTCTTATCCCAACACCAGCAGGGGAATCATTATAGAGTCTGCAACCGACGCGTGCACAAATGCCATCGCAGGCGGAAAACTGAAAATGGTTGTATAAATTGTAGGCATTTGCCACGACCATAGAAGTAGCAGATCAAGCTTCGTTAGGAAGCCATCGCAACAGGGGTATGGCTACGCAAGAGGACTCATATCAGTGCATGGAAATTGAAAGACAAAGCATGAACAACGTTTGAGGACAATTCAGATGCTGGAGTTGCAACAAGTTGGGACACCTACAGCGACAATGCAGAGCTCCACCTAGACAAGTGAACTGCCCACATTCTGCTAGGAGAAAGCAAAATGCCGAATGTTCTGGCATAGATGGTGTTCTACCTGCTGGACACTCTTCGCAAACAAAATGATGTATAACAAGGGTGTGCCAGTGGAGACAGACAAGGTATCACAGCCTCTATCTCATCGGAAGAGACCTTGTTCAAAGGTCCTGACTACAAAACACTAAGTACTACAGAAAGAAACGAAAACGCATAACGTGAGTACCTGCTTTGGTGGCTAAGTCTCACGGTGGGCAATTCCAGATGGTAAAAATTAGCGTTTACCCACCCCAAGATGTGCTATACAGCACAAGAAATCACCCTTCTTGTTAAAACGAGACCTATCGAACACCTCTTCAGGTCTAGAATCGCAGAAGCCCAAAGGCAGGACTACTAGACCCGGAAATGTTCCCACGATTTTGGGTAACCACAGCCAGCATGAAGCTCCCACTAGGGGGCCTACCACTTTTAGGAGGAAGTGAACCAGGCCGCAGACAGATCACAACCGACCTGGCTCATGGGCACTGTGCCTCGCATGGTATCAGAATAAAGCCTTCGGTCGAGCTTCGCAACCCGAAGGCTACTAACAGATGGACAGCCTTAACTGTTGTCCGGCAGCTATACAACGTACAAACATTGTTTGCAAAAGAAGAAAAGGTCGAAGGTATTTTTGTCAAATATGCAAAACAAAATTATTCTTACATCGAGCCAATCTCTTCTTGAAATGGATCATTCGAGAAGTCCAATGCAAGATATATCGGTCACAGAAGTCCTGCCTCAAAGGTATACTAGGCGCAGTGGGACTCTCTCCACGGTAAAGATGGTGTTCTGCTGAGAAGGTGGAAAACGCGGACAGAAGATGCTTCAAGATGTAGCTTAAAGTTCCGAAAGCTACGGAAAATTGACTATAGAGTATCTTCCGTGCACTTGGTGCGCTTGGGTGCATTATCGAAAAGATCGCCGTCGACAACGCGGGCCCGTTTCTGGAAACTGATAGCGGTAATCGTTACATCCTTGTAGTTAGCGACTCAACAAGAGGCCTGAGGCTTTTGCGATGCCAAAGCAAAAAACGTTGTCGACCACTAGGTCCACTATCTAGTGGACCACACTTGAAGTCGAAGATATTCGAGGAATTACGCGCATCGTTCAGACTACAGAAAATATGGATCAAAACACTCACCACAATCGGATGGAATGGTGGAACGATTAGACAAGACCTTGAAGGAGAATCTTTCCAAAGTCGTGGAGGAGAAACAACGGAGTGGGGATTGGCGAATTACTTTATTTCTGTTGGCCTGCTGGAATTGTGTGAGCCGTGATTAGTATGTCCGACTACTGTGCTCGAAATTCCGTGGGTGAGTCCTGACCGGGGCAACAGAAGTTCATGGTCCTACTTCCACGAGGGTCTGATAAACCCTCCAAAATAATTTAGGATGACCTTACGTGTGGATAAACCCCTGAAAACGACAACAGCATGAAAGGTCGTGAGTGGTCAGGCGACGGCTCTCTGAGCTGAAATGGCCAGTTAGCGTTTTCTACCGGAATACGATTCAAAGTTCAAATATATATAGTCCTTTTGGGTTCCATTTAGGTGAACTGCCAGACTACCCAGTGAGCTGGAATTCGGATTCTCCATTGAAGGATCTAAAATGCGAGGAGGGCTAATTGGTCGATCTTAGCGAAAGGATTAGCGAAACTTACTAGAGGACTAGACTTTTATAAGGCTCCCGACCCATGAAGGATCTCTACCTGGTTCATAGTAGGCATCCATCCTCTGCGATCCTGGGCACGCATGTACTCATGTATTGCCTAGACCAATTCCAGGCCCAGACCATCGCGAAGGCCACAGCTTGGTTATTAAAACGGAGGTTCGGCCTTCCTCGAGCCCGGAGGTTTCGAAGACCATCTTGGCTGAAGTGTTGTTGTTCACGCGCTCAATGTGTTCACATAGAGTTCACGGTTGTATCATCTTCTCCATTCGCCCTCTGTAAAACAGGACCGTAATTCCGCCTTAGAATTCACCAGAGTACCAGAAGCAATAAATAGATTGCGGGAAACCAGATACGATGCTAGATTAACAGTACCCAAATTTAGCGAGGTATTTTTCGTATCGCCTTACAACCCACATCGTAGACAAGGGTAATCCACTAAACATCCACTATTCTTCGGGAAAATACTCCAAGCCGATAATTTCAAAAAGTTCGAACAATCGAAAAAATCGATAAGGGTCGGCTGCTGAGACTTGGATGAAAAACGAGGTTATTACGCCTTTCCTTCTTTTATCACTAAGACGATTTAACTATATATTTTTTTGAAAACATAATGACAAACTTGGCTTTTGTAAGTTTTGCTATTGTAATTACATCGATATTAAGAAAAGGTTGTGGTAGACGAAATATTTTTTATGCAATAAATTCCTGAAACACATGCATATCTCGGAAACTGATATAGACAACTTCTCCTTGGGTGGGACAATTTTACAAATACGCAGTTGACAACTTGAAATTGAAATTAGAGATTGTCAAATTCCTTATTCAAAACTATGGTTTTTCTATCATCTAATAAAATGTCTTGATTGTCCATATTAAGTGCAATTATTTTCGACTTGTCAATTCCGTATTATACCTACGCTATTTTAATATGACGTGGAAAATTGATAGGTTAAAAAGAACAACAACAAGCAAAACCTAGCAACAATCAAGCAAAATATTTTGCATTTCGTGCAGAAATGTGTTTTATTTTTGTTTTTACTATTTAACATCTATGGTGAAAGAGGTGAAATGCAAAAAAAGGATTCACATCACGTTCAGCCACTCAAATTTGTGTTACGTGTCAGTGAGTGGTTTTTCAGGATAAAAGAAATGAACGAAAGCGGCAGCGCTGTACCATCACAAAAAAAAAACAGAGCAATACGCTGAAACTTATTTGGGTTTTGATACTTGGGGGATACTTTGGGTCTTGACCAACAATGTAAAGATGGATGAAAACTTCATGGAAAAATAGGCAAGGATCAGCAAGCTATTGTGGTTTTTGCTGCAGCAGGAAATACTGTTGCCACTTTTCCTGATGGATGTGCTGATTGGATTCTGTTTGACTTTTATTTTTGCAAATGATTGGGCCAAACGAATTGTAAAAGATGCGTTCACACTTTGCTGTGGCTATCAAATTGATAGACTTTACGAAATGTCTAAACTCGACACACCCAGCTCTTGATGGTTTGGGAAGGCTTTCCTTTGTAGACGAAAAAAGAAAGGTCATGTTAAACTATAAATTGTAAGTTTAGCAGCAGCAGACCATGTAAGACAAATGCAATTTAAACCAAACAAAACGTCCACAATCTGCACATTTTATGCTTAAAGTAAATTTCTCTACCCATTTCTTGTTTTAGTGTAAGACTTGGCATATTCTCTTGACTATATGACCGCAATTGATCAAATGCTTTGAACGTGGCGCATATACACAATCTACTTGTATATTCTCGAACCTTATTTAGGTACAACTGGTTAAGAAGCCTGTCTTACGGCAGCAAAAACGTCACTTGATTAAAAAAAAGAAACACTTTGTCCCCTGAGGATTTGAACTTGCGTCAGCGATGTGTGGGGCGAACGCCCTCGCAGGGACAATAATGATTTCCAACAATGCGCCTCGTCACTTAATTATTTTTCCTTCAAAATAAGGATTCTAGAAAATTTATCATCTGGTTCAATATGAATGGTGTTAGCTAGGTTCTGGGTCTTGTACGAGTCTAAATTATTCGTCAGTTGATTGAGACTTTCGAGCTTGAGGGTCGTATCATATGTACAATCAAATCAATCTAGAGGAAAATAAGCGAGCAAGAAATGAGTGTTAGGCAATTATCCTGCAATTTCACAGGGGCAGCAAAAGGTCCTTCTCCAACAGAGTCTCTCAAAACCTTCTACGAAGTCCTATGCAGCCAGCATCAAGTATTGATAACCGTGGCAACATTGCCAAAATGCCGCCTCTGAAGTGCTGGGTTTCACACGGCCACCACAACGAAACCCCTGATTTGACGATGAATGCCGGCAAGCACATGCAGCTTAACAGGAAGCATACAATGCGGCGCTGCACAGAAGGACTAGAGCTGCTCGCGAGCTCTACGAGCAGAGGAGGAGAGAGGAACACCGGCTTCTCCAAAGGAAAAAGAGAGAGCACGAGAGGCGCGCGGTTGAAGAGATAGAGAGATGTTACAACAGGAATGAGGCTAGAAACTTTTACCAAAGGATCAAAAGGTCCTGCCAAGGGTATAAACTTCGAACTGAAGCCTGTAAGGACTATCAAGGCAACATCGTTGTAGAATCGCAGTCGGTGCTGAGGATTTAGAAAGACCACTTCTGGAGACTGTATAACGGCGAGGAAGAACCAAATACCGTTGTCAAGCAGAACGAACCATGCAACCCGGGCGAAGACGTTACCGACGAAGCATACGAACGATACCGCCCACCCGACCTGGAGGAGGTGAAAGTAGCTGTGTCTAAGCTCAAGTGCAACAAAGCAGCCGGAGCAGACGGCCTAGCTGCCGAACTTCTTAAATCCGCTGGTGATGAGCTGGTTAGGAGTTTGCACCAGCTCATCTGCAAGATATGGTCAGAAAAAAGCATGCGCGAAGAATGGAACCTCAGCATTGTTTGCCCGATCCTGAAGAAAGGATACCCTCTGAGTTGTCAAGGTCTTTTCTGCTGTACTGTGTGAACGCCTGAAGCCGTTCGTCAACAATCTGATAGGCACATATCAGTGTGGCTTTAGGCCAGGAAAGTCCACAATCGATCAAATATTCACACTGCGGCAGATCTTGGAGAAAACCGAGGAATTCCAAATCGATACACACCACCTCTTCATCGATTTAAAGGCAGCGTATGACAGCATCTATAGAGATGAGTTATATAGCGCAATGTCTAGTTTTGGCATCCCTGCCACACTCGTCAGTCTGTGCAGGATGACGATGGAAAATTCACGCTGCTCCGTCAAGGTCGACAAAGACCTCACCGACCCCTTTGATATCAAAAGAGGATTTAGACAAGGCGACGCGCTGTCATGCGACTTCTTTAACATCATACTTGAGAGAATTGTGCAGAACTCTCGCGCCAACACCAGAGGTACTTTCTTTCAAAAGTCCGTTCAACTACTCGCATATGCAGACGACATTGACATACTCGGTAGAACAAAGCGTGATGTCAGTGAAGCCTTCGTGAGTATTGGGACGGAAGCGGCGAATATGGGTTTAGCAGTCAATGAGGGCAAAACCAAGCATATGCTCTCATCAAGAAAAGACACCCAACACCGACGTCTTATACAAAACATCACCATCGACAGCTATAACTTTGAGGTAGTTAGGGACTTTATCTACCTGTTTTCCGTTATCAATTCAGACAGCGACACCAGCGCTGAAATCAAACGAAGGATAACTCTTGCCAATCGCTATTTCTTTGGGCTAAGGAGGCAATTCAGTAGCAAAGCCCTCTCTCGAGCAACTAAAGTGTCCATGTATAAGACCCTCATCATCCCAGTTCTGCTTTACGGTGCAGAAGCATGGACCCTGTCAAAGGCGGATGAAAACACTTTAGGCTGCTTCGAGAGGAAAATTCTTCGGACGATTTACGGTCCCGTCTGCATAGACGGAGAGTGGAGGAGGAGATATAACATCGATCTATACGGGCTGTACAGCGCAACCGACCTAGCCAAAAGAGTCAAAACACAACGTCTACGATGGCTGGGTCATCTAGAGCGGATGGAAACCAACTCCCCGGCCCGGAAAATCTTCGAATCCACACCGCAGGGACGGCGCGGTAGAGGAGCACCGAGCCTCAGGTAGCGCACGCAAGTGGAAGGGGACCTCAGCCAACTAGAGACAGAGCTGGTTGGCGAAGCTTGTTGGCTGAGGCCCAGGTCCACCCCGGACTGTAGCGCCACCTTAAGTAAGTAAGCAAAAATTTCTGGTTCATCATCTGCTAACCCAACATTTGTCTGCAACAAAATTATAGTTGTTAGCTCCTCAGAGAAAGCCAAACTGCTTGCAGCTCACTTTACTGCTAGCTCAACGCTGAGCTGCTTGATTGTGACATGTCTCCCTCCACCTGTACTTAATCGTGGGTCATAGGTGCTACCATCTGCACCACAGACCACTTCCGGGTGTCCAGGCTATTTGGATGTTCTCTCTGCATGTTCTCTCTGCATAATGCTATTAAACCAAGAACATGTAATTATACCTGTACTTAAGCCCGTCGAGCATTCTCCTTGTGAATGCATTCTCTTTCGCACTCAGATAACAACAGGAGTTGAGCAGCCCGTTCCGTAAAACGGCGGCGATTCCTCTTCTTCTTTTAGAAAGCGCCCCATTGCATTCACTTCCTTGCTTTCTTAGGTCATGGAAACATTGATTAATCGCCAACTTTTTGAGCCAAATATTGTGATGAAAAGCCGAAAAACTATTTTGTGCAATTTGTATTTGTTATCCAATGCCTAAAATTATGCAATCCACAATTTACATGCTTGAGGATGTTAATTTCACCATTCCATCGAAGACTTAAGAAGAATATACTTTCGATGAACTCCAGGTGATATCCGATCCGGCTCCGCCCTCTATGTAGTGTTGTATACATTAGTCTCGTAAGTTTTATAACCAAAATATAAATAAGGCGAAGTCAGAAGGGGCTGCCTGAAGTCAGTTTGTGTCGAAAATTTGAAAAGAGAGCATCGATTGCGAAAGTAACAAAAGAAGATACGATATTCCTCAAGTGCAAAAAATTATTTTCAATTGATGTTATTTTTCATTAATTTCTTAATTAATCTTAAGAATTCTAATGTTGTTTAGTGTATTTTAATCAATTATTTAATCAATGCCAAATTCGCCCTTCCGTCAAAATATTTCAATGCATTGAATTATACTGCTGGATGTAATCCGATTACAATCTGCAGCTAAATTGATGCGCCATAGTATTTGAAGGGGGTCAGGGATAAATTAATAATTATCTGTGGGGTCTTATGAAGATTTAGGTGTAGGTTAAAGTTCTCCCGTGCGGATCCTCCGGGAAGACTCTCGCAATATTTTAGCTTAAGACATATCTTGCGGTTATGTTTATTTTGTACCAGTTACTAAAACATTAACTTATTATCCTAAATCCATTAACTAAAACATTAGCAGATTCGAATAGATTTACTAGAAAACAAGAACACAAAATTCTGCAATACATAACACTTTCATTTTACAATAGACGGTAGAGATGCTTCGATGATTTTACATTTTTTTTTGAAGTAAGTAGTAAATGTAATCCTTATCACCTATGTCGAAATGACCGGCACAGTACCAAACTTCAACGCTGTGTACCAAAGAAAGTTCTCGGTATACACATACATACATATATTATGTTTACACAGGACAAAAGTTTCAAACTATACTTCATTATATATTTATGTGATTGATTACACATTTTTCCCATGCAGATAAAGTCGCAAAATTCCAAATTCGAATCATTATAAATAAAGGTAAAATACTAAATCATTATATTAAAAAACTGTTATAAAAGTCTGCCTTACATATATCACTTACCACCATTTGTTTTCAAGTTTTATCCAGTTGCACATTGAGAAATAAGGTTTAAAAACACTATGTACGCCAACCGAAACCAAAAGCTAACAGATAGGTGGTTAAATTAAAGAAAAATAATCTCGTCCTAAGTAACATTTTTTTAAATAAAAAATAAAATTTTCCAATAAAACAAAGTGATCTTTAAAAAACGAGAAAGTTGAAAACGCAAGCACTGAAGAATATGTTTTGGAGAACTCCTTTTTCTGAAAATAAAAAAGGAGTGATTACAGAAAAAATATAATTTCATATGAAGGTACATAAATTTAAAAATGTTGAAATAGGCTTGTTCCTTTTTCATTTTTTTTTTTAACTTGCTTGCGTGAAATTTGGTTGATATAAAATAAGTGGTCCCGAAGTTACGATATATTTGCTAGAAGCATCATTTAAGTTAATCAGCTAAAGTGTTTTCATCTAGGAAACTATTTCGAAACTGCTAAATGTCTATTATTTATTTAAAATTTTGCCTATTACCATTTCGAAAATAGAGAAAAAGACATTTGTTTTCTTGTACGATTTTTAGAATTTAAAGACCATCAAACAGCAATTTTGATGTTTTACAATTACCTTAACCACAATTACAACCATTACCACTTTTCTTACTGCGAACACAGATTTTTCAGAAAACGGTAAAAAATATTTTGTTTAGATGGGCCAAAAAAATTTTAGGGTAGAAACGGCAAATTTGAGACCTTTTTTATGCAGTTAGCTTGTCTTTAAGACGTTGTATACTTCAGCCTAATTTAATCAAGATCGTCATGACCGTTACGGGACTAGAAATCTTTAAAAAATCGTTTTTGAAAATGTTTTTACGTTTTTTCAGCCAAATATGCGAAGTTTTTGAATATTTGCAGTATGATTTTAGTTTTGTATAAAATTCCAGAAGATGCACTATGCCCGATATTTATTTAAAAAATTTACTTTATTCAGCGTGGGAGATAAATGAGGAGACATAAGTTATTTTGACATTTTTCTTTTTTAAATCCATAACATATATTTTGAATTTTTTTCAGTTCCCGTTAGACTTTTTTCCAAAAGCACAAGCAACCATATGCGCTATCATTGGATGTTTGTGTTAAATTTTATGGCTACCGGTTTTTGCGTAAACGGTAAAACAACCTCCTTTTTCATTTCGTATTTTAAATAGGCTTCGAAAAACTTAGGTTAGAAACGGCAATTTAAATTTTTTTGTTGACGCAGCTTGCTTTTTTTCTTACGCTTTGTACTTTAACTAAATCTGAACAATATCGCTTTCACCGTTAAGCACTAAAAGATTTAAAAAAATTGTTTTTAAAAAAGCCTTCATGCTTTTGAGTTAAATCTCAGAATTTTTTGAAACTTTAAAATTCGCTCTAATTTATACTTTAAAATGTTGGAAAATTTTTGAAACGTAAGATTTTTTCATATGATTTCTCTTAATAACACTGGAGGTAACGGCTGGTGACATAAGTTTTTTCAAGCATATTTGCGATTTTTTTTTCAAAAAAGCATTAAAACGGCAGTATTAACACTAGCACTTCGTTAATTTTGAGTTTCTTTATACGTGCGTTCGGTTTAAAATTTATAAAAAAGAGGTTTAAAATTTATAGCCTAAAACACTTTAAAAAAAAACGTCATCCATTTTTAACTCCATACTTAACTCAAAAACTTTTCAATGTTTTCGAAAAAACTGAATTTTTTCGTTTAAATTCTGTATTTACTTAACCTTGTTTCGTTTTTCCATTTTTTGCCTGCTTAACTTCTTTAAAAAAGCATTGAAAACATTTAATCTATTTTCCCCTAAAACTTGAGACTATTATTAAACCGTAATTTGTGCTTAAAAAATTGCCCTCATTTTGTTCTCTGACTATTTTCGCACACCAAATTTTGTCTTTCTACGACAACCTACCTTTCAGAAGTTATAACGTAGCGATACTATAAGAGGTCCTTTTTCCTTTTTAGAAGGACCGCTAAAAATGCATGTTTCAATGCAACAAATCGAGAGACCTGTGACTGTGAGTAATTAAGTAAAACTGTCTTAAGTTCCATACTAGGAGGTAGACTAACCTCCTAGTATGCACTGGTGAGACCGATGATCACATCAGTCTGAGGAGTCAAACTAGGCAACACAAACTTCCGAGAAATAAATACATTATAAGATACTACGGAACTATAAAAAGAATATTTATATATCTAACAATACCCAAAGTAGCTTAATATAAACTGGAGGTGGAAGATGCCTTTTGCAATGAAGTAATTGCGTTGGGACTGACCTCTAACCCAAACAAGGGTAGGATATACGAGAGTGTACTAAATATCCGATAGAGGCATACGCGTCATCCCCACACCCCACTTATCACTCCCTGTTCCCTCCGGAAGACGGACTAAGAACGGTAAAATCCTAAGATAAATTGTCCCAGTCAAAGCGAAGCCATGCGACGCTCGACATCTCTGGATCTTGACGTGATGTCATCCAGACTATTAGACCAAAAGGCTTTAAACATTACTCTTAATTTTCTCATGTTCTTGTTTTCAAGACTGTTGTGGGTCTTGGGAAATGGCAATCGCACGTTTAATGAATGAAAAAAAGTGGTGTACGAAAGCGCTTTTGCAAGCTTCTTAATAACCCTTTTCTTTTCATAAACTTAGCCAAAACAACAAATTCATAAAAGCCATGTGATGCAAATATTATCTTACTTAGGTATACAATGTAGAGAGCGGGGTTAGAAGAATCAAAAAATTTATTTCTATTTCTCTTTTTTAACTATGTATATGATAGGTACGACAAAAGTTAAAGCTTAAACCAAAAAAGTGTCTTTTAGCCTTCATAAAAGTGGTTGTTTGACTAACAAAAAAGTCTTTAAAGACAGTTTTTTAACTTTAACAAAAGCATCACTAATGGGTTAATTAACCCTGTTGCTGAGGGAAGTCGACTCATGCTATGGCATGAGGCATGTGGATTCAAGCTCCATAACACTTAAAATTACTAAAATTTAAACAATTTGGACTAAAATTTTGAGACTTGTTTGTTTTCTTTGACATAAAAGTGAAAAAGTGGCGCATTTCCGACTACTGAAACAGCAGCAGCTACTGGTACAACTTCCTTTAACTTCTGATCCAAATTTCTTCATTACTTAGCCAATAACTATCCGATTCAGGGTTAGTAAGTATGTTTTTGCATAGTTTCTGAATAGTTCAGCACTAGAAGCATACCTACTTTTGTTAATTTACTAGATTTATAGATTGGGCAACCTTGAGAAAAGTATAGGGGCAACTTACCCTAAAAGGAGTTAGTCAGCTAGACCCGCCTGACCATTTGGCGATCAACTAGATTTTTATCAAGGAAAAACAAAAAATATTAACAAACAATCAATCATTCCAAAAAAATTCATACACATATCTACGTAACAGGAAAAAAAATTTTAAGGCAGACGCTGGGAAAAAATCGAAAAAAAGAAAATTAGGAGAAAAGAAAATCAAAATTTACTCACAGGTAATTGCAAAAATTTATTTTCTTCAAATATTTCTGCCAATACGTGCACTACAGACTATAAATAATTTCCAATCACTTTAAATCTAAACTGAAAAGCATCAAAAGCCTCTTCCATAACCAGAGTTACCACATTCATAAAACCCAACCCCCAAACTTGGAGCCCACACAAGAACAAGAAGAGATAATAAAAATATTTAACAGCTTTATTTCTATTTGCCAACACAAAGTCATGACCAATTGCCAAAATCCATTACAAACAGTCCTTTCTTTATTTGGTTCATGCTCGTTGTCGTTTCTTCGTTACAGATCATTAAAGTTCCAAAAAGTCAATCCTACGGAAATAAGTAGTCACACCATTCCCTAGCTAAGCCCTGCAAATCTGGTATGACTTACAACTTGGTCCTGTCATGTACATGCAAGAAGACCCCAAGAACGTGCAACAAAACAACATGCTTTACCAAAAGTCAATAAAAATTCAAATTTATTGTCACAAAAAACAAAAAAAAACGAAACAGCATACAACATAAAAATAAGAAACTTATCTGCGATGCAAAATTATCCCTAGTCCTTGTGTTGCGAAAAATATGACAGACACGTTTCCTTAAAACCTCCCATACAGACAGAAGACCCCCCATGGACTTCCTAGCTCAGCCCATGTGAACAACAAGTACGAGTACGACATGCAAATGCCGGGGTATGAGCTTGAGGACACGAGACGAGGCAAACAGTAATTCCACCAACACCCCCTAGCGGTTGGCTAAAAAATAAACGTACAAAAAACGCTAACTATTTAGGGTTGCATGCGACCAAGTGGCGCCACAAAAATAACTTCTCTCCTAAACAATAAAGTCACTTTGATCGGCATTCCACACCACTCCTCCGGCCAAGCCCCGCTGGCTGGCTGGGCTGGGCTGGTGCAAACGCAGACAGACTTTTGTCGTAAAGTTCGCGCGTTCGCAATTATTATTGTTTTTATGTGAGGCGGTAAGTGAGGGAGCGTGTGAGTGAGAAGGATGCGGAAATCATAATTGCCAGGACAATTACGGAAACGAAAAGTTTCCATTTCCGCCATTCACTTGTCATTTTGTTTCTAGCTTCGGATTGCAAGTTTGGATTTGGGTTTGCTCTTTTGGCAGCCGTATCCCATATGAAAAGGGTGAGTTGACTGAGCGCTGCTGAGCTTGTTTCACTGAAGAAGGATGACATGCCAAGTCGCCTAAGGGCTGCCTATTGATTTTTAATGAGAATTGCGTATAGCTGTTGTTTACGATTATTGTTGTAATTAAAGTCAAGTGTTTGTGTTGTGAAACTCCCTCTTTCAGTTATGAATGGAATTTCTCGCAAGAGAACCCCGATTGGAGGGAGGTGAGAGACACTTTGGTATGAAGAAAATCTTAAATGTCTACAGGCACGGAGGGTATGGAGCACACAATTAAGGGGTTGAACAAATGAGCCGAAGAATGACTGAAGAATTGAAGGTAAATTCGATTAATATCGCGGTAATGAGATCGACCTGAAAAAAAGATTTGTTTGAAGTAATGAGGTGTATCAGAATCACAACGAACAAATATAGAGGCACAAAGGTTGAAGAAAGGTTGTTTTGTAGGTTGGACAAAACCTTGTATAAGTATTATGCATTAAAAAATATGAAATATGTAGGTACCTATATTCACTTAAAAAAAATCCGACCCCTGCCAAATCAATGTAAGACTAGCTTTGAGGTAAGGTACGCCTATCGCAGTAGGCAACAAGGCAATAACTCCACGAGGTGAGAGGAAGGCAAATGGTCAAGAGAGACATCTTCAGTGACTCAAGAGTGTGACTCTTCAGTCACTCCCAAGCCCCAAGACAGAACGAGTTTCGGTCGGCTTATTTATGACGAACTCAGTTTTGCTTAACCTGACTCCAGTGGTGGTGTGAGCAAACTGAGCCGAAGGATGCAAGGGGGAGATAAAACCTGGCTATAATGAGCCCTCTTATGCTGCATCATCTAGCCGCATCAGACTTGAAGACACTCTAACGCCTAACCCTGGCTCTGCCCATCGTTTCCGACCATGCTCGTGGGATTAAAGTTTCATTTGAGGCTGACAACAACGAATTCTGGGTGTGATGTAGGCTCTAGGGGCCTGTGTAATCGGTGCTGAGGAGATCTCAAAGAAAACGGGGGAACCGCTGCTCACTGAAGATTTTCCGATTATTCCGGGTCGGATAAAACAAAGCAAAGCACCCAGATCTAGGATCATACTTAGAAGGTTTAAGATTACCTTTTGAAGGGATAGAGAGATACTGCAACAGGCATGAGGCACGAAAGTTCTACAAAGGGTCCAAAAAAACCTGCAAATGTATAAAGTTCAGTCTAGGAGCTGAAACATCTTGGTGATATCGCTATCATTGCTTTGGAAAAATAATCTCTATAGACTGTATAACAGCGAAAACGAACCGAATACCGCTGTCAGGCAGGACCATTCAAGCTGGGCGAAGACTTTACCGCCCAAAACATACCTCTCTAGACGAAGTGAAGCTGTGTTTGAACTTAAGAGTAACTAAGTTGTCTGATTTTCCAAATCCGTTGGGCGATGATCTGGTGAGGAGCATGAATCAACTCATCTGCAAGATATTGTTACAGCGGAGGAAAGCATGCCCGAGCCTCAGGGAGCCTCTCTGGAATTGGAGCAACTTCAGAGGCATTTTTTTTTGCTGTACTGGGTGATTGACTTAAACCGTTTATAAACAATCTGATAGGTCCATATCAGAGTGGCTTTAGGATAGGAGAGTCTACCATCTATTGGACCAAATTCCACGCCGCGGCAGCAGATCTTGGGGACGAAACAGGAGTTCCAGACCAGACCGATAAACACCACCTATTCATCGCTTTCAAACTTGTCAGCTTGTGCATTATTATGTTGGAAAACTCAGGCTGTTCAAAATCGGTAAAAACCTTACCGACACCTTTGATGTCAAAAAAGGATTTAGGCCTTTAGCGACGCACTGCAATGTGGCTTCTTAAACATCATACTTAAGAGAATTGTGCAAAACCATGCCAGAGCCAGAGGCGTAATTTTACAAAAGTCGAGCTGTTAAGTGTTGGAATTCCCTTGTTTTAAAAAATATATAAGTAAAAAAACTTGGAGGTCAAATAAAAGTTAAACTTTTCTCTTCCGTGTTGTAAATCGTTATAAAACTTCATTTTATTGTTTGTTGACATGAGTTGACATTTTTAGTTAGTACTAGATTATTTACAAGACATAGTGTTGTGCTATTTAGTTAATTGCTGACGTCATTGAGACTCATTATGCATTTATAATTTAATACTAAATAATAACAATTGAATTCGCTGTGATAAATCTGATTCTATCGTGAACATAACTCCCCGGCCGTGAAAGCATTTCACCAGTTTTGATGTCATCATGCCTTAAGATTACCGCATCTTTAGTTGCCTCAATGCCGACCCTGGTTGCCTCTAGGAGGTGTTTTGAAATTTTCAGCTCATGAAATGACAAACAGCCTTAGTTAAATAAAAACCCATAAGAGAAAAAGAGACAACCAAATAACACATAAGAAACTAAATTACAAATTGTTCACATCTATATCGGCTGCTTCGTTTACACCTATACGTGATTTAGTGCGCGTTGTTCTCCTCTCGTCTCGCTCTGCTTGATGAACATAGCATTTGCTTTTTTTTTTTTTCTTTATCGTGTCGTGTGTTGTAGCTAAGCAATGGTGATCGGTTGTTTACGTTTTTCGTGTGTTATTAAATTCGTTTGTTCGGTGTTTTTTAATGTATAAATCGATTAAGTTGTGTCTTGTTCAGTGTGGAGACTATCCAGTTAAGTGTTTTTTTTATCTTTTAATTGCATTCTAATGTGCAAACAATCAAACAGAAATTTTCATTCATTGCTTAGTGTTGTTGTTTTCTTCGGGTTAGTTTTCCTTGTTGGTGTTGCGTTGGTGAAGTTTTTTTTTCTTGTAGATTTTTTATATTATTTTCATAGATATTATATGATTGTAGCGCGTGTGATTTTACTTTATTACGCTGGTAATTAATATTATCGCGTATTGTGTGTTTTTTTTTTTCCTTGGGTTTAATTCTATGTGTGTATGTGTATGTGTGTAGATAATAAATTCATTAAGTGGACTGTATTTTGTGTTGCGTAGGAATTTTCGTTGCATATAGTAGTTTGTGTTGCATGAGAGATTTCGTGTTGCTAGTGAGTATTGTGTTGCTCGAATTTATTGTGTTGTGTTGCTAGAATTTTGTTCTGAAGGATGGTTGTGTTGTTTCAAGTAGGTAGCTATATTTCAATTGCCCTTTAGATGCTGTCTGATTGTTTTGTTTTTATTTTTTTATGAGTAGTTTGTATGGTTTGTGGTAATTTTATATTGGATGTGTTGTTGGACAAGGGACATATTTTTGATATAGGGCGTTTTAATTCGGTTGTTTCGGTTTTAACTGTCACGACTCGAACTAGGTTTTTTTGGTCCAGGATGTAATTGGATTATACGTCCCAACATCCATTTGAGTGGTGGAAGTCGTTCGTCTTTGATCAAGACTAGATCCCCTACTGCAATTGTGTCGTTAACGACTCGTGTCCACTTCGGGCGTTGTTGAAGTCGAGAGAGATATTCATTGCTCCACTGCTTCCAAAATAATTGAGAAAGAGTCTGCACCCTCTTCCATCGTTCCAGGTGTGATATATTTTCAAGTGCATACTCGGGTTGTGGAGCAGCAATAAGTGGTTCTCCTACAAGAAAGTGGCCTGGAGTTAGTGTTCTTAGGTCGCTTATGTCTTCTGACTGTGGACACAAAGGTCTTGAGTTCAGACATGCTTCTACTTGTGTGGTGAGCTCTTCAAATGTCAGAATTTGGTTACCAGCTACTCGTTTGAGGTGGAATTTGACGGACTTCACTCCGGCTTCCCATAATCCTCCGAAGTGTGGGGAAGCTGGGGGAATGAAATTCCACTTGGTGCCTTCGTTAGCTAGCTTTTCAGCAACATTTTTCCAGTCCAACTTGGCTTCTTTAAGTTGTTTTTGTAGCTCGCTGTTACCGCCTACAAAATTTCGACCACAGTCGCTGAACAGTTGTTTGCAGAGTCCTCTCCTTGACACAAATCTTCGGTACGCTCCCAGAAAAGCCTGTGTTGTCATGTCGCTGACCAATTCAATGTGCACAGCCTTCGTGCACATACAAACGAAAATCGCAAAGTATCCTTTGAGGGTTTTAGCGTTACGTCCTCTCCATGTTTTGACGTCGATTGGACCGGCGTAGTCTACTCCAGCGTATGAGAATGGTCTGGACATTGTTGTTCGCGCTGCAGGAAGATCGCCCATTAACTGCACCAATGGTTTCGCTCTGAATCTGAAGCAAATTGTGCAGTCGTGAATTTGCCTTTTGACTGCATTCCTTATGTTCAATATCCAAAACCGTTGGCGAATATAGGCGATCATCTTCTCCTTACCTCCATGCAGCGTTTTTTCGTGCGCGTCCTCAATAATTTGTTTCGAGAAAATGTGGTTCGACGTTAACAAAATCGGGTGTTTTCTATCAAATGGGAGAGTAGAGTTTCCTAGTCTTCCACCAACTCGTAAAATACCCTCTCCGTCTCTGAAAGGTGTGAGTGCCTTGTAACCTTTCACGTTGCCATTTTCTTCTGCTTCAAACATCTCCTTTTGAGACAACCGAATGATTCGCATGAGCGTTGCCTCGAGCTCTGATGATGATAAGACATCTGTGTATTGTTGATCCGTTCTTCGTACGAGTGATGGTCGTAAACAGTATGAAATAACACGTAATGTCCTCCTCAGTGTTGCAAATTTACCCAATATGTCAGAGATGGAACTTGTGTTCTGAGCTTGTACACAGTGGTGAACTGCTGTGGCGCGGGCTTCTTGATGCGTTTCTTGGCAAGATGGTTGCTCTGGAAAAACCGCGTTCCACTGGCTTCGTAAAAAGTCAGGTCCTTCCGACCACAATTTGTTCTCTACAATCATCGAAGGAAAAATTCCACGGGATGCCAAATCAGCTGGGTTAAGTTCCGATGGAATGTGTTTCCAGGTAGCGTTTTCGGTTAACTTTTGTATCTGTGATACTCGGTTGCAGATGAATGTCTTCCATTTTGACGGAGGAGCTCTAATCCAGCATAACGTGATGACTGAATCGGTCCACGCATAGACACCAGCTGCTTCCAACTTCAAGGTCTTTGTCGTTTCATGAAGAAGTTTTGAGAGTAGCACTGCTCCGCATAATTCTAACCTAGGAAGGGTGATGGTGCTTAAAGGAGCCACCTTAGTCTTCGCCATCAGCAGGTGGATATGGACTTGACCATCTCCATCTAAAACGCGTAGATAAATAGCCGCAGCGTAGGCCTTCTCCGAGGCGTCGCTGAAACCATGGAGCTCCAGTTTCTTGATTTGCTTGTCGGTGTTGATCCAACGGCGAATGCGAATCTTCTCCACATCTGGCAGTTCTTGGCGAAAAGTTAGCCACTCTTTCTCCACTTCTGGTGGAATGGGTTTGTCCCAATCCAAGCCTTTTCCCCATAGCCGCTGCATCAGTATCTTTGCCTTGATCGTGCAGGGTGAGATCCAACCCATTGGGTCGTAGAGTTTCGCTATGGAAGAAAGAATCGATCGCTTTGTCACTTCCGTATCGGCGAGTTGTGCGACTTGGTACGAAAAGACATCAAGGATTGGAAGCCATTTTATACCTAACGTCTTCACTTCATTCGTTTCAGCGTTTGCTGTGAAAATGAAAAGTTTGCAATGAAAAGTCGACTGCACGGTCGTCCGACGAAATGCGCTCCAGTTCCTCTTCCGAATTGCTCACCTGTTTGCGTAGATGAAAGCCAGCAGTTGCCAAAAGCTCTCTCACTGCTTGAAGTTTCTGTTGAGCTTCTTCGATGGTATCTGCACCACTGATGACATCATCAACGTAGGTTTCTTCCCGTATCACTGTCGTAGCCAAAGGGAAGTTTGATGCCTCATCGTCAGCTAGTTGCAGAAGAACTCGGATAGCCAGATACGGGGCTGAAGCCGTGCCGAAGGTGACGGTTTCCAAGCGATAGATTTTTAGCTCCTGGTTTGGATTATCTCGCCAAAAAATAAGCTGGTAATTTGCATCAGCTGTGTTGACTCGAATCTGGCGGTACATCTTTTCCACGTCACCTGTGAAAGTAAATTTATATTTCCGCCACCTGAGTATAATGTCGATGACATTAGTTTGGAGTTTGGGTCCAATCATCAACTTGTCATTCAAGGAAGAGCCAAAAAATGGTTTAAAAGTTGCGTCGAAGACAACCCGCAAGCTGGTTGTGGTACTGGATTCCTTAATGACGGCGTGATGTGGAATGAAAAAATTAAAATTGGACTTAAGAACAGGGTTGGATTCCTCCATTGGAATCATATGTCCAAGTTCTGAATACTCGGTTATGCATTTAGCATACTCTGCATAGTGGGTTGGGTTGGCTACCAGCCTCTTCTCCAACTGAAGAAAGCGTCGCATAGCACCTTGCTGGGTTGGGCCCATACACGGGTATTCTCCACCTTTAAACGGCAAACGAACTTGATAACGACCATCAGGTAACCGTTTAGTGTGTTGTTTAAAATGATCCTCACATTTCTTGTCTTCCTCAGTTTCATATTTTTCGTATGGTTCTTCCTCGACTTCCCAGAACATCTTCATCGTCGTGTTGAGATCGACATGGTTGAAAAAGGCTCGGCATACGGTTGGTTTAGCCAAAGGTACCTTACCCAGTACGAGCCATCCCAGGACAGTTTTTTGTGCGACTGGCCCTAAGCCCTCACTGCTCCGGATAATGTCTCCAACAATGATGTCAGCGTAGACATCACTGCCCAACAACAACTCAACTTTAGCCGGAATGTTGAAAGTAGGATCCGCCAACTGTAAACCCCTCAGGTGCGCCCAATTTTCAATATTAATAGGTTGGGCCGGAAGGAGCCCAGTCAGTGATTTCAGCACGAGGGCTCGCATTCTACCTGCAAACTTCGAGATCCATAGGTCGCTGGTTCATATCCGGCTCGAAGGACCAAAATGTTAAGTGTTGGAATTCCTTTGTTTTAAAAAATATATAAGTAAAAAAACTTGGAGGTCAAATAAAAGTTAAACTTTTCTCTTCCGTGTTGTAAATCGTTATAAAACTTCATTTTATTGTTTGTTGTCATGAGTTGACATTTTTAGTCAGTACTAGATTATTTACAATACATAGTGTTGTGCTATTTAGTTAATTGCTGACGTCATTGAGACTTATTATGCATTTATAATTTAATACTAAATAATAACAATTGAATTCGCTGTGATAAATCTGATTCTATCGTGAACACGAGCATTCACATAATCGGAAAAACACAGCGCCAGAGTCATGTCGTAAAGACTCGTGAGAATCGGGACGAAATCGACGAATATGAGCTTAGCAGCCAATCATTTCAAAAACAAATATATACTCTCATTAAGAAGGGCCACCCAACACCAACGTATTGGATAGATCATCACCATAGACAGGTATAACTTTGAGGAAGTTAGGGACTTTGCCTGCAAGCGCTGAAATCAGAAAAGGATTCACTCGTGACAATCGATACTTTGGGCTAAGAAGCCGATTGAGTAGCAAACCCCTCTTTCGAGCACCTACTGAAGATGAAATCCAGTCCCAATCCCAGTCCTGCTTTACAGTGCAAAAGTATGGACTCTGTCGAAGTTGAAAACGGGGGTAATTTTTGGTCCTGTCTGCATAGACGAAGAGTGGAGGAAAAGATCTCGGAAAGCATCGGACTATATAGCGATACTGATCTATCCAGTAATTGGTAGCAAATTGGTAATTTAGAGAGGATGGACACCAACCGGGCCCGGAAAATGTTTGAATCCACCACGCAAGGACAGCGTTTTAGAGGGGCAGAGGTGCAGACTTGGGTGGCGCACGCAAGTGAATGGCGACCTCAGCCAACTTCGCGGACAAAACTGGAGAAGGCGAGCTAGAGACAGAGCTGGCTGGCGAAGCTTGTTGGCTGACGTCCACCTCGATCTGTAGCCACGCGCTGCCTAAGTTAGTAAGCAAGAATAAGTAAAAAAAACATAGAGTGGCACACAATTCTCAAAAATGTATGCTGTGTGTGTTGATTTCTTCACAAAAAAGGGGACCTATAATATTTGCAGAATACGAACGGCACTTTGAGAAGCTTTTCAAGACAAACGTTACATAAGGAGGATTTCTCAGACCCTCGCAGAGGTGGGGACAGTGAAAAAGAAAGAGTCAGCTCTAAGATGGCCGTCGGAACCAGCGCAGGCATCTTCTGTAAAGCTCTGGGACTAAGCAAATCTTTCTGGATCAATGACGACTGCAGTATCCATAATCCAAGAAGCCACTGAGCTGGAAAAACATAGCCCCGCAAAAAAGACCATCACCATATACTCTGACAGCCAAGCGGAAATTAAAGCCATGGAGTCAGATGAAGTGAAGTCAAGCGCTGTGAAACTAGGAAGGGAAATTCTAGACGAGTTATTGAGGTAACACTGTAACTTTGTGTTGGGTGTCAGTTCACACCGATCTCCTGGGGAAACGAACAGGCGGGCAAGCTTGCGAGATATAAGTCAGGGATGAATGGATGAATTTCTAGCCCTAAAATCTATAAAAACTCCGTTGAGTTCGATAGCACGCAGTAAAGAAATTGAATCCTTAAGTAGAAATAACCAACGTTGGACAGAACTTGATACGTGAAGATGTAAAATGGAGCTTTGGCTAGCGGTAAACAAAAAGAGATCATTATTTATGATCGGATAAGTTCGCAGGGATATCCAAGTACTCACGGGAGTGCTCACGGGGCACTGCGCTGTGGGCCTACACGCTGAGCGGCTAGGCATATCGCGTAACGAATACTACAGAAGCTGCAGGGACGTTGATGAAATTGAATCCGTTCGTCACCTGGTATGCGAATGCCTATCAGCTCTAAAGAGCATCAGGCGTAGTACCCTCGACAGTTGCTTCTTCAACGAGCTCGAAGATCTAAATAATGAAGATCTTAAGGACCTCCTTAGATTTGAATACAAATCTGCATGGATGATGCAAGAGGGCGGCAATCTGAGCTTCTTACAGCGGTTTGTTTCTGTTTTCGTGTCAGGTATTAAGAAGGTTGCCAAATGAAAACAAAGTACCCAACTGCTGGTCTGATTGAACCGTGACTATTGTCACAAGGACATCCATCAACCCAAATTAACTTAAGGCGACGACAATAGGATTCGAACCCACCCCTCCAGCATAGTAAGCACACACATTAACCACTACTCCATGGCACCCCAGTAAGTAAGAATGCCGAGCTCATATGAAACTTTCGCCGTTTGCAAAAGAGTCATGTCTTGAAGGCCGAGGAGCAAAACCAATGGTAGGCCAATCCTCGAAGCCAGCAGAAGTTTTTTTTACCAAAAGAGGTTCAGCAACCCAAAAGCCAGTGGCACTCTGAGCCAAAGTGGAACTCAGAAAATCAATGATAAAAGAACAAGAAGAAAAAAAGAAGTGTTTCCCTCGAAAAGACTGCGAGCTCCCGAATATGCTCCAAGGACTTCAATGGAATGTAGACCCAGTACAGCCCGGGTGTGCCAGGAAAGGGAGGTGACAATGAATCTTCAATAGCGCTGGGTGTAGCGGGTTTCAAGAAACCGAGCGGACAGAACACTCTCGAATATGGCAGGAAGATTAAGCATACCGCAAACGTCAGTCACGTAATGAAGAACAGAAGTGCGAATACAAGTCACCATATAGGGGTTGCCGGTCTCAAATTGGGTGCTTCCCTTGGTTGCGGATAAAGAAACACGTACTAGATATGGGCATAACACTTGTGGGGGTATAAATTGGTATTTATGTGCTGGGTCTTCTTGTTCCTGTAGATTTCACGTTGCACGTTCTTCCAAACAGAAATTGGTGCTCTGGGCTATTGTTCTTGACTTGGCAGCCCTCTTGAGCCAGACGGTCATCGTTGCGGAGTTCCTTGTAATAATAAAGGTCGTACCTGGTGAATTCCCAGCTCATTGAGACATAAATCTTTTGCCTTCCTGGTAAATTCAGGTCTTGTAAATCCCACTGGTGCGCACCGAGATGATGGGTTGTAAAGTGCCAATACCTATCTTGAGGTTCACCGAAGACGTCTTTCATTCTGGTTTGGGGCCTATCAGCGCCGGCCTTTCAATTGCATAGAAAAGGCATCCAACAACTTTGCCAAATCGCTTGTAAATGGAGAACTTTGAGATGCTGCGGCGTTAAAAATTTTTCCCGTATACCAGGCCCCAAGGAGAGCAAAGCGCAAATGGGTGCTAATACGGAGATGCAAATGGTTAAACACGACATCTTCAGCGTTTTACAGGCGCAAAATCTTCAATTCCTATCCAAAATTGGGAGATTGTGGATGAGGAAGAACTTTGTCGGGTTTTTTTACGCGGGGCTATTCTTGCCTTTTGCGAGACGACCGGGACCTTTGCTTTTGCAATGCTGACAGGCAACGATACTTCGACGAAAGCAGAACCTTCCCACAGAAAAAATTAAGGTATTTTAAATAAACCTGCATTACAGCAATGTTGTTACCGCCAACCTGAAAAGGATCAGTTAGCTTTAACCCTAATTCATAAGCCCTGGATACGCAAAAAGATCAGGGTTTTAAGAGCTCATTTATTACGGCTTTGTTCGATTTTATACCACCCTTGTAATAGCAAATAGGAAGGAAATACGAGTACTTATTGGGAATTTTGTGTCTGAGAACAGTTTTTTGATGAGACACCTCTTGAGACACTCTCTCCTCTTGGAGACCCTTGATCACCTAAGAAGAGATCGATGCTGCAGTCGAATCCACTATACACATTCGTGTTCTCTAGCTTCTTCAAGAGCCTAAGATCCAACGATTGAACGATTTTGATTAGCTCCTCTTTTCCAAGGACGAAAAAAAATCATGAAAAAGATTGTGCGAATCAATCGAAACTACAAGTGAAGCGACTCGACTGAGGATTATTCTCTCCAAACTGCAAATACCGATGTCTTCACTCAGGAAGACCGGTGGCAGCTGGATCGCGCCATACGATAAAACAATGGATTTGCTTATGGAAATAATTTGTCTAAGTTATACCGAGCAACTTCCACGGCGACAGAATAATACACGCCTCAAGGAAAGGCAAAATAGATTTTCTACTACCTCGAAAAGTCCCAGTCAATCGTGTAGAAGCCGAGCAAGCTAGTTCTACGAGGTTACAAGGAATTCTCTATAGAGCTAGCTGTCGCGGGCTTCAAGAAAGTGAGCGGAAAGAACCCTCTCGAATATCGCAGGGCTCTCGACAAGTAAATAAATAGAGTGGCGCAACAGCTCGAGGTGAACCAGGGAAAAACTTCTCAACAATGTATATGCTGGTGTGTTAATTTCTTCACATACAAGGGGACCTACAATTTTTTGCCGAATCCGAACGGCACTTTGAGAAGACAAATGATACTCTCGGAGGGCTTGTCAAACCTTCGCGGAGGTGCGGACCGTAAAAAAGAACAAGTCTTTTTATCAGGTGACGATGGCAGGATTCGAACCCAGACCCCGGCGTAGTAAGCACATACACTAACCACTACGCCCCCCCCCCCCTTCGAACAAGTGCGAGAAGAAAAGATTATAGCTGTAACTAATGGGAAAAGGTCGGGCTTAGCGATCAATCTTTCGCTTCCCTCAAAGCACCAGGAACGGATAATATTCAAGCAATTACCTATTCTCAAAAAATCAGATCGAATTATCATGATTGAAAAAGGTTTGCATGCCCTGCTTAAGCCAGTGCTACATTCCCAGAGCTTAGAGAGAAGTCCGAGTAATAGTCATTTCCAAAGCATCAGGAAAGGCACACCACCACAGCAAAGGACCAAGACTAGTGACGATGTAGCGTCTGTCTGGAGCGTCATTATCTCAGGGAGTTAATTGGCGATCACTCCTAAGCGTTTGAATCAGCCACGCACTTTTTATTCTCCATAACTGGGTCGAGGAGAATGAATCCATCCAAGGCGGAAGTTTTGTTGTTTGTTCGGAAAAGGGCAATACTAACCTTCAGGACACCAAGAATGTGAGGAGTTGATAAATCTTTTCATAAAATCTTAGCATAAATGTTCAACGGATTTTTGTCTTCTTCCTTATCAGTTGATATACCTACTCAAAAGCAGACACTGCCCTGTTTAAAACAAAAAATTGTGTCTTGAATACCATGTGCGATCGACATGAAAACAAAAAAGAAAGATATTAAATTATTTTAGCAATAAAAACAATAAGTTTTTAATAAATCACAAGTCCTTACAAACATATACTTCGACATAGCTACATGGTATATAGCTTTCCGAACTTCTGTCCCGATTTTGTTCAACCTTAATTAATTCTATTTATCTCAATTGAAAAGAGTTTAACTTTATCATTGGATGTAGACGTTTTTATTGCTTTTAAGGCGAATAAAAACTGTATCACCAGCCTAGCTGTTGCTTCGCATTACAATTCCAATTAAGATTCTATAGCCTCTTCATCTCTAATGAATCAGACAATAGAAAGATATATAAAATTCAGCAGCCTGCTTAGTCATTCGACGTGCGTCTATCCCCAACTTTGCCACAATGCCAATGACCGACTCGGCCGCAATATTCAGAGACTCCACTTGGTCTGGGCAGAGATATGACAGCAATGATATGGCAGCAAAATAGTTGCTGCGAAATTATTATCGCTTGGCAATGGCATACCATCTGGCTATGTGATCACCAACGCGCCGGCTGTACTGAATCATAAAAAGGCGCAAAAGAAAGAAAAGGAAACAACTCCAAGTCAAGCCTGACTGAGTCAATTGCTCGGTGATGATTATGTTCAAGATGATCTGCGTTCGAACTGTGAAGGAGATTAATTATTTATTTCTTGCTGCTGGCTTTAACCATGGCATTCCAATGAAAGTGATTCACTGGGAGAATGCGTCTACCTGAGTTTGAATGTTGTCCATCAGGTTGGAAGGGAGTGGAAGTCATAAGGTTTTATGACAAGTATTCATTTGAGATTCGTGGGAGAGTTTCTTATACATATTATAACAGTAAGTAAAAAATACAGCTAATGAGAGTTCAAACAAAGAAGAGGACGAATAAACTAAGATCATGTTAGGTTTGGACCAAGATCATCGTCATTATTATATCCCAATGGAAGGTGCGGTTGAACAACTTAAAGCGACTTTTTGCTCAAAATTCAGGGTCAGATAGGCGCCAATTAGTTAGATAGGGGGACCCAATTGTTGTAGAGACACTGCACAACTCAACTAATGCGCCGATTTTGTTCTACGATATTAGCGGAAGCAAGTTTAACTGGAAAGGCAAGTTCAGCCACCAAGACTTCAAGAAGGAAACGTTGCGATGTTTATTTAAAAATACAAGCTTAGGACCGTGTATAAGAGGTAAAGCGCAAAGATTCAGGGCGCTCGAAGTTTAAATTGCATACATCAAACTACATAACTAGTTTAAAGAAGATGTACCTACATGATTGCACTTTATGCTCCTAAAACTTCTCAATGTACCTAATTTACTTATGAGTTCGAGACATTGTTTCGAAGCCTTAATACTGTATAAAACTGACTAATACTGTATAAAACTCGAAATTGGTGAAGTAAGCCCAGATGCAGATAGATGCGGGTCTTATCTGCATGTACCGTAATTGAGGAGTTCGTCCGAACGTACTTCTACTAATACGGTAGGACACGTTGGATTCTCTTTGCCTAAACTCCCTACAAGATAACTCTTCTCCAGGTATAAATCGTTCCGTCCAATAGAAATCTTTCACACGAGGACATCGGCAGGTACCTTTGACGCTTTACAATACGCTTTACAATACTACAGTGAGAGAATAAAATAAGCAATGGACAAAAAAATGCCTCGGAATCGATAAACAAACAGCATTTGTCGTAACGTCATTGATGTACTATAGTCGTTGATCAAGAATCTGCAAGTAACTTTTTATACCCCATTCCATAGGATAGGAGGTATATTAAGTTTGTCACATAGTTTGTAACACGGTGATATACTAATGGTAGACCCCCAAGACCCTAAGGGTACATGATCGAGACCGAATTCTGAATCGAATAAGCCATGTCCATAAGCCCGTCCGTCCGTCCGTCTGTCTGTCACAGACACGCCCACAATCGATGCAATAATGCAACTACCTCCAGATCTTTCAAAGCTGTAAGACGACTTAAAAGCCTAAAATTTGGTATTTATTATCTACTGTTGTAACATACCCTTATTGTAACATACACAAAATCAAAATTTAATCGCGTGGCATTGATTTAAATGTTATTTTTTCAAATGCATTTCATTCCATATTTTTGTTCCAAATCGAAAAAATTTTACATCATATATTATGTAGTATTTTGTTTATACAAAACCAAGGCCACGCCCACATTGGGAGGCAGAATTGAAGAAAAACCTCAAATTTTCCAGAAAAACGTAATTTCGACTGGTCTTAAGCCTAGTTTAGGAAAGATTAAAAAAAAATACCAGGTAAGATAAACAAGGCTTTATTCCAGATTTCGTTCCTACAAAGTTTTTAGCCACGCCCACTCTTAGGGGTCGATTTTTCAAAAATATTGAATTTGAACCAACAAATTGCATTTTAACACACATTTAAGCGTAACTAGGAAATTGATAGTTTGCAATTAGAGGCGGTTGCACCATGCTCCTTTTCACAGTTTGCATTTCTTATAAAATGTCCAAAAATAACAATAACATCAGAATTTTACAATGTGGGATAGGATGGGGTATTCAACGGTCCGTTTTTCGGACTGTAACTTCTGCGTACACACTGTAGCACTTACTCATTGGTTTATACTATATTCGAAATCAAATAGGTTACGACTAGACTACTCTTGTCGTGACTGGAAGCAGTTGAAGGGTAGAAGAGAAAAGGAGTTCTCGATCCAACAAAACCACTAATGAGCCAGTACGGAGCATGAAAACCCTGCACAGAAACACCAAAGTTTAAGTAAGTATTATGCCTTTACGGAGAAGCAGAGTAAAGCATCTGGCATACATTAAATATTTGTCCATTGCCTTTGAGAAGAAAAGAAAGCAGAGCTTTCAAAACTAACAGACGTCTTAAAAGGCTGAAATTTGACATTTATTACCTCCTGACTCTGACTGATTATAAGATATAGAAAAGCAAAATAAAATCGCTAAACAACCTGTGGGCGTGGCATCGATTTAAATTGTAAACTTTCAAATGCATTTTATTCAATACTTTTGCACCTAGTTCTACATTTTGTTTTAAGAAGATTTCGAGCCACGCCCACACTCGGAGGCGGAATTGAATAAAAACCTTGAATTTTCCAAAACACGTTTTCTGACAGGTCTTAAGTCTAATTAAGGAACGAATAAGAAACACAAATAAGCAAGTAAGGTACACAAGACTCCATTTTACATTTCACTCTTAAGAAATTTTAAGCCCCGCCTTATTTTAGGAATCGAATAAAATGATGAATTTGGCACAAATAGTAAATTTGAAACAAAAAATTAAATTTTTCCTTACAATCTTGAAGATATTTATGCTTATATTAGTTTGTAATACAGGCGGTAGTTTAAGTTGGGTTTTGCACTGCGACCTGGTAGTCCATTTGTATCGCCTCTTATGCCTTTGACAGGGTTGATCCCTCAAAAGAGCTTCGCTTTGCTTTCACCTTAGTTCATTACTAAATACAAACAATATCAGGGGTATAACTGACCCTAGTACTTTCTCTAGTTCACCTTCTCGTAGGAATCTGAGAAGGAGAAGTGGGTCTTAGTCGGGTTCGCTTCTGTCTTGTATCTGCTATTTTCCCCATCCTTTTGTCGTTCAGAGCTCAATAGGATTGCAAAATGTGTTCCCGAGTCTCATTAACCTTATATCGCTCCTTAGATCTGCATAAAGGATCTTTCGAGACTCCGATTTTTCTGAAGTGTTCCAGAACTTACAATGCACCTTGGGAGTGCTGTTACCCCTAAGACCCCCAAGACTTTAAATGCATATGATCGAGACCGATTATAGGAATAGGAAGCTGAAGTTTTGTGCGTAAGCTCTCTGTCTTCCGAAGCAATACAAGTGTTAAAATTTTTTGGATCCGCCCACAGAGACAGACACGCCCACAATCGGTCTAAATGTGCAACTTCCTAAAGTGTTTTCGAAATAGTAAGACGTCGTGAAAAGCTGAAATTTTACTTTATTATTATTTAATTTATAAAGACTAAGTGAGCGTAACGTCCCTTGTGGGCGTGGCATCGATTGAAAGAGTAATCTTTTTAACGCAATTTATTCAATTTTTTGTTACAAATCGACAAATATTTTTGTTACAAATAGATTTTGTTACAAATCTTAATATTTTATGTACAAAATACTTGGTTCTACTTTTAGTGGCAGAATTGTAGAAAAACCTCCAATTTTCCGGGAAAACATGGATTTCGACTGCTTTTTAGTCCAACTTAGAGAAGAATAAGAAATAAAATTTAGCAAATAACGTAACGGGACCCTATTCTAGATTTTGTCTATACAATGTTTTTGGCCACGCCCATCTAAATTAGTGAATTTAAACCAAAAAATTAAATTTTTGTATACTTTTTAGCCGCAAACTTGGATGTTTTTGCGGCTAAAAATCATTTCTATGATTATTTAGGTTTTTGGCTATAGGAATTTTAGCCTGGTAGAAGCTGCTATGTTTGTTCATGGATTCAGAGTACATATAGATATTTAATTTTTGTGCCAAACACTCCTGCACCAGTTCCATTATCAGTTTTAAACTCATCTGTATACCATTTAAAAGTGTTTTTACTCAGTCTATGTGTAGATTTATTCCTCCAGCTCTTTTTAGTGCTGAGCTTCTCGAGGAAGTTCTTCTGGATTCGGAGCAATCATTCCCTCTCAGGCGCCAAGCCCAAAACTTTCCCCAGCTTTATCCCTATAAAACACTACGTTGAAATAAATCCTCCAGACTTAATTCTCCACTATCATCTCCGAGGTGGATTTTTGAATTATCACTCATTCGCTAAACGCATTAAAATAATCTCCCTGCACCAAGTCCAATCTCTGACACTGACACTTGAGGCAAAAGCTCTGAGCAAACCTTTGTCTTGTTGGACTTGAAATCGCTTTAATTTTTTATTCTCGATTCATCATAATTTCATATATGCTACTTGTGCGTTTAAATAAAACATAAACCCACCGAGAGGGAAATAAACGAAAAAAAATATCCGCCTCCAGTTATCAGTTCTACAAACACTCACGCGAAAAGGCAGTCAAAGATAAAAAACCATCCGTACAAAGGCAAAAGGAAGTATTAAAAGTTCGTTTTTTATAAGCTGTTAAACATTGCACTACACGCAAGCACGGCGCACAGACAGACCAACAGAGCCTCTATCTCGGCCATATGGTTATGTCGATTTTAAACATTTCGCAAACAGAGATGGCGTTATTTGCAATCGTCATGTCTGAAGTCTGGATGTTTGCTTGCATGTCTGAATGCAATGATTTCTTTTTTTTGCTGGCCCGTCCTTACAGTAGTTATTAGCTTTCTGGTTGAAAATTAAGTCACGATTTATTTGGCTATCCGTTTTGTGTGACTCCTTTCGTGAGAATGGTTTGCGCAAAAGTTTGTGAAGCTAGTTACGTATCTGGCTATTAGGAAGCGAACTACCTCTATAATGGGGATTAGATATCAGGCTCAGGGTTGCAGGTCTAGTTAATTACCTATGTGAGTGGAAGTGGGCGGCTGGACACAAGTTATTATTTCTCCAGAAATTGACCCAATCACGGTAATTGTTCGTTCTTGCGAAGCTGCACGTCGTCGTCGCCGCATGGATCTGGGGATAATAAACAGCAGAGCATCCATGTCTGTAGCCTCATATACGAATGAGAGAGTTCGTATACATTATGTAAGGGGATAGCGATAAATTACCGCAGGAAGCACAGAGGGAATACAAATAAAATCATTATCCTCGAGCACATGGGAATAGCGGTTGCACATCAGGGTTAAGAAGATGCCTTTTTAGGTTAAATGGTTTCGGTTACAAGGAATTCTTTTTTAGTCTTCTCATTCGTTGCTGCTTTTATCTTTTCATTCTTCCGTGTTCATGACTTTGATTTTGTCGATGGCTATTGAGATTTTTGTCCAATTCACTTCAGGTAGGTAACAAAGAGCGCCTCTGTAGTCAAGTGCTGCGGCAGGGTTTGGGATCGGAGTCGGAGCTCGGAGGTCGTCGCAGTCATTATGGCAACGCAATGCACTCTTCCATAACAGGCGGTGAAGTTGTTATGATCATAAATCGTAGAACCAGTAACAGGTCTTGGGATGTTTCGTTTTTTCGTCCATTTGGTATCGGCAAGAGGATCGTTCGCTGACAAGAACTCTCACACAAAAAAAAGAACTCTTCATAATGATGTGGAAGTGGGTGTGCAGGTAATCTGAAGAATAGATATAGAAAGCAGGTATAAAGCGTAGAAGGAAACCGATAATATTAGATCAGACAGTATCGTTGTTAAACAAGAGAAACGAATTAAAACAGGTAGGTAGTTTCCTGAACCTCTTTAGTTGCCTGAATTTTTAAGTTTGCCGCTCTGCTATCAAAGTAAAATAATCTATTCCATTATTGTTTTGTTAAAGCTCACTCCTATCCAACGTTAGCACCAACAGATAGTAACGACTTGTCTGTCGGCTTAAGTCAAGAGAGTGTAGATGAAGTAGCTTGACATAGTGGATTGCGAATTGAGATAGTAAGGTTAGGTGGCGTTCTCCTCTCAGCATATCAGGGATTCACTCAGACTATAGGAGGCCCATTGAAATGATTATGGGCCGAATTATGATTATTATAACCGAAAATTCCACAACTTCAACTCTCCGGCTGGGCGAAAAGAGCGAGTCATTTAGCTTTAATGTAAGCCACATCCAAAGAAGATTTAAGCGAAACTTACCTGAGAAAGGGGAATTCGGGTATATTGGGGTATATACGGGAAGCGGGTAAAACCGTTGTCTGTGTCAACCACTGCCAAAAACATAATGGGGGCATGTGAGGGGCATTCTTAAAAGACAGGCCAAAGAAGGGTCACCGTTTTCGGTGTTTACCTACCCGTGCCTGATGATACTCAAGTTAGTAGGGGTAACCTGTATGTAAACAGGTTGTCCATGTCCCTATTTACTCCTATGAAAGTTGGTATATTCAGATTAGTAATAAAGTTGTATCCGAGCTGTATCCGAGAATAGGTCAGTCGCCTATAGGCAAAATCATTCACACTCTAAGGAAGTCTGACAACTCTTTTGCAAGACGCGCAATGAAATGGAACCAACAAGAAGATTCTGTCAACCATGAAACTCATGGCGTAGAACAATAGTGGAACAATTTAGACAACTGGGGAAGAATTGGGAGAGCTAAAACACAAAGCTGGAAACTGCTTATGATGGCGCACATGCGTTGTGGAGGCATGGCAAAGTCATTTGACTTTAATGACTTTGCTGAAACCAATGCTGAAACTTAGATTGTCTTTATGCAGGGTTAAGCTTAAGTTCCAATCCAAAGTGGCCTTAATAGTGGCTTCTATTATGGGGTTTTAACTTCTATTATAGCATAAGACTATTATGGGCTAAGGCAACACAAAGTTCTGTACAAAAGATTCAAGATTGTACATATTCTTGCATATATCAATTTAACAACAATGTCTACTCTGGTAGTTCTACTCTAATGATACCCATTTTTAACAAGGAAAATTCTTATGATGTAAACAAGTACCGTGTCTCACTACTACTCATTCAAAAGGTTAAATTACAAAGGTTATCAAGTCTTGGTTGAACCGATGTCTTGGAAAAATTTGTTTCCTAGTGTAGCCCTCAACATTTCGGCTTTAGATCTAGAAGATCTGCCCAACACGCATAGCTAGAGCTCTGTAGTATACCATAATTTGAACAACAGACATGTGTATGCAGTACTTTTTATAAATATTGTGAAAGCGTTCGACACATTGGAAGATTCCTTATTCTTAGCCAAGCTTGAAAAAATAGGTTCCAGAGGATTCATGGATCGGAGGCATCAACCCCTGATCTTAAGCCAACGGGGGCAGCACTTAAGCTGGTGCTCATCTTTCCCAAATCCTCGCAGACCATGCATCAACCCATTAGTTAGTACTTGTCTGACTTAGGAGAAGGAAGACGCAGCACATGAAGGGAAGAAGCCGACTGTAGAAATAGTAACAATTTTAAAGGATTCCCATCCATCGAACGTGACTCTGAAGTCGAAGGCTTCCATGAGCAAGAGTGCTACCCCTGACTCTGTTCTCGGGGAAGCGAACGTAACGGTAGACAGTATCTTAACTGTCGTTGCCAAGCCTGGCATAACTGACCTCAATTGAAGGTAGCTCCAAGCGAAATCTGATCTACGACGCTGGCATTGACAAGAAGGTAGCTAGGGAGCACGCTTCCCAAGGAGCCTAAGAAATTTTGATGGCGAGGGCGCAATGCCAACTGCCTTGCACCTCGGCATCTCGTATCAGGAAAGCTGCAGAGACGAAGGGCAAGGACCAGTCGAAACCTCAAGCGGCTGCGACAACACTAAAGGGGTCGGCGTGACAACACTATCTATCCGTTAGTAAACAGGCAGGCTAAAAAACAAAAAACACTAGCGGATTTGGTCAAGGAGAGCTTTCGGGCTGCGGTAACCCAACTTGGAAATCCAGGATCGAGAGCTATCCGAAGACCAATGGAAGCTAGTAGAAAATAGGGTTCTAAAAAGATTCTCGCTGGGATCAACGAAGCCTGCAAGGCCAGTAGTAATAAGCTACGCTTTGACACTTTTGTCACTAGAAAGAAGTTTAAGGTATTAAACTGTTGTGGTGCACTTGATGCCCCGTGGGCTGTTAGCCTGAAGGAAACACTTGAGTACACCAGACCGAAGGGTCTTATCCGCATCCCTGGAGCCTACATTCCCAAGGACTGGATCGAGAGATACCTTCGAAACCTGAATCCAGAGCTCCACACCGAGGACTGGAAAGTTATTGAAGTGGGCGAGCACACGGAGCACGGTACAACCGCCATGGTGTTGCTCAACCACAAATCGATGCCGCTACTCCTCAAAAATAAGCACAATGTACGCGTTGGAATTATTACCTGCAGAGTGCAAGTTATGGGGAAGTCGGCAAAGAAGGTAGAAGGAGAAAATGCTGGTCAGCATGAAAATAGTGCAGATAAACCTACAGCATTGGAAGGTGGCCACCGCCAATCTTATCTGCCTTTTTAACAAGATAGACATTGACATTGCCCTGATCCCAGAACCATGGTTATTACGTGGGAAGGTGAAGAGTCTAGACCTAGAGAACAAAAACCTAAAAGACTATTACACACTGAAGGTAGGAAGTAAGTTTAGAGCATTATGGCTAGAAAGCAGATTAAACTTAATCTTTTATCCAGATCAGGCAACGGCGAAATGGGAGCGACGTCGGAATAATCCACTCATCTTCTCATCGACCTATACGCCTTATGACCCGGTGGACAATCCACCAGCATGCACCAGATTCCTGGCTCTAAAATGCCAAAAAGAGAAGTGGGACCTCATTCTTGACTGTGATACTAACGCCCACCACACGCAGTGCAGCAGTTCCGACATCAACAAGTGAGGTGAGTCACTTTTTGAACTTATCTTAGATAGAACTTAATCTACTATAAGGGCGACGAATCCACCTTTGTGACAAGGCATAAAAGAGAGGTGCTTGACATCACTTTTGCATTAACTTTCACTCTCTGTCTTTAAACAACTGGCAAGTTTTTAGAGAAAAATCTTTCTCAGATCACAAAATAATAAAAATTTTTTTAAACGCAACAAAACCCATGCCTGCTACTCGCCGAAATCCTCGGAACATTGACTGGGAGGTATTTCTCAATGAGTTAAATAGAGTGGCGCAACAGCTCGAGGTGAACCAGGGCCAACTTCTCAACAATGTATGCTGTTGTGTTAATTTCTTTACATACAAGGGGACCTACAATTTTTTGCCGAATCCGAACGGCACTTTTGAGAAGTTTTTCAAGGCAAATGATACTCTCGGAGGGCTTGTCAGACCCTCGCGGAGGTGGGGACCGTGGAAAAGAACAAGTCTTTTTTTTTTTCAGGTGACGATGGCAGGATTCGAACCCAGACCTCCGGCGTAGTAAGCACACACACTAACCACTACGCCACGGCACCCCACTCAATGAGTTAAGCCTAAGCATAACAAAGTTACAAGAATATCAAACAATAACTACGAATGACATCGATGTCCTCGCCGCAGAGGACTATAAGACTCTTCATAATGCATTCGGCAAAGCGTGCCCTTTACGCACCATTCGTAACAGCGGAAAATCACCAAAGTGGTGGACAAAAGATCTACTTGAAATAAGGAGGAAACTAGGGCACTTTTCAATCGGGCAAAGGCCAGTAAAAGCCCAGAGGACTGGGAGTTGTACAAATCAGGCCAACGGAATTTTAAAAGTGCCGTTAACGGTGCTAAATGCAGGTTCTGGCGCTCTTTCTGTGCAAGCATTGAAAGTACAACAGAGTCAGACCGTAAGAAACGACTCGTAGACGCAATCCTGTACGGAAACTAGAGCTTTTTATGGAAATGCACTTTCCAGGTTGTCAACTCGTCGAGACTCACAACCAGGAAACAACTTATCCCGTACCTGAAACTACAATTCCAGAAGGCATAGTAAAGGAAACTAAGCTAAACTGGGCAATTGACTCTTTTCACCCATTTAAGTCCCGCGGCTGTGAAGGCCTGGCCTGTATCCTATAATCTTACAGAAAAGCAAGCCAATTATTTTATCTGTACTTAAAAAACTATTTAGCCACTGTCTACAGCTTGGTCACATCCCCAAAGTATGGGGAGAGGTTTAAGTTATTTTCATTCCAAAAGCAGGAAAGTCGAGCCACACGACTGTCAAAGGACTTTGGGCCCATCAGCCTATCACCCTTTATGCTAAAAACTTTAGAAAAACTAATGGATATGCACATTCGCAATCAAATTGACCATAAAGCTACACAAAAGCTAAGGGCGTAGAGACAGCGCTGCACAAAGTAGTCAGCGTGATTGAAAAGTCACTTCAACACAAGGAATATACCCTTGCAGCCTTCCTTGACATTGAAGGTACTTTTAATAATGTCAAGACCTGCGCAATTAAATGACATTTAGAAAACGTTATCGTTGACCAAGCTCTAATCAATCTGATTATAAATCTGCTTAACAAAAGGGTGATTCTGTAATTGTCAACGTGACTGCCTCCAAAGGCACCCCACAAGGAGAAGTCATCTCACCACTTCTATGGGTACTGGCAGTCAATGAGATACTTATAAGACTGGGCGTAGGAGGGATTCACGTGGTGGCTTACGCCGATGACCTTGTTATAATGATCAAGGAAAAACTCCTACCCACTATCAGCGAACTATTAGGGAAGGCTCTAGCGAAACTTAGTTCGTGGGCAAAGCAGTGCGGTTTGGGTGTCAATCGACAGAAAAATGATCCTCGTGCTGTTCAAAATTAAAAGAAACATTCCGCTCTCTACCAGCGATTGAGGGAACCTCTCTCCAACGCTCCGATAGAGCATGCTAGGGTTGATGCCAAAACCGCCTTGGGGCTCAGTCAGTCACCTGAATGGATCCCAAGATCATTTGTCATGCGCAGATTCTTCACAGCGTTATAGAAACCGACACCTCCTCCGACTTTCTTACCCAGTAAATTGACTTTTTAATTGCATGTTTCCTAGCAGGGATGAGTAGGAATCGGGGGAACCGCTAAGAAACTTATCCGATAGCCATATACTAAGATGGGTCAAAAATGAACATAAGCACGTGGGCGGGTCTCTAGTCTGAGAACCCACATATAGAAAAATCCATGAGATTGCCCGATTCTTGCAGCGTCTTCAAAGCGGAGTTCCTCGCAAGGAGGCAGCAAGCCTACTGTCAATAAAGGGCAATACCACAGGATGATATTACCATATTCGAAGACAGACAGGCAGCCATAAAGGCAATTGCTGCCACTGAAATCAAATCCGAACTTCTTAAGTGTTGTCGCAAAGAGCTAAAGGTTCTTGGCTCATAGCACAATGTAAGACTCTGCTGGTCACAGGACTTTCGTGGCAACAAAAAAGTCGATGAGCTTGCGCGACATGGATCAACTTTATAACTTCAACAAGCCCTTCAAAAGATCGAACCCTTAGGCCCCACTCTTTGTGGCCTAAGAAGGCGGGTGCAAGATGGCCTAAGAAGGCGTGGTCTTGCTGTGACCTAAGAAGGCGAAAGCAAGATCCGGATGAAAGCATATACAAGATGGACATCCTTGTCCACCTGTGAAATCTCAACACAAATGTGGCCTAAATATGATCAGTTCCGAACTAACGCGCTCATCAAGAGCAACAGGAAGACTCGGTCGTTACTAGTAGGTTATAACTAAACTAAGTCTCGACAATGACGACATCTGCAGAGGATGTGGCGATACGGATTGCTGCGAGGACACACCTCACTTTCGGTGTCACTGCCCCAGTCTAACCCAGTTGGGTAAAAAGAACTTTAGGAAGCTACTCCTTCCACGACATTTCAGAACGCACCACTAACTTTCAAACGCACCACTAACGTCTCTTTCCAGGTATGTTAAATCAACAAGTTGGCTTAATGAACTTAGCATGGCGTAAGAAGGAAGTGAAAGCATCCAAACAACAAGGATTATCACCCACTGGGTATCACAATGGGTCACAATAGACCTAAGTGCGATGGGGCGCGGGTTATCTCGCGTCATCAACCCTACAACCTAACCTCACCTACAAAAAGTCCTCTCGGAAGGGCAAATAGGACGACTGTAAATTAGGTGTACATATATTGAAAAGCGCTAAATGTTGCTCGAACAGAAGACCAACTTTCAAAATCACTTTGGGTGCCTATAACTGAACGCTAGAATCCTCGATGCAGATTTGATAACTCAGACCAATTTTTATTTTACAGATGTAGCTTCAATAATGCGGTCGCAATTACCTGTCAATGTTCGAAAATCTCTATTGGAAACCCCCCGATAGGTATTTCAAACGATAGTGCGTACTTTCGCACTAAAAACTATCATTCTTTGACTTTATGTTATTTAACACAATGCTTGACGCGGCTTCATTTCGTACCTACTGGACTGTAAACTAGTTAAAAATGCTTCAGGCTTTTAGAATCCGTTGGGTAAAGTATCTTTCCAATGTTCAACTATATCTGATATTTGATTATTGTATATGCATTGCCCGGACTCACATTTTCATCCAAATCGAGTTTTCTTTCCAACCAGATGAAAATAACATCCCACGTGACACCTTTCGTGCATCAAATAAAAGCATCGAAAATCTATTTCAATATCTTTCTACTATGTAGGTATGTACCTACCTGTTTTCGGGTGCACTAGCCTGCGGCTGTGTACATTACCGCGCTCACAAAATCTATGGAATGTCATTCAATTGTCGTTCCTCCTGGTTCTGGTGGTCCATGATGGTCTCTTTTTTTCCTCTTCAATGTCATTATTGTTTACTCTGAATATAGGACCTATGTCAATGCCTCAGGCTACTCCTGTGCATGCATTGAAAACCTTGAAACGTATACAATTTTCTAAACAGAGAAAATATTTGTCTGTCCCCGCAGTACAAACACATTTCACTGTGCGTTTCTGTCTGCTTTATTGCATCCGATATTTCTTTTGAATGTATCTATAGCACGCCAATTTGGCGCCACTAATTTCACCAATTCTCTCGCTGCTGAGGCACTGTCATCGTCGTTTCTTGGCACTAAGCGCACTCGCACTGTAACTGTATGTGCCATCTTAGAAAAGACATTCGCACTTGAATTCGTGCAAGACACCAAACAGACAGAAGACGCTCGATTTGAACTTGATATTGACATGACGCAAGTGATTCATAGAGAGAGAGTCTACTTTCCGGAACAGGCCTCAATTCATCGATTGGCTGCGATGATGACTCTATACGAGCTTTGGATATTGGCGATGATGTGATGAGTCAAAAAAAAAAAAACTTAACATGCTGTGGTTTATTACCCCGAGTGGGTGGTGATTCAGCGGACCTCCTTGATCTTTCGAGCACCAAGTGAACCGACTTTTCCGGTTCTGGTTTGGCAAGCGGCCCATTGCCCCGCGGGCTGGTGCTTACACCACTCGAGACTTAATTTGAATATTATTTGTTTTCTCAAAATTGTCGAGCTTCAAGTGCACGACATGACTCATTTGACACAAGAACAGACATCGTCGGTCGAAAGTTGTTTCGAATATCAAGCAATCGTTGAAACTGATTTATTTTTAAAATATTTTTTGTAAAATTTTTGTTTACATATAGATATACAAGTTGATGCTTCATCGCAATTTTATGACCGAGCTTTGCTTCCATTCATAAAAGAGTATTTTTGAAACACAAAAACATTCATTGATCCCATCAAGCTGTGCGAATTTTAGAAAGTGAGTCAATCGAATGTTTCCATTGAAAAATCAGCACGAAAAATACCTATATTCACACATTTTCATTATGTCAATAGGTAGGATATTTCTATTTTATTTTTATTTTGAATATTCAAAATGGATTCGGAAAAATATATCTAGAAGTGTATCGTCAAGTATTTGTATTCATTCCGTTGTGTAAAACTTGGCAAGAGAGTCTTCACATTTGGATGCTGTTATTGTGAGTGCCAATAACTCAATGCTTTTCTCCTATTTAATTATTTTGAAGCACCAGACATGTATATATATGAAAGTACTTAACGTATTTGGCAGATCCTTTCTGCTAGATTAAAATAAAACACATTTTTTTGTTGACGTAAAAATTGTGAATTTAAGAATCTTTGGCATCGATTCACAATTTGCATGGATTGGATAGATTGTATAGATTGTATAGATTCGTTTTGGAATATGGATTTAAAGTTGTTTTTACTGGCATTTTTAAACGCTTTTTTTTAACAATGGTTCAACCAAATGAAATCAATCTAGGCCCTGAAATTAAAACTATAGCGAACATTAATATAAATAAATTAATATAACATTAATTATAACAATTAATATAAAGAACAATATATTAATATAAACATAATTGCACCTCTTAACTATAACATACTCTTAAGAGATTCACTCTAAAAACGTCAAAATAGCTCTTGTAAGACTCTTATAACGCTCTTGATACTTTGCGATCCCAACCTCTTGTTAAGAGATCCAAAAATGATCTTGTAGCACTCTTTTTAAAGGAGTATCACTCTTATAGAGCAAAACTCTTATAACAAGAGTAGATTTAGCTCTTATTAGTCTCTTGTTGTAAGATTTAATTTCTGGTAGAGTTTCAGTTTTGTAATAAGAGTTTTAAATCTTATAATAAGAGTGCAAAAAGCTCAAAAAACACTCTACAAGAGTGACATTCAAAGAGCTTTACTCTTGGACATAACTCTTTTAAGGCTCTTGTAGAGTTTTATTAGAGCTAAAATGTTGGGCACTTTGAGTTGAACATTTTATTTCAATTCAACAACTTTTTACCTTATCTTTCGATGTTCACAATTCAATGAATCAAAAACAACTGTGTCTCTCAAAGTTAGCTATCCGCTTATATGTATACAAAGGTATTCGAGGCGTCAAGCGTCAGGTTTTCTTTTTTCGATTCTGAAGTATTTGGCTCTAGCAATTTTGTTCTTTCTGGCTATGAAACTTTTCAAGAAAAAAGCCAAAATACTTTTTGTCTTTTTTACCATCAAAATTCATGCGTTCTGATCTTTTCCGCATCTTTTATATGTGTACTAAATTTCATCTTTCTTCGAGCTCGAGTTTAAAAGAACATGCATATGAAACTGTTATCTAAAACAGCAACATGGAATGCAAGCGACCTTCTGAAAAAGATGGACGAACTTGAAGATTGCTGCGGAAAAATATTGATATTTTATTGGTAACAGAAACTCACCTTAAAAACGGGTCTGAACCCAAAATAAGAGGTTACAAGTGAGTAAGTGCAAGAGTTTGTCTGTGACAAACTTCTATATAACCGACCCTATATACCATGTAACACCAAATCCTAAATTTCTTGGCCCGAATGCATACATAATTTGTATATGCCACGCCCCAAAAGTGGGCATGGGCTCAAAACTAATATCTATAATTGTAATTTCGTTAGAATCATGAGAAAATAAGCTAAAAGCGAAAAATATTTGAGAAAAAAAACATTTTTTTCCTAAAAACGCCCCTCAAAAGTGGGCGGAGCTCAAACTTTCTATCTTTAATATTTGTCATATAACTTTTTTTCGGAGTGAACTTTCCGAGAAATTGGGTTTTTAAAAATCTAACATTGTATTGTGGGCGGTCCAATTTCTGCCTTGTTAAAAGTCTTGGGCTAATATTACTCAGTACCAAAATTTAAGTTCCTTTGCCTTGTCTAACTGCACCAAAAGGCATTTCGGAATAAAATGTGAAATAGTTGTTGTCTCACATTGAAGCCAGTAGTGGGTGTGGCCGTTGACGGATTAAGCCAATTTCCACACCTTTTGCAACAAAAGAACCAAGCCGTGTATCAAGTTTCAGCTCTCTAGCTTGATTTTGAAGACCTTAAACCAGCACATACACAGACAGATGGACGGACATGGCTTAATCGATTCACCTGTGGATCTCGATCATATCTCTAAAAGGTCTTGAGGGTCTACGATGATTATTTCACTGTGTTACAAACTATGCATTAAAATAAATGTACCCTCGGTCGGTTGTAACAAAGACTACCACCCACATCACCAGTCGCAAAAATCGGGAGAAGGATCCTCCCTCTATCAGGAATATAGACTAGTGGAAGACGATCTTGTTCGTATGTATGCGACTTAATTGGGTCGAATTATATCATTGGGGGCGACCTCAACGCAAAGCATACTCTTTGGGGTTCAAGATGCAATTCTACAAGAGTGAGACTACTGTACAAAAACAGTATGAAACGTGGGGTGGACTTTTTCTCCACGGCAAGCCAACATATAGGCCAACCGACAGGAATAAAAAGCCTGACCTTGTCGACTTTTTCATCGCTAAAGGATACCCCAAATACCTTACGCGAATCGTAGAGTGTTATGACCTTTGCTCAGACCCCTCAGGAATAATCTTAAAGATCTGGAAGACTGGAGAAAATGGATTTGATTCGCGAAAAGAAACAACCGCGTAAAAGATGACAATGTACGAGGGTACCCCTCAAACAGAACCCTCTTAAATCACCCCCATAACAAGCTTGGAGAAATGCTGCAAAATTATAGAAATCGTGAGACCACTGAATACCTAAAAGGCTTGTTGGTGTATAGGAGCTCAAACTACTGGCTGCAGAAACCAGCTAAGTCCATCAAGAAACCTATATCCCACTCGGCACCAATAAAGAAAGCTAACGGTGAATTCGTAAAAGGAGACAAGGATAAAGCGAATTTGTTCCGAACATTTAGAAGAAACATTCAAGTCGTTCGACGGTCTATCAAAACAACACCTGGCTGACGATCAAAACAACACCGCGAAACCTGAAAGCTGTAGAATGAAAAAAGTGTCATCAGTTGAACTTCGATTCTGAAAAAGCTACCCAAAAAGGCACAAGTCAAGCTTCTTGACAGCAATGGAAAATTGCTGAAGTCATATTGGTTCCTAAACCGGGGAAGTGTGCAAATGACAAAAAATCTTATTGGCCCATAACGCTTCTGCCAATAATATCGAAAGTATTCGAGAAACTTCTGCTGAAGCGATTACTTCCAATAATTGCAGAAAGACGTTTGATCCCGGGTCATCAATTCAGTTTCAGACTTCAACATTCTACAATAGATCAAGTCTACAGAATAGCGCATGAAATTCAAAAAGCCTTAGAAGGGAAAAAAATATGTTCAAGTGCTTTCCTCAACGTATCGCATGCCTTCGACAAGGTATGGCACGAAGGCTTGAATTATAAGCTGCGGCAAAACTTGTCGGAAGACATGTTTAGAATATTGAAAAACTATCTCGAAAACAGACTCTTTCGTGTTAGGTGTGGCACTGAATACTCTAATTTCAAGCACATTCGAGCTGGTGTACCCCAGGGAAGTGTCCGCGGCCCGACTATATTTCTGTTCTACACAAGAGCAGACTGTTATGGTCACGTTCGTGGACGACACGACAATCCTGGCGAAAGGTGAATCAGTCAAGTCATCAACGAGAATCCTCCAAGGAGAATCCTTCCATTGGACAGAATAAGTGTCTGGGCGAAGACTTGACTTGACGAGATCAATGCATTTTAGTTTTACGTACAGAAGAGTTAACTATTTACCACTGTTCATAGACTCTGCTCGGATAAATACCGCTCGGACGAAATACTAAGGCTAAACTAAGGTGGGAAACACACGCTAAGAAGAAGTGTGACGAGCTCGAAATCCGACTCAGGCAAATGTATTTTCTTATGCGAAAATTTTCGAAATTAATAACAAACTTACAGACAGGTCTTAAAGCCGTCCTGGACATACGGTATAAAACTTTTGGGTTGTACCAAACCGAGCAACATGTCCATTTTGCAAGTGCGGCGATTGTTCGTATTCGGCTTGGGAAGTGGACATGGTAGCCGCTCATGCTATGCTATGTAGTCGCTAAATTACACGGCTCAGCTCATACTTACGATTCCAGTAGCATTCAAGCATGGATTCACCATCTTTCTATCAGCTCCTTATACACAATAGGTAAATCTACCCGACATTGGGAAAGCTCGGGTTAGACTCGTGTCGGTTCGGTATAGGTTAGAGACCAATTTCTTCGGCTGACGTTATAAATAGAATACCTACGATATTGATTATGGCTAAAATGGGTGAACTTTCGCTAAGGCTTCTAATTTTTCCGAAAGGACTGGCACTGGTTGAAATCGCTTGAAGTCCCTGCTTGGGCGCCAAATGTTTTTAATAATGTGATTATTTTTTAACGATTGTTTCTGTACGTTTTGTGCGCGTTCTAGAATTTTCTTATCTGTGTGATATCATGTTTACATAATGTTTAAGAACAGAAAAATTGAACCAAGTAGGTATAGGTAGATTCAAACCTAAAATCCGAGTACAGAAAAACGCTACTTAAAGCGGTGCCTTAAATCATAGCGACATTCCATCTACCTACCTAAACCGTTTTTCTACCAAACCTTAAGTTCTTATAGTAATCGTTCTGTTTCTAATTGCTCATCCCGTCCGCGTTCTTCCTATTTGAAGACGTGTACCCACCTTTTATATTGCAGAAATTAAAGTAAAATTATGCAGGTTTATATCTAATTGTTGACCCATTTTGTTTCAAGAAGAGATTCTTTTACAAAGATACCATTGTCTGCAGGCATGCCGGGCCCACAAAGGTTGAACTTCTTGTTTTTAATCGAAAAAAATACACAAAAAAATCCAAACAAACAGCAGTTTCCAACCACTACGAACAAAGATTGTTTTGAACTGCAACTTGCCTGTCAGACTGCGACTTGCGCACATTCAGGCATATTCCGCCATTCAGCTGTGGTATTTTTCACTTCACAAACAGGGGAAACCAGTATGAGTCGCAGGCTGACGTCATTCTGTTCAAATTTATTTCCATTTTAAACCCGCTCGAACTGTGTTGGCATTTTGTCTGCGGCAGACAGACTGCACAGCTGATGAAATTGTTTTAGTCCGAAAATAACTCGACGTGGTAGCGGTTCGTTTCTGGCGTGTGTAAAAACGTTTGTTCCTTCTCCATGTAGAAATAAGGAAAAATCGTTAGTTAAGGAAATTAAAAATAATAAAAGATTGCATTTGAAAGAATTTCGATTTCATTTTGTAAAATTAGTTTTTTGCCTATTCAAATCCATCCAATTCGGTGTGTTCATTCCTTTTTTGGAATAATTTAATTAGAAACCAAAACAGGATTTAAGGCGCCGAGAATACCATATAGAACACGCTAGTGGAATATTAAAGCACCATCATCGCCCCTGTGGTTCCAAGCGTATTGTTTTTTTTTTGGACTTGCCTAAATCCGGACTTTTGCCAAATAGTCGTAGATATTCGCAAGTGTGTGTCGAGTGTGTGTTTTTTTAAATCTTCTTTGTATATAGAATTGATTGTATATATAGAAAAAAGGAAGATTTTTGTTTTTGAAATTGTGTGCTCGTGGATTACCAGTGTTGTGTTCAGGAGATATTTCCAATCTCTTCAGTGAATAAGAGAAGCCAGTGACCCCGGGAAAACAGTTGCAGATTACAATTATTAATCGTCAACAGTCAATACTCGTTGTTTTTTGTGGTCACGAGAAGAATAAATTCTCGTAAAATTCTCACCGTTTGTGGGGGACCAAGACACCGCCACCATTATTAGCACATCGAGCAGCAGTTTTGCTAGTGGCAGCCGTACCAGCAGCACTAGCAGGAGTAGGAGCAGCAGCATCAAGATGCTAGTTACTCCGACAGAACCGAATACGGGCCAGCCACCGCCACCATCGACACCCAGTCGCACACCATCGATACTCGATAGTCCAACTCTGGCACGGGTAGAACGTGCTCGGTTGCGATTGGAGGCGAGTAGTCAACAGAATGGGAAACGGGAAGACAGTTTAGAGCGAAGCATTTTGGATCCAAAGGTAAATTTAAAGAAAAAATCCCAATCGAATGGCACCCGCCAGACGAGTCGCCTTCCATTTTTATACCTACCCATTATTATGAGCATGAAAAAAAAATGTTGATGACAATCAGCTTTTGTTCCTACCTTACCTACCTGAAGCTTATCAATTTCTCTATCACATCCACCTATGTTTGGCATTATGAATGTTAAGTGACGAATTCCAAACAAAAATAAGTGACATGACTTCCTAGATACTGGCAAGAATAATCGTGCCTCACAGAGTTTTAAGCGAAAGTCACTTGTTCATACAGAGTTCGATGTGTTGCAAGAATAACTTTAATTTCTAAGAATTCGAAAACTTATCAGAATCGGATAAAAAAAATTATTTTTTCCCGTGTCTTTCCACAAAAACCGGCTTGATAAAAATTTATTTATTTCTAATGACATCACATAAATCAGAGGTTAATGTGAATCTCCCGCATAATAAGAATTTCCTTTTTCTTTTATAACTGTCGTGTCTGGGGAAGTGCTTTTTCAAATACTTTTTTACACAATCTCAAAATGGGTCCAAAAGTGATCGCTGCTGAGACATATGCATGACAAAATTGTGAATGAGTCAGTTATCTCTCGTAGCAATTACTTGTATGTCTGGGCAGGTGCACTTTGAAACGCATATTTGCTCTTGCTCGAAACACTTCAAGAGCGAGGAGTGAGTCTGATTAATGACACAGTTGTGGAGATATTATTTGTCGCTCGCCACAATAGCTCCTATGACTGGTCTGGGCAGGTGCACATTACAATTCCTCTTTGCACTTGCTCGAAAGTTTTTATAAAAGAACTGACTAAGACCGACGAATGTCGCGATCGCATTGCACAATCTCAAAAGTGAACGCGGCTGAGACACATAAATGACAAAATTGTGAAAGAGTCAGTAATATCTCGTAGCAAAAACTTTTATGTCTGGGCAGGTGCACTTTCAAACACCTATTTGCTCTTGCTCGAAAGACCTAAGAGCGGGAAGTGGGTCTGATTAATGACTTAGTTGTGGAGATATTATTTGTCCCTCGCCACAATAACTCCTCTGTCGGGTCTTGGCAGGTGCACATTCCATTACACCGTTGCACTTGCTCGAAAGATTTTAAAAGTGAACTGAATAAGACCCACGAATGTCGCAATCAAATTGCACAATCTCAAAATGGGTCCTAAAGTGAAAGCTGAGACTCTACAATGACGAAAATGTGAAAGTCAGGAATCTCTCTTAGCAATAACTTTTATCTCTGGGCAGGTGCACTTTAATACACCTATTTGCTCTTGCTCAAAAGACCTTAGAGTGAGAAGTGGGTCTGATTAATGACACAGTTGTGGAGGAGATATTATTTGTCGCTCGCCACAATAGCTCCTATGTCTGGTCTGGGCAGGTGCACATTCCAATACCTCTTTGAACTTGCTCGAAAGTTTTCATAAGTGAACGGACTAAGAATTCGACTAAGACTGGCGAATGTCGCAATAGTAGAGAAGCAATTTTTCTACAGCTGCGGTCAATACCTTTAATGCCTGGGCAGGTCCACATTCAAATTCCTTTTTTGCACTTGCTCGAAAGGATTGACAAGCGTGCGATGAGACTGATGAATGACAGAATAGTGGAGAAGTGATTTGTATAAGTCTAGACAACGTTCTTTTCTGATGTTCCCGGTTAGGCTTAATTTTTATAAGAGTTGGGTAGTAAAATAGTCAGCTATGGTTCTGGGGCAAAGGTGACATAGAGTTTTATAACAAAAAACTATAACAAAAATATGTGTGTCTGGGTCTCTGTTACATTCTTGGCAACACCCAATAAAGAGTCATCAGAATGACAAGATTGTCAAACAAAGATTGTCAAAACAAAGCACACATCGATCATGACAAAAATTCCAGATTCAAGACAAAAATTGTCTTTTAATACATATGTGTAAAAAAATCCTTGTCTGGGCAGGTGCAGTTTTAAACATTGCTTTGAACAGCCTTTAGCTGTAACAATACATTTTGCATGTCTCGACTCCGATTATTTCGACCCGTTCAAATTAACTTTTACAAATGTTGCCATATGCCCTTAAAGAAAAATCTCTCAAGGCTGCGGAGCAATTTAAGCAATTTTCTCTGTCAACAAAGGGACTTCGTTCTCGTTTCACTTTTCTTATTTTCATCAGAACGAGGTTTTGACTTCAAGATGAGGGTAACATAGATCATTTATTTAATCAAATTATAATTCAATTATATTAGACTTAATAATCAGAACTTACCAGCCTTTTAAAAGCATCTTTACTAGCCTAAATTTATTTAATTTTGCATTCAACCAGTTTTTTCTAGTGGCGTCACACCAGTCTTAAGGATATTAATAAGATAATATCCTTAAGACTTATAAGTTGACTTTTCTATCTAACCCAGCATTAATTGAAAAGCCTGTGTATAGATACATACTTCAAAAAAGTATTTTCATTGCAAACAATCTGAAGCAGCAAAACGCTTGCTAGAAGCAAATTAAATGTTTCTTTATTTCTCTCAAACGCAAAAGTGTTTTTATGTAATTAGTGTAATTATGTTTGCGGAAAAAAATTAGCTCTTTGGTTAATTTTTTTTTGGTTAATAATTAGTTAATTTTTATAAACATTTCTGTTTTTGTGGTAATAATTTGTTGTTTGAAGGAACATAGCAGGACATTTATAAAAAATAATTCATTCCATTTATGTTAAAATTTTGAAAAATCAATTTTCCCTTTTTGTAAAATCCTTTTTCTGTTTGGAAAAAGCAAAAAAGTTTTTTTTTTTTTTTTTTTTTTTTTTTGAATACTAGGATGGACGGAGACTAAAACTCCAAAATCTTTCAAAGATACCAATACGCCCACTATAGCAGGTACATAATACCGAAGTAGCCGATATTGGTTATGCCCGATTTCCACGTGCTAAAAAACCACCCATTTATGAGAGACACTATGAAACTGCCAGAACGCACTTCATAGTAGTAAATTTTCGCTCTCTCATAATACTTCTTGACTACAACTAAGTTAACTTAACAAGTAGTTTACGCTTCCATAGTGTTGATCGCATTGGATAGGTTGCTTTCCAGTGAATGCACCTACTAAGCCGTTCATTAATGCGGCTTCACCCTACGTCGCTAGATCGAAGGGTCTTGTTCTTTGTAGTCGTCGCTCGTTGTTAACATCGTTAAGAGTCTCGTTTAGAGTACGGATCATTTCATTGTTGCAATGAACATGAAGGCGAGCATTAAGCTTTCGAGCGAAGTTTGTTACTTCTTCGCCCACGGTAGCTATTCCTAAATCTCTGTGAATATCGCTATTCCTAATATACCATGGAGCATTCACAATTGCTCTTAGTGTTTTGTTTTGGAAAGTCTGCAACATGGACATGTTGCTCGGCTTGGTACAACCCCAAAGTTGTATACCGTATGTCCAGGACGGCTTTAACACCTGCCTGTACAAGAGCAGTTTGTTATATGTGCTTAATTTCGAAAATCTTCCGATAAGCCAATACATTTCCCTGAGCCTAATCTCGAGCTCGTCACGCTTCTTCTTTACGTGTGGTTTCCACCTTAGTTTAGCGTCCAGTGTCATCCCTAGATACTTCGCTTCATTTGCATAAGGTATTTGTACAGAATTTATGAACAGAGGCAAATTGTTAACCCTTCTGTAAGTGAAATTCACATGCGTAGACTTGTTCTCGTTAAGAGCGATTCGCCAAGTCTTCGTCCAGACACAAATTCTGTCCAATGCTCGTTGGAGGTTTCTCGTTGATGACTCGACTGATTCACCTGTTGCCAGGATGGCCGTATCGTCCGCAAACGTGGCCACGACTGTCTCGTCATCTAGAGGTATGTCTCTTGTGTAGAGCAGGAACAGGGTCGGACCGAGGACGCTTCCCTGGGGTACGCCAGCCCGAATTTGCTTGAAACTCGAGTATTCACTACAACACCTAACACGAAAGAGTCTGCTTTCAAGATAATTTCCCAATATTTTAAACATGTCTTCCGGCAAATTTTGCCGTAGCTTATATTTCAAGCCCTCGTGCCATACCTTGTCGAAGGCTTGCGATACGTCGAGGAAAGCACTTGAACATATTTTTTTCCCTTCTAAGGCTTTTTCAATTTCATGCGTTATTCTGTAGACTTGATCTATTGTGGAATGGTTAGGTCTGAAACCGAATTGATGATCCGGGATCAAGCGTCTTTCTGCAATTATTGGTTGTAATCGCTTCAGCAGAATTTTCTCAAATACTTTCGATATTATCGGCAGAAGCGATATGGGCCTATAAGATTTTTTATCATTTGCGCATTTCCCCGGTTTAGGAACCATAATGACTTCAGCAACTTTCCATTGTCTTGGAACGTATAGAAGTCTAAGAGAAGCGTTTATCATATAAAGTAGCTTGACTAATGCCTTTTTTGGTAGCTCTTTTAATATTTCGCCAGTGATCAGGTCGTAACCCGGGGCCTTATTATTTTTAAGTTTGCTAATTGTCTGTCGGAGTTCAACTAACGAAACTTTTTTCATTCTAAAGCTACCAGGTTCCCCGTTGTTGTTTAGAACGTCAGCCAACGGCGGACCGTCGAAAGGCTTGAATGTTTCTTCTAAATGTTCAGCAAACAAATTCGCTTTCTCTTTGTCTTCTCTTGCCCATTCGCCGTTAGCTTTTTTTATTGGTGCCGAGTGGATTATAGGTTTTTTGATATACTTAACTGCTTTCCACAGCGAGTAGTTTGAGGTCCTATCCGTCGACAAGCCTTCAAGGTATTCAGTGGTCTCACGATTTTTAAGATCTAGCAACATTCCTTTCAGTTTGTTAGAGAGGTGGTTCAATAGGGTTTTGTCTGGGGGGGCCCTCGTGCCTTGCCATCTCCTACGCGCTCTTCTCTTTTCACGAATCAATTCTTCGATTTCGAGCGGATATGTTTTACGTACATGCCCGTCGGTGCTAACTGCGTTCTTTTGGGACGAATTGTTGTTCCAAGCAGCGCTCTGAATTGCTTCAGTGAATTTGTCAACTGCGGTTTCCAACTCGAAAGGAGTTTTCAATGGCACATTCAAGCCAACACCCTCCTTACAGTCCTTTCTGAAAGCGTCCCAGTTCATGTTTTTGCTAGCTAATCTAGGAGCTCTTTCTATTTTCGCCAGTCTTCCACCCATCTTCAAGATAACTCCTGAGTGGTCTGAGCAAAGATCATAACACTCTTCAATTCGCGTAAGGTATTTGGGGTACCCTTTAGCGATGAAAAAATCGACAAGGTCAGGCTTTTTATTCCTATCGGTTGGCCAATATGTTGGCTTACCCGTGGAGAAAAAGTCCACCCCACGCTTCATACTATTTTTGTACAGTAATCTGCCTCTTGTTGAATTGCATCGTGAGCCCCAAAAAGTATGCTTCGCGTTAAAGTCACCCCCAATGATAAAATTGGACCCAATGAAGTCATACATACGATCAAGATCGTCTTCCACCAGTCTATATCCTGGCGGGAAATAACAAGATGCAATGTTATAATCTAAGCAGTCAATTTTTACAGAAACTGAACTGATCTGCATAGAGTCTAGCTCAACTTCTGTGTTCTTGAAGTGCTTTATGCAGTTCTTAATGTAGAGGGAGGATCCTCCTCTCGAATTTTGCGAAGGGTGATGTGCGTGATAGTCATTGTAACCTTTAAGTTTGGGTGTAGACCCGTTTTTAAGGTGAGTTTCCGTAATCATGCAAATATCAATATTGTTTTTCCGTAGAAATACTTCTAGTTCGTCTATTTTATTCAGAAGGCCGTTTGCATTCCATGTTAGTATTTTAAATAACTGTTTCATATTCATGTTCTCTTGTAATTTTTTCGAGGCTTAAACTCGAGCTTGCTCAGTTTGTCAAATATAACTTTGTTGATTTTAGTCTGATCCTCAAGTTTCTCCAAGATTACAGCGAGGATCTGAGACACTGCATCTGTTGTGGGCGATCTTGCCTTGCTTTCGTTTGCCGCAACCTGTGCGTATGATTTCGGTGCGACCAGTGGTGGTTTCTCCGCTGCACTTGAACTGGCGCCGCTCTTTTGTGGAGCTTTTACGCCTTTTGTCGACGCCTCCTTTGCCAATCTTCCACTTTTGATCGGCTTTGGCGTCTTTGGAGTCTTTGGCTTAGGAGTTTCAGCAGGTTTTGGGCGTCCTAGGCTTTGATTCTGACCTCTAGTATTTTCCTTAAGAGGTTCTCGTCCCTTTTGCAGCTCTATGGCTACTTCGCATCCTCGATAGTTCGCGGGGTGGTTTCCGTGGCAATTGGCGCAAACTGCTGGAGCCTTTATGTCAACCTTGCACTCTGTTGACAGGTGTTTTCCGGCACATTTCACGCAACGTGGTTCTTTTTGGCAGTAGGCACTTGTGTGCCTGAATTCTTGGCATCGCTTACACTGTGGTATCAGTCTATTGCCCTTTCGCATGGGTTCGATTTTAACCCTGATGTTAAGTATCATTTTTATTTTATAAATATCGTTTATGCTCTCAGTTCTTTCAAAGGAGAGCATAAAAATTGGAAGGCCGCGTCTGATCACAGTGTCTCTTTCTCCTTCCGTGCGTTGCTTTTCCTTTTTAATGATATTGACGGCATCAATAATTTTAAGGCCTTTATTTTTTACGTCTTTTACAACGTCTTCTTTTGTGCATGATGGGTGGAGCCCCCTTACAATGACTCGCAGTGGTTTCTCGTACTTATTTTGATAAGTATACCACTCGATTCTTTCTGCATTCAGTCTAAGAGACAGTGCGCGATAGGAATCGGCGTTGTCAACATTTACTTTCCACACGTTATTTCGGTGCGAGGTAAGCTTATAGTTTTCTGTTCTCACCGTGTTTGCAAGAAGGTTGCGCAATAACCCAAAGTCTGCTATCCCGACGATGTTTATTGCGGGAGGTGGACGAATTTTCGCTTCTGGATTATGTTAAAATTTTGAAAAATCAATTTTCCCTTTTTGTAAAATCCTTTTTCTGTTTGGAAAAAGCAAAAAAGTGTTTGCTGAAAACAAAACTATTTTCTTATCAAATATATAAGTTTTGTTTGTACGCAAAACTTATTTTTTTTTTTCAGAAAAATAACTCAAATGTTTTGCAAACCTTAAAAACGCAACATGCAAGGCAAATGTACTGCTATTAGGGCCAATTATCGAGAAGTAAGCAATATTTTTTTTAAGTCTACTTTTCCTTGTTGTCGTTATTTAACATTGCCGTATCGTCGAATGAAAAACTATACCCAAGTTCCTTAATTCGTCCCTTAGCCAGAGTTTTGAACTATAACATACAATACATCTTTAACTCAGGATCTAGAGCCTTGTTGCGGGGAAAAAATTTAAGAAGTGGGATAACATTGATGTCCATTGAACCAATAACTCGTGAAGGAGGATGCAAAAGAGTGCGTGCAAACAGTCCCATGCCCAATTAATCTTAGGTTAACTGTTCTTACATCTAATCCTATAAGAGTTACATGGTATTCACCTAAAACTAACTTAAACTCTAATCTATTACTTATTCTTACCGATGTCTACTTCTTTGCACTGTCATTCCCCGGTGATGGTGGTTTTCTATGCTGCGAGGTTGCCTGATAGTATTGGCAGTAGCTGGCATACAGAGGCAGATCCTGTTGCCATCTCTCACAGCAGAATGTTGAGCCTGGATGTTGGCCCCTAAATCCATCCTCCAATCCCGAGTGATAGGTTCGATGGATATCTTCGTCTTAATACTCCTTTTATTTCTTTTTCTTTCGGTTAGGATCGTCGTTAGGCTTTATCTCCTCTACTAGGCTAAGAATGCACGAGATTTTGATTACTGCCCAGATGGTGTAGTGTCACGGACAAAGTCCTATTCTAGTCAATAAGCCTAGCCAAGCTTTCGGAGTGTGCCGCCGTAAAGCCTCTAAGCCAATTACACCACAATGGCGCCCAACGTGGAGAATTCGAAAAAAAAAAATCAAAGATGTCATTTGTCACTGTAATGAGACTGTTGATATCCAAAATAAACAACCTACAAAAGGAAATTTTAAATTACCGGTACCCGTACGTAGCCTTATTAAATTTTCAGACAAAAATGACGGACACCGTCACTTAAATGGCGTTCCGTGTGATCGCTATTTTTTCAAAAATGGCAAACGACTGGAGGACATTTCATAGCTGAAAAGCGCGTCAGCGTCAAAACAGTGAGACTAAAAAATCATTTGTTAATACACACTGAAAGCGCGAGAAATTGCTACGACTTTTTTGACTGCGAAGTGACAGGACATAGCAAAATTTGGCGATTTTATTATACATACATATAGGGTTTATTCATAGAATAAGCTTAAGAAAATGCATTCATTAGCATAGCACAGCTCACAACGCCGAATGATTGAAATTTATTTAACAACTCGCCCGAGAATCTCCCTCGCTCTCTCGAGCTTGTTGTGAAACAGCCATGCATGTGTCAATATTTTGGCAACATCTTTCAAATGACAGAAAATAATGACAGCTAAGACACAGACAGAACAGATGGAAAAAGCTTCTCAATACGGTGTACTGAGAGGAAAAAATTGCGTAGTGTGCACATCATTGGGACAGACAAACAAGACGCATCATATCTTTGCCCTCTGGCGCAAGCTGTCCCCATGATCCGGGCAAAAGTTTTCTGCTTATTTCTGGTCGATACTACGAGCTAATAGTTTTTGTGAGTCTGAATCCTTTTAGTGACGGAATTTGAATTTGTGATGGCCGTTTCACATTCAGCGCGAGAGCGTCAAACCAGAGCCGCAGCGACAACACGAGACCAGAGAAATCCTTTGTTAATACTCAATGAGAGCGAGAAAGCGCGACGACTGTTTTGACTGCACAGCAAAACATAACATATTTCTAAAAATTTTCGACTTTATTGCACATAAATAATTTATATTTCACAAGTATTAGCTTCAACAGCGTGTCATAACTCACAACACCGATTGACAGCATAATCGTCAGCCTCGGCGAGGATTTTTCAATTTTTCGAAAAGCCCGGCGAGCGAGACAGCGATCACGCCGGTATTGTGAACCATTCCGTACATTGCCATTAATTGAAATTCATTTGACAAGTCGCTCAAGACCCTCGCTCACTCTCTCGCTCTTTATTTGAAGCAGGCATGATTCTGAATCCTTTTAGTGAAGGAATTTCAAACTTACTTTCTGGCAAACCTTCTGTTATTTCTTGAAGTTTCACAAAGAGACCCAGTTAAGTGAAATTTTTGTTCTTCTAGTTGTCTTACCTAGTCACTTTATAGCGTATACCTAATTGTCTTTTAGCTAATTGCATTAAAATGTAAACCGATACAAGTAGGCCAACATACCCACTATGCCTATCAACAACCATACTGCCTGCATTAATTTCATTGCGCAAAACACTGCGTTTCATCGGTATTTCAAAACTCGAACGGAAAAGGATGTTAATACGAAAAAAAGTAGCTCAACGCAGTTATAAAAAAAAACACATTTTCTGATAGCCCATATGTATGCTGGCACTACGGCGCGGCCCCTCTCGGCTTCCTCTAATCATTTTTATGCGAGAAGAAATCTTAAACGCACACGCGATAGGGGATCACCACACACATAATAGGAGTATCTTGCAGCCGCATGTGCATGCGGCATATGTGTTCAGACAATATCTACCGGAAATCACAATTATATTTATATTCGAAACTATTTCCCTTAATTTTTATTTTTCGAATTCCATTCCGTCCAGCCTTGCCATGGCCGCGCGGAGGCTGGATCTTAAATCAACGACCTCTCAGCCTCCATTTCGCATAAAACCTAAAACATAAATATACACACGACTGCTAGTGCTAGAACCAGCCCACGTCCGATTCACACTCGGCTCGACGCACGTCGTATTTATCTCGTGCAAATGCTGCGTTTCAAACATTCCCAACCCAAAAAAATCTGATTGAGATATGGCCCAGGCATCGGGAGGGACATCTCATGACAGGGCAATAAAAAATCTGCCATGTAAATCAGATTGGACGCTTACAAATTGCGGCATGCAATAAACTTAAAACCCTGCGGTTTTTAATTTCACGTTATTTTTACATAATCTTTGACTTTTTTAGCCGCGGATCAGGCTGATTGTTTTATGGCAAATTGTTTTTATGGATAAAACAGAATAATCGGATCAAGCGTTCTTATGCGAGTATTTTAGTTTTCCTTCGATATCAATTTCGATTTATACATGCTTCATCGGTTTATTCCACTTGACATTCGTTTATGATTATGTTACACACTGATCTGTGTGTCGCGTTTAGCTAGATGGGTCTTTTGGTCTCGGGTGCAGTGTTGTTGATAGTTTACAGAGGGGGGGACGTAATTTGACAGCATCGCTCTGGCGACCTGAGCACCTAACGCGTTAGTTAATTGTGTTTTTATAGTGTGTTTTCCAACAAGACCGTGGGGACCGATATGATTAAAGGCGTGCTGCTGCCGAGCACTATAGTTACGATGTGGTTAAGTGTGGAGATTTTATGAAGATTGATAGGTTTAAGAGCTGGGGCGACTTTAATTGTTTTTACGAGTCTTTAGTGGAAGTGTATCTGGGTCATGAGGGAGAAAAATTAGTGCAGAAAATTAAGTTAATAAACTGCATGCGATAGAAGTCAAAAAGAGCAATTCGTTGGGATAGTGGTGAGAATTAAGCTAGAACGTTTATCTTTTTAATAGTTTTGACTAAGTTGCTGAAATATATTAAACCTTTCGTGGAAACAGAATTTTCTATCTGTCTAAGGATTTTTCTACTGATAAGAAGTTGATTGATCACGTACCGATTTCTATATAATCCGATAAGGTTTGGGGTTTTGATGATGAAACCCATTTCTTGTTTGGCTGGTTCGGTAAAAATTCTTAAATTTGAGCTAGGCCTTAAACTTTGAGCTAGGAACTTGAAACTGTTCTTTCTAGCTCCCGAAGCAGTACGAGTGTAAAATTTTTTTGAATCCGCCCACTGACACGCCCACTCTACTTATTAGCGTGGAAAATCGAAGTTTTCTATCCTTGATCTTAAGTATATTGAGCCCCCATGTGGGCGTTGTCACATCTCATTTGCATTCTTATAAGCGGCATTTATTAAAAAATTAGCTTGAAATTCAGCAAACTTACACATCTAAAATGTTCAGATACATATGTTACTATATAAACTTTAATGAGTAAATTTTCGCCATGTCGTTTTTGGGGCGTTTTTAAGTAAAAGATAAATAATAAATGATATAAAAAACTTTACCTTCTGCCTAAAGTATATTTGAAGTAAAGTACTTGTTGTACGATGTTATTGAAAAGTGGTTGATGCCACGCCCCTTTTTTATTGAAAGAGGTCTTCAGCAGAAAAAATTAAAATTAACAACCCAGATTTTAAGTGCAACTCGGCGCTTGACAGGGGTCGATTGGGATGGAGTATCCATCGATAAGCCTAAGCGGATTGTAGCCAGCCTACTACTTTACCTTAACTTCATCGATGAAACTTCAGAAACGTGAAAAGTTTGCTTAAAAATTACTACACGCAGAATTTTATTGCTTTAGTCAGAGTTTCGAAAAGCAGAATTTTGAATGAAGAAGTTTTTTTTTGCGAAAAAGCAAAATTTTGAAAATCACATTTATGAAAGCAAAATAAAGACCTGATCTTCCTCCGATCTTCGGGATTCATGGTCTTGGCTTGGGTTGTGTAGCAAAAAATTTTAATAAATCCTAGACCCAACAGCTCGAGGGGAACCTGGGTATATGTAGCTTCCCACAACCACACAGGCTGTGTGCCTTATAATTTGCACATGCATTGAGGGGAATCAATTTTTTTCCGGACTGCCTATATGGACGAAAGCTCTAGTGACTAATGTTATTCTTTGATGGTTTGTCAAGAATGCCGTCGAAGAATGGCTCGATTTGCTCGACCAAGTGGCAGACGAGCTTCGGACGCTTGCCGTCACTCGCTGTGCGAAAAGCAACGTCTTCAATAGTGTTGCAATGGCAGCGCACTTTCTGCATCCAGTTTACCGCGGCCAAAAACTGCAAAAGTAATCTGCAAAACGATGATGTTAACGAATTGCTTTTTGAGTTACTCGACTCAGATGGATTGGAATCGCTCCGTATGTTTACTTCTAGCGAATAAATTTTCACTAGAAAGAAAAAAAAATCACATTGCCCAAAACATATTGGTTCTATGCAATGCCTCAACATAGACAACTTGCAGAGCTTGCGACGAAACTTCTTTTGATTCCGGCATCGACTGGATAAACGCAGTTGGAGCGTTTATTTTCGAATTGGTCTTTTGTTCACAGTGAGTCTTGAAATAGGTTGTCGGTTGAATCGTCTTTGCGAACGAATGACATTTGTTCTGGCGACGAGGACGATTAATATCTTCATTTCTATAGTGGTTATTTCATGATTTCATTGTACATACATTATATCATTAAATAAATCAGACCGAGTATTTTACCTCACGTAATCTACGTAGAAAACTCATGTATATTACATTCGAGTAATCTACATGCCAACCCAGAAAGTAGAAGCAGCGCAAGCTGTTAATGAATTTGTTTTTTTGCTTTTCGGGTTAATCCAGACATGTAGCATTAACCAACCATTGCCTCGAAGAGCTTCCGAAAACTTGGTACGTGTATATCTACCTATACACAATACAGTCACATGCACACGCAGAGGCATTTTTCTGGCTTGTAGCCACAGCTAGCTATTATCGCTTTTGGTGTACTAATTTCGCTTTCAAAAGTACACTTTTTTAATTGCTCAAATCTGTGAAATGGGCGCCGTGGTGCAGTGGTCAGTGTGTAGAACCACTGTGCACGAGGTCCCGGGTTCGAATCCAGACCGGGGCGATAAGTTTTTGACCTCCGCGAGGGCCTGATAAACCCTCCGAGAGTATCATTTGTCATGAGACACCTCTCAATTCGCCGTTCGGAATCGGTTAAAAACTGTAGGTCCCTTTCATGTGTGAAAAACACCTGTAACGCACACATCATGCACAATTGTAAGAGGGGTCAGACGATGGCTCTTCTGAGCTGCAAGTGCCAATTGGTTTTTTTGGGTTGGGTCAAAACTCTGAAATAATTTTACAAATTATAAAAGTAATAACATTTAGCACTTCACAATAAATCAACCCTCCATTTGATGTAAATGTCATAAGAATCCGTTTTGTACATCATGAGTTCTGGGTGTCACAATCTTGGTTGACAGCTAATAATATACAGATAGTATGCGTATACTTAACCCTGACTCTGATGTTCAGACCTTGAAGCATTCGAACCTTACAAGAAGCTTGAATCAGGATATGAATCCTCCTTATGACTCTTTCTTGGCCCTTATTAATGTTTGCATTGGACAAGTTGCACTCCCAGGTAAACATATATCAATCTTGATCCTAGAAGGAATGACGATAATTTCAAGTACATACATAAGAACTTAGTTTTTTTTTTTGTTTATATAATCAGATTTCACAGAGTCCATAATCCGATAATGTCCAAATTATCGAATGTTGGGTCATAAGCTCAAATTTGCAGAACCTAAATTAAACCCGATTACATCATTTCACTAAATTTTCGGATAAGCCGCGTATTTAAATAATTTTAATGAGCACAATACTGAAACTGAAAGAGCAGGATGTTCGTGCTTAATGATGTCAACAAGTAAGTCAATACCTATCACGACTAATATTAAAACGAATTCAGACGAATACCGAATATTCGATCAAACTATTCGGCCAGACTGTAAATGCTTTAAAAGGTATGAATACTTTTCGGGTCAACGTGCTTCCAAGAAACGACACATACGATTAAACTATCATACTTAAACTTCATTATTTTATGCTCGTGTTTTTCCGTGATTTTTAAATTTTTAAGAAAAGTCCTTTTGGTTTATATTTTCTCTAAAGCAATTTTTTGAAAATAACTGGATTATTCCTTGATATTTCTAAAGATGCCCGAAATATTTGGCCTATTCGGGCACTATTTTCAATATTCGGTATTCGGCCGAATAAATCCTAATATTCGGCCGAATGGACGCATAATGTAACGAATATTAATTAATGGACGAAATGACACATGATGTAACAAAAAGGAAAATCAATAATTCTTTTCACTAAAATTGTTATTTTAATAATGAAATTTTATTTGTGGTAAATATTTTCCATCGGCGCGAATGTACAGATTATTTTGAGGCTATGCGATCGCCCAAAACGAAATCGCCCAAAACCAAAAATTAAAACCCACCTAAAAATAAATTTGGGTGATTCTTTTTTCATTCGCTATTTAGGCGAAATGAAAAATAGCCCAAAATGTCAAAAATGGAACCTACGAGAAGGTTAAAAAAAGTCAATCAAGGGGGTTGGAGTGGGGCAGTATGCCTCTCATTCATCTTCCACTTTCGGACATAAGGCCCATGGATCGTAATGAAACGAGATTTTGGCGATCATGATGGCCGCCGAATATTTTGAGCTTTGGCCGAATATTCGGTATTCGGCATTCGACTTGATCACTAATCCCGGCGTCTCTAGTTCTTCTTCTCCTATCTTTAGTTATTCCGCATTCAGCGTTCTTCCGAATTGTAACTCACTCAATATTCGGTATTCGGCCGAATGGTAAAATATGAGTTTAAGACCGAATAGTAACCGAATATTGATTTCAACACTATTCACGGCCTATTTGAGAGCTTTTTTTTTGCTTTATATTTGCTTTTGTTCGCTCTCATGTGGAAAACAATAAGGAGATGTCATTCAATGACAGCATCAGTTTTATGAAAAGGACGTTAGGAAGGCTATTAAACACTGCAAGAAATAATTGTGTTCTCTGTTAATGTTTAGTGTAATGTTATTTAATGTTTAGTGTTATTTCCAACACTAAACATTAAATTGAATTTTGTTTGGCGAATCTTAATAAGCGTACCTAAACTTTTCCTAAAAATTGCAATGCTCATTCCTGTCTCGTTTCAAAATTTGTTCAAATATACTCTTCTAACTGCTGCAAGTTAGATTGCTGGTTTCGAACAGCTAATTTAATTCTAGATTGATTGTTTTCCCTTTTTTCTCGAAAATGCGTAACTGGCTGTACTTTCTACTAAATGTGTCATTTGAAAATTATACACAATTTGTATGTCCGATTGCATTGTGCCTTAATTTCCTTGCTTTGGTTAAGTTTGACCCACTTTTACGAGTGTGTCCATATTCCTTTTGCAAAAAAAATTCAAAGAGCTAAGTCCTACCCACTACCTAAAACCTTAACAAAAAACGAGCAAAAGTTTTAAGTCGTCTTTTTTCCCATCACTCTTTCTAATCCTTTTTCTGAATCAAATTCCATTTGATATTCAAATTTATGTCTTATGACAAAAAAGGCAACTTAAAAATTTACATTCCATTGCCAAAAATAAGCAAAGTCACTCGAGAAAGATTTAACCGAAAACTTACTGTCAATAACCCTTTTATCGAGTAGAAAAAGCCAAAGTAACACAACCCTCCTGCCATGGCAAAACAAAGTATCCAACTTGAGCATCTTAAATAATGAAGGCAGCGTTGGCCGGGACCGTCTCACTCTGAAGTATAAAGTCTATGGAAAAGAAGAGGGCCGACATTTCGTGTCCATCATTTTCTAATCACAACCAGTGATTGATTACCTCGGGTCCTAAGAATTTCAATTCGAGAATAGGCACAGAAGAGGCGACCGTATAACACGATTTGGCTCTTAAGATAAGAGGACAAGGGAATGGCAAGAATACAAACCGATTAGACTGACTTATTCTGTTTAAAGGTTTCTAGGTATAAGACGTTTTTTTTTGTGCTCAAAGTTGGCCCTCTTCTCTGTCTTGTTATCTTGTATATTGGCAAACACACTCTGGTTTTATGCAATTTTGGGGTTTATTTTTAAATTCCAAAAACTGAAAAAAAAAACTCGACAGTAAAATAAAAATAAAAGAAAATGTTTGCCTTTATTTTGCAAACCCCAAAAATCAGCTACACACACACACACAGAGGCTACACAGCCTAACTGTCAGGAGCAAGACGAATTTAATTTTTCTTCCTCTGTGGGGAAAAGATTCTCTGCCTCCTGCAACAAGACTCAACCCATAAATGGGAATGGGAACGAGGAATGCGAAACCTTTTTAAAGGTATGTTTATGGATTTTTTTTTCGTGTGTTTGTTTGGGGCTGAATTTTATTATACCTCAGACATTTGATGGCCATTTGGAGAGGTAGAAGAAAAAAAAGTTTTTACGTTTCCTTCTTCTCCTTATGTCATCAATGCATGCAAATTTAGAACCCAGCCAAACGGACAACAAACTTAAAGAATTCACGGCCTCTTCCCCGTGAATTGAAGTCTCTGTTCTGCGTAAATTTTGGCATTCAAAGGTTAGCGGATTTGGACATGATAAACACGTGCGTGTATAGAGTATCAATTTCTTCCCTCTGCACCGGATCAAATATTTTATCTATCGTGTTTGTATGGTATCTATACGAATGCGGGACTTTTAAAAAAAAAAGTTTGATGTGTTTTTAATTAAGCTCCAGCCAAATGGCCGGAAGTTATCACTGGATTAGAAAAAGAAGGCTTTTCTTGTATGCAAAATGTTGAAAATTGTGTCATCGTCGATTCGGGTTAGAATGGAATTTTGAATTTAAATCATGAAATGACACAGATTTGATCCGTTTTTATGCCATTTGTTGTTATGTGTTGCTATTAGCATTTGGTGACATTTCAAGTGGCGAGGGATTACCAATTCATGAATCAGACTTTATTAGGAACTGAAAAGCGGTAAAAGTGGATTTAAATTCGAATCAAGTCACTGCGGCGTATGCGGCTGTCTAATTAGGAGAGATGGAAAAAAGAGAATATTCAACGAAGCTTACGAAAGACATTATTGCAACCATTTAATGGCATTCCTACGAGTCTTTATTGCTTCAGTGATATGCGTTGCGTGGCTTTTAGAAATGGTCAATATCTCCTCTTTGTAAGCTTACAATAAAATATTGTATTTAAGTAATCATACTTCATACTGGGGTATAATCAGGGTACCTTTCGTACTGAAAAGTTGACACCTCAACTGTCATCTCATAATAAGGACCTTAACTCTACTGCCAGCCAATTGAAAGTTGGTTACAAAAAAAATAAATAGCCTCAAATAGAAGGGTTTCTCAAAATTAGCCCAAAAATCGCCAAGTTTTAAGTTCTTGGTGTTTTTAACAAAATTCGACCACCTCACAAGTTTTGCCCCTCGTATGCTGAATATTTGTTGCATTTTTTTGTAACTGAACACGAACAGATAACTTAAATGGTTAAGGCAGTACCCGTGATAGGTGAAGTAAGCAGGATCGTGCTCTGTCGGTGTGTCAAAAATGGGTTTTCTTTCGATATTTCGTCTCATTGTATTTCAACTCCACTCTATACACAGGTTTCTGCAGCAAAAAAAATCATTAAAATCAGTAAAACAAAAATGCCAACCTTTGTTTCGTTGACATATACAATTTCAAATTACTGCGAAAAAATTAAATAGCAATTTTGATCCTCCCTGATTCGTGATCCTCGACCGTAAGTCATTGAGGCGCTTTCCGTCTTCCGGCAATGTGTCAGACTCGTCGGTCGTTTACAACGTGCGTCGGAATTTCCATGTCCAACAAATGAGCACATAAAGTGAAATAATTCACTTTTTCTGTCTTATGCACTCCACCTACCCACGTTAAAAGAAGCACAACACGACACCTTGACACAGATATGTGGGTCATGCCGGAGCAAAAAAGAATAACCTTTTTATTGCTGGCACCTAAGAAAACTAGCACAGTGCCCTACCTATGTGCATTCTTAGTCTATCTTTAATAAGAAGGTGAATTCTTTATGGATAATAATAAATACTAGAAACTTATCGCAGCGACGACGCCCACACCAATTTCTCAACAAAAAAACGTAAAAAAAAATACATCTATCTGTCACACGAAGCCCCCCGACCATAACATAATATAAAAGGTGGGTAAACTTTTACATAAACAAGTCAAGGGAATATTTATTTTCATTGTGACCTTAAAGCCTGATGATAGATACCTACTTGGATGTTTGGCTTTGTGCTCCCTTCTTGGAGTGATTTGAAAAAAAAGCTTCAAGTGAATGGAATCAATTTATGAGAATGGGCCGCAAGTCGGGTCGTGGTATTCTTGTATTATTTTTTTTCGATTTCGGTTTGACCATTTAGATAATCTTCTTCACTAATTTGCATCATTTATTTATTTACCTATTCTAATAAATTAGGTGTGGTAAGGGCGATCAAGTTTATTGCTATTTTTTGACACTTACAACGCAACGAATATTAAATTGATTTCGTAAAGTGTTCTTTAACTTCTAATCGAAATGGATTGGTGGGGCTTTTTTTGGCAATGAAATCAATAAAAATATAGAAGTTGCGAAGAATTCTGTTAATGAACTTTGTTTTCAATTAAATTTTGAGTAAATTTAAATGAAAATAAAATTATTGGGTCAAAAAAACGTAATGAGAATTAAAGAAAGAATCTGACACGTCAGTGACAACATACAAAAAATAGTTTAACATATCGAGTTTGCAAGCCAAAATTAAAGAATTTCGCAATAAAATAATGTTTTCGTTTTTTTTTTTGGCACAAATAATAAATTCCAAAATTCTGCTTTTTAATAGGAGCTTTGCATGTTCAAGGCATAATCCCATAAAGACTTGAAACAGTTGAACTTCTTTCTTATCGTTTCATTATTCCAAGCATAATAGACTTCATTCCACAGCATGTTACAGCTCATGCTTACAAGTATACCTTTGTCATTTTACACTAACGGGACCATAATTTTGTCTATTATATTAATCAGAACTAGGTACTTCATTTTGTTTGTGCGGAAATCACTTGATTAAATGACTATGGTGAAATGAGCTGTGTGGCACGTTGCGCCGTATTGTTTAAGCCACATCTATTCGGTGTACATATTATTCCGGTCAAAATAAATTATTTAGAGTTCTGAAAGAAGTATGCCACCGTTGACGCCGCCATTTTGTGATCCGCACCAGAGACTTTTAAACTCGAGTGTTACGAGTTTGAGTCATTGTTTTCTGTTCTACCGCATGCTTATAAACTAAAACGGTTGGAGTAAACACCGCCACTACATTTGAACTATGAAGAACACAGATTGGCGCCACACTTCACAAATTTGCGCACGGTTGTTAGAGATGAAAGAAATCTCGTCTTCTTTTCATATTTGAACAATTTTATTTTTGAATTATTTGAACGAAACAGTGTAATTGCGGTGTTTTGGTTAAATACTCAAATACCGCTGAATGACTGCAAGTCATCACGTGCTTGCAATCAATGCGAGGGGGATACATGCTTTGCGAGAGATCTAAGAGTTATAACTAGTCATACAGAAAACAGAGTAGGTATACAGGCGATGTAGGAACTATTGCGATCATTGCCAATCTCTGATCCGCACCTATATGCTGGATTTCGTGTAGATTGTAATCTTTAAAATTTGGAAAATGTTGCTTGTTGTTGAACCCTTTCATCAATATGTAGGTCTCGTCGATAAATTTTAGGTCCAATATTCAACTCTTCCAGAACGAAGTTAAAGAACACATTTAGCCTGCCTTCTACGAGCGACGAAACAATATTTGGGTAAATTGAGTCTTATCAGAGGCCTTCTATGAGCGACAGCTGTTGTTATCTATCGCCCCCATAAGACCCAATCTTTTTCGAGATTACAAAAAAACAACCGCTGGTGTTTTTCACATCAACCTAAAGAAAACATCAACCAACTTCAAGGACGTACTAGTGGTCCGACACGAAACCCAACCTGCACGTGTGTTGGAGCCAGGAGTCAACCGTCATTTTCATTGTTGAAAAAAAAATTAAACTTTGTCATGCGGCATAAATGAATCGCAGTCTGAAAACTTGTCGCAAATCAAATTGCCGGGGAATATGGCGAACCCTTCTTCCTATTATTGAGCATTTCGAAAACTAAAAAATTAAACTTAACATTTTTAAACGAAAAAAAAGGGATTAATTTCAAGCTCTTCCAAAAAAAAAAAACGGAGAAACAAGAAGGAAAAAGAAACATCAATATCAATTTAGGGTTATACAAAAATAAAACAAAAACGTATTTATAAAACCATGTACCTCAAAAAGCGGGTGATATGGTACATTATGTCAGGCGCATATGATATGGCGCCTTTGACTATTTGCTTGTTATTTTTGCCTAAATTATGGCATGTGTTTGCAGGCATTTTGCGTGCCATGACCCCAATTTAGCAGAGAATATGCTCCAACTAATCATCTTCTCTCAGAATATACGGAGACGTATTCTTTTTTGTCGCCTGAAAATAACGTTTCGTTGATAGTTTCGAAACATTTTATAATGAGCTTATACTGGTTTGCTTTAGATTTCCTTTTTGCTTTTACCTAAAACTTCTAGTTTTGATACTCCATGTTTTCTTGTGTCTTGTGAACTTGAAGCTTAGGTTGTTTATTACTAAATTTAATCTACCCTTCAGTACCTGGAAGCTGGTGTTCGAAACTTCCGAAGTTCCGAAGAATTCCAAAGTTTTAATTTCTTTTTGAGAATTGATGTCGCTGGGTATTTGTTTCTCAGTTTCCATTTTCATGGTTGGATGGTGAATGTCAAAATTAAAAAAGAAATCGCAAGCAAACAAACCTATTTCGAGGCAGTTTTAAGCTTTAGCTCAATCGTTTTCTATATGCGCTTTTCCCTGTTTCGGTGGACGCAAACTAATTGCAAAAATTTAAAAATTCATGCAAAACTGTAGAGGGTAAAATCTTTCACAGTAACTGGTTCCCTCACAATAACAATTTTCTCCTAATCGATTTATAAACTCATCTCTCATAATCGATTAAATTAAAAACATTCTGTTCTCATTAGCAGAAGTATGTCCTTACAATAAAAACTTATCCAACACAAACTTACTTAGTTCTAAAGACGTTGCTACAGTCTGCCTGAGCTTGGTCAACAAGCTTCACCAGCCAGCTTTGTTTCCAGCTAGCCGTATCTAGTTTCGCAAGCAAAGCCGAGGTACTCTTCTATTTGTGTGCACCACCTGAGTCTCGGTTCAAACACAAACAGAGCAAAAAAACTGTCAAAAAATGAGCATATGGCAGAAGCCCGCACATTTACTTATTTTTTATAACACCACTGAAACTTTAGGTGTTGACCCTTTAAATCGCAATCCCAATCGATGCCGAAGACAATTTTTGTATGTGTATTCAAACACACATTAGTTGGAAAATTTTCGAAGTGCGCAATATTACCCGACTTTGTAAAGTTCGTTGTTTTATTTTGCGAAAACGTTGTCTAAACGACCACGTTTTTGCGTTTGCGAAAAACGTTTTTCTAAACGACTCACTGCGGAGTTATTAAAGAAAGTGCTTCACTCCAAATGTGCCTTAGCATTACTATTTTTCTCCATCTACATAACATAAAAAGGATTATTGTTCTTAATTGAAGGTGAAAAAGGAACTAAAATTTGTATGCAAGATTACAAAAAAAAATTCAATTTTCTCCTGCAAAAATTCATATCCCCCAAAGGCGGGTGATATCTTAAAATCACCTGTCTCACGTTCTAACATTTTGAAGAAATTTAGGGTAGATACAGTTTGTTATGTTAGAGATTTTTTAAGTATTTTCAAGAATTTATTGGGACATGATTAAGTTACGTCGGTTCGCAAATCCTAACATTTAAATTGATTTGTTCGCGATTTGTTGATATTTTAAAGGAATAAACTTTTTTGTTACGACTTTTTTTGTAAAGTTATCAAGATAGAATCACCTCTTTTATCTGAAAAGTAGATTTCACCTGAAAAAGATCCACAGATACACACGAGCTCATGTGAAACTTTCGCAGAGTCATGGTTGCCTTCAATGGGCATTCCTCGAACTAAAACAATGGAAACTCCGCTAGGCGGACATACAAACTGTAATCAACATGCGTAGATACCATGATGACCCGAGCATGGCCAAGTACCGCCAAGCTCAATTGCAAATTTCAAATCCGGTAACAAGAGATTTTTCTCATCTCAGAAAGATATTGCATAAGGGAAACTGTAAAACGTTGCTTTCATATGATCCAAAGGCATTGCTCTCCTATACACTATAATACGTTTCGCATCTTTTACAGCCACAATACTGGCTGTTTTTCTTTCTTCTCGTCTTGCCAGAGTGTGTTCTGTAAGATGCCGGAGTTATGTTAGCCCAAATGGGTTGGTATTAACGTTTTGATGCGTTTTATACACTCATGCCGTATATAGGCATATGACACGATTATATATGATTCCACAAGAATGAATTCTAAACTACCTGTATAGGTTGGTATACGCGTACCTGTGGATACACCGACAAGAAGAGAAAACTGCGTTCAACACAAAAACCATGCAATTTGAATGAGAATATAGGGATTTACGTAGAGAGAGAAAGATTTACGGGCGTTACTTTAAGTACAACATTATCTTTAAGATACTACCGACGACGACGTTGCTCTGTTGTGTGCTTGTTTCGGCTGAAAGCATTTCTGGGTTAAGAAAAGACGAAGAGGAAGATAACCAGAATTTCCCTACACTCAACTCATATGCTGGTGTTGTTTGAGTATATCCCTCTCTAAGAACATTTTGTATCTTAAAGTGTTATCCGTTCTGCTGTTGGCATTTCCTTTTTTTTAACAATTTTGTACAAGAGCCGTTGAGTACTGTTAGCCCCCCGAGTGATTACGAATGAAAAATGACCTCAACACGCCAACACTCGTGTAAAACCCTTTGCCCCAAGAAGATTAATTTCTTTTTGCTGAATTCAGTTCATTGCTTGTTGAAAGCGCATTTCCGGTCTGCCTTTTTCGTGGACCTCCCTGATGAGTACAATTATTTATTCGTTGCTAATTGGATGAGTTGTTGTTACCCTTTTCCACCCCTTTTGTGTGTATTTAATTTTATTTCGTAAAAATACTTGTGATAATCATATTTGTTTACTGTGTTAATGTGTGAGAGATAAGAATTTTTCAAGTGGACAAATTGTTTGAAGTTATGATTAAGACAGTGTCTCTTCACGAGCGGCAGAACTGTTCTGTCATGGGTCCACACAATGTACCCGGATCCTACGACTAGACAAGATACTTTTGTCGCTCGTTTAAACCGCCCTTAATAATACCGAAATTTCGTAGGTCTTTATGCTTTAGCGCGTGCTGGTGCTGATGTCATTGTTATGTTTTTTTTTTGTTTTAGATAAGATTAAGAAAAACTATATTCGTAGTTCATTTACCAAAATTATTATAGTTTTTTTATTTTCATTTCCAATTGGTATAAAATAAATTGAAAAACAAAAATTTTTCCTTTTATGATTTTTTCCGTGCGTCTATAGAAAGAAGTACCATGGCATCAAGTGTGGACACATATGAAGCGTTTCTCCAGTCATGGTAAAGTCAATACGAGTACATTGACCAAACCAGAGCAGGGAAATTTAGCCGGTTGCAAGGATAGCATATCGAAAGTCTGTTTTCAACCCGAAATAATGGTAGGCACAGATTGAAATCCACAAAAAAAATCACTATATATAAATAATCAAAATTAAACCTTCATAATCTATTTTAGTTTTTAAATAGTTTGGTTTGATATGGATGGTCGTTTAAAGCATCAAAAATAATTCATTAAAAAAATAGTTCTGGTTACCGGTTTTTTGTATTCCTTTTGTTTTATGGTAGATTGGATTTTTTAACGTTTTTTTTCGGAATGGTGAATAAATTTAAATTGTTTTCTTAATTTTCAGTTTGGTTGAGAGCATTGAGACAATCATTAATCGTTATGTTATGGTTTTGGTAGAATTAAGTTAAAACACACACATCTACTATAATACTAGAGCTAATGGGAAGTATTTTTCATGCACACTTTTTAATGACGTTTTTTTTTATGAGATTTCTATTCGTTTTAATTTATACTTTACTCCAAGAACAGTAAGTACTAAATTATTTTATTATTCTGCACACTTTGCCATTTTAAATTAATGAATTCATATAAACACAAACATAAATTTAAGCATATTTAGCAAGAGTCCACTTTCAAGGTGGTCCGATTAATGGTCACATATTTGCATAATAATTTTTACAGTCCGTATATAATAATAATAATAAAAATAAATGTTTAATCTTAAAGCCTTGAATCAATGGCTTGGTTTTGTTAAATGATAAATCACATTGAACTTGGGTATCAAGAATAAAAGAAAGGACCAATGCATAATAATAAACGAGCTGCTTCTTCGAACTTAAAGAATCTTCTTAGGTAGTCAACTCTTTGTGTGAGATGCATGGAAGATTACATTTTCCATGTGATAAGTCGCACACTGTATACAAACCGACATGTGAGAATTAAACATTTTCGCATGCAACAAATATCTCGCATGGACTCACATGTATATGCGACCCTACATGCGACCATGACTTATATGGTAAGTGGTTATTTAGTACGTTAGGACTCTTAAAATTTTTGTGACATATTTATAACAAAAGTTTACCAACGTTCTATTTAAAATAGATCATTTCGCAATAAAGTTAGAGTATCCTCTCTCGCGCTCACGCTTAAAAGATCACACAATGTTGATAAATCTGAGCTTAACAAAAGACATTAAAACTCTGCCTAGAAATACTAAAACTTTCAATTGCCTTTAAAGCTGGTCCCTGGTGTCGGACCCGCTCTCGAAATCCCTTTCCTTGGAACCAGATTCGAGAAGCCAATTTGATTGTCTGCCTGGATCCATATCGGTTATCATGACAATATATACTCTAAGTTAAAAAGTAGACTGTCCAGGAATAATGGAGAAACCCCAGTCTCTAAACAAGCAACTTGGTGGGTGCAAAAAATATGTAGTTCCAAAACGTAAAGTAATTGCGGCAAATATGACTCACCCCTCACAGTTTTTCAAACAAAATCCTAAGTTTTAGAAAAAGAAACACTTGCTTGTTTTTTGAAGTTATGATCAAGACAGTGTCATATACATAAATCTAATACCATTGTAGTAAAAAAAAAAACTTGGAAAAAAGATGCAAAAACCTAACACAGCCTTCTTTCTTGGGGTTAAAAACAAGTGCGGCTAATATAGTCCACCTACTGTTAAATATGGAACAGAGTGTGAAACATTCGGTACTAAGGGTTTTAAATGCTTTGTACCACGGTTACCGCTGGGTATTTTTAGAAAGTCAGAAAATAAAGTGCCGTCAGGGGAAAAAATTTGCACAATACATTTGTGAGGATAAATTCGAAAGAATTAAGGAATAGACAAACAATTTTTTTCTTTGCTTTGGAATCAAGAACTTTTTCGGAGTCTTTCGGAGGAGCCCAGTCTTCTTATTTGTGGCGCTCCAAAATGTTTGCTCGTAGAGCAATAAGTACTCAAATTAAATTTTTCAAAAATTTTCAACCCTGAAAAAATACTTCCGGCGTTTTTTTTTTAGTTTGGTGAAACTTCGAACAAGCGGCTTTCATAGTAAAATTCTAAAATGTATTTTCTAAGAAGTAAAATTATAAAAAGTGTGGTCTAAACTTTTCAATTTTTGCATCAATTGGCGACTAAAGTCGCACAGCGTTAACCCTGCTTCGTACACGACTAAAATAGGTAAGGTTTGATCCGTCTCGTTTTTAAACACTTCTCTTAGACGACGAAGCAACCTTATCCAAAAGCAAAAAATTTAAGCGTAATTAAAATCGCACTCACACAAGGGTAGGTAAACCATATTACACACACTGTACTTTTTTCACTAATTTTAATTTTTAACAAACATTAAAAAAAAGATCTAAGTTCTAAATTCACAACAAATAAGGAAATATTGGAAGTTTTTGGGCTTCAGGAAAAATACAGCAAACTTACACAGAATTTTGTATCGAAATACTTAGCAAAATTTCGATACGTACCGCCAAAACCAGGATAGGCTGAGGGACAAAATCGGTGTGTGCGAGTTTGAAATTAATTAAGTTTTACCGGCTTGTGCTTTTTTAATTGAAAAATAAAGTGTTAATATTACCCATGTGGACCATAGTTGCCGCACTTACCCGGAGAAACCTTTCGACTTGTGCAAAAGTGCAAGATTTTCCACGATTGGGGTCTTAGAATTGATTTTGCTGTTGCACGGAGAATATTTTTTGTTTTGAGGTGTGTGATACGTTTTTGTTCGTAATACAACGACCCCAAAGTCCAAACTAACCAAGGAATAATGTCAGCGATAAATCGAATTGCAGTACATACATTACGAACCCTGCTTCACCCCGGTTTTTAGCTACTTGTACTTTTTTAGTGACAAAATCTAATGGTGGGCCATATTACCCGTGTAAGCCATATTTGCCGCACTCATCCGAAACAACCTTTCAACTTTTTAAAAAATGTGAAACTCCCCACAATTGCGCTCCTTTTAATTGATTTTGCTGTTGAGCGGAGAATATTTTTCGTTTTGAGGTGGGTCCTACGTTTTTGTTCGTAATGCATTGCATTCAAACTAACTAACGACTTACGTCGTCGTACAATAGAACTAACAGGAGTGCATCGAGTTTACAACCTTAATTTACTCTTGTTGATGTCCTCAAAGCGTCAGAGATAAGCCTACCATCTTATCATCCTTATTTCTCTTCGCGTGACATTGAAGTTCTACAAACATCTTGCGCAAAGCCTTACCAAAGTCGTCTGGACTGGACTGGCCAACAGTTTTATTTTTGTCGTCTGAGGAAATGTTGGCAGTTTTAAAAGGCTTCATAGTCGAGTCTCGGCTTTTAATATTGTTCTTTCTCCTTAAAAACTATAATTTCTTGTGAACAAAAAGCCAGTCTTGTCAGTCAAGATTTTCATCATAATCATCTCTTTGTATAACTTCATATCAAACTAACTATCCTTCCTCTTCCTATCAAAAGTTGTGTTTAAGCTATGTACTTAGTTACAGTTTAAAGGAACTTATTTGAGTAGCTTCTGTAGAATTCGAAAGGAATACGATCGTCTCATCCTCAGTCCCGTATGACATTCGTCACCTCAGATAAGCAAATTTCAGCATTTAGAAAGACATCAGTGAGGGGTATAAAGGGGGTATAAAGTGAGGGGCTAGCGAAATTCGACCAGGATTTAAGAGCCTCTTGAAATATTCCCTCAGCAGAGCCACCTGAAACTTGGACCGGATAATAATACGAAAAGTAATAAGTTAGTACCGCCGGCCGGGAGGAAAAATCTTATTCCTCCCAATGACGGGTAAAATGGTTTGACATGAGTTTTTGTCATGTTATTGTTGCCTTGCTTATTGACCGTACTTGCTAGCAGTGAATGCGCCGTGAGATCGCTTCAGGCAGGGAATATAACGCAAAAAACTACTCTCCATTTTCGTAATATTGTAGTCTCCACAATCTACAATCTACATTAGATTCATCGCCGTAAGACGTTTTTAGCTTTCTATTGTCTAAGAATGACGAATGAATTTTCATACATTGCCGATAAGTTTTTGATGATATTGATTTCTCTTTGGCTTTCAAAACTTCAATTCTTTTTGTTCTTTGTATTTTTGTGAAGTCAGAACTTTGGTGGTCTGTTTTTTCTTTTAGTTATCCAGCTGAGTTGTATTGGCTAAATAACTATTTCCCGAGGAGTCAAAACGCCGGGGTTTCGATGCCCATTTTCCATTTCTATGTCCCCCTGCCAAAACAAACTATAGAAATCGAAAGCAGGAAAATCATCGAAGAGTTTTGAAAAGCATAACTAACGTGCCGCGTGTTTTTAATTGTGAACACTTATTAAACTGATTAGTGATTATTGGATGAAGCTAGGCATGCAAAATTCATACAAAGCTACGTAGAGAGTAAAACAGTACCGCAGCCATATCAGCCGCAATAAAATGGGCAATTTTCTCCTAGAACGAATGATATCGATCAAATGAAACCCAGCTCGTATTTTTCGTTGCCATTTGGAAATGCAATCCTTGATCCGTTTTTACTGCAACACTGGGGAAAAAGACGAAGCACGCAAATTACAAAAAAAAAATTGGCGGAAAAACGCATAAGCTCCTAGTTGTTTGAAACACACATAAAATGTTGGCCAGGACTATCCCTTTGAATCCCAAGCGACGCTCGAAGAGATTATTGCTGTATGCACACCCAACTACACGTTGGCTGCAAGAAATTTGACCCATTTCCCCGCTGCGCCATATCACCAGACTTTTATATCATTCTATTCGTGTCATATGACATATTGGGATAGCCCAGTTTTTATTGCCGGAATTGTGCTATGAATATTTTCATTTTTGTGTCAGTATTTTTGTAATCAACTTTAGAATTTACACTCAATAACACAACCTCATTTCTCAAAACTCGATTTATCTGCAGATAAAAATAAACAGATACAACAGCTCGATATGAGCCCAGAATCTCTCTCAACAGATGGTTCCTCGCTCAAGCTGCCATATCTAAATGAATGAAGTGCGCCCATTTCTCGCTGCGCCATATCACCCGACTTTTCCCTATTCGTATCATATGCCATGATAAGATCTCCCGGTTTTTATTGCCGGATATTGTACTCCGAGTAGTTTGAGGAGTTGTTTTTGTTAAGCAGTTGTACTTAATACTACTACCTCATACCTCAAATCAGGTACAACAGCCCGATTCGAGCCCATAATCTCTCTCAACTATCTATGTGTTGCTCGCTTAAGCTGTCATATCTAACTGCACGAAATTTAATCAGTCCTGTCCTGGGACTGGGGTGCCATATATATCGTCGCTTCTTTTTAAACTATTCTGACAATTTTCAGCAACAAGAAGATCTGATTATATCATATGGTATGAATAGGGTAATATGAATTGACCGGGTGAAATGAATTGAATTCAAATTGAATTGAACGCTTTTCCGTCGATTTTTTCCTTTTGTCTTTTTGTGCTAAATCTTTTTTCCGTTCGTTGATGGTGGAAGAAATGGCAACGAAAAAATACGGTGGGACTTATTTGATCGATATCATTCACGCTATGCTCAAAAGGGACGAAAGGGCGCGTTTTTTGTAACTGATATGACTACGGTTTTATTGGAGTAACCGCCCTGACCCAATTTTTACTGTGGGGACCAGGTGCAGATATTCAAAAGTCTTGCCTTTATATTTTCTAAACAGGCACTTTAAGGAAAACGAATGTTCTGTCATTGAAGACAGCATAAAGAATCATTAACTTTTCGCCAATCAACCTCCTTGACACTCCATGCCAGCTGTTAGTATGCATGTCGCAAGAGTGCGTTCAAACATAATGGCACAAAATGATATCATATTCAAACAATATCGCATTAACTTCCTGCCTGGATGGCAAAAAAAGGCAAAGATGGAAATTCCAGTAGATTACCACACCTACACTTGCCTTACACATAGACGCAATGTGAATCGCATATTGTCCGCACTTTCAGATAGAACAAGCCCTTGTCTGATAAAGCGCCTTAAACGCGTACGTTTATCAGCACTCCCCATGCGGCTATCGCAGAACAACAGCAAAAAAAGCTGAATGAACAAACACACACAGCGTAATGTGTCATGTTCAATTAACCGCGCACACCGCATGTATAACACAAGGTCTACATACGACTGTAACTCACTATACCAATATGCCAACAAGTCATGTGCATCTATTTTCCAGTGGAGTGCCACACATTACCCCCTTCTTAGCGCTTTCTTTCAACTCGTCTAAAAATATTATTCTCTCATCACAACAACTCCCTGACCTCTATATTGACAGTGGAGAGCATTCACTCCCCGAGCCAGTTCAGTCACCAGGAGCGATATCCAAGCACCCGTGTACCGGCCGAAGCACTTGTTCAAAGCCTCTGCAACTGTTCTGCTGTGCGAGATAAAGATAGAGGAAAACAAGATACGAGAGAGATTGACAGAATATAGATAAGTGATTGACATTGATATGCCACAAGGGTGGCAGATTGCATCTCATTCAGCTCAGAGCTTTTAATTTCTCGTGCAGACACTTCTTGTCGGCTAATTAGAGGTTTTCACTCGATCGAACATCGGAATGTTGTTGTGTTTGCGGTAAGCTGTCGCCTTTTTGCATAAAGCTACACCGTTTGTATGAAAGAAGAAAGTTTAACGACCTAAAATGGTCAAGCCACTATACAAAGAGAAATCAGCAACAAAGGGTTGACGTTTTAACAAAAATAAAAATTAACAGCCTTGTCGTGTTTTCCTCTCTTATTTCCTCAACTATAGAGGCATCCTCTATCTCCATTTTCGATTGCAGTTTATCCTCGATTCGATTTTCCGTATAAAGGTTTACGAAGCGACAGAGAAAACTCCTTGTGCTTCTCTCTATTATTGTACAATGATCGGATATTTTATTCAATTGCTGCGATGGTCTTTCCCTGTTCTCCGGGCCATAAATAGCATCTCCTCCACAGACGTCGTCGTTGTCGGTTGCCGGTAACAAGTTTCCTTTCTCGATGTAATACTGCGCCGTCATTTCACATGCCTGCAACTTTATAAGATACATTCGTCGAATAGTAAACGGCCGGCACGGCGCGCGGAGCTGCTAAATTCATAAATATTTCTTGGTACTTTTTTCTCCCATATATAGATACTTTTTCGCTTATGAATTTTTGTGTTTTCCTTTTTGCAAGGGAATGTAATACAAAAATGAATTTGAGGTGCGGCAAGCTTCGATCTATCTTCTATTTTTTTCTTTGCTAGAAAACCTGCTCTATCATTTTTTTCATATTTTTATTGAAAAACATTTACCAAAACAATTTCTTCAGCAAAGCATAAGTATGTATATTTATTTATTGAATAATTTATAAACCAGAAGGCTTTAAACTCACCAGCACTTGCAGGCGGTACCTTGTAAAACTACATTTTTATTGAGGTTTTATTTTAAAAGATGACTGGGTGGATACTTGTTTTTTTTTATGTCGCGTACAAGTTTAAAACATTTAAAGGGGGGAAATATTAATAAGTTTTTCAAAATACATAGCTTCTACTTTATCAAAGGTTTTATCTCATGAAACGACACAGGTGTTCCTTTTCTATGGGATAAAAAAATATTAAAATAAAATGTTTTACTTTCTATTAGAAAAACACAATCATATTAAGTTAGTTATTTTCTGAGCACTTAACAAATGTCAAAAAATTTCTTAGCACTTATCAAATGTCAAATTGGATTGACAAAAAAGTCCAATCAAATTGCTTCCAAAAAATGTGTCCTAACAATATTATATTGAGAGGCTGGTATTCTGCTTCTATGCTAATACCAGCCTCTCCATGTACTTTGACAAAAAAGTAATTATATTTAAACGTCAACATTTTTAGCAAAAGTGCGTGAGCTTCTCTGCAGCAGCCGCTGGGTCCAAGTACCAGCCTAGTCAATCTCAATCTCAATCAGTTACATTTTCAGGGCTCCGTGCCCGCGAGAACCTTTCGCACACCCAAAATGGAGAGTCAAGCATTGTAAATTTCTGCAATAATTTTATTTCTTTTACCCGAAAAAAACTTTGCTCACAAACAAATCATGTTCCAGAAGAAATGTTTGCAGCAAACACTTTTTAGTTTTTTCAAAACAACACTTAAATTTCTCAGAATATAGAGAATCCGATTTCCAAAATCTAAACTTACGATAACATATATAAATACTTCCAATAAACGTTTACAAACAAATTTTACGTTTGCCAAAAAAAAAGTTTTACCGCAAGCACCGAAACGTTTGCAAGGAAATTTACTGCTTCGCAAGCCTTCTCACACAGACAATTCATTTTTTATCGCTGACCTACAAACCATCACTATAAAGCACTTTGGTGTTTGAAAGAAACAAGAAAAATATTTTATTGCTTTCATCAAGCATTTCTGCTTCTTCTGACAAACAATCGCCTGCAGACACTTGTTTACTTCATAAATTGTCTGTAACCATTTTTAGTGATCAAGAGTCAATGTTTTGTCAGTAGGATAAGTTCGCTGTGGAAAAACCATTTAGGGCTGCTACATTTGTGTGAAACTCCCAAAAAGCGTTCTCTCACCTTAAACTGTTGGGCACGTTTCGTTTTTGTAACTTGTCTACAGATGTTTCTTCAAGAGGTTTGAGAATTATTTAATATGGAGGCGTGGGGAAAGTCGAACCTATGGACGCAGTGCTACGAAGAGGAGGGGCTGCACTTGCATACAATAAAGTTGCTGCATGACCGCTTTTATTGTTGCAATTAATGCCGAGCAATCAATATGGATCAAGCGTTCAACCCGCTGCCGCCACCCAATCGTACTGGACCGTTTCCAAATTGTTATCCATCACATTGTTGTTGGTGTGCGTCAGGGGTCCGTTTTTTCTCGTAGTATTTTTTCTGTTTAATCAAATACTCACATTTGCTGATGGCATTCGAAAAATTTTCTGTTCTCGGTGAGGATAGATCCTGTGCCAGGATAATAACATATGTATTTTATGATGTCACAAAGACTGCTGTATAGAACTCCTAAATGGTTGTAGTAAAGTTCTTATGCCATTGGATACGGCCAGCATCTAGAAATCATTTTTTTGCCCAAAACATGAATACAACTCACGTTTTTAAGCAGGTGCATCAAATACTCTCTGTAGTTACTTGATAGGATCCAGAACTGTTGGACTTAGCTAAGATAACCACGGATTACGAGATCAGCTTAAAGACAACAACCTAACCCCTGGTAAGGGTAACATTTCAAAACCACCCACGTTGGGCAAAAAAGGGATAAAAAAAAGCCTAAAATAAAAGAATGCACACATTTTATTAGGGTGTTTTCATTGCACATAAAACAGAGATTAACGTAGGAAGATTTAAAGTTAATTTCAAAGTGTTTTCACCGAATAAAAGAAGATTGACTTTATGTCATATGCTTCCGACAATTTTGGCAGATGCAGATGTTGCCAACACAAAAACATTTTACTGCATGATTCAAATGATAATTTGCCACCACCGACCCAATGAAAATTCTTTATCGAAAGCTGTTATTCAAATTCAGAATAGTTTTATTTTTAATCCTACGAAACGAAATAATGCAAAAGCTATAGAAAAACGAAACGTCACAAATGTTGATTGGATTTCTGTGTAAAAAGTCTCAAAATGTATAAAGTTAAAAGTATACCAACTTGATTAACATGAACATGCAGCGTAATAGTATGTCCCCACCAGACACTTATCCGCGATAAACATAAGTCTTTAACTACATATTTTCATATAAAGCGTAAGATTAACCATAAAAATTTAACTCTAGGCAAGTAATTTAAAATAAATCTCCTCGAAAAAACCCATTTTACAAACCTCATTTATGCCACCTTTAACCCTTTTCGCACACATTTATAGCAGTTTGAGACTGAAATGGAAACTGAAACTGTCCACGTATGACAGATCTGTCACATAAACGTTTTCTAGTAGGATTTTTACAGCGATATTGCGTTTTCTCGCTTCTACATTAGGACACCGTATAGTCAAGTTCTTTTGAGAGTCAAAACTACGAAAAAAGGGTGCTCGTTTCAAATTAGTCTTTTATTTGTCCGGTAGAGACACTTCGGGATTTAATTTTAATCGTCTCCCCTTCATCGCAGTTTTATGGGCGGTGGAAACATAGTAACATGAATATCAACATCCAGAATGTTGTGTTGCAGTGTGCACAGCTCAGTACATTTAACTTTTTTCTGACGTCCAACCTCATCTACATCAAAATTTACCGAAAAAATAACACAGCTGAGTTGATGACACGTAGCTATCAATAAAAGGTTCGTTTGATTTTTTCGGCAGAACACTTGGAAGTACGATTTGGTTTAAGTATTAATGCCTGGCAAATATTAATTCTTCGTGAAGATATTAAAACTTGTGTAGTAAATCTGGAGATTTAGGGGGACTTGTCTTAACCGCGGGTAAGTGCCCGATGAAAATGACATGTGATTCAATTAAAATCCGGTGACTTTGAGACATCTAATGATGCTGAGCTTGAAACATTGACAACAAATATAAATTGCTAAAACTTATTGATGCACTACTTATACGAATGTTTTTTGTTTAACCCACAAATGAGTTCAATTCATAAATAAATTTAATTAGTTAAATAAAGGACTGCATCAGTTAAATCGATGGCTAGTTGTCAGCTTTTTTATAGTTATCACACTATCTATGCAATGACAACTCTCAATGATCGTTGATTCTTGAGTATATCTAAAAGGTACACCATTGCGAGCTGAAGAGAAAAGTATTTTGCTTCCAGAAGTACCTAACCTTGTTTGTAAACTGCCCTAGTTAGTAAATTTCCCTAACAGCAAGTCATTCATTCATGTAACACTGGAATTCCCCTTATCAATAAGCATGGGAACTTTGTTGTTTAAGAGTCATTTTGGTATTTGTACCTACGATTCTGTCCATTGTTTGCAGTGCGGCATATCGTACTCGTAGTTGGACATATTCATTCGTTTGTTCGGTGCGCCCAATGCCGATTATCATAACCGGTGAATCATGAAATTGTAAATTGCTTGACGTTCAGGGGTCTGCCCAGCTTAAGACAGACTTGGTGTTCTTTCAGTGTTGTTGGGTATAGTTTGCGGATATCGCAGCACAGCGCACACAAAAGTATCGGAAAGGCAGCTTAAACACATCGAGTGTGACCGGTTCAGGCGTTGGTTTTTTTTTTCTCCAACTGAAACCTGATGGGAATGAGAATGAAATACAAACGTCCGAAGAAAGATTCAAAAATGTTAATTTTATTCAACCGGTTTCGCGTGTGTGTGTGGTATATGAATACTTATTTGGTTTATTAATAAGGAGCCGGCAATGCGAGGCGATAAAAGACTGATAGGATCTTTATGCTTGGGGTCAGCAGCAGGGGGGACCGTAACAAAGGTTTTATGGGAGTTCTAATGAAGTTTTTTTTTGTAACTTTTGTGAAGTCTTAACCAGGAAGCCAGCAATTACCCAGCACTAAAATCAATGTTCGAAATTCCTAATTTTGCACTCAGAATCCATTATGGTAATTGAACTCGCGAGAAACGGTGAAGTGGCTGGGTAAGAAGGTACGCAAAAACTAACGATATTTCGCAAACAGGTAACCAAATCCAATTGAATTGTTCAAGAGACAAACACGCACAGAAAACCTCTATTCTGCATTTTTAAGTGAAGTAGACGTAGGTACTTGGTGCTCCCACGATGGAGCATGATTTCAATGCAATTAGAACTATGCAAAGTCTCTAAGAGGTGCACTTATTTAAAGACTTCCACACCAACTCAGATCACAGATACGAGCAAAACTATTGTATAACTTTTATTCCGGGCGGGTTGTGTTTCTCTTTTTGTTATCTTTGTCTGGGAATCTAACATCGAACTAATTCTGCTAATGTCTTCCTATGGGTGCATACATGCATTCTGCAAGGTACAACTTTTCCATATCGCCGAGAAATTTCCTTTGTTGGTTTTTATTTATTTCACTGCTTCGTCAGATAGGTGTACTAGTTCGACGACTCCCATTTGTTTCTGTATACCTAGTACCTACCTACTCTTATTTAGGTTTTTTTTTGCAAAACAATTCAACTAAAACTCAAGCTCGAACTCAAATCGTCAGCGAAGCGATTACAGGTGGGTTTTAGTTTGTATTTTAAGACCGCTTCGATGACTTAACGAATTAACAGGCTGTGTAAAAGTAAAGTAAAGCAAAAAAAAGTTGTTAAAAAAATTTAATTACTAGGTACCCAGCCTCGTCACAGAGGGTTCCGTTCCCATGGCAAACCTTTTAGTGCAATTCAATTTTGCTACAAATGGTTTGGACGGACTTAAATGGAATTACTTGAAGCGATATGAAAAATTCACTTTGATGTGAACCGAGAGGAAAACAGAGAACTTTCTTCTTTTGACTGATGGCTGAAAAGGGAGATTTTGTGCATAGGTACAGGTGGGTTCTACTTCTTGCGAAACTAATTAGCAGGGATTATTCATAAGTGGATAATTGTTGTTTGCTGTGGCAAGTTCAACGGACTCGAGCGAAAGGCTAAAGAATTTTATGGGCGAACACAAAAATAGGCAATTATTACTTTACCGCGCCGACACAGAACAGAGTGTGCGGCGCGGCAGCGCGGCATATGAGCTATTAAGTTGGAGTAGGTAATGCTAATTAATATGTCACAGGAAGTTGTGTAAAGGAAATCATCCTAAATTCATAATGACTGTTGAATTTCGTCGAATTAACAGGTTGTTCACGATTCGTGACGTGGATATAATTGAGGATATAGGAACTTGTGCGAGTAGCGATAACATCTTTTCAATACGAAACGAGCACTTTTTGACGCGGTTACAGGCAACCCCGCGGTGCCAAGCTGATACCAAGCAACAACAACTAAACTTCTAGCTATACTACCTACTTACTGGCACTTACAGTTCCGAAAAGCCATTGCCTGAACGAACCTCTACTTTATATTTAGTGGAGGTAAACTAGTGACGGACGAAATGACACCCAGAACTCGAGCCGGAAAAAGGCTGTTAAGCCGTAAAGAGGCTTCAGTCAATTCTCAACTGAAGTGAGAGTTTGACCTTATAAACTCAACCAGGGTATTTTCCAAAAGTAAAAAACAAAAGAATAAACCACGAATAGTATCAGTTTAGCAATAGTTTTCAGCAAACACTTTTTTGCTTCTTCCAAAAAACAAAGTTTATTAACTCTGCTCTGCATAATTGAGCTTTTTCATTGAGTGCTTTCAAACTTTTGTTTGCCAAATAAAGAAAAATACTCGCAAGAAAATGTTGCTCTCGTTCTCGTTATAAAGATTGTTCATAGTTCAGCTACAGATAATTAGTATAGGCTTTAACTCATTTTCGTGGTTTGGCGGAAAAGAGTCATATGTTTGAGGGAAAAGAATTTAACTTTGCGAAGCAGTTAATTTTCTTACAAACATTTTAGTATTTCCTGTAACAAATTTATGTTTGAGGGAAGATAGCGTTTGTTGGAAAAAATTCAAGGGCCCCTTAGGTTTTTTTGTTATTAAAAAATAAATGTTTTTTTATGGAAATGTTTTCTATGTTTTCAAAAAGCTAGAAAGGGGTTGCTTGAAAAAAATTTTAAAATACTTTTATCTTCTAAATTATTGTTTTTTTTATGCCCCATCCCATAGGATAGGAGGAATATTAAGTTTGTCACATAGTTTGTTACACGGTGAAATAATAATGGTAGACCCCCAAGACCTTAAGGGCATATGATCGAGACCGAATTCTGAATCGAATGAGCCATGTCCGTCCGTCCGTCTGTATGTCACATGTTTTTAGGCCTTAAATTTTGAGCTAGGGTGCTGAAACTTCGTACGTAAGGTCCGCGTCATGCGAAGCAGTGCAAGGGTAAAAAGTTTTGAAATCCGCCCAAAGACACGCCCACAATCGGTGTAAATGTGCAACTACCTCCAGAATTTTCAAAACTGTAAGACGTTCTAAAAGGCTGAAAAATTTAATCGGTAAACTTCCTCTAGTGGGCGTGGCATCTATTTTAATAGTAAATTTTCAAATGCAGTTTACTCAATATTTTTGCTCAAAATTAAAAAAAACTTGTTTAGTATTTTATGTAGAAAACGCTTTGTTCTACATTTTGTTCATACAAGACTTTGGGCCACGCCCATATTTGGAGGCTGAATTGAAGAAAAACCTAAAATTTGCCTGAAAAACTTAATTTCGACTAGCCTTGAGCCTAATTTAGGAAAGCATGAAACAAAAAAAGTAGCAGGTTAGGTAATCGAGACTTCAGTCCAGATTTCGTTCATAAAAAGTTTTTAGCCACGCCCCCTTTTAAGGGTCGATTTTTTAAAAATATTGAATTTGGACCAAAAAATTGCATTTTTACGTACATTTAAGTGTAACTTGGATAAGTGGTTTGTCATTAGGGGCAGTTGGACCACGCCCCTTTTCGAAGTTTGCATTACTTATAAAATGTCAAAAAATAACCATGTCATCAGCATTTTACAATATGGGATAGGATGGGGTATTCAACGGTCCGTTTTACGGACTGTAAGTTCTGCGTACACACTGTAGCACTTACTCACTGGTTTTTTTGTGGCAAAAGTATATTCTTTGGGAATTTAACTAAAATTGTATGCAAATATTTTGATTGCACGGCAAATTCTATGATATTCGCTACAAATATTTCCTGGAAACAATCCAATGTTGCATGATGCACGTAAAAACTAAAATAAGGAAAAATCAGATTAAAATGGGTTTCTTTCAATTTTTTATACTATGCCTCCAACTCCATTGCCTCTAACTTTTAAAGCTGCGATAACCGGAGACAATTTAAAGTAAATCCCGAAGTGTCTCGGCTGGACGAGCATAAGGTTAATTTGTCACGAGCACCCTTTTGTTGTCGTTTTGGCACTTGTTTTGACAATGACATTTCCCAGAAGGTAGAAAACTATTTCGTTATGAAAATCCCAACACAAAACCACAAACTTGTTATACGTGCATAGTTTCAGTTTCTTTTTTCGATCCTCAAACTGTTATAAAGGTGAGCCGAAAGGGTTAGAAGTGGCAAAAAGGAGCCTGACGGGGAGATTCATTTTTAATTACATTCCACAAGGATTTAAATGTATAAAATGGCTAAATCTGGAGATTTGTAGGCGATTAGTTGACGATTTATATGCGGATTAGTGTTCGGTGGAAACATGGTATTACAGAACGGACTTACAGAAATATGAGCTCTTCATATTTTTTTAATAGGTATAATATAATATTGATTTTACTTACGAATAGATTTAAGCGTATTTGATGACAATTACTCACCTAAAAAAGTAAAAAAAATAGTTTTGATTATACTAGTTTGTAAATTAGAGATTTCAAAAACACTAGATTTTAAAACAAATAGTAAGACTTAGATTGGAGATACATAAATCCACGCTTACACCTGGGAACCTTAAAGCTATTCACCCATACCTCCCAGCTATTTCTCTTTTTACAGTTATCACTATTTCTCCTCGTAACCAATAACAAAGCCGAAATTATAACTCAGCCTTAACACATTAGTCTTAAATAAATTATTCAAATATTGTTTTGTCTCATCCACATGTTGGCGGGTGTTTTGTAATCTCAATCTCATATCGTATTAGACTGCATGTATAATTAATTTCGAAAATAGATTATAAGAAACAATATTGACGCCTCAAACTCACGCTTTTTCGACTAAATTGTATAAATTTGGTTTTCTTCTTTCATTTCAGGTGAGTGCATTTGGGCCTAGTATTGGTTTTTTCAGGTTTTGGCTATAACGGAGTAAATCTATAATTCTTATGTAAGTTTCGACTTGAACTTTATTTATGGTGCCTACAAGAGGCATTTATTTTTATGGATCAATATTTTAAGAATTTTTATTCGATTGTGCTTGCATTTAAGTTTCTCTGATATTTCAGAATTTATCAGAAAATTATTTAAAGTAGTTTTCTTGCTATTGTATAACAATTATGTATGTATGACCAAATTATGCTTAAATCTTGAACAAAGACTGTTGGTTTCAACATAAACTGCCGAAAACTTGCCATAACCATAAAAGGCATTAACACTTTGCCCACATTCAACTTCAACTGCAATTAAACATAATTGTTACGATAGAATAAAGTAAATTAAATTAAAAATAAAAAGGCAAAAGCCTCTGCCTTTATATAAATTTCCCATGAAATTAAAACAGGTCCAACTAAAGCAGTCTTTTATCATAAAAAAAAAACTTTAAGTAAGCAAGCCAAAAGACTTGAATGCGACCGTATAGAGCACCGCACACTATCATTGAAAGTGGCAGCATCCAACTCATGTGAAATCATTAAAACAACAAATAAAAAATAAAATTCAAACGCTGCTGTTATAAAAACAAAATACCGTCCGGAAAGTGATTTTGGTTAAGAGGATTTGAACGGGTTGTTTTACTTTGTCATTGCCCATAAAAAAAATTTAAAAGAAAACAATTTTAAAGCGGAAGAGTTCAGGACTTTGATTGCTTTTTTAAACTGTCAATAGGATCACTTTCGCCACTCTCGTTTTTTTTTCATACGTGCGTAGCTGACTGTCCCCTCTGTCTAGCATAGCACATTTTATTCCTTTCAGTGAATCGTTCGTATTCAACGTTTTCCGATCCCAATGAGGCTTGTAACATGGAACTGGTAAATCGAGTTCTCTGTCGACGGCCCTGTTTTTTTTAACTGTTTGTAATGCAATTTCCTTTATTTTTTTATAGGTTGTCGTTGGTTTGTATAGATTGTCTCTGAAGATATGTATCTAAAGTCCATTTTGGCGGCTTTAGCATTGCAGGTGAATATGCGGGACACAGGAATATGTGTGCCTGCACCACACACAAGACCAAAAGAAAAGCCCCTGAAACTACCCCACTTACGATCCTCCTTCGACGTCGCTGTCGGATGGTAATTCAATATCTTTTTAGCGTACGTGAGTGTGCTGAGGGAATTATGTACTTAGAACTACCGCATTACTGTAACAGTGTAACATAAGGAAATTAAGTTTATTCTTCTCTTCTTTTTTTTTTTGGGACAGAAAAATTCTTTCAGGTCTTCGCAGGGTAAACCCAAGCCCACCTATGCTTGTTTGCCGTTCGTGCTACTTTCAAACGCGTTGACAGTACCTGCTGCAAGCACACACATGTTGACATGCCGACAGATATGTTATATAAGTGTGTGTGCAAACACGCTATTAAGGAAGTCTTATTTATTTCCGGCCCTGGCTCTTTTTATGTCATTATGAGGGTGGCAATTGAAGGGAAACGAAGAGGGGGCCAGGCCAAAGTTAAAGGAACCAGAAACGGAACAAACTTTGCTTAAAGCCTGCTCGTGAGGAGAGAAGAAAAACTTTTGCACGTTACCTACGAGTTTTTAGGATTGGAAAATTGAACGAGCAAATCGAGTTTGCGTGTCCCCTTTTTGTTTTCCCTTTAGCACTGCTGATGCCGGGGAGCATAGCATTGATGCAAGAAAATTAAAAGCAAGATTGAGTTTGAACTTGCATGACGGAATACCTACGGCTTTTGGTCTTTGACATGACATGATGCAGGTAAGGTATAGGGGCCTATAGAAGCAGAAAATTAAAGCTAAGGGTCAATTTGCCTTTCAATTTTTGTGACGTCTCTACAAATGTACATGTATGTGTGTACTAACCTATGCCTATGTACAGCTTAAAACACCCTCTGACATTTGAATCGGAATAAGCTTCAAGAAAAGTTCATTAACTTCTAAATTAAGTGTACGATAAAAATTAAGAAGGGCGATCCAAATATTTTGGCGTTTTGCTTTTGTATGAGCCTATTAAAAAAAAAAAATTGACTAAAGTAAAACAAAAATGTGAAAAAGTTTGAACGATTCCGAAAATCTTTGTAAAATTCCTCTTTATCGAAAGCAAATATTCGTTTCCTCCCTACTAGCGCTTTCAATGCAAGCTAAACACTACAAAACAGGATTGTTTTTGAAATGTTTGCCGGTAATATCAATACTTTTGGACAAAACAAACTTAGCTCACAAACAATACGAGTTTGAAGAGAAACTAATTTTGTTTAAATTGTTTTTTGGATTTTTTTTTTTTTTTGCTTTTAACAAACAAGGAAATGTTTCCAAGAAGAAGAAAATTGCTATTCAAAAAACACGGGAGATATTTACTATAGCATTTAAATAATTGCTTACAATAAACATCTTTCAAACATGAAAGTATCACAGCAAACACCGAAATGTTTGTAAAAAAAAATTTACTTCGGTGGAAAGAAAATTTATTTTCTTTCCGTTAAACTGCATGCATACCTACATAGAAACGATTTAAAAAAGCGTTGTGCTACATACGATCGCTTTTTGGCAAACTTTGGTGCTTAAGGGGATAAGAGAATTTAAGAGCAATTTAAACTTCAGTGAAGCCTAATATTGCTTTTTCTTGTTTGGCTTCTGATCGCCCGCAAACGAGTATTTGTTGGCTGCGTAAAATTTTTATGATAAAAATATTTGTTTAATGCGAACTGTTTTTCGTGTGAACACGTCGGTTTTTATAGTCCGAACTCATATATTCGGATTTAGGGATCAAAAGTTTCCAAAGCAAGTTTTTTCCAAAACATAAAAAAGTTGTAACTTGGCTTCACAAGAACGCTTTCTTTTGGTAATATTTGTGCTTACGGAATGAGCTAGCTTAAGCGTGCTCAAAGATCTACAAGACCTTTTTTGTCAATAGATATTTTGGCAGATAATGCGTCAGTCGCGTAAACATTTTATGGAATTTCGATTCATTATAGTTTGACATTTTATTACAGAAAACTTAGACCGAACTTCTCACCGATTCCATTGGTCAGTCGGATTAAAGTGAACCAACTGCTAACCACTACGCCACGGTACCCCGGCTGCGTGGGGTGCCGTGGCGTAGTGGTTAGTGTGTGTGCTTACTACGCCGGAGGTCTGGGTTCGAATCCTGCCATCGTCACCTGAAAAAAAAGACTTGTTCTTTTTCAAGGTCCCCACCTCCGCGAGGGTTTGACTAGCCCTCGGAGAGTATCATTTGTCTTGAAAAACTTCTCAAAGTGCCGTTCGGATTCGGCAAAAAATTGTAGGTCCCCTTGTATGTGAAGAAATTAACACACCAGCATACATTGTTGAGAAGTTGGCCCTGGTTCACCTCGAGCTGTTGCGCCACTCTATTTATTTATTTTTATTTATAACTGCTTTCAACAAAAATTTTGTTTAGTAATGAGGCATTTTTGGTTGTTTCCAAATATTCTATTTCCTAGTGTCCATTAGCGTTTAAGACATCTTAGAAGTAAAGATAATCAGTCGTAGTTGTTTTCAGTTGTTTGGATTCAACAAAGAAAATGATTTGACTGATCCAGTGTGGGTTTAGCCTAAACAAATCGTGTTTTAGTTTTACTCAAAAGCGACATAATTGAGATTAAGTCTTATCTAAATTAAAAGGGTTCAAAAGTGATTTTATTTCACAGAGTGTCCAACGACAAATTTTTGATACCATTGGCATTTCGCTTTCTTTGTCTGAACTTGTAAGATCAACCCATTTTTAATAAAATTTATGAGATAATCATTTTCTTATAGCGCCTGTCACATAAAGGAGCGGATAAGTGTTCCTTCCATCTTTCTCGATCTTCCGTCAACAACTCAAGAACTTCAGGCTCGATCTGCAGCCTGGTAAAGGATAGATCCCCTAGCTGCCCAAAGCACCTACTTCTTAGCCCGCCAGTTAGGCAATCTTCTGTGCATCTTGGCAAGTGTTTCCTGCCTAGGATGTCTGTAGGGGCGAACAAACTATCCAAACAGCTATCAAATATTGGCTCTGCTGTCATGCAATGGTATGACAGGTGGCACGAATTCCGTTGGTCTCGTCGCAGAATCTGTAGATTTTCCTCAGTTTTGTCTTCATAATTATTTAATTTAAGTTGGAGCTACATTCCGAGGTGCCCAGCCATCAGATCCACCAAAAACTCATTTCCAGTTCTACGCAGTTTTGAAAAAAATACGATAACTTTAAGCAAATACAAAAAAAAAATTAACGTTCAAAAATAAGTAATCATAAACAAGTCGATGAAATTTTTTAACAATAAGAAAATTTTAAAATTGTGTAATTTTGTGCTATAGTCCTGTGTATAGGGCAATATGGCGGCATCGGTATCTTATGATATAATAAGCTACAATTGTCACAAGCGATGTTTACCCAGCAGCAAAAATGGTTTCTTCGGCATTTTCGAGTTCGGCAGGTTCGTCGACTAACTCGGGTTTGGCATTCCTAATTATGCCAAATATTGGTTTGAACTGTACGCGCCATAATGCCCGAAGTTATGTTACATGCTTTAAATCTCTTACAATTCTTGTGTTGCCCTTTAAATTTCTTAGCTTACCTCGTGGCTTAAACTTTTTTCCTAGCCATTGCCGGTTTCTCTCACTAGTTTTCTGAGATCGTCTTTGAGGGGCATCTTAGACCAAAGAACTGTTGGAAACCTATTCAGGTTTCACAACCACCTCTCTAGCGTGGCTTTCTAAAATTTGGTCTTAGACTTGAGGAAGTGTAAAGAAATCATATTTTTCCAGCCTTACAGAATGAATAGAGACAAACCATGAAGAGTCCTTATAACACTGGGTCGTCCGTGTAGTTGCGTTTTTTTTTAAGTTTAAATAACCATTACAAACCTTAAAAAATTGTGTTAACATTTCTGTGAAATTTCACATTTCCTTGTCAAACTAACAGCCCCCATTAATTTTCCGCTCATTAATGTCATCAGCTTAAGTTAATGTAAACCGAGGTCAAACACATAAGGCGTGCAAGCTTCCCAGCAGAGGTGTAGGATTCATCGCTTGAAATTAACTACACATGCTTACACATAATTTTCAAAAAAAAAAAACGAAAAAAAACGATGACCTTTTCTAATCGTCGCAGATGTACCAAATTGACACATTTGCTATTCAACAGCCCGCCACTTGGTGTTTTTAACCAGTCCGCCTTCACGATTCCGCCATACAACGTAAATTGTAATTTATTCCCTCGGAGTAGACATTTTTGGCGTGAATTACTGCCGGCTTGTTCACAATTGTCATCGCGGCAGTCTTCCTTGTCTGACTCTGTTTGTTTATTAGCTGTTTGTGTGTGTGTTGTATTGTTTGTTTGTTTAAAGCTTATGGCTTTTTCGAGGTTCGTTGTATTGTTTTAATTAAGACATATTTTTTTTAGTTAGTTTTTCTAATGACGAGATGATACATCAGAATGCCAGACGTGCTCTTGTCTAAAATTTCACTGCCATAATGGGCAGGATGAGTAATATTATTTTCATAAGTTGCCGTGTTGTTTGTGGTACAGATGAACAATGAGTGAGCTGAGTAATTTTGTGTGTCGCATTAATTTAAACAAATAGACTTAGTGCGCTGCTGGGTGTGTTTCGTCAATGTGAATTTTTTGCACTGAAACTCTGTGAAAACAGTCGAAAGAGGAAGTGGATGAGGAGTTTCTCATTGGTACAAAATATTTTAAGCAGGAAATAAGTGAAAGTTTGAAATTTCATTGTAACGAATGCATTGTCGCAAAAAAAAAAACATAAACAAAGCAGAGAATTATGGCAGTGCTTAGGCTGGGGTTCAATAGGATGTTAAAAGAAATAGACTCCCTTTAATTCAACACAATTTTGGAACTTCTGAAACCCAAACATTCGTAACGTTCTAGTTCTAGCCATCCCGGACAAAATCATCACAGTAAGAAAATTTAATAGTGCTCGTTACAAGTAACCTACCCGATATTTTAAAAAGTCTCAAAAAAGATATTCGTACTTCAAGTATCGGGCGGGGCGTGAAAGTCAGTTTTACCCATTTTTGGAAAAACAATCACAGCCTACCTAATCTTTTCTGAAATGTTTAGGGCCTTAAAAAGATTTTTTCTTAGTTAAAAAAGATTTAAAGCTTACTTATTTTCTTATAGCACTTAATTCTTGTTTACTAAAATTTAAACGTTAGCTCGAAACACTTTGGTGTTTGAGACAAATAAGAAAAACAATTTTTTGCTTCCAGCAAATATTTGTGCATATTTGCATACACCGGTGCATATTTTTTTGTGTGTATCAAATCATCTCCCATAGAAGCGACAGAACTTTCCGCATAGAAAAACTTAAATTGCGCTTTACGGGAGTAAAACACAAAGACAATGGTGGGTCGTGAAGGCACAACAATAAGATACAAGCAATATACTCGGACTGGACCGCTGAATCTGGTCTAGTTCTGATCCATGTTGAGACATCGAGTCGAGTAAACATCAATTTTCACCTAATTTTCGTGTATGTGACATGTCGTACACCTGCTTACTCTGTACCTGAGGCATACACAATAAGCCTTCAACAAGTTACAAAAATAGAAGGTTGAAGGGATAGATTGGAACGAAGAAAAAATTAAATTCGATACATTTTGTTCGACAGAATGATGACAGACTGAACTTAGGTAAAGCACAACAGCAGTGCTGACAGCTAAACTGACAAACTAATTGACTCCGCCTAATGAACTCTCTTGAAACCATAATTACCTCATAAACGAGCGCAAATTTATTTTAATTAACATCAATTAACAAATTTTAGTAGTCCATTAATAAACCCACCCTTAACCAAATTATAGTTTTCTATATTTATTACATTCCTACTTGACACAAGTCATTTTGCAACAACTTAGTTTATTGGCTCATTATCTAAAAAAAATCCACTTTAACTCGTAAAAACTTTTACTCGTTCAGTTTGAGTCATAACATTTTCCACTCTCTATTTTACGCATAATTTTCTCCTTCAACGCAGGTTTTTCAATTAAAAACTAGTACGTTTTTTTCTTGCCTCTGGCACTTGCTACCCATTCCAACGTGAACTCTCAAGAAATAAATTCATCAAAATGTGCGTAGAAATAGGATTTTGTGCGATGATGGGCTACTGGCAGATTTCCCAGGAGATTTAACGTTTTTTTATTTTCCTTGTCGTTAATTTTGTTATTTTTTGTTTCTCTTTTCGCCAAGTGATAAAGAAAAATCTAAGAAATTGCAAGGTTCATGATTGCAGCTCTTTTATTCAAATGTCAACAGTAAAGTGTTGACCTCGACATCAGCTGTGCTTCAAGAAAATCTCAACAGAAATGCAACGATGCTCCAACTTTGAAGTTGTACCGTTTCAGGTTGTTTTTAAGAGACATTCAAAGACTTACGTTAAAGACCTTTTCACACTTTGAAAGGCGAAGCAATTAGATGCAGTAAAAGGATTGCATATTCCACCTTGGACTCAAATGAATAAGTAATTGCTCGGGTATAAGTTTCTTTTCAATGCCCTGAGGTGTTTAATTAAACAAAAAGTTATACGAGTACTGCCAATAACAGCCTTAGGCTCAGTAATTTTGTTTCTTTTCAGACTTTTACTGTCAAACGAACCATTTTGCTTTATTGTTCTGGAATATTTCATAATTATCAACTTAACAAATTTAATTTTTTAGCCCGGTATTCGTCGAAAAACTAATTTTTCAGGTTAATGATTAACTAAAAAATTTTACATAAGCTTCTGAGATCCAAGTTGAGTTAAGTTTTTTGTCGAGAATGTAACCTTCGTGAGACTTTGAAAAAAAACGGCTCAACCAAACAAATGCTATGAAATAAGATTGTCGTTCTAGTACTTTTTACGCTAAATTGTACTAAATTGTACTAAATATGTACTAGATTGCACTAGTTGATTGTTCCATTTTGTAATGCTTGAACATAGGAAGTTTGAAATACCAAATTTTCGCGAATTGTACTAGATTTTTCACAGATGATTGTTCGATTTTTCAATGTGTGAATTTTTTATGAAAGCGAATGGTCGTCCGAAGCTACAAATTCAGAAATGGCTTATGTAGGTGGGTTAGGGTGATGGATGCCCTCATTCCTCACACAATAGTCACGGCTCACTTAAACCATCAATTTTGAATCCATTGTATCCATTCAAGCATTGCATCCAATTGGAAACCTTCTAAACACCTCCTACAAAAACAGAAATAAATCGCTGTTGCTTAGAGTGTCACCCTCTTGGACCCATCCGGTTTTCGGTACAAATGTTAAGATGTCCTTAAGATCTATGTACATTACTTAGAACTTCGAGCTCTTTGAAGAATTAACTGCCGAGAGTGCTACGCCTAATGCTGTTGAGAGCTGGGCTTTCGCATAGCAGGTGCCGAACAGATTTAGTTTCCTCAACGGTCTGCAGCTTCTGCAGTAATCATTATGCAGTTAGCCGTGTAGACCCACAGCACAGTGCCCCGTAAGGATTCCCGTGAGTACTCGGATATCCCTGCGGGCTAGTCAGGTCATAAATAGTGATCTTGATCTCTTTTTGTTAATCGCTGGCCATAGCTCCCTTGAGCCTCTGCAAGTTCCAAGTTCTGTTCAACGTAGGTTAGTTCTACTCAAGGATTCAGTTTCTATTCTGGGTGCTATTGAGGTCAGCGGAATTCTTATAGATTTGAGGCCTAGAAATGCATTTATCCCTGACCCTGATCTCGCATATATATGGTGATAATCTTGTTTATGAGGCTGTGTTTCTTCAGCTCAGTTGCAGCTTGGATTTTGGCTGCCAGCTTCGTCGGAAAAATACTGCAGTCGTCATTGATCCGAAAAAATTTGCTTAGTCCCAGAGCTTCAAGCATGGCTATGTAACTAAATTGTTCAAATTTAGATTGTTCTAGTACTTTTGACACAGATTTTTCTCGTACGGTCGTGAACAATGTCATAAGCATAACTTCAAACTTCATTTCATTTTTTCACATTTTTTACATTTTTCCATTTGAACGATTTATTAGAATTTTTTTAAAAAAAAAACGTAACGAAAGAAAATTTAAGTTTTGGTACTTTTCTCGCAAGTCATACTAGAACTAGATCTTTCGTAAAAAGTATAATAATTGAAACTGTTTGCCAAAGTCGTTTGTTCTATTTTATAATGCGTGAGCTTCCAATGAAAGCAAATTGTCGTTTGAAGCTTGAAGTGGCTTCCTTAGCTAGATCATGTTTTTTCCCATAGATTCTTATTGTACTTTTTCCGAAGATCGTACTGAAACTTTATAAATTATAAATATTAATCTTAATAAAATCTAAAAATTACTGTGATGTGAATTTAAATTGATGCTCGATGTTTGAAATCCGAAAATGCTTCTTTAGCTTAATCATTTTTCCTTAGATGGTTGTAGTACTTTTCCGACAAATTTTCAGTTTGTTAAAGTTTTTCGATTTTGTTATGTGAACTTTTAACAAACTACTGAAGTTCGAAATTTGTAATCTAGAAATAACTTCTTTAACTAAATTCGTTTTTCTTAGATTAATCTAGTATTTTTCCCGAAGTTTTTTGTGCAAAAGTAGTGAAGCTTCAACTTTTCCAACTAGTAGAACATAATGCCCAACTTCTAAAGCAATCATAAAGATTCGTTTGAAATTGTAGTAGAATAAAAAGTGTTCAAGAATTAATAGTTTTTGATGCAAAATTAGTCAAAACACAACGTCTACGATGGCTGGGTCATTTAGAGCGGATGGACACCAACGCCCCGGCCCGGAAAATCTTCGAATCCACACCGCAGGGACGACGCGGTAGAGGAGCACCGAGACTCAGGTGGCGCACGCAAGTGGAAGGGGACCTCAGCCAACTTCGCGTGCGAAACTGGAGACGGCTAGCTAGAGACAGAGCTGGCTGGCGAAGCTTGTTGGCCGAGGCCCAGGTCCACCCCGGACTGTAGCGCCACCTTAAGTAAGATGCAAAATTAGTAAAACTTCATCTTTTCCAACTACTAGTAAAATATAAAGCCTGATTTGCCAAAGTTGATTTTTCGATTTTGTTATATGAACTTCTGAAGCAATCATTAAGATTCGTTTTTATTTGTAGTAGAATGAAAAGTGTTTAAGAATTAATGGTTTGTTCTAACTTTATTGTCAATAAGTTGTTTTCGTTTTTAGCGGACATTTTTATTTTCTCTTGAGTTAGTTTCGTCTCCAAGTTTTTTACTAAAGAGTCCAGATTTTTTAGGCCCATTGTATAATTTTTTTTTGGGGTAAAAAGCACTTGATCTGTCAATCTATGGGCGACAAACCTACGCTTTTAACCTACGCTTCTAATTTGCGGATAAAAAACTCTTTAACAAAATCTAAGACTTTCGCTGTCATTCTTCAACTTTGACTTGTGTCTAGATGTTCTCGCCTTCAACTTCAGTTGATTTCCAGGGGCGTAACACCTGTCTGTGTAAAAGGTTTAAAGATAAATTCCAACAGATAAAAATGCACTTCTTCCAACACACATTTGCATTCTGTACAATAAGAGTTAAGTGTCATTGTAAAGAAGGTTGCAGCATTTAGTTTTCATCTTGCCTCTTCATCTGTCTGGGGTCCTTGTAGGGTACGCTCCTTTAACTCCTTCCCTTATACACACCGTGGTAACTGAAAGGTTGTGCAAAGGAATGAATGACAGCAAATTTAATTGAAAGTTCAAATCGGCACGTACCTAGATCTAGACACAGCATCACCGCGCCGCTCTGTGGCAGATGACGGTCATGCTAATGATACGGGTTTTGAACTCACCTTATTGTATGATGAATGGATGGAAGAGGCATGGAAAAACTCTCAATCTCCACACTTTCCGAGTTAAGAAGTGCGCACAGTGATTGATATTGACACATTCAGTCGGTTGTATAATTCTTGCGCCAAAGAACAGAGCAACGCTTGGTACTTATATGCCATGCCGACGCCACCCATATTACGTGACATAAGACACCATGTCAAAACCACGACGTCATCTATTGTTACACTATCGTACAAGTTAGTTTTATGATGGTGTGTGCTGCTGGCGTCCTTGTTTGTGGTTTTCGGCGGAACTTGCAAAGGAAAATTTTGTGCAAAACCGCCCGCCTGTGTGGCTTGGGTAAAATTTTCGAGATGTCAGAGTGTACGGTGACAGTTAACACTTTTGGCACTTTGAACTTTGACATTCTTTCATTTGGAATCAGGCTCACAGGCACAATGTAGGGATTTCGTAAATGTGGGTTATCCTTGTGATTCATGTTTTAAAGGCGCACCTTTCGCAAAGTGAACCAAGTGCTAATGTGTCAATAAAGTTTAGTTCAAGTACAGCAACAACTAGTACTTACAATTTCCTTCGATTTTCGTAACTCAAAAATAGTCTGATTCGCCCCCTGACCTCAGTAAATTCCAGGGATGGATAACGTCTTATGTTTATCTTCCACACTAGGCTGACGACAAACGCGCCAGTACACATATTCATCTTCCCAAAAGTGAAAATTTATTTTGCAATCTCTTGAAAACTCTGTGCCGAAGAGATCAACCCAATCGAAAGACGCATAAGATTAAACTCTCCCTCCCGCTGGGGGCCATACATAGTTGATTCAAGTTGCCACTTGAAGTGACAGTTTACGCACATATACACACCATTATTCACATGGCTCATTGCTTCGTCATGGACCGAATCCAAAGTGCTGTGAATTGTCGACGCGCCGGCAAACAAAGTGTTCTCCAAAGAGCGTTCTTCGGTGGCAGTAGTAGGGGTACCCACACCAGCCACCTCTTTCTCCCTTCGTTTTTTAAGTGTCTCGACGGAGCGCGTACATTGAGGCAGTCTTATTTTTATTTCCATTTTAAGGAAAATAATCCGCACAATGGGTGGTGGGAAAACCCCCAAAAGAAAATCCAATTATTCTGGCGATTAATTCTTTCTCACCAATCAGTGTCAATGTGCAAGAGTATCTATGTGCGTCCGTACAGCCAATTATAGTGTCATTAGTTGTGTCAGCGAGTTGAAAAACTTTTAAAACGAGCTCGACACAGAAGCTTTTTCGTTAGGATGTCACAACTGATTTCGAATAAATTCCGAAATCGAATGTAGAGGGAACTAGTTGGGTTGGTCTGACACTGCTGGTGTTGGTGGTGCCCCCATAGAACTGACACACACACAGTAGTTGGAAAATTTTATGGCAACTGGGCGCGGTAGTAATTTCTTAATGCGACAAGCAAAAAAGAACAAGAACGAAAACGAAACACGAAGCAAGTGTCATTTCAGTGGTGAGACGTTGAAATGAAAAATGATTCTTTAAGAGCCCCCCAACAAGTTGCATGACTTATGAGCTGGATCATTAATCTCGCCAAAAGATTGAGAACATTACATTTATATTTTGTGAAGACAAGGAATATTTAATTCAACTAAAAGCTAACCAGATATATTAGGAGCTTAATACAACCTTCATAAAACAAGTCTGAACTTTAAATGAGTACAAAATGCCATGGCCCGATTTCACCTAATGATGTCACGAATATTAAGGGTAAAGTAGGCTAATATGGCACAGGGAAGGAAATGGTGCATTTCAAATATAATTTCAACCAATATGTGTTTCGCACGCTTGGGACTCAAAGGATCAACATTAGGCACTTCTTCCTGGTCAAAATTTTGTTTGCCGTGCAAAGAAAGGAAAAAAAGTGTTTTTTTTCTTGCCCTAACGTTTTTGTCATTTGATCGGTTTTTAAGAAGATCTCGCGGTAAATGGGCTGTTCGATGCTCGAATCTCGAAAAATTCGATGTGTTTCATTAAATCGAGCTTTTTCGAGTTGTGTTCGACATTAAGAAAACTTGGTATTTCTGTGAGGGTAATATGGCTGGGACACCACATCACACTCTACCCGATTCCACCTAAAGATGTCACGAATGTCAACGGTAAAATAGGGTAATATGGCACAGAGGGGGAAATGGTGTATTTCAAATATATTTCCAACCAACATGTGTTTCGCTCGCTTGGAACTGAAAGGATCAACCTCATGCACTTATTCCTGGGCAAAATTTTATTTGTTGTACGTACGGTATACAACTCTGGGGTTGTACTAAACCAAGCAATATATCTATTTTAGAAACTTTTCAAAATAAGACACTCAGAGCAATTGTTAATGCTCCATGGTATATAAGAAATAGCGATCTACACCGAGATCTAGGAATCGCAACCGTGTCTGACGAGGTAGCAAACTTTGCTCGCAAACTTAGTACTCGTCTTCGCGGACACTGCAACAATGAAATTATCCGAACTTTGGATCAGACAAATCTTACGCGCCGACTACAACGAATGAGACCGTTAGATCTAGCAGCATAAGATGAAACCGCATAAATTGACGGTATTGTAAGTGCCTTCGTTGGAAGGCAGCCTGCCACACGCGATTATTACAGAAGCTTGAACTACTTGTTAAGGAAACTTAGTCGTAGTCTGACGGAAAATGGGAGGTTTTTTAGTGAGTAAGAATCTCACACTACTATGAGCACGCGCGGCCGGTCCTCGTAGTGCCTATGAAAGTTTTTCCTACCCACGGAAAAAAAAAAAAAAAAAAAATTGTTGTACAAAGAAAGAGAAATTTTAAAATTGTCTTTAAAATTGAGAAAAAGGGTAAACTTTAAAAAATTGTTTTAAAAAAATGTTTTCTGCTTTCGATTTCTTGTCGAGCTGTGTCAATCGTTCAATTTCAATGAACACGACGTTCAACTAATGATTTAAAAAAAGGATCGATCATTTCAATCAACTGTTCAATCGTTCAAATTTCAAACAATACCTACTCGTATTTATTGCATTTCATCATTCTTAATCGTTCTAAATACCCTGGAGGAATTTCCTTTAAAATTCCTTTTGTTATTCTCGTCATAGAATTGAAGTCGTTGTTAATGCTTCGTTCTCCTTTATTTCGGTCATTTGAACGAATGGAAAAGAGCTTTTGTATGACAAGCGATTGGTTTCGTTTCGCATTCGATTCGTTTATTTGAACGAATGGGAAAAAGTATTTATATTGTGAATAATTGGCTTCGGCAGAGGTAAATGCAACCATCAATATTTTCTTCCGAACGGGTCAAAATTATCGAATCAATGGCGATTGGTACAGCTTTAAATTCTTGTTTGAGAATCAAATACCTAGCGAAATCACTCCTTGAAAATGTTTAAATAATATAGTTCCAATAAGTCGACTACTGAGGAAGTCCACTTTCAGTTACAGGAGGATATATAATATCGAGTTCTGAACTCTCAAAAAAATCAAGTATTCGAAGTCTAAGTGTCAACAGATGAAATTTTCAAACTGAAAACGTTTCGTCATCCTCAGATAAACAAAAATGTAAACGTTTCTCTGCACGGCAAGTATAGAGAACTTTGAGGAAGGCCTTTGTTCAGGGGAAGGCTACAATATGTATAAGGAGAAAGAAGGGGATTAGGTGCAATATGTTCCCTGTCAAAAGTGATCTCTTGTCAAATTAAATGCCTGCAAACACTTGGATTACTAAAGGCAACCATAACATGAAAAAACTCGAGTGCGCCATATTACCAGAAAGAGTGTACCTTTTCACCCGAGCTTAAGTGATATGGTTTGTTGGCAAACAATTTATTTTTCATTTTTAAAACCATTGGTGTTCTTTTTGTTTTTTTAGTGTTGGAAATATTCAAAGAACATAAAAAAAGGTTCGCCTTATCCCACGACTTTACCTTACTTGTTACCCCGTATCTCTCCAGACATGTTCATAGCTTTTTAGCTTTTGCCCACTGTTTCTACTTGGGAATGCCAAGGTTTCCCTAAGTAGCAACCCGTTACCTTTGGCCAAGATTTAAATAATCAGGAGGCATGTTAACATTGGTCTTCACTTCGTAGTGGTTCTTTATGCGCAATAAGCAGTTGGATTATGATTTGAAGCTATATAAATAGCTTGTAGCCGCCATAGGTGTACACAATTTTCGTTAACACAAATTTAGCACACAATGCTCCTATGGGCCATTCGAAAATTAGTTGTAAATTATGCGTTGTTTGCAGGTTCATGCTATACTATTGTTAGATTTCTTGGTTATTAGGAATTTACTACTCCGGTGTCGTTTAAACACAACGCACCATGGGCGAATGTGCATTGATTGCTTGCCAGCACCATAAATGTAAACACAAGGCAAGTTTGCTTGCAAACACAGTTGTGATATTTCGACCCATAGGAAAGGCCTTTTGTATTGAAGTGATTTTAATAGTTTCCATTGATGAACCAATTTAGTTTTGCAAGTGCTGCCTTTGATTTCGATGCAAGGGTCAATATTTCAATAACACATGCGCTTTACATGTGTTATTGAAATATTGACCCTTGACATGTTTACAAGTGATTGGTCAACAATAAGAATCTTTAAAATTGGAAATCAGCAGCGAATAAATATGGCACAGTTGCCGGACTCAGCGCCGTGGTGCAGTGGGTAGTGTATCGGGATTTATATTAGAGGTCCCAGCTTCGAGTTTAGACCGGGCAAAGAAAATTTATTTTCCCTGTTTCATCTTCTCGAATTTAACTTCATGCGTATTAGAACACGTGTAACGCACGCAGCATGCGCATAATTATGAGCCGTCAGGCGATGGCTCTTCTGAGCCACTTGTTAGCTCTTAACTGCAGCCGTTAAAGTTTGTAGCAAACCATAGTTCTTCTGGTACTTTTGGCTCGTGTTGGCTTTCCTAATTTTCCAAAATTAACTTTACTTTTCTCTACCTGTCACAGCTAGAAATTGGGAAATACATCTCAAATACTAAGCTGATTGCGTTCACGTTTCAAATTGGTGGCAAATCCTAAAACGACAGCTATATACCTTGTCATACCATGAAATGTTTCCTTCCTAATTCACTTCTGACGTCCTATCGGGAAATCATAAATGTTCCTTTTCGGATGAACCTTGAAGGATCATTTCCAACAACGCGAATTTTTTTTCTAAATGTTACCAATTTCTTCAATTTTTCAACTGTTAGCACCATACAAGATCCAACCGAGGCAGCCCCTTCAAAATTTAAGATTCTATCACTTGTGACCACGGACAACGATTTTTTTATGCCTTGCGGTCAAACTCAGAAATTCAAGCATACATTACATAGTCCGCCCAAACTCGGAGAATTTAAGAAACTTTGTTACTGGGTGCACAATAAAGTCACATGCACAGGCATTTTTCCCCTTGGGTATAGTCCCAGCTCGTTGTTATTACTTTTGGTGTATTTCGATGTGAAAAGTTCTGAAAATGTAAATATCTTTCGAATCCGTTCCGTACCTATGGAGTTCTCAGGCTGGAAATTTAGCGCGACAGCTATTAATAGATCTGGCATAGTTCCGACGGCTCCGTGATGGATGAAAACGAAAAAGCCAACTTTTTTTTTATTTATACCCGATCGAGAGTATATTTATATTAATGCATAGTTTGTAACACAGTGAAATAATCACCGTAAACCCCTAAGACCTTTTAGGCCCGGTTTTTCAGTACTGAGTTAAGCTCAGCTTAAACCATGATCTGTTAATCCCATAACAAAGCCAATCTGAAGTTAACCCAGCGAACAGTATTTCAGTGCAGAATTAATTCCGTCACCAAAGTTGTCAAAATCTTCGACTCTCGAAATTTTTGACTATCCCAACTCTCGATTCACAAAGAAATACACAGGAAAAGAAGTTCAAGTTGTTCTCAGATGTAATTTTTCATAAAAACACACAAATTAACTGTCATTCAGAAAAAACATTCAAAGAAGTTCATACTGTTCACCAGTGTTTATCCGGGATTAACTTACCAAATTTGGTGAGTTAAGCCGAGATTAACCCAGATCTAGATTAACTGCAAAACTCATTTTTGGGGTTCGCACTGAAAAATTGGCCCTTAGAGATATGATCGAGACCGACAGGTGAATCGATTAAGCCATGCCCGTCCGTCCGTCCGTCCGTCTCTACGTATGTGTGAAGTTTTTAGGTCTTTAAAATTTAGCTAGGACGCTCAAACTTGGAGTATATCTTGGTTCTTATTTTGTACAGACAAAGTGTAAAAATTAGTTAAATCGACGGCCACGCCCACCACTACCCTCAATGTAAGACAACCTCTATTTCAAATTTTCTTTCAAAATGCCTTTTGGTCAATTTAAACAAGGCGTAGAAACTCAAATTTTGGTATAGAGCAATAATGGCTTTAAACCTCTAAGAAGGCAAATTCGACCGCCCACAATATCTACCATGCCCACTTTAACCATGTTAGATCCATAAAAACCCGATTTCTCGGAAAGTTTACTCCAAATTTAAGAAAAATTATATAACAAATATTTAAGATATTACTATTTGCTAGGTTTGCTTCATACAAAATTTTGAGCTCCGCCCACTTTTAAGGGGCGTGTTTAGGAAATTTATTTTTTATTTATTATAATATTAACAATATATATTAACAATATATATAACAATACATATATAACAATTTAACAATATAACAATATTTAGAATAGCATTTTGTCATGATTCTAACGAAACTACAATTAATTGATTTAAATTTTTAGCCCAGACCCACTTTTGGGGGCGTGGCCTATACAAATAATATATAAATTCGGGACAAAAAAATTCAACATTTGGTGTTACATGGTATATAGGGTCGGGTATATAGAAGTTTGTCACTACTCGCTTGTTTTTTATGTTTCAAACCTGCTGCCACACAACTTGGAGTTGAAAGGCGGTTGATTTTGTTTTATTTTTTTGAGCACCCTCAATGGTTTTAATAAAATTGTGTAGGGACCATAAAGCACTTTACAGTGAAAACCCAGAAGGTTGACCTGAATGTTTAGTTTTCTATTTAGTTTTGATGAAGCTCACTATCTGTGAGCTTAATAAAGTATCCTAAACCGAATGTCAGACTTATATAAGAGTATATAACCTTTTTTAATACCTCGCAAAAAATGTGCAGTCGTCCGGAAGTGATAAAAATAAATACCTTGAGAAAGTATCCAATGAAAAGCACAGCATGACAAGGTTTTGACGAGATAAGACCAAACTCACATCGAGCTGTTAAACCATTTACTTATATTTACAAGTCATTGTGACAAGATGGCTCTGAAATTTTTCATACACATTATTCTATCTTTTGTCGATTTTATACCTCTTGCTCAGCTGGGCATAAGCTCTAAAGAACTTTGTTCAATTCCGGTCGACGGAGCACATGCCATGTAACACTTGGGTAAAATGACTAACGAAATAATAATTGTGTAGCCTAACAGGTGTTAGGCATTTTGATGGGTTGTTGCTCTTTCAAAATGCCGCTACAATTGCACAACTCAAAATGGGAAACTCCCCTTAAAAGGCTGGGCAGCTCTTGTTCCTCAGCTTCGAAGTAAAATTGCAACGAAAGAAGCAGCAGGTAGCATGCAATAGAAATTGAATAATAAATGCCAGGATGTTCCAGGATTTCCTAGATCGACGACAATAGCACTTCTAATTATCTGCCTCAGATGCACAGTGGAGTGCCTTCGCCTTGCTTGCCTTCATATGCAATCGGAGAAAGGAGGCGGACGCAAAATGTCAGATAAACCGAATAATTTAGCAAATGCACATTAAAGCGAACAATACACAAAACCCAGGCTCTGTGCCATACAGTCCTGTTGTTTTCCTATTCAAGTCGTGAAAGGATACACACATCCAACGCAGATGACATTCGTTGGCTATGGAAGACACTTGTGTCCTTTTCCCACACTTTACCCCAGGAGAACAACGAAATATCACAATGAGATCCAAGAGTTTCAGAGAAGAGCATGGACAGAGAGGGAAAAAAAAAATAAGTCAACATTGGTGCAGAAAACGTGATGTGTGGGAAAAATGTACTTCACGACAAGACGCGAACTGGGACTGTGCGACAACACGGCAACATAACAACGACTTGGACCAGAAAACGTTTGTATCCAAGCATATCTTTTCAAGGATATTACAAAACACGACAGCATCATAGTCGTAAAATACTCCTTGAACACATCGTTTTCCTTCCGTTGAATGATTTATGAGCGAAACATATATAGCAAATCTGACCTCCGGGACTGTGTTGGGAATTTTAGCCCGCAGATATTTTGCAAAAAAAAAAGAATAGTAGTATCTTTCCTCCCATAGAGCACAGGATGTGAGTTACATTTTCACACCATATGGCTATTGGTTGGGTGGAATTAACATAAACATCCAGCATAAGGCGTGAAAGAGAAGCAAGAAAATCACTTAAGCTACATCCTAGATACATTTGGTTTCGGGTGTTTTTTTCTTTTTTTTAATTTTCTCTTCACTTTGCTGGCTGTTGTGACTTGTGAGATGTATGGGATGAAATTATGGGGAGCAAATGGATATTTTTCATTTTTTTCCCCCACGAAACGCTGTGAACAATAATTTTACACTAGATACAGCAGACAGCTACGCAGAGGATCGCATGGCAAATATAGAAAAAAGAAACACTACGAATGGACGGACAGTAATTAAGTGGCGCTATTTAGCGAAAAATGTATGTCCGTCCGATGTGCGGCATGTTTTCGTGAAATAATTGCTGCTGCCACTGCCACCTCCTGTGCGAGTCGTTATTTTATTTTCCTCGGAACTGTTTAGAAATGCTAGTTGCTGCCGCAACGGATGGTTTTAGTGTCAGATTACTTGTAATCGTCTTGTGCGTGTAGAGAAGTCAAATGAGGTAATCTCTCCTCAAAAGAAACAAAAACAAGACAAATGCTTATTCTTAAGTATGATGTAATGTTTTGAGGGTGGGAAAGAAAATGCTAAAGGAAAATGTATCATACAAGAGCAATGACACCTGTTACAAAGGACTTGGTAACAGCGAAAAAGTGAGTGGAGGATATTTTGCTAATAGAACATCGTTGTAACTTATCAATGTTTTAAGTCTAAGACTGCTTAAGACCGCATTTAAGTAACAAACACAACGGAGGTTTCACGTTTTGCTGCGCTACAGAATCTGATTCAGATATGTAGCTAAGCCCGACTGAAGAGGCCTACTGAGTGTATGAACCTGCGGAATTCGCCAGAGTTTATCCCAAGGGACCCACTAATAAGTCTTTTCCAAATTTGCAAAACAGCCTTTTGAATGCTGGTTGGTATATTCCCGGGCCATCTCAAGAATAGCCTTAAGAGTGAAAACTTGGTCTGTTTAGCAATTCTGATAGGATCTCATCAGCTCCAGCCGAGCTCCCCAACTTGACAATAACAATAACAATGGGGTCCATCTACTGGTCTACTATTCCTCGTCAGCAGTGGGATCGCCATCTTCAATGCCCTGTTCGAAGTTGACCAACTGCGGAAAGTGCTCGCACTAGATATCATTCTTTTTTAAAGAAGGGTACCCTACTTGGATTGCACGGTATTTAACAGTCTGCCAAAACATCTCATCAGGAAGCTGAGTCCTTTCATTGATACCACACAATGTGGGCTTTCTTCTTCTTTTTGATAACTTTTTGAACTCCAGCTGTTTTAAAGTGCGCGAATATTTTCTCACCACCAGTCGCTACCCCAAGCCGCTTCACGCCACACAAGTTTCTTGCAGAGGCGATGAGTGCCGATGAAAACAGCTGCAATTCTTCCTTTTCATTTAAATGAACAGTTGGAATTTGTCCAAAATTATCCGAAACTTGACGTGCAAATCATTCTCTGAAGTCAAAGTCGGCCTCCTGTAACCTTTCCCACTGTATGCGGGTTACCGGTCTTGGTTTCCGCCAGGCTAGTAAGGAAATGCTTACATTAAAAAAACAATTTGCACAAAAGGTTGGCTTGGGGTGGGGATCAGTTGACAACTCAGCTCCTCTCAAAGCCCGAACGTCAAAAAGCATTTTTTTAACACGACGACGATGGTAAGAAACCAGTGAGTGATCTCTGATTTAAATTGGGCCGGTACCACGTCCACAAGTCTTTTTGTGAAAGGCCTTGTGTGGGAAAAGGTGTCCATGATGAACAAACCAAAGGCAAATGAACCGGACATCCCTCCGTTCCTGTATTGCTTCCCAATCACAGTCTTCCAAGTACTGTTACGTACTCATATAGGCATTAAAGTCACCCATCAGGGGAAATGAGTCCATTGCTGCCACTCTATCAGGAGCAGTGTACTCTAACTCCCGCTTTGGTGCATACACATTTACTTGGACCAAAGTCGATCGTTCAAGCTTTAGCTATAAGTATGCAACCCTTCCCCAATAGATTTAACACCAATACGTTGTCTGACAACCGAAGGCGTGTCACTCTGATGTGTGAGTATTCCCAGACCCGCCTGAGCAATTGATTCTATAGAACGCCGAACGAGAAGAGCTTCCACCCATTATCCAAGTCTCTGCTTCCAGAACCTTTACAGTTAGTTGAGGAGATGCCAGTTGCATTGAACTGACACTTTTTAGCCTCCTTAGCCTCGATGAGCTGGACTGTTTCTTCTTGTTTAGATTAAATCCGGCCCGATGTCGAGAAGGATATAAATCCGATCACAAATCATTTCAGGAAGAGTGGTGGTGAATATTTTATCTATAGGTTAGGTTAGGTGGCTGGTCCTCGCTCTACAGGGGACCAAACTCCCCACACTTAGAGGACCTTTGTAATAAAATTTTTTGCAAGAACGGAGTTACCGGCCAGCCCGAGGGCCTACATGATGACCACTCGATTTGATTGAAAAAGGTCCATAGGCAACCAATGGCGGTACAAGCCTGTTCCGAAGGCTTCCAATCGTTGATTGATTGGCTAGGAACATATCAACCCAAACGGGTGATGAAACTGGGGTTAACCGCATCCCGCGACTGCTGGAACTCAGATAGGAATTTGGCTTGAGGATTGGGAGAGGTGGGGTTAGTATGAATTGGAGCGAATAACTTAATGTCGCAGAAACCCGTTTTTGGTGTGAACCCGCTTCAACAAGGTATTGGCCGGTCAGTGAGGAGCAGTTCTTTATGAACAGGCAAGTCAAGGGCAACCAACTTCGGCTGAAGTTCGCACCTATTGCCCCTCATATAGAATTAGCCTCAAGGATCAGCTTTTCCTGCTTGAGGCTCTACAGATTTCTGCTACGTAGCCCCAACCGATTACGCTATGAATCCTTGCGGGCGGAGAATTCTTAGGCAAGTCGCAGATGCTGGGTAACCGTTTTCTGTGTAAGCCCGTACTTTAGGCGACTTTAGTCAGAATTAACCCTGAGGGAATAGAAGAGGTAGGGGTAAGCGAAGCGATATGAACCTGCACCAGGGGGAATATATACCGGTGTTCCGGTCTCTTTTGCAAATGGTTTGCATCATAAAACTACGTGTTCCGTGTCATGCTCCTGATCTGAGCATTCCGGGCAGTAGGGGGAGCTATCGTCTCCGAAGCGGTGTAGATATTCGCGATGGCCACCGTGCCCAGCTAGGAACTGACCTCTTTTTATACAGATCTCAATAGGCGGAATCAGTTTATAGCTCCACCTTCCTTTTGAAGTGATATTCCACCGAGCTTGCCAAATTGGCCTTGAGGTTAGCTTTTCTTCCCCCTTGATAATATCTGCAGCTGTTGGCTCTTGCTCTTTCAAGGATCTCCTATCTTAGATCCTAAGCATCTCGTCAGCTGTAACGAAGCAGCTTCATTCGAAATCGTACGAAAGCCTCAGATAGTCCTTAGTGCGCATAGTCTGTAGGCAAACGATAATTTTCTTCTAGTTTCCGTCTCCGGCAGTGCCCTCGTCTACACCGAGGAACCCAATGGATGATGTATTTGGCTTAGCCAATTTGACCCGGAGATAAGACTCATTGCCCTCTTAAAGTTGAGTTCTGTTGGATCGTTTAGATCTTCGAGGAAATTTTTATCTAGAGTTTTCCTTATCAAGGTCGATAAGCCCGAACCAGTTACACAGAAGATGAACCCTGGTTTCTTCTTCCTCTTCGTTTGTGCATCTTCTACAGAAATCGTTCAAGGGAGCACCAAGTCTTCTGGCATGTCTTTCTACCAGTTACACTTAACTACCAGGTTTCTATTAGGCAGAGCCTAACTTGGACAACAGGCGTCGACCAAGAAGCCTCGCATCTTGAGGCAGACGCCCATGGATTTCTGTTGCTTTAATTTCAGCCGCCCCTCTGTGTTCAGGTGCTGACGTGTGAGCCGCACAATATATATTAGACGCTGCTGGTAATTGTTGAACCTACATGCTTACCTTGCTTTTTGAACCTCACTGCCAATGGTGGCATCACCAGGAGTGTATAGATACGATCCCCCATACGTAATCCCGGCGACGCTACGCTTGGGCGATTATGATATCGTTTTTTCAATTATCTGGGTAATGTCGGGTGATATTGCGGAACGGCGAAAATGGCACACTGCAAGTTTCTGTCCAACCATTATGTGTTTGGATACAGCAATATACTTTTCTGTCCTCTCTCCTCGCTTAGGAAAGTGCCAATAGTTTTGACCAGGGTTGTCAGGTTTTGCAAACTCTAATCGCCAAACGTAAAATGTAAAACGCAAAAAAATCGCTGAATATCGAAACTTTTTACTCCAAATTCAAAAAGTATCAAAACGAAATGAATTCGTGCCTAATTCTAAAAATATTGCCTTTGCGTAGCCAAAGCGATTTTCATGTCGCTAAATGAAATTCAAGTCGGCAATTTGGAAATAAATCTGACAAGAGTGGTTCCAACTAAAATTTTGTTTGTGTTAAAAAGAAGAAAAGAGAAAGAAGGTAAATTTTTTGGGCCAAATCGGTGGCAAACTGGCGCTTGTACTAATATACAAATGTGAGGTAATGGCTTTCATTTAAGAGACATCATCCGAAATTCACTCAAAGGAGGAAGAAGAAAGGAGGGAACGGTGCATTTTGTTGTGATTGTGATATCTAATCCTTTTCACCCGCATTGTGTTAAATCATTAAAACTGTAGTCATAAACCCTTCATCGCGTGTAATCTGTAAAAAAAGAAAAATATTTTTATGGCTGGGGTACCATTTTACCCTCCACGTAGTTGTTCATAAATTTATCAGAGATTAAAAGCCCAAACATAAAAGACTTGAACGGAATTAATCTTATGTTGAAATACAACGAAAATCCCACTCAAGTTCTGCCAAAAGATTATACTTAAGCAAACGATTTGAAAATCTTATGAGATTTCACTGTGAACGTCTCTGAATTTTGAAAATTATGTCACTTTTTCTTCAACTTTGGATCGTAATATCTCCGAAACCGATTGTCAGATCTAAAATACGTTTAAACTTTTGAGGTCAGCGTACAGTTTTTGGTATATTCTCTTCTTCCACGGGTTTTCTGACGCACGTTTGAAAATAAATATGGGCTTAAATATGACAATGAGTGAACTAACGACAAGTAAAAACAAAACTCTAAGCCAACGCAAGTTAACGAAAACCTTACGAAACCCAGCATAGGGCTATTATGGCCGTGGCATACGAATCGCATGCAATGGGTCATTTCGGAAAGCCGGCTTAAGCTCATCATAGTCTTTTATAGTTGGGTCTTAGGTCATTACTTTTAAACATCACACAAATCTTTTAAAATTGGTTGGATCTTGATGAAGTGATTTCGTCTGCACTACTTCCATCACGGGAGCCTATCCTACTGTTATTCAAATCTCTGAACGGGGCAAAATTTAAAAAATTTGAGTCTTCGAAAACTCAACTTTGTCTTCTGCCATTGAGTAACTACTTCGCAAACGGATTGATAGTATTGAGCCATCTCATCATTGGCCCTTTTCACGAGGAACAGAACTTTTTGTCAAAGAACTTTTTGTCATCAATATAGGTAAATTGATTACTTGGGTCATATTGGTGCGTCAGAAGAATTGAGTTTCTCATGGAAAAAGACCCCGAGTCAAAAGTATAACAAGGCATCGGCCGTCATCAAGTCTCGGCAGGAGCCCGTCTTGTGAGCTCATCTTCAGTTTTTATCTCATACTTTTTTGAGAGCTTGGTAAAACTAGGTCCGATGTTCAGGACTTCAAAAAGTTATTCCCAAAAGATATTGCCTACAGAGTCTTCATATTCTTCTGCATTTAGTATCAGTAGGTACTAAACACGTCAGGTTATTAAAATAATATTTTACGAGGCGTCAGTCTTCGTTGTAACAAATTGGCAAAAACTCAGCAAACAATATAAATTTTTGTTTTTAATCTGAATGTTTATGGAAAGTGCTTGTCAATCTTGCTGTATAGGAACGTCGCGTCGGTCGTGCCATTAAAAGCGTGAAAATCCATCTTTGATCACGGTGCGCCGTATGGTGTGCGCTAAGATATTTGCCAAGTATAAAGTAAATTTTTTTACATTGTTTATCTGCCTATTAAATCAAAAGGTAAATATTGGCTTAATCAATGAAAAATATACGCTGTAGCTCATGGTTAATGCCGCATCAGAATGTTCAAGGTATTTCAGGAGGCGGATTTTATTTTTATGGATTTGTTAATGTGTGTAAATATAATTATATTTAAAATGTGCGCTTTTTTTGGTATGCCTGTATTTTGAAGTGTTTGGAGGTTTTAAAAGAGATCAATAAAACTGTTGTAGTTGATAAATAAACTTGACTTATCATTGGAAGTGAAGGAACCACTGATGGGAAAGTATCGTCTTCTATCAGATTTGATGATTTTCAAAAACGTCAAAATTTGAAGAAGTTTTTTGAAACGTCAAAATTTAAAGTTTTGAGAAAACTCTTTAGTTCGCCCAATTAACAAACACCCACCCACCATTAACACCCATTACGCAATTTCAGTCAATCATCAGATGCTTGATAAAATCAATTTAAAACCGATTAAGTATTCCCAGCTGCATCGATAGGCGGTCATCGCCTACTCTCTGGGCTCTGTGTAAATTTGCATAAATTAGTTGATACCACTCGTGTATGCATTTGTGTAAAGGCATTGCCATATTAAAGCATCAGACGTCGTCTAACCATCCCATTCAAATGACAAATCGTCTTCGACACAAGAGAATTACCTCATACCCACTATTATAGCAGACGTCTCATGTCAAGAGGTACCTTGAAACCATATACAGCTCTATGGCTTATCGGGTTTTTGGTAGGTATTCTATACCGCCTTTTTGTTTTGATTAATTCAATATTTGTTAACATGCGTAACCGAGTGTTGTTCAATTTCCTTCGTGTCGGTCGCTGTGTACTTTGTAAAGAGTTTCTGTTCTATTTTTGGGGTGCGGAAAAAAACTACCTACCTATACCCGTTTGGTATTGTGTGAAGTCCATATATTCCAATGTCTAACGGTGAGCTTCCGATGGCCACGAAATGGGGTTATTTGGATTCTGGACATTGTCTGACAACCAACTTGTTATGAAAGAATAGAAATGAAAAATAATAACAATAGTCTTAAAGATACTTCTTAATGGCATCATTGTTTCGATGCGCACCAAAGATACAGGTTGTGTGTGCCACATTTATTTTATGGCGCGGCAAACCTTTATTTTTGTAGATTTTTTTTTTGCCTTCACAGATACGTGATAGTTCGCCGCCGCCGACAAGCACTCTGAACCTTGTTTAGCTGGCATTTAAATGTAACTAAGATACACTGCCGAGATACCCTCTATTTGGTGGAATGGGGAAGGTCTTTATGATCAGGTTTTTTTTTTTTTTTTTCCTTCATCGTACCAATAAATTTACTATATATCCTCGGAAATAGTGAAATAAATGGTAAGACGTTCCTATGGGGGGGACTCGAAGTGGGCACAAAGTATACTTGCTTTTAGAAGTATTAGTGCTCCTAAAAACGTGACTCGAGATTTTCGATTGTCTTCACTGATGATGACCCCACTGATTCGGGTTTCGCTCGATTTGAGGTTTTTTTTTCTCTAGCTCCACATATTCTCCTTAGAGGCTTTCGATGTGCCTACGATTAGCTCCTATGTAGGATAGGTACCTATACCTTTGTCGTCTCTAAAAGGCGAAAAAAACCTCGAATCGTTCTTTTTTTGGGTCTCTGATAACCTGGATGGCGTCATCGAAATAAAATTCAACAAGCCACCTCTTGCTGGAGGTGTAATATTTGTTTTCGCTGAAAACTGCGCGAAACGTAGAGCGTTCGCGCCTGAGGCGAATGCAAATTTGTTGTTTAATTGTGTACACACGTCGGTGTTAATTGTTTACTTTTTGAGGAAAAAAGTCAATCAATTTGCAATAAAACTTGCATTCTTCGGCTTAAATATAGTTGCAGAAATATAAAAATAATGTGAATACTTTTAATATCTGTATCTGGTCATATGAAACAACGTATGAATGCACAATGTGAGGTCCATTTTGTATAAATATTTTTATGAAAGCACGTTTTCAAAGTTGCTGGCTAATTAAGTCATTGACTATACGTAAATGCTAATTATGAATGCACTGCATACCAATGGCGATTGTTGATTACACATTTCGATCAACTCGTATGAATTTAAAATTGTTACTATTTCTTGCAACAGTTTGTTTTATTTTCAAAAATTCTCTAACCATTGAGTGAATTCTTGAAACAAGAAACAAGAATGAAACAAAAGTTTCATTCTTGTGCAATACAATTTTATTTTTATGTGTTATTTAATGAGTAATTGGTCTCAAATCCAAAAGACCAATGGAGATCTTGAACTCAAACTTCTTAGAAACCCAAGACCAAGGAGTTTTTAGTTAGTAAGAAGAAGGAGATTAATAAAATTGTAATAAATGTTCAGATTCTAAACCTATTATCGCTGGTGTTCCACAGGGTTCCATTTTGGGACCGATTCTTTTTTGTTTGCTCACAAATGATACGTAAAAAGTTTCCGATCACGTCTTTGCAGATAATATCCAAAAATACTTGTCCAGGCCGATCGGCCTTATTGAATATAAAATTTTCAAGATTAACTCAGACCTCTTGGAAACCCAAGACTCATGAGTTTATAGTCAGTAAGAAAAAGGAGATTAATAGAGTTCACTTAATAGTTCGTGCTTAAAAATCAGTAATAAAAAAGAACTACTTAATCGAAAGCTCACGTTGAACCATAAAAAATTTCTTAAAATTTTAGGTTCAAAATGTTACTAAAAATATTTCCTACAAAAATCGTATGCGTCCAGCCATTTTTTAAAAATCTATAAAGCCATAAAATGTTTCTCTTGATTTCTTTAATAATTTAAGCATATAATGTTCCAAGAACTTACCTGGAGTTTTAAACTTAGTTGGATGTTAATGAATTGGGACAATAAAAACAAAAACACATGAACTATGCGTACGCGAACCGAAAGTTAAAGGAAGGAACACAGTTTTAATAACACAAGCCGCGGCGGAGAACTTTTTTTATTTTGGTGCAAGATTTTGAACAGATCAGCAAAATGAATTAAAAAACCTGGGCACTATTCTTAAGATTCATATCCAAACTTCCAATAACCTGAAAAAAGAAAAGACAAAAATATAGAATGATGTAGTTAATATTTTAATTCTAGTCAAAATAAAATTGTATAAAGAGTTTGTATAAAAAAAATGTGTTTTTGAAAAATTATATTGAATTTCGATAAACCAACTTAAAAACAAACAAAACAAAATATCCTCCGAGATCGCAGAGAAAAAAATCAACTGTACCACGTTAGGCCCCAAATATACAAATTTGCCGACCGCTGCTGAATCGAACTTATAAAACTTTTCAAATCAAGTGACTTATTGACTTTAAGCTGTTGGTTAAAAAACTGCACAACCTTTATAGAGCTTTTGATTTCTATTAAGAGTTTCCTGTCTTTGAATTTGGATAAAATAACTTTGAATGAAACATAAAAAAAAAATTAAAAAAAATCGAATTTAACGGACGGTAATTAAACAATATTGTCCCATGGTAGGCGCCAAATGTTTAAATTGATTTGTTTTGTTGATCTTAATTTTTTTCATTATTACATTTCGTTTTTTTTTCTTGATTTTTTTATTGTTTTTATCTTCTGGCTGGTAACAAAAGTTTGAACTTGCACAAATCTTATAGGACGAATATTGCTAAAAATTATATTTAATTATATATGCAATGAACTTTGAGTGAGAAATTATTTAATTTAAAAAAAAAAAAAATTGTCACATAATTATATTTAGATCGGGTAGCAATAGCAAGTAGGTAGATCGGGCAATATTGCAAGTGTTTTGAAACGTTTTTAATAATATTCAAGTATTATTACTTAAGTTTGTGACGGCCTGACAAAATGTTAAACCTATACAACTCTTTTAAAACCATTCTGGGTATTTCCATTAAGAGTTGCCTATCCTCAAATTTGAATAAAATAAACTGGAGGTTACATTATTGAAATTTTAAAAGATATTTAAATTTTGTGTTTACTTGGGAGTGGGCAAGGTCCTACGTTGGGCGCTAAATGTTAAAATTCGTTGACCACTTCCGAGTCAAATATTGAGAAACATTTTTAAGGATATTTCAAGTATTGTTCATTAAGGTTAAAAATAAATTTGTAAAACATCCGAACGAGGCTGCGGCAGTAGAAAAAATTATCAAATAAGATAGTCGCTGCATTATATGCTTTTGGCTGTTTAACAAAATGTTAAACTGTACATCTCCTGTCGTCATCGATATTTTGTATATATTTGGCGGAGTCATCAATGCCATTATGTGGAATAAAATATCAGTCAAGATTTCGCATCCATAATCTGCTAAATAAATCACCCTGGATTTAACCAATGGCGCATGGATTTTGTTGGCTTTCAGAGGGCAGTCGTAGTTTATCGGCGTAAGATAATCTGGTGAAAATTCCCCTAACAACTTCAAATCGCAGGATTTTGGTGTTCGCGTAAGGCCGCCTTAGGGTTAGTCGAATATTCTGGTATTGTTTGTGCAAAATTTACACTGTGGCATGGGTTTTGTGGCACGTATTGCCGTCCTTATAAAACCCCATGTCACCAGTGTTAATTTAATTAAAATCATCAACCCGTTCTCACAACGAACGACGCCGTTCTCAAAGCAATGTGGACCGACGATGCCGCAAGGGGGAGGAATTTTTTCGGGATGCAATGTAGTCTCATTTATTTGTTATTCAATAACAAAGCCTAACTTCTTTTTTCATACATACAAATTGACACTGATTTGAAAGCTTCACAATCACGCATAAACACTTCTGAGGAATTAATATTTGAAGGGGGCAATAAAGTGCCTATAAAACCTTCAACTGCCTTTTTGATAACAAACTGAAAATCAACAAAACTTACCACATCAACAAACCTATCTCTTAACCAACTAAAAAACCTTTAAAAAACAAACAAGACAAAAAAAACGCATACAAAAGTACATAAGACTGCATTTTCTAGAGACTCCTCTTCAGAAACTACAACGATGATCATCTTTGCAAGCAGAACAAAAACTCCAGAGAGACATTTGCCTCCCAAAGGGTGGCATCAGCACACCATCTCCTTGTTACCGAGAAATAAGGTGACCAAGTGTAGTAGCAATACTCAGCAGCCCCAGAGGAGTAACGAGTAAGCCCAAATACAACAAGACGGTAGATAGTAACCTCCACTGATTCAGCTCGTGTATTTGCATAGAGCAAGCACAAAGAACTGCTGTACGATAAGAATTCATGTTAATTGAATACGATAAGAGAAGAAGATTCATTGTTTGCTTGAACCAGTTGCAGGATGCCTGTAGCTAAACATTTCTTCAGTTGGTCCACCCAAGGAGCATTCCTCCTTATTCGCTCGCAGAATTTATGGCGATTCATAATTAATTTTCATGGTGCTGAGTCCCTCTTGTCCTCTTGCGTGTCGCGTCGTCGTCATTGTTTTCTTCTCTATTTCTTAGTTTTTAATTTTGCAGCGGCGAACATAATTATTTGTGTTCTCGTTTTTCAGCTAAATTATTTGGCTAAATATTTAGACAAGAAATTGCGACTCAGATGCACACCACTATAATAGTGTTTGTTGTTTGATTATGAAAATTAGTTCATGGCGAATGATTAGCAGACATTTAGTGCAATAATTTATTTGTCTGTTCTCAGTCTTTAGTAGAGAGAGCAAATTTGCATTGGTTTTTTGTTTACGTTTAGAATTCTAAGACATCCGTTGTGGAATTTAAATGAAACAGACTGAGTCGTAAACTTGTCCGATTTCAGTTTAATTTAGCAACCTTTGTTAATAGCAATGAAGGCATTACGGTTTTCAACAGCAAAGATAAAAAATTTATCAAATTAAGTTATCAAGGTTTTTTTGGGGCTGAAATCGTCTTGTGGTGAATCATGAAGAAAATATATTTCTTTTACGAGCTTCTGTTGAAATAGTTATTTGTTCACTGGAGCTTAATGATAAGCGACTAATTTTATATAGTAGAATCATTATCTCACACTAGTGACGACGCTTTATTTCAGAACTTAATCAGAAAAATCTAATTTATATTAATTCACAAAGGAATTTGCAAACATCGTTAGCTTTATTGATATTTTGACACTGTGAAAAAGGAATAAGAAAGCGAATTTTTGAGTGTCAGTTTTTTGTACACAAATAAATCGTCAAGTTTAATAAACAGGAACGAGCGCCAGATATTTGCGTTTTTCATTTAATCAAGAACGACTTGAAGTTTTTCGATTCTAAACTCAACTTCCAACAACACCGGGACAGGCTTTCCAAATGTCATTTTTCTAAATTTAATTGAGAAATTTCATCCAACTCTCGGGCTCAAACATTAATTACTTAATGCAGATTTTTTTTTAAGCTCATAGCTCAATACGATGTCATTAGCTATATGTACCTACTTTACGAAGCATTTGTTAAGAAGGGCAAGTAATTTAACGTAGTATTTGTACCAGCCATACATCTAGGAACCGCAGTGCTGTGGTCAGTGTGGCAGACTACATGCACGAGGTCCCGGGTTCGAACTGCGTGGCACAGTAGTAATGGTTGTTGAGTTCAAGCGATGTCTCTTCTGAGCCGCCAATGCCAGTTGCTTTTAGGGCACTTGTGGAAATATTCCCACAGCTGCTCTAGGGTCTAGGGTTGTGGGATGGGTGGAATCAAATAGTGTGCCCAGTTATACGCTTCTCCAGGTGACGGCCTATTGGGTACACACACTTACGGTAGGTTCCGGCATGGAATTACTCGAGCCGCAAAAACCAGAAACCAACAAAAGTCCAGGATCGTCTCTCTTAAAATGGCCGGCGTCTGCTATCTAGGTTATGGCCGGACGAATAATTAACTCCTTTTTTTCTTTCAACACGCTAATAGAATCGACAACATTCAAATATAAGCCTAATACTTTGATTGAATACTCTGCTGATGATATCAACGTTTTTCTCAATGAAGACATAACACTTGCGGGTGTAAGGTGTGGTGTTTATGTGCAGAGTTTTGAACAACAAAAATATTGAAGTCGTTAATTCCTTTCAATATCTCTGCTTTCGCTTAAAATTCCATTTAGACCTTCGCCCTCACCTTAGACTATTAATCGGTCTTGTTTATAATAACAAGCGTTAAAAAAAGGCGCCTATTGTGCTTTTCCAGTCATGGCGCAATCTTTTCACTCCGGAGGCAGTCATGAAGACGAGTATCTTTTCTGGAAGATTTCAGGCAGGTTTGCCGAAGAAATTCTCCTTAAGCCAGGTTAAGACATGAGTTCTTGATGCTCTTCAGTTTGCAACGGCCGCTGGAAATAACAGTAAGAATTTCGATTTAGCCCTATCCGGGTTGGTATTAGACGTCCAGGTGAATTAACCCAGAATTCGTTTGATTCGATTTCAGCTAGACTTGGAGGCCAGAAAGGTTTCGGTCTAGGATTCGACTTTATGGCAGGTGAGTCAAGCGCGCTGCCCAAGAAGATGACGATTTATAATAACAAAATTATTGTTGATGGCATGGACTTCAGTCTGGGAAATTCATAAACCCTTGCCAAGGCTAACTAAATAGTTCGCTTGAGGTTGTTCTCCATGAATTCTTATTATGGATTCCCTGGCCAACGCGAGAGCTGGGCAGTTATAGAGAAGGTGTTGTCCACTTTTCTCCTCTTTCTTATCTAGGCAGTTTCTATAGGAGTCGTTCTGAGTGTTTTTCGCGGTTCAAGGAATGGCGCGAGCTTCCTACATTTATGGTTGATCGTTTGTCTTCAATCACGTGCATGTATTTGTGAAAATTTATCTGTAGGCATCACACACATTTAAAAACACAACTAAAATTATGTGGCCCATAAACTGTCCTTTGGATCACTTGCACATATTTGTGAAACTTGACCTGTATGCGTCACACACGTTTTCGATTGAAGCTGATTGACGAAATACAAAGCAATTTTGATTTAGCATGATAGTCGATACTAGATTGACGTAATGATTGATCCTAGATTGGCGTAAAAAGTTATAATTTTTTAAATATTCACGTGCCGCGAAACCACTTAGATTTAAAAGATATTTGAAAGTCTAGTTCATACGGAAGCTAAACAAAAATCTAAAAATAAATTCGTGTCAATCGAACTGTGTAAGAGGTGAGATAAACCTATACAAGTACACGATGCTTAACGTCTGTCGATTGACCGTGGGAGCTCCGCATTATAAGTTCTATTTTCTTTTTTATTTACCTCCTATTGTTCTGTTTTAGGTAAACTTACAGCCAATAAGGGAAAGTTTATATGAAATCTGAAAGACATCACTTCTGCTTAGGTACCCAATTTTTGGGCCGCCATTTAAATGTATAATTTTAAGTATTCTAGTACCTTAGCTGGCGCCGAAGTTTGCTTTATATGTAGCTAGAAAAATAAAATTACTGTGTGTCCCTAGAATCTGTATTGTTATGTTATATGGACAGCACTTGGAAAGGGAACACAAGGATTTATTTTTTTGGCAAATCGTGTCTTTAACGACCAAGAGACCCTTTGAGAATAAGCCTTGGTCAGTAGAGGCACAACAATCCTACGTTTCTTCATCAATTCAAGCTCATCCAATTCAATTCGTCAGCCAGGAAAATGAGATCAAAATTTTCTTTTTCAAAGTGCTTGAAAAATTTACAAAAAAAAACATGCAACGTTTTTTTTCTTTTTTGCAATTTTGTAGCATTATTTTTTCTAATGTTTTGTGTAATAGGTATACGGGAAAAACAGCCGTAGACTTGGTTGGCAGCATAATGCATGTTGTATTATTTAGTTTCTTTATTTGGGGCAAAGTTCATATTTTAAATTAAAAATAAATTATTTACTGCACTTTAAAGTAGCTTCTTCTTAAATTTGGTACACGTTTCAAACCATTTTGTTTGTAAATAATGCTAATAAGTGGGTGCCGGAAGAAGTATAGTCTAATAACTTATAGCAAAAACTCTTCTGAGCTTTTTTTTAGACTCCTGGTATGACTACATGGTATTCTCTTTAATACAGGGCATAAACCGCTCCTCGTTTTATTTTCCCTGAACTTATCATACCTTTATAGCAACAATAATGTGTGAACAAAGATATTCATAACATGTATACCTTGCTCAATGACTTCCATAGCTAACGAGCAAGCTCGAATCATTTCTTGACTTTGTTTCAGCATAATTTCTTTGCCTCTTACATCAAATCTATTCAAACTAGCAAACTGACATTAACGAGCAGCGCAGAAACTATTATTCACACAAATTATGCAAATTCTTTCACATCGTGGCCACCTCCACAACTGGTGAAACAATAAACAACAGTTACTCAATTATTTCCCATTACAATTAACTAGCTGGTTGGCAAAACTTATACGGTTGTATCTTTAAGCAAAATTCCATCCATTCCAACAATGCTTCATGGTAATTTCTCCACACATGCCATGATACCGCAACGAAATATCTCTTACACGCGCTTTATGAATTGCATTAAAAAAATAGATACAACTCCCAAGTCCAACCACAGATTGCGGGCTGAATAAATTTCCCAATGAAACGCATCCGAATCCTTATTTTCGTAGCTGCAATTTAATAGGTAAGAAATTCGTTTGTGCCCATTTCGCAAATAAATTCCACATCAATGATAATCGTTTAAACAAAAGAAATAATTGAAAAAAAGTGATTTCGAATAAAAAATCGCGAAAGGAAAACCAACAAAAATCATTAAATCAACGCATCCAACTGGAATTTATTGTGTGAAAAATTATTTTCTTATGCCCCCGCCACATTTATTGTTATGGAAAAAGTATAAAAATAAAAACAATAAACGACTGCTATAAAATCAAACGAAACGAAAAGGGGCCGTTCGTCTCGTCATTTTGGGTGACGACTTTTAAGAATGGTGAAAAAAAGTAATTTTGAGTGCAGAAACGAAAAAAATCAAAAGAAGAAAATAAAAAAAACCTCAGAGTAACTATTTTATTGGCAGACCTAAAACAACGCAAGTGGAACCGTACAAACGAAGCCAGAAAAAAATCATATAAAAACAAAATCAAATTTAATGGCGTAAATGAAGAAATAAAATCGGGTAATCGCTTGAAACGAGCAATTTTTCGTTCTCAAAACTTTGTTCACTGCAATCTGTGTACCTTGCGAGAAGGAGAAAAATCTAATAATTGCCACCCAAGCAATTTGGGATTTAAACAATTGAAAAAGGTTTTTATAGCCTCGCGATCTGTACTTAATATCGCAAGTTAACCTTTTTTTGATATAATCATTTGTGAAGGTAATTTGAAAGCAGTTCCTTTTAACGAGTCCCATATTCATAAAAGTAATTTTCTGTACCATTCATAGGCTACGTGTCCTGATACCGTACCGGTTACTTTGTTAATTCCTTACAAATTTTTATGAAATATGGACCTTATAAAAGGTGAAGACCAGTAGGACTGTAGATTTTTGACATAGAAATCACTAGAACTTTAAAAAACCAAAATGTGGTTCATTCTTAAAACAACGACTTGTCAGCATGTTTCCAAATTCCAGCTGTCACCTCTAAAGTCAAAACTAATCTACTCACAACATATATCGAATGTCGCGTTGGCCTGCTTGTGTCGAACATTGTTAACATTGTCATAAACGCGGTGACAACCGCTGAGTGTCATCGCATTGATATATTGACGAAAATTCAAGTGATTACACAGCATTGAATTATTATGGAAAGTTATGAGAGCAATTATAAGGAGAGTTGTGTCAATGCCGTGCATATCATTGCATTGGCGATTAAACGACATAAACAAACAACGATGACTTTATGAAGACTTTGCACTATGCATATCTCGAAGTCAAGATAATAAAGTTCAAATAGTGAAGAGTCGTTTTCATCAAAAATTATCATTCGTTATGGAGAATGGTTTAGGAAGGCCATACAATTTTAAATAAGACTTCATTATATTGTGTTATTTTTGACGTTTTTATTAAAGTGTTGGAATCATTTCGGTCTCCCTATACCATAGAACTCCAAATATTGCGCAAATCATTGCCAAAATTATCGGTTATCGGCTCATTAGCGGCGTGTGTTTTTTAAAGTATACGCGATATTCCTAGTAATATAGAGAAAACGTTTCGATGTTGTAAACTAAATGAAGACGAACGAATTTTGTGCATTAACTTTCCGCCGAAATCGAAAGAATTGTGTTAAAATTATAAAAGTTATAATTATATAAAAAGAAAATGAGTGTTAAGACTGCGAAAACTAATAAAGGGGTAAATTCGGAGGGTATGTCGAACCTTCATATTTTGCACTAATATTTCTAAATTTCAAATATCAATTTTTAAACGAACAAAAAAGGATTTTCTTTTATTCGAACGTTTATACAAATATAACAAGGAGCATAAATATGAATTCAGGGTATAAAAAAGTTTAAAGAACACATATACCCTAAGAGCGGGTGTTATGGTTCACCTTATCAGGTGTTTTGGATCGGTCACGAAGGTTTTTGGATGAAACCCGCTCCAGGTCCCCTCAAGGCAAGTACATTCCGTTGTTAGACACAGAGATACAGGTTTCATCCAAACAGCGGATGGTCCTGATGACAAAGTAGCAAGACTATGGGAGCAATGGGAAAAGAACCATGTTGAAGGAAGCGAAGGCGCAGTTGGTTGATGAGCAAATGCGCTTTTTTCCCTTACGGCCTAGCGTAAACCGGCCGTTAACACACACAGCATACATTGTTGAGAAGTTGGCCCTGGTTCACCTCAAGCTGTTGCGCCACTCATTTTATTTTTCCGTAAAAACGTGGCCAGAGAGCCTAAGATACCATATGTCAAGCGAAGCCAGGCTAAGCTCACCGAGACCTTTTAACGGTACCTTACCAACTTAGTCTCAAGTTTTAGGCATTACATGAAGTTTCGGCAAAGGACTTTGTCGCGCAGTCGGAGTAGGCACCAAGAATAAAGTCGTCCAAACTATAGAGGGGAGCCAGGCTTAGCTCACTGAGACTTTTTCACAGGTAGTGCAGTTTGAAGGCAAAATATGCTTCCTGCCGATGAAATTAGACTAGCCTATCGGAGCGTGCCGCACTCACCAAACTGACCAAAGGACCCAGCTCCCCAACTTAAACGTTTTTACCTTCAATATGTCCTGCTTCTGTGGATATGAAAATAATGATTAAAACTGCGTTAAATTCATTGAATATTATTTTATTGAAAAATAAAGAATGAATTGGTACCCTTGCCATATTACCCCCTTTCAATCATAATGCTCATTTTTGCTTTGTCATTTAGACATGAGTCGGTCTTGAGATTTTTTCCGCACCTCATTTATGTGTATGTAAGATCGATAGCTACTTCCTACGGGTTCACTGGGGAGAAAAATTAGCACTAAATTCACACAAAATACAAAAATTTACTTAGGTCTACCTGGCATTAAACACATCCTTCAAATTCAAAACTCGAACCCAAGAGAAAAATTTTAAGTGTGCCTTATCCCCCGCCGCACCATATCACCCGACCTTACCCTAAACTTAAACAAAAATCGTCTCGCAACGCACCTGAGGCACATTTTTTTCTAAAGTAATTTCAATTCAAAACTCTCATTAGCATAACTTTTATGTACCTACTCAACTGAGGCACTTGTTCAAACCCCTTTGTCCGCTTTGTTCATAATCCAACCAAATTCTGTTCAACATTTTACTTTAATGCCCACGAATTACTCAATTTTTATTCTCGTTTAATGACCACACATTATCCCTTCAACATGCTATACACAGCAATTTGCATTTATTTTTTACTTACTCAAAAAAAAGCGTTACAAGGATTGATCGCCTTTTCTCTGCGTGGCGCACGCTGCCTGCTTTTCAACTGCTATCCGCACATTGTTTCACATTTGAAGGATATTTTCTTTTTTTTTTTTTGTACGCACGCTTTGGTATGCCCGTTCCTTTTATGGATAAATAAATGAGCCTCGAGTACATAGAAATCTAAAGGACAGAGGGTAAATCGGTCTTCTTTTTGTAACTATTTTAAAAACACACCAACAGGCAACAGATATGTGTATATACCATACAACAACAATAGAAATATAGCTTTTCTGGCTTTTTGCGTGCAGATGAATATAAATTATCTCGTTCCGAGGTTGCTCGCTTGTTCGTTTCATTGCTTTGTTTTGGATTTCCGTTTTTGACCTAGTACGAAAACGAACGCGCGAGTACCAAGCGATATTTATGACCTTTTTAGAGTTCATGGTCCGGATGCGAGGGGGGTTAGAGAATAACCAAAGCACCACCACTCTGGTATGCAATGCGTTAAAAAAAAAAGATTCTTTAACGAACATAAAATAAATTTCAAGCTGGACGTGTTTACAACTGCTTTTAGAACTGTGAAGGTCCTATGTGGATTTTAGTGCTGATTATAACAAAAGTTTATGCGAGTATGCAAGGATATTCTCTGATGTTGACTCTGCTGAGAGGGGGGCCACCTAAACGTCATAAGGCTTAACACAAACTGGGCAAAGAAATTAAATTTGATGGTAGGGACACCATCGCTTAGCCTTGCAGACTTAAGGCGAAATTTGCAAAAGTTCGTGTAAGTTTTAGAGTTTTATGAGGACTGTGCCAAGATTTCCATGACTCTGAAATGGCACTTTGAGGTGTTGTTTAAGTTTTGTTGAAATGCATGCACTTAAATGTTTAATAAAAGGTTCGAGGAGTCATGAAGGATCACAATTTATGTTCCTACATGAAATTATTGGACACCAAAACATGAAAACTGCTGGGCTTTATGACACCAAATAGTGTTAACGAGGGTATTGTCACGACTCGCGAAGCTTTGATGTGGTTTGTGTGGATAATTTCTTTTAATCGTTTTAAATTTACCCACTGGTGTTGCGAATGATTTGACCATTGTTGTTATTGTGAATTTTTGTGGCGAGAATGATTTCTTACTTCGTCAATAAGGATTTACCACCGAATCTCAGGTGTGATTGTAAGGCGGGTGTGACATCGTTTTTGTACTTGATTTAGCCCCAATGGACTTCCTTCCTGGAAGATATGGTCCCGTCTAAGAAGCACATTTTCTACTCTTCTGGTAGGTTTTTCGAACTTTATGTCTACTGTACCATGCAGTTTTTCTTTCACCACCAAGCCGCTTCACGCTACAAACTTCTTTTTTTTAATATACCATGACCATCATTGGTAAAAGGCATTTTTCCCCACTTTTGGCGAAACTGTTTCGGAAGGTTTTTGCCTCCAAAGTTACCGGCTTTTTTGTTCCAAAGTTACCGCAAAACTTCAAATAGGTTAAGACGTTGGTGGTCACGATATTCGAATTGAATAGCGTAACATTCTTCTTCAAGTAAATTCCAATCGGGTCCCTATCGCCAATTTTAATATAGTTTCGCGATTCTGGCACCAATCGTGACATATTACAAGACTCATTTTAATGTAACGCTGATTACAAACTTTAAAGGACTCATACTCGTGACAACTAATGAATTCATTACTCTACAAACCAAGAGGGTTTGCGTTAAACTGTGCGGGCGTTTCATGTTCCTATAAAATCAAGCACTTCCCCGCCAATGTATACATTTTTAACGTGACTTAAGTGGCAAAATATCCCTTTTACATACAATTTAACGCTTTCATTGGAACTCCATTGAAGCAGTTTTTTTTTAAATAATTATATTAACTTTTATTTTATTTGTCTCTTTTCAGCAATCTCTACTAGCCGGTCGAATCCCGGTCGCATCGATGACAGGACCCATTAAACGTGGTCTTTTGTGGCAGCAACGTGATCGGTTATTTTCACGATGGAAAGAAAGGTGAGTGCACACAGAGTTGAGGTAAATTTAATGGGGTCGCTAGAACTCCACAACTACGACGTGGGTGGTTTTAATTGTTTGTATAGTTCGTTGACGCAATTGCTCGTGAAGGCATCATTAACGGGGATGAGATGCAATGAAAACTTTCATTCCCAAGCGACTGACAAAGCGATTTCGGGGAGGTGAAATTCGATTCGATTTTTAATTGCAGAGAAATTTTTATTTAATGAGATGGGAATTTCTTAATTGGTGCGAATTTACCTTAATTTAATATGCTGTATCGAGTGGAGTGAGTGGATCAATGAAGGTTGAATGGTTCGTAAGGGGTTGTGTTGAAGTCAGCAGGGATGCACTTGACCAAACGAGGGTGCAACTGCAAAATGTGCCTACGGTCCTAATTAGAATATAATGATTCTCATTTTTGAGCAGGTGCATAAAAGACCGTGAAAAGCCGTTGAAACTTGTAGGCAATTTGAGTTTTCCGACTTAAAAGAATAACGACATGAGGTCCTTACGCAAGTTCCAACATCAGTATAACTCTTTCCCTAAGGCCAATATTGGGCACAACGTTTTTGTTGGGATACTTTCTTAAGCAGAACATTGTGGACGTGGAACAGGCTTCCAATAAGGCTTGAAATAAGCTGTGCACGCTCGGTCCTTGAGTACAGCTTATTTCAAAATTCTGAAGAGGTGGAGGAGGCTCTACCACGCAATAAATTGGGTTATTGCTCCCTTTATTAAATTTGATTTAGGGAATAGCAATTTTTTACCTGTCTTTGTGCAAGAAATTTAACCTTACACAATGTGTACATATCACAAACCTCGCAGAAATATCTCCCTTTAAGTCCAATTTCTTTGTATTACCTTGAACAACTGTCAATATAGCCAGTTGAAATGTTGTCCAATTTTTCTTTTGCCCACCCTTCTTACATCACCTAGTTTTGTCGACCGCAAATCAAGCCGCAAAGGGAAAAATTGTCGCACATCTGTTAAGCCTGCGAAAGCCCCATTGTAATCTCTCGGATGGAATAAATAATGAACGGCATAAGTATGCAAGTAGGGATGAAAGTTAAATGCGGAACCTCTGTTCTTTCTGATTTTTATGTGATGGAAGAGATTTCCGAATAAATCGAGTGGGAATACCAAGCGACAAAAAAATATATATAAACAAGAAGAAAAAAGCCCAAAACAGAGAGGTGAGAAGATGAAAAACCTTAATCCGTCCACACAGCAAGCTTCTAATCTCGAGTCACCTCAAACCACCAGCCACCCACAAGCAACTATCATATATACGACCCTCGTACACGTACCTACGTACGAAAAACATCATGATGGAGACGAACGAAACACGGTATTTTACTCTTCTTAGTTCATTGCATTAGCCTTTGGAGGATTTGAAATTTTTTTTGCTTTATTACATTTTTTTTTTTTGAAGCAGCATACTTGAAGCTTTTCATCGTATCGTCTCTTGAGAGGGACGAGATACGAGAATTACACCAACCAACATAGCGGTAAAAATGACGATAATAACGGTGATGATACCTACACCCTCATATATATTCTTTTCTCTTATGTAACACTCACCCAACGATGTGGATGCAGCCCAGATAATGCACGATTCATACGTGGGATTGAAAAATATGGTAGAATGGTTAAGCAGCTGAAATAGTTACTGCAACATAAAGTTGCATCAAGCCATGATGGCTTACTACTGCTGCTGGCTGTTCTTCTGCTGAATTTATTTTATTATGCGATTATCTTGTGTGTGCTGCAATACATCTAAACTTATAGTGGAATAGAAGAGCATAAATACAAATGGAGATAATAACAGGGATCTAGCAGTATAGTTTTGGGTCGCTTCAAGAATGGTTCTTGTGAAAATTGAACTTAAATATTTCATACGAGAATAAACCAGTAATTAAAGACCAGAGTGAGACACTAACAGGCCTGACTTCGCAATTAGTTAAATAAAAAAAGGTTCCAGGTTTTTATAAAATAGTCTATTGGCGTGGCGTGAACAAAAGGTTACAGCCCCTAAAAAGCGTACGTAAAATGTTGCGTAAAATGTACCGAGTTAAAATAATGAAGGAAAAAGGAGTTCCTGATGCAACACAAACGCTGCTGAGCCAGTACCGAACACGAGAATTCCTCTTCATTACGGAGAAAAACAATAACCAGCAGAGTATTCAATAAAAACATTCGGCCTCCATTTCAAGTTTGCCCACTTTATTTTGATTTAAATAAAGTGGGGGGAAAACGAGAATATAAGTACCTATTTCCGCAAGTGTTGTGCCTTCGGAGAAAAGCAATCGTCTAGGCAGCAGAGTATTTCATTACAATATATGGCCTTCATTTGAATTTTGCTAATTTTTGATATTTGGCGTATGTATGCATTTTTGTGGACTTTGAAATTGAGCTAGGAGCGTTGCTTGGTACTCATTTTGAACAGACAAAGTATGAAAATTGAGAAGATCCGTCCCCAGCCACGCCCACAATTGCTTCTTGAATGTCAGACAACCACAAATTACATATTACATATTATTACATATTATTTCAAAATAGCTTATGGTCAAGTTAGACAGGTTATAGGAACTGAAATTTTGGTGCATAATAAAAAGCGGCCAGAAGCCTTCAATTGGGACAAAAATTGGATAGCCCACAACATTGGCCACGCGCACTTTTAACATTTTAAATCTTTAAAAACCTGACTTATCGGGAAATTCATTTGAAATCGAAAAAAATATTATAAGACAAATATTCAAGATGTTACCATTTGCTAAGTTTTTTTTACATGCAAAACATTGAGCTCCACGGGGCGCTTTTAATGATTCCAACGAAATTAGAATTAAGCGATTTTAATTTTTATCCCACACCCTTTTTTTGGGGGCGTGGCCTATACAAATAATTGACATACAGTATGTGGAAACAGGCCAAGGTAGGTAGGTAGGAAAGTGGCTTATTAAATGCACTTAGGCCAAAAAGTAGGCCCATTGTACCGCAACGTGGGTATGAGACCAAGAGAGACTTTTCAATGAATTTTAGTAGCTTTTTGACCGGTGTTTCACTAACGTCGCTTAGATAGTCATAGAAGTAGGAACCTATTAAGGATTTTCTGGAAGACGCGAGTGCCGGGTTGCAACAGGGAAAGTGTTCTACACTTTCTACCTAGTCTTTTTGCGTGAAGGGCAGTGTCTGGTGATAATTCCCACTGCAGTGCTAATTCTGGATGTCTTTAAAGAGATCAAGCTATCGATCTTTTTGGATCGGAGCGAGGCTAGATTTGCTTGGAGGTTAAACATGTAGTGCCTGTCCTCCATCTGGCGTTAGCTTCTTGTATGCTGTGATTTTTATGCTGTAATTTGAATCAGGCCAAACAACTTTTAAATTTGGTGTTAGCGGATAAAGAGGGCCGGGCATTTAGAAGTTCGTTACAGACGAACTTTCGCACTTGTTCACTTGCTACAGTAATTTGTATATCAACAACATGTAAAGTTGTTTTTAGCTGTTTGCGCTGATTTAAGTATACGTACCTATACATAATTTGGCAAAAAAAAAGTTCGGCCACAGCCGCTAAGTCGGGATTTTCATTAAATTCTTAAGAAAAATATTTCTGCGGGAAATGCGGCAAAATACATGATCTAGAATCGAAATGGTGACTTTCGATTCTAGATCATGATTTAGTCACATCGAATATGACTTTGGTGTCACGTGGGTAGTGGGTTCTACTATATATTTCGTTTCTTAGAACGGAATTTCAAGTGCTGACTTTTGAGCGAATGTGTCCATCTGCAAAGTGTTTAAACACAAGTAACAGAAAAAGTCTATTGCAGACAGATAAAAGGCTTAATAAGTGTGAGTAAAAATTAAACAAGCAAGAACCAAATAAAGTTTAATGCTCTTGTATCGTTTTTCGTCTTGCTCTCACTCACTTGTAAAGCTGAATTTGAGTTTTACTTCTCAAAACGTCACTCCGTCTTCGTTTCAATTAACCCGACTGAACACTCGCTCGTTCCCAAATAGCGGTGGTTGCGATCGACATCGGTAAGTTGTATTCACAGTGACTAAATCGGTTTTCCATCAGGAGTCGCATTCACCCGGCTCCTAAGTAGCGGTAGAAAGAGGTGTCGCACCCAGCCGATCGACACCCGTATCATCGATGGCATGAGATAATTTCGATCGAACGAAAGCAAGATTCAAACAACAAAAGCAAGAATTATCTTATTCAAGATATTAATAACTTTTGGTTAAAAACATGCTGGTCACGGCATAAAATTCCATGCACGGACTAATTGAATCGAATTGAATATCCGTGTTTGGTAAACTTATAATTCGCGCTGCATTTTTACAGCAAAGTATATAAGTTTATCGTCAACAAATGTCGAAAAATGTGCCTGGGTGGATAATATTGGCTCACCCACTGTTGAGCAAATCAGAAGCTAATATTATTTTGCGAAACACACTGATCAATAATCTGGGGCTTAAGACCTTTTGATTAATTATCATGTACCCCATGACAACGCATGCGCAAAAGCTAGAAGCTAGCTGCTGCGTGTGCATTTTTTTAATATCTTTGGAAAGCAAGATTCATTGGCCCTTGCTGTTGAGCCTGTTTTCATCCACTTTCATAATCAATGGTAGCTCCCGAGAAGTGGTAGTTGCGACCGACGAATAGAAAATACATTTGGCCCTTACTTTCGACCCTAGCCTCCATTTTCATTATCGATACCGTCGCTCCCGAGAAGGTAAGCGAATAAGTCAGCGCTTTCTGTCGGGCCTAACATTGACTTTTATCGTCGATGGTTGCTCCCGAGAGGCGGTGTTTGGGACTAATGAATACAATGCACATTCGCACCTACCAAACACACGGGTTGGGGTCAAAATTTTGTCAGAGTCAAAATTCTTTGAACAAACATTATCTTTCCAAAATTCAGCATTTCAAATTTCTGCAAATGCATTTTGAATAAAGCGACATAGTGAAATTCCCTGCAACTTCCATGCCTGTTTCTTTTTCACCTTTGCTTTACTTCCAAAAAGTGAACAGTTTGCTTAGAAAAACAGAACAGTCTGAATTTTGTTGCTTATAAATCAGAATTTCGAAAAGCAGAATTATGACTTGCTTACTACCCATCACTGCAGACACCCATCATATACAGAAAGCATCAAGGAACTCTCTCAAAAAGTGTTAGTTGCGACAAGTTAATATGAGGTATAAAAGTGCCCTTAGAAATCGAAAGGAACACAGTGCAGTACGGTCACATATGTGGCAAAAGTTACGTAGCATCCTAGTTATAGTCGTCTACTCTAGAAAGAGGACCTTTTCTTATTGGCAAACTTCTTCGCGAATAAAAGACTAGCAGCATCACATGATGAGTAGTAAGAGCCTTAGAAAAATAATTGCTATAAGTAAGAGCTCATCATCAGTTTTACTGGTTCACAAATAGGTAAAATCATTCAGAAAAGCTCAGCCTACACCAGGACGTGGAGCTCACGGACGGCACGCGTTCAAATGCACCTTGCTGCAATTGTGCTTCTTTTCGTTTCTGTGGTAGATCGAACTAAGTTTATTACCAATTGTGAATTTGCGCAATTTTTTGTTTCTTGACATTGCCTTGTTAACAGTTTTTGAAGGATCTCTTCTTTGAAGATGCCGGTCATGCTGCATATTTTTGCAGATAGGTCATCTTTCTTAATGGTTTTCTAGGATCTTCGCACCTCGTATTCTATTCAGCTATGTTGCTCGTGCTGTTGATTTACGTTGATTGATTTAGCTATGTTACACAGCCGCAGTTGATTTACGCTGTCCAACGTATGTATACGACGTATGAACAGACGTAGAACCTTCCTTTCAGCCTATAGGTGTACTTTTTCGTTACCAGAGTTTTCTCGCCACTTTAACAAAAATTATTAATGTCGTCATTATAGTTTGGTTTTCTATTAATCAAAAAAAGATCGCAGGAAACTGGCTTGGCGAGTGAATAGCCACCGTGCCTTTTTAGAACTTTTACGAATACTCTTACCTTTCAAAACATCCATACTCACACAGCAGGCTCTCTTTGCAGGGACGTTTTATTGTCACTTGTGATAGCTCCACCTTCAGCAAAGAGTGGCTGGTGATATTTGGGGTCCTTCAGTTTTCTTTAGATAAATCAATCAGTAACAACAATGAAAAGCAAAGGGCTTAGGACGGTTCCCTGTGGCATAGCAACTGCAATAGTGGACACTCCGGAAGGTCATCCTACTTTTGCCCTTCCACCTTCATTCATACATACGTAGGCTTAGTGAACTCCTCGTTTTCTAAGCTGTAGCCCCATCAGATCTTGTCGTTGTCTATCGAAAGCTTTCTCAAAATCTAACAGCAACATCTACAGAAACTTGAAATCACGATGCTCTTACATTATGGGTTTCATGCTCTGGATTGCATCGGTGGTCAACATACGCGCAACAAAGCCGGATGTTCCTACCTTCTCCTCAGGTAGCCTCATCATTTTTCGCGGTTGGCTGTGTAGCACCCATTCGATGATGTTCATTGACTTGATAGAATCCCCAATACCAACTGAAAATATAACATTCTCTCCTCGAATGCGTTGTCTCATCATTATTTTGGAGATGAGGATCTCAAGCCATCTGATCCTAATGTCTCCCATCTTTTTCCATTACTCTGAGGCATGTTTACCGATGAGCGACTGATCGCGCCAAATAAATTTTCTGGGCTTATGTTCCCAACTGCAGTTGAAAGAGGGTTTGCGAAACATGTGCTTCTAAATTATAAGTTGCCAAGAGGCTTGAAGTGGCCACTTGTCAGTTGAAGCTTGTGGAATTGAAATCCTTGATGAGCAAAAACTAGGTGAGTGTATTTTTATTGCCGGTAGGTACACAATCTTTTTGGATTGGCAGAATTGTTTGATTTTTTTGACTACTTGATCACTTCTTCGATTGTGAGGTCTGATAGTTCTTCTAGGTTGCGGGTGGTTAATTCTGAAAAGTGTGGGCTTGGAAACGGTTATTTCACAAGTCACTCCAAATCGCTACCAGTAAAGAATTTTGCTGTTTTCCTTAAGCATTGTTGGCGAACATTGGTGAATGAGCTTCCTGCGCATTCTTTCTCCTCTGTGCGGCTACCTTAAAGATTGCGCACTTTTTCTTAACGGTGTCCTTACGAAGGTGGTGTAACGTGCACCAGCAGCCCAAAATAAATCCTTGTGCGATTTCTGACAAAAAATTTGCAGCTTTTGGGTTTATTGCAACGTCTGTAATCTTCTTTCAGGTAAACTTCTCGTATTTATTGCTCATGGGGCACTGCTTCTATGCTTTCTTTTCACTCATCACTAGTTTCTCTTTATATGTTGCTCTCACCTGTTTTAAGTGGCTCTAAGAAGTTTCCAGCAATGATTTGGCCTTCATCATAAAGGTTCTCTGTATAGCAGAGTGGGAAATGATGCTCAAATTTATTGTGGTGGGTGCCCCATTGTGCAGTGGCTAATGTGTAGCATTACTGCGCACAAGGTCCCGGGTTGGAACCCCGACCAGGGCGATAAAAAATATTCACAGTCCCTCTTCCACGAGGGTCTGACAAACCCTCCGAAAATATCATTTGTCATGAGTCATTCCCACCACTATCTCACCACCACGTTCGAACTCAAGATCCTGAACTTTCAGATTATATGGATTAATAATGCAACGACCTAACTAGCTTAGTTCCCAAAGTTAATAAAAAGATGGACCTGCAACTTTAATTTCCTAGTACATATTCCATTTAGAATAGAATTCCAGACTTACTTTATTTTTTCGTAGTCTACAACAAGATAAATATTAAATATTCCGTTCCCTTTGTTCTTTCAGATATTTCGTCCTCACGCGAGACTATCTACACTGCTTTAAACGCGCCTCTGGATCTGCCAATGAGCGTGCCTCAGACATGGGACAATTTATTTTTAAGGTAAGCCTATCAATCATATTCATAATATGCCGGCCATTCACTTGAGGCTCAAAATGTATTCAGCTCAGAATGACCTTATTCACACAATGGCGACATTTTGCTGGTACAGTGTTAGTACTACATAACAGTCAATCTCACCTAATGGATTTATCTTCACAGTAATAAACGTTTCAAAGCGATTAATCGCAACCAGCAAAAAAGCGGTCACATTGAAATAAGAAAAATAGAATAAATTGTTCGTCTATTGTCTGATGCCAGGTGCGGTCAAGTCATTACAGACGGTCGCTGGCATGCCTTTGGCATTTCACAGCACCCAACATGGTCATTATACAGGTTTTACCACTTTGATGCCGGTTCGTGGTAGCATTTGTACCAGAGCAACACGCTAGATAGTCGGTCGCGGTGCTAATTGTTTTGGTCACAAAGTCTGTCCATGTTTTCAGTATGCATTAATGCGTCTCTTGGCGTTACAAGTGTGACCTTAAGGTTACGCAAAATGGTAAGGGAATTTAGGTTAGAAAATTCACGCCAGCTGGAACGTTGCTTTATTATTTTAAGAATTTTTTTTTAATCTCGAGTTATATATTGTTTAAAGAAGCACACTTTCCGCTTACGAAAGTGATTTTCTATAAATAACACTAAAATTTCTTAATTTTGTGTTTTCTATTTCGGACTCCGCGTGAGAAACACTTATGCATCATGTGCAACATGAATGGAACGAGTCTTTCTAGACGTTCTGTGTTACTCAATTAATTTTATGATTTAATTGTCATCCCGAATTGTGTAATAAAATAAATTTCTACCTAAATTTGTCACCCAGCATATTAAACGAACAGAAAACCTGGGTTGCACATTTGCCACTTCAATTTTACAACATTTTTAACGCTAATTTGTCATTGTTGACTAATTAGGCAAAAAGGCTATTAAAATTTTAATTTTAATGTTATTAAAACATGTTTCTAATGAGATGGCTTCCTTACTTTCTACAGGTTGGATTTCTGACGTTTCACTTCGCATCCGACGCACGCACGATGCTCATCTTGGCTGTCATAACCATTTGTTGCTTATGCTTTTTTTTTCATCATGTCCTCAATGACAGCAAGTGTTAGATTTAAATGGTACAACGACTGACAGTCAATTTTACACTTTGGTTTTGTTATTTTTGCTATTCCTGGTGTGTGGAGGAGGACACAGATGGGCTTTTTTATGTTTTACTTTAAAAAAAACTCGTGTTTTTCTGGCAAATTTCCCAAGAGTGTGCCGTCGGCGTCGTCCATAGTGCGGACATTTGCGTTATGAGTAAAATTTCCATTGCGAATGCAAAACTGATTTCGATTTTATTTTAATTTCACTGCCATTATCACTGGAGACTACAAGTTGACGGTAATATTCCCATTGGGCTAATACGCACGCGAAAAACAAGAGATTTAAATTAGCGAGGTATAATTTACGGACTTATTTTTTTGAAGACATTATTCCACGCCGGAGAAAGTAATAAATTTGCAAATTGTTGCTAATTTTTAACGAAAGTTTTAAAATAAAAATATATAAATAGAAATAAAGAGGAAATGCGTCAGCAAAAGTGGAGACAGTTGTTCCGGAGATGCATGAAAGCGTTAAAGCCAATATTTAAACCATGCATAATTTTTAATTAAATTTTATTAAAAAAAATTAAATAAATCATTGGGAAGTTTTGAAATGTACTTCAGAGCACTTTTTCATGGTTTATGAATTTAGAAATTGATTTTAATAAGCATACCGACAACTGAAGTGACCAGCATTATGAAGAAATTAATCTGTCCGTCAAATGGCATTGAAAATATCAGATCCTAACAATACGTTCCTATTAAAGACTTTTGAGGCTGAAAACAGGAGCGGAAATAATTGCCAAAACAGCACCGCGAAAAACTAGATCGTGGCCACTAAACCTGGAGACTGATAGATAACTTTAAGCAATTAATATTCTTAGCATTGTAGTATTTTCTCCCGGTGTTCACTGAATAAAACTCAATTTATTTTTTATAACAACGGGTGACAACGAAACAACGCAGGTTCAAATACAATTTCGTCGTCCGAGCCTGCCTTCCACGTGTAAATTGACAAAATTCTCGAAATTTTGCTTTTCGTATAATTTTTCATTGGTGCTTTCTCACTGGGTGGGCGCCGTGATGCAGTGGTTAGTGTGTAGGACCACCCCGGACTACTACAGGGTCCTACCTGCGCAAGGGTCTAACAAACCATCCAAAACCATCAAATCGCCGTTCAAAATCGGCGGAAAAATTCAATTCAAACAAGCCCAAACAAATGCAATGTTAATATCCGTCAAATAAAATGTTTGTAAGGCAAATAATTGAGACGGAAAGTTCTACACTGTCACAAAGGTAGTCAGAACACAGAACTTTCGTTAGAAACTTTTTAAAAAATGTACATCATCCTCCATCCCAACACTTGTCTGCAATGGCCTTTCAGGTCCAGCTGTAAGTTCCTTAGACAAAATCCTCGCAGCATTTTGTGAGCAGTTCCACGCTACCAGATTGTGCAGTGTCGCCCTCCCGTCTAAACCTACTTAAACCCGTTGGACTATGGGACAAATATATTTGTTCTGAATTCCATCCAGTGTCTATTTTATATGAGGCATATACATTCGGCCTTAGCAGGAATATAATTCCCATACGGAGCAGGTGATCCAAAAACCGCTCCCTATCTGCTGGAGAAAATTCAAAAACGCGCATTAAGACTTATTTAAGACAAGAACATAAAAAAGTGTATTGACTCACTAATGCCTTCAGTCCAATGAATCCGTTGCGTCCGTCACATCGAAGTAGACAACTGACAACCCAGTGAAATACACAAGTTCTTATAAGAAGCGACGTACGTTACGCACTTCTTTTATGGGCCGCATTCCATAAGAGCGTGTGTATTCTACTTAGTTGTCAGTTGTGCACTTCAACGTGACGGATGCAACGGCTGCATTAGGCTAAAGGCTTAATAGAACATCGCCGCAATGTTTTTTGCCTGTCACAGTTTTGTCGCCTTTTCTAGAAAAACTTTCCCAGTATAGTTGCCTATTCCCTATTGCGTTCCGCCCCTTAAGATATACAACCGTAATACTCGCCGAAGATTGAATATAGTTGACTCTCGAACCCACTTTGGGAGGAACAGCAAAGTTCAAAGACTCTTTTGAGTCTTTCTTCTCTCTCTTTCCTTCTCATTTCTACCTACAACTGTTCAAAACAAGAGTGCAACAGTAGCTCTCCTTCGTTTTCTCTTCTTAAAATCGTGAGATGTAACAATAAAAGAGTAGGTTAAGCACTTGTTGCGAGTTCATTATAAAACAAAAATCCGCTGATTTTCGGCATATTTTTGTAAAGGATCATAAAGAGAAAATCCAGGTAAGCACTTTAATGACAAGGAAAAGCTGCACGTGAAAAGTTCCGTGATGTTCTGCCTAAGAAGGACTTGCAATGCAACGCCGTAGAGTAAATCCGGGTATTTTGGTATAGTCGGGTAATTTGGTATAGTGACTCCTATGGGTCAAGACGGTACAAAAGAGAGCCCTAAACTGTTTTTGCAGATCTCGGATTCTAAGAACTTTTATTCTGGTCGAGCGGAAAAAACTAAGACTATGGTAGGGACTGACAAGTGCTAACACAGTACAAGAGTTAAAATTTTTGAAATCCGCCCACAGACACGCCCACAATCGGCGTGATTGTGCAACTACCTCCTGAGCTTACCTTAAAAGCCTTAAATTTAGTATTTGTTACCTCCTATTTATTGTAAGATACACCGAATAAAAATTTAACCGCTTTACCCCTCCTAGTGGGGTAAGGGTAATTTTTCAAATGCATTTTATTCAATATTTTTGTTCTAAATCGAAAAAAAAATTACCAAATAAATTATGTAGAAAAGACTAAGTCCTACATTTTGTGTATACCAGACTTTGGGCCACGCCCACGTTTGGGGGCGGAATTGAGGAAAAACCTTAAATTTTCCAGAAAATCATAATTTTAACTGACCTTAAACCTTATATTGTGTACTAGTTCTACAAAGCCTTATTAGTACTTATGGTGTACTAATTCTACAAAGCCAATATGCCCTTCAGGCTGAAAAACCATGTACAAATTTTATCAATGAAATAGCTGCAATAAACAAAGTTACTTTCGATCATTGACCTCTCCTTCAAAAGAGGCTGCTATCATGTCTTCATCAATTAAATTTATTTGGCATTTTTGTTAGCCTTGGCCAAACATGACAAACCTTATGGCGCATTAATTGCGACCTGCTTTCCATTCGCTACAAACGAAAACAAATTCATAATCCCCTTATTTATGTATATACATGTATGTACATCTATAAATTGCAAAACCTTGTATCAATTAGCATTTCAAATGCCGATTATATTTTCCATTTTTTTTTTCTCGTTTCCCAAATTTGTGATTATCACTTTGGGGGTAACAAGCATTGACATTTAGCACCTTTGCGCCGACGGCATATGGTGTAAATACGCTTTCATGTGATTCAGCATACAGTGAAAACTATCTCCACTTCAAAAAGTACACAAGTACCACCACCACCGCGCAGTCACTCCCACTGGCTGGTTCCTATCTCACAGTTTTATTGAAGTTTACAATAATTGTTGTGATTTCGATGAAAAATCAATTAATTTTCGCTGGCGGATAAAATCAAAAAATTGTATGTTTTTCTGGGTAAGACAACCTGACACACATGTTGTTCGGAAAAGCAGGAAAAATAAAACTAGACGATGAAAACTTAATCGTTTGTTGAGAGAAGTTTATTGGAATAAGGTGATGAATTTTCAAAGTTTGAGGAAAGGCGAATGAGGGGCGTATGGATGCATAAGGCAGGTGGAATTCTTATGAAATAAGCACCGAAGGTAAAGAGAGAGATAACTCAATAGTTCAAATAATTTTAGAATTGGGTGGTAATGTTGTTTTCAGAAAGCCGATGTCATATTTACCCTTGCTATCGCATTAGAAAAAACTTTGAACTTTTAAGAATAAATGGATTCTCTATTATTGTTGCAAAATTTTGGCACACGGTCTTCAAAGTATCGAAATTGCTAAGACGAACTTATGCCTGGTTTTAGAGTGCAGGTTCAAGTTACATTTAACGTCTTTTGACGTTTAAACGGAGCTTAAGTTAAGTTTAAACGGTCTTAAAGGTTGGCATCTGTGGTTTAAACTAACTGTTTTCCTTTTGAAACGACGTTTGTGATGTAAAATTCATGGCTTTCTGTCATTGTTACAATGGCGCTTGAAAAGTTCTTAAAATAGAATGAATTCAGCCAATAAAAAGATGAGTAGATAATGCGGAAATTCCCCCTGTTAATTTTAGTATGCGAAGAACAAAAGTGATTCACCTTAAACCTGGAACACACGACGGCAAAATAATGTGCGGCAAATAACGACACGATTTTGTGCCGCAAGCATACTCAGCACACGGAGAATAATTTCCTGTTATTGTGGTGGTTCATGTTTTGATGAAAACTGTTCAGGTTTTGATGAAAACTGACATTTTATTCGTTCAAAAAAGTGTTTTCAAGTTTTTTGTGAAAAATTCAGCAAACAGACAGAAATTTTTTGTGCGATCAATTCGAACTATGATGGAAACCGTGATTTTCATCGTTGAATATTGCAGAAAATTGCCGCGAACATTATCTGGCGACTAGTAGGTGTAACGGCAATCGTTTGTTTTCTGATATAAATGCTTGAACTTTATGCCGCAAGCTTTTCAGCTCTCGACAAGCTTCTTGCAAACAACTTCAACTCTTTAAAGAAATTGCTCAAATGGTGAAAGCCAGGAAGTCACTTCTAAACAAGGACCGACGATTGTAAAAACTGACCACTTGGTATAAAAGGCGGCATCTTCCCAACATGAAAATATACCGCAGAAGCCTTTGATGGTTCTACGCACGGTTTTTATGATCCGACTTTTTTCAACATCATTTAACATCGCGTTTAATTAATTCGCGTCCGCGCGTTCAAGACTTTTTATAGTACGCCAACCTATTGATCGTGAAAAAAATAAAACAAAACGATGTCTCCACCGAACGCTAATTTGCAATGAACATGGATCTTCAACTAATGTCCTACAAATTTCGAGATGTATCAGAAAAACTTTAATCCTCTCGGCAAGTGATTAAAACAAACTCATTCACCCTTTTTAAAAACCACTTTATGTCACTTTTTATCCTTCTCGCACACTTGTATAACAATTTAAAGCTCGAAAAGGGAAAATAAAAGTGTTCGTGTACGACAGATCTTTGTGATAGATTCGTTTTTTATTGGGATTTTTACAATGAAATCACTTTCTCGTTCCTGGGAAATGTCAACGTCACTCCCTTTTGAGATTCAAAATGACCAAAAAATAATTCGCATGTCAAGTTAATCCTAAGCCCAGTGGAAACACTTCGGGATTTATTTTTAATTATGTTACGCTAATCGCACTTTTATAGCCGGTGCAGAAATTACATATATATATATATATATATATATATATATATATATCATGCCATTTTGGGTTTGGCACGTTGACGTCTCGTACGTCGTCATGATTGACTGCATCCACTCTTCGTAACTCGGCCTGACTGCATGCCAATCGCAGGTCCAGTTTTTTAAGGTGAGATCATCCGAGCTTCGGAGTAAATTGTTAATAGTTAATCCCACAAATGAGTTTTTCAATAATTTTCCATACGGGGTTAGTTTCGGTTTAACTCGCCATGTTTGGTGGATTCTGGTACAACAGTCCGAAAATCCTCTGGATAAGTCAGTGCATGTGAAATGGCAGTTGCTTTTCATGTTTTTTTTTTTTTTTTGCTTTGTGAAGTGCCATGACTGAAGGGGACCTCAGCCAACTTCGCGTGCGAAACTGGAGACGGCTAGCTAGAGACAGAGCTGGCTGGCGAAGCTTGTTGGCTGAGGCCCAGGTAAACCCCGGACTGTAGCGCCACCTTAAGTAAGAAGTGCCATGACTCTCCCAGTCAATAATTTCGAGCGTCGAAGATTTTGACTTCTTTATTGAGGGGGACTGACTGGAAAACCACTCGCGGAATTAACTCCAGATTCGTTTTGTTTCGGGATTAACAGGTCTTGATTTCAGATGGGGTCAACTCTGCACTAAAAAACCGGCCCTTAGGTTAGGTTAGCTCTAGGATAGCTCAATATGCTAGCTGCTAAAATCACTTAAAATAAAGTCAGCTGAATGGCCGCCAAAGTGCCTTAATCGTTAACAAAATATTTAATTTATACTCAAAGACTACTTCCTTAAGTGCGAATTACAATTATTATTAAACATCACCATTTATTCCTTAGAAAGTGATTATTCTTAGAAAGTGTTTCCACCGCACACAAAACAGATATTAAAAGAGGAAGATTGAAAGTTAATTCCGTTCAAAGTGTTTCAACCGGAAAAAGATGATTAACTTGACGTACGCTTTCATGTTTGACGTTTCTCAAAGGCGTTCTGTGATGTAAAATGACAATTTCTGTTCGTAAGCTCAAAGCTCCTCTGCAAATCTTCTTGTAGACGTAAGTTTTTTTTTTTTGCTCAGGTTAACTGTCAGATTCAGAATAAATTGGTCAAATTTATTTTGAATGAATTTTGAATTTATTTTGAATTTATTTTGAAAACAAAAAAATTAGTTGATAGGATTTAAGTTCAAAAAGTCGAAAGTACCCGACTTGATCATACACCATCACCACATGCACCATTCTGTTGCAGTGTCCACAGCTCAGTGCATTTAATTTTTTTGACAGGTCCAACCACATCAGCATCAACCATTCTCCGCAAATTGGAGGAAATTTGTAAAAGATTCGAATGGCAGTTGCTGTAATTTTTCATAGAGATGTCGTCAGTTGATTTTTTGCTGTCATTAAGGGTTGAGCGCAATGCCTCTTGTATGTCATTTTTGTCCTAAAGGTCCGAACAAACTGCGTCCTCTAAAAACGCTTACTTACCTATAGTATAACTTTTTACCATCAACTTTAAACTTATGAAGCATTCAATTAACACAAGCAAGAGCATAAATAGGCGACTAAACCCTGGGGACACCACCACTTTTCAGCCCGCCACCATTCACAACTTTGCTCTTCAACAATTCGCAAAAATTATCTCGAATAACTAGTAAAGATTCCACATAAACTATTGACCTCAATAAATCAACATCGGCTTTCATTCAGATTGTATCTGCATCCGTTGTAGAAAGATAATCTCTATTTTTTTTTTCTCCGAAGACGTTAACTTGATTTGACTGGCCACAAAATAAATTGAAAAAAAAAGTTTCCTCTATCTCGTCGCCATTGCTTTCCAATAATGCATTATAATGCCGAAGGAGTTTGCAGTTGATTAAAACCGATCGAAGATTCGTTCTGCAATCATCCATCAATCACACGACGTAAATTGTGAATTTTCTTTTATTTAGGAATCAGGAAATGCTGAAAACTGAAGAATAGAAAACTTCTTCTGATGGGTTCCATTTATCTTTAGTTGGCGCGCAATTATTACTTTCGCCGAATTTAATTGCGGCTTACGAGAAAAGAACCAATAAAATCGAATAGTTTTCGCTTTCATGACATCTTCTTTTTTTTAACATTAATGACGAAACCAGTTTTGAAAAAAAAAACTTGAATGTTATTATGTCGTTTTCTATTTAATGTTAAATCGGGGATTAATAGATTCGGTTATCGTAATAAATTTGGCATTTGATTGATGAACATGCGACCATGAGTATGTGGCGTTGATTTCATTCAAGTAAAAGTCATCTGTGATTGCGGGCTATAATCGTAATCAACAAGCTGCCGGCCGTAGCGTCGTTGTCAGTCTGTTAATTATGAATAATGGGCGAGTTGAACGCACTTAATTTAAACACAGATTAACAGTAAAAGGTAACTTGACACATCAATTATCCAGTAGTGATAATGTGCTTACAAAAATAATGAAATGTTTTCGTTTTTGAGTAAAGCTATGTCTCCACCGGCAATAAAAAGAGGATTAACAGGAGACGATTTAAAGTTAATCCCAAAATGGCTCCACCAGCCAAATATAGGATTAATTTGACGCGAACACTCTTTTTCCGCCACTTTGACTCTCAAAAGAGAGTGGCGATGTCATTTGCTAGGAGAGAAAAAATATTTCCGTTGTAAAAATTTCAATAGAAAACGCATTTGTGACAGATTTGTCGTACAGGGACTGTTTCCTTTTTTAATTCTCCTTTTTTAATTCTCAAAATAGGTTTCTGAATAGGGATGAATGGGATTTATGAGAGAATTTATTTTTAATCGTTTGCCGAGAGGATTTAAATTTGCATGGTAAATCACTTAATTTGTAGTGGATTTAATGAAGATTTATATTAATCGGGGATTAGTGCCCGGTGGAGACATGGTACGAAAAATTTATTCAAAAAAATTGACCAAAATACTAAACTCTAGAGCTTTCTTCTATAATGGTCTTAGTGATATTAGTACGACTGACCCAAAACGTCTCTTACGCTTCATTAATAGCTCGAAATGGTTCAACGAGTAAGCAATTTTTCCAGATCCACGGGTAGATCCACTACATAGGTCTAAGTGTGTTAGGTTCTTTAAATCCGATAGCCACTTCAACCTAACCTAATCTAAACCCTAAAAACTTGGGGAAAAAGCCGACCGTCAATTTAACATCCACCATCTGTAACAAATTTTAATTTACTTAAACAAAACGTACCCAAGTAGGCAGCAACTGATTCTTCTCTTTTTGCAATCTTTTTACAGGTTAAACTAGTTGACGTAGAAAAAGTGGAATGGCTAAACCGTCGCTCGTACAGCGCAATTGGATTGTTGCTTGGTCGCGAGGGTCGCGTACTCCTACGTTGTGACGAAGGTCTAGAAGATTGGTTTGAATTGCTCGAGGTAAGTTCATTAGCCTTTTCACAAATACCCGCAACGTGTTATCCCATCATAATAATGCTGTACACATCAAAGGCTTAACTCGTAAATTGTAAATAAATTACGCAATCAACCACTCCGGTTGCACCTTTAATGCAGCACGCCTGCAACATTCACCTCCTCCTTATCATTAATTATCTTCTTTTTTTATCTTCTCTTTTTTCCCATGTTATCTGTCTAGGAATGCACATTAACATCGAAGGAACGTCGACGCGCACTTAAGATCACGCAAGGTCCAAGATCGCGTGCATCGCTTGCAGCTCCAGTTTCTCATGCCTCGCTGCAGGCTCACCACTTTGGCTTGGGTGGCACATACTCAAGTGCTCTGGATGACTGGTTAATGACAAATGGTCGACAATACAAGTTAAATGGTAATTCAACGAATCCGTTCCTTTTCTCCGATTCTGTTCCTGATCTTAGTGCGCTAAACAACGAGAACCATCACAGCGGAATGTCAACAAATCATTCGACGCCGCAAAAAATCCCCTACTCGAACAATTTAAATCTCAGTCGGTACTCGAATGGGTATGCCAGTCAGAATAGTTCTTTTTCGAACGGTCTATACGGATCACCGCGGAGGATCTTCATCAACAGCAGTTTCGGAAGCAATCAGGTGGTCGACGAAGAGGATGAGGAAGTTCAACTGAGGCGCCCAAGGATGTACAGAAATGAGAATGGCAATGAGTTGGACAGGGATTGGTTGTACCGAAAGCCAAGAGCACCAACCACCGATGTCAGGCATTCAGGTACAAAGAAACTTGCATACCTTGTCACCTTTCTGTACTAATTAAATTTTTATTTCAGTTCAAACTACCGATCTGGATTACTCAGCCAATGACAGTGGTCTCGATACTCCGCCTTCAACACACCGTCCGTCCAGTTATCGTGATGTAAGTCACGCCAGTCCACGAGATTCGACCGAAACCACTGTCAGTTCATCACGAGGCACCCTCCTGCACTCGCCGGGAGGTAGCTTTCGTTCGAAACACTTGAACCACATCACCAATCTCAACCAGGTGAACACCTTAAACGGATCTCGCTACAGTGTTCAAGAACGTGTCCTTAAAATTCGCAACGAGGAAGATCGATGTGCATCAATTAAATCAGCAAACCGTCTCAATCACAATGAAATGTACGATCCAAACCAAAATCGCTACTACAAAATGGCAAATGGAAACCAATCGCTGACACCACAGCACTCGCCAGCGTCTGGAATAGGAAATGGTAATGGCAATGGTAATTCTACCACCACCAACAGTGGTTCGGGTATCTTTCGCGAAAGGTATCAGCACCCTGCTTTGGCTGCAATCATAAATGAATCGCAAGGCATTAAGTTTAGAGGTAGGAGTTGTAGCCTTCACTATTATCCAACAAAAAAAGATCACTAGTCGGTGTTGTTGTCAATGTTTGTGACTAGAAAATTGGACCACCTAATTTTGTGTATTTAAGGATTGCAACTTGCACTTGGTAAAAGGAATGTCACAGCACTGCATGTTTGATTTGTTGTTAATAATTGTTTTCTATTTATCCTTAAAGTTTTCGTTACATATTCAAAACTACTTGTCTGATTGATATGAATGATGAATCAATATCTTTTGTTTCATCATTTCCAGTATAATCCCAGGAATATAGGGTTAATGCAGACGCTTTTGATAAGAAATTGTAGAGATTTTTGAGTCTTGAAAGTCCAAGTCTTTAGTTGAGCTCTTTTAACTTTTAGGTATTCTAACTTCACTGAGGCAGGGTCTCAAGTCGAATTTGAATGTCATTCAATTCGATTTGAACATTAGACTAGAAAGGGTTTACAATGAACAATGGTTGGTATTTCCCTTTATAAATATTCGACAAAAACATCTAGCCTTGTGATATAGTCCTTAAAGCCCCACTTTTCTAAAAATATAGTTATTTTAAGAAGAATGAGGATGCCGCTTCTATTCTGGGGTATCTATGTAACCCAGTTTATAGTCGAGTTTATTCTTAATTCCATTATAGCAAAGTATTTAATATGGAGTAACCTGAAAATGATTTCGAAAGAAGGTTCTAGACCGTAGTAGGGTGTTCGGCGCTCACATATCGTTGATTATGTTGGCCAGCATACAAATTCTCTTTTGGAAGAGCGAATAAGCGGCTTAGATGAGCTGAATAGAATGCGAAGTACGAACCCGGGAAAGCCTCCACGCTTATAAGTTTATCTCAAAACAACTGAACACTGAGTTCTGTTTAAGTTTTTCCTTAATTTTCGATAAATTAATTTGAAAGAATAAAAGTTGCTACTTTGTCGGCTTCTTCTCGAAGCGATAAACTCTATGAGTGTCACTTTACCAATTTTTGGTGTTTCTGGTTTTTGTGAATAGAAATCCTGGCAAGGATATGCATTGTGCCTCTATTCTCAGGTAGGGCATACCTTTGATCAAAGTGTTTGGTGTCTTGCTTAACTCTTTTTGTAGCCTTTTTAGTTCGTCAACCTTTGGTCTTCTCTCTAAAACCTAGCTCTGAGTAACTCAACATTTTAAGAAGTTTTCTTTCAATAAAATAAGTGAAAATAAAATAGAAAATTCTGTTTGGATATGGCTTCTCAGCTCTATATATGCGAACATAGCTTTACTGAGCTCTCTTTAGCTCGATATGGCTTCTTATAAATTTGGCAAGGATTTTTCATTACATTGTCGCTCTAGCTCCGTAAGGGTGTCTCGCTAAACTCTGTGTAAAACACTTTCGATTCGTTACTTCCCCTCCTTTCTGAAGACGAAACTGGCAAGGACATTTCCTGTTCATATAACCTCTGGCAGGTAAGAAATTATAATGGTCGAATACGCAAAACTTGGTGTAGGTAAGGTAGCCCGGTACTTTCTCTCTTTTTTCTGCGGGGTACATAACGTCGCAATGATATTTCACTGCTGCACATTATTTTTCGTGGGAAATGTTTGCCTTTCGGGTAAGTAACAACACTTGTAAAGTGTTCTATTTGGCAAAAAAATAAACTTGAAAAACTTATAAAATATTAGAGCAACAAATATGTAAGCTTGGGAACTTTCAAAACAGTCAAACCTCGATTTTCGAACCGTTCCGGAAGACTCCTAACCCATAAATCACCCGCCCAGGGAAAAAGCTCACAAATGTAAAAGTAAAATCCAGGTATAAAAGTAAAATCCTTAAACTTTTTTTTTCTTAAGATATAATTTCAATTCCTCATATGCATAATAAGTAAAACACTTACCGCGATGTCTTGCACTTTGTTCGTCGTTTTTTGACCCAAAAGCCCCGGGTGACAAACAACACGGGCGGAGCCCCATTTTGAATAGTCAAACCGCACTGACTGAAAACATTTATTTAACATAATTTGTTGGCAAATTTTATTGAGTTCATCAATCGCAACAACTAAATTGGATTTTGGACAAAATTACTGCACGAATTTTAAATTTTACTCGCGAATTTTCAACAACTTTCCAATCGGAAACGATCGCTCAAGTGGAATTCGCTGAGACTAATGAAGTGTCACGACCAGCATTGCCAGTCGGTTGGTTTAAACAAATGATATGTTTATTGGGGCTTGGTCTTGAAACGATACTATCGATACTTGGGTATCGAACTATCGATGTTTTAGAATAAAGCCCATAGGTGGAACGATACTTTGAGGTGTACCGTCGAAATGCATCGCGTATCGCACGTTGAGCAGGTATTTGTTATAATCAGATTGTCCTTAGTGACAAATTTAAGACAATTGCGTCCTTAACCTCTGACTCTAACTTTTACATCGATTGCCTAAAATTGTACACACTGGTTCACTGAAGTTGTCGTTTTGAAACACAAAAGAGACAGACGATGACATTTCCCAAGAGAAAAAAATCCTATGTCACAAATAAAACATAATTTGTGGCAAAAAGTGATATGAAAGAGGTTTAAAGAGGTGTGTGAAAACGGTGAATGCAGTTTATGAGAAGATTTATTTTTAATAAAATAAATATTTTGAAAAAGTAACAAAATAAGCTGGCACAATGACATTCCAGCTGTCACCTCTCTAGACAAAGCGAATCTACTTGCAGCGCATATCGCTGCTAGCTCCATGCTCCCTGATTCTGCAATGTCCCCGCCTACACTTGAGCGCGTCGAATATACCATGGGACAAATTCACTTTCGCGCTCGTGCAGTCAAAAGAGTACTTCAAGATCTAAACATTCACAAATCCGCTGGTCCAGATGGAATATCCCCCATTGTTCTGAAGAGGTGTTCTTCCGCGCTGGCAAAACCATTGTGTAAGCTTTTTCATCGGTCCTACTCCTCAGGTCTCTTTCCGAGTAGATGGAAAACAGCATTTGTCCAGCCCGTCCCTAAAAAAGGCGATTCTTCTTCTCCCTCTAGCTATCGTCCAATTGCACTTACCTCCCTTCTTTCTAAAGTCATGGAAACGCTGATTAATTATCAGCTTATGAAATATCTTGAAACACGAAAACTTCTTAATGACCGGCAATACGGTTTTCGTAGCAAACGGTCCACTGGTGATTTGATGGCATATCTCACTGAAAAGTGGAATCATTCCTTGCATCTTCTAGGTGAAAGCAAGATTGTTGCGCTTGATATTTCAAAAGCATTTGACAGAGTTTGGCACCAAGCTCTCTTGTCGAAAATGCGTGCATTTGGAATCGACGAATCTCTTATTCAGTGGATTAGTAATTACCTTTCGAACCGTTCAATTCAAGTTGTTTTGGATGGCTTCAAGTCCGCAGTTCATAAAATTAACGCTGGGGTTCCCCAGGGCTCTGTTTTGTCTCCGACACTCTTTCTCATTTTCATTAATGATCTCCTGTCTGCTACAACTAATCCAATCCACTCCTTTGCTGATGACAGTAACCTCAGTTTCTCATATTCGTTCTCGGTTCCGCGCCCCTGCTCTTCGGACGTTGAATTGGAACGGCAGCGTATGTCAAACTCATTAAACTCTGACCTTAACAGCATTGTATCTTGGGGATCTCAAAATAGAGTAGAGTTTAATGCTTCTAAAACTCAATGCTGTCTTCTGTCATTGAAGCAAAACCGAAACACCCAGCCATTGTCCATGAATGGCACTTGCATCGACGAAACCGAAACGCTTTCCATTCTCGGTATGTGTGTCAATAACAACCTTAGTTGGAATGACCACATATTCGACGTCGCCAAGAACGCTGCGAAATGCCTAGGCTTCCTTAAAAGATGCAAGAAGTATTTCACCCCCTCTGATTTGGCTATTTTATATAAGGCATATATTCGCCCCAAGTTGGAATATAATTCCCATGTCTGGGCTGGTGCTCCAAAAACAGCACTGCTCTTGCTAGATAGGATACAAAAACGCGCGTTAAAACTTGTTGGAGACAAAAACATTGCGAAGTCTTTTGACTCATTAGAACATCGACGTAATGTATCTTGTCTTTCTCTGTTTTATCGCTTTTTTCACAAACAATGTTCCATCGAAATAGCCAATTGCATTCCGCCCCTAAAGACGTTCCACCGTAATACTCGCCAAAGATCGAATGCACATCAGTTTACCCTCGAGCCCACCTTCGGACGCACAGTAAAGTTTAGAGGTTCTTTCATAAGCCGTACAACGCGAATGTGGAATGTTCTCCCACGGTCAATCTTTCCTGCGCAATACAACTTGCAACTGTTCAAAACAAGAGTGCATCGGTACCTCTCCTCCTTTTCCTCTTCTTCTAATCCTTTCCGCTCGTGAGATGTGTAACATTAAAAAGGGTATCCAATCCCTTATATTCGCGAGTGCATTATAAAAAAAAAAAAAAAAAAAAAACAAGAATAAGGAGTTCGTTTTTGGACTGTTTTCAGGTTAGGCTGAAAACACTTAGGGCCAGTCAAAATGTTTTTGACTGACCCTTTGTGTTTCAGTCAAAAACAAAACACACCCACCGAAACACTACACAACAAAAAAACCTTTTGGGTTGAGAAAAAACATATCTAAGTTCCCGATTTGCTTTTAGAATTGTTCTATACATGTGGTCCGATTCAGACAATGAAACCGCCACCGTCTTCCTTAGCTTCCACCCTGTTGTAATTTTAAAGCCGTCTTTATATTTTAAAATGATACAAACTTATCTACCAGTACAATTGATTTCGGTAGCAATTCCTTCTTACCTCTTTTCCGCCAATATTTTATTTGAATGATTTTTACCCCTACAATTAAAGGGTAAAGACAAACATAGGATTTATTTGACACGAACACTCTTTTTTCTGATGTCATTTTGGCTCTCAAAATAAAGTGACGGTGACATTTCCCAAGAGCGAAAAAAGATTTCCATTGTAAAAACCCCATAATAAAACGTATTTGTGACAGATCTGTCGTACGTGAACAGTGTCAGTTCCCATTTTTTATTCTCAGACTATTACAAAGGTGTGCGAAAAGGGTTAAATGTAAAGTCCAAAACGCAATGTTGCGTTGCTGCGTGCGTTCGATGGCAAGCAGAGTAGAAACAACGGGCGCAGATGGGGCAAAACGAAATGATACTTCAAAACTTCACCCCACGTTTGACCGCAAATATCGTAGAGGCATCTACAACGCAAAAGTAGATCTACTTTCTACTTTTTATATTTCAAGTTCCAGATTCCGTCCGTCTGTCGGTAGTTTTTAGGCCTTAAATTATTTCAAAATTTAAGGCCTAAAAACTACCGACAGACGGACGGACGGACATGGCTCATTCGACTTACAATTCGGTCTCGATCATATGCCCCTAAGGCCCCCAAGACTTTAAGGGCATATGATCGAGACCGATATGATCTGCGGTGATTATTTCTCTATGTTACAAACTATGAATCAAACTTAATATACCTCCTATCCTATGGGATGGGGTATAAAAAGATTTGAAAATAAAGTAAACGAGATTTATGAAGATGGAACTTGCAGAAAGGATTTAAAATTTATGTAGTTAATTTCGAGATTTAAGAGAGAGTAGTTGAGGATTTATGTTAATCTCGGATAAATGTCGGATGGAATCAACGTTTTTATTGGGCTTAAAAAAAAATGCGACGACATTACGTTCATTCGAAGAAAACCTCAAGGCTCTGGCCCAATGTATCCATTGCCCCCGCGACGTCGAAGTACACAACTGACAACGCAGTTAAATATACACGCTTTTATGGAAAGTAATGAACGTCGCACATTTCTTCTATGGGTTGCTTGTCACAAGAACGTGTGTACTTAACTGAGTTGTCAGTTGTATACTTCGCTGTGCATTACGTCTGGCTCTATAAGAAAATTTTGTCTTTGGTGAAGACGACAACACTTCGATAATTCTTCTATTTGACCTTAAAGTTTAAGTTGAAAAACTTATAACAAATTATGGAGAAGCTGGATGTAGATTGTAAACACGCTTGGGAACTTTCCGAAGCATATATTTAAAGCCCAATCCCGTTTCTAAGACCGTTACGGAAGGTTTCTAACCTATAAATTGCCCGTCTAGCAAAACCAACTTTGCCTCAAAAATGGAAAAAAATCCAACAAGTGTATGTATGTTTTTATATTGTTATTAAAACACTACTAACTTTTTCACTGTTTTTCGCCCAAACGAGACTGGGTGACAAACACCCTCTGAATGATAGTTTTACTCAATCTGTTCGCAAATTTTATTGAATTTATCAAAAGCAGTAACTTTAAACTTTTCGCAAAATGATTGCAAGAATTTTACATTTCACTCACGAATTTTCAACAACTTTCTATTCGAAAACCATCATTCAAGTAGAATTCCGCGAGACAAAGGAAGCGTCACGACCAGCACTGCCAGACGTGTATTTTTTACCAATTGATGTTTAAAAAGAATGATGGTTTCAGTTTTATTTAAATGTTTTTTATTACTTTACCGCCTATTGCATTCTTATATGTTGTATTGCATGTTCTATTCTATTTTCTTATGCATGAAAATCTCATTTATACGTTTACATGTTGTAAAACACTTTTTTTGCTAAAAGAGTGTCTTGCTTTTTTATTTTAGATCGTTCCTATTCTGATTGTCAGCAAGGACCACCAAGGCGTTCCGTCAATAACAATCCATCGCCAACGCCACGTCGTGCTCCGATATTTGGCACACCAACTCGTGTATAGCGATTAAAGATATAATTTTTGTTCTTTTTCCTTTTTGATTTGTGAAATTAATTAATAAAAGAGAAAATATAAATAGATTATTCGTTATAATAATACCTGTCATCGAAATGAGTTGTATGTTTATATCATTTGATAGTAAAAATTGGACTAAAACAGGATATTACAAAAAAGTAACAAATATAATATTTAAAATAAAAATAATCAATTGCGTAGATGTATTTACAAAATATACGTATTATTCAATAAACCCTCAATACTTAATCGAAAAAGAAACTGTGAAATTCAAAGCAAAATTTAAGTAAAATTCAATTAAACATTACACCTACTTTATAAGACTAGTTACATAACTTATTGAATTTAGTAGAGTATTTCTCTGTGCGTTAATTTTTTTAGGTAAAAATTTAAAATTTTGAGAACTGCTATCTAAAAAATAGAATTTGCATTAGTAGAATTTTTGTTTTAAGTCGTAAGAAGAAAAGGAAAACTCCAAAGAATTTTTGCAACGATTTGTACGTAAAATAAAAGTAAAAAAAAATATGTATATTCTTAAACTTAGTACCGAAATAAGTTAGTCTCTTAAATAAGAAAATAAATTTATATTTAAATAATACTCCCTATAACTCGTAGTTATTCTGTTCGTTATTTGTTATTTAAAAAGCATTATTATGTTAATTAAAGTTTTTCGTCGTTAACTCGATACTTCAAATTTTATTACATTTTATATAATATTATTGTTTCGATATTTCTGTTACATAATATGATTACGTTTGCAAATATTTTGTTAGGCTATGTTTTGCTGTTTATTTTATAAATAATGAATTTAACAAGGCAAGTATTTTAAACCGTAATTGTAAAACAATTTAAGCATATAAATACGTATAACTAATATCAAATTTTAAATATTAAAAAAACAGTGAATAAAACGATTTTTATGAATAAAATTATAGTTGTGTTTACTTTTTAACGCGAAATAATGTTCCAATCTTAAATTCCAAGTGAATAGTGGTCAAAATTTCAACAAAGCTGACAAAACTGTTCCTCAACATTTTTAATAGAAAATGAGGAATTTTTTTTAATCCTGGTAAAAATACTGGCGTCCATTACTGTGATCCTTTTACTGGCATGCAGAAAGTCGAAAACCGCTGAACTTTAATGTTTTCACTATCAAACAAATTTGCAAAAATCCAATCCTAACCAATAATTTTAAAAAATAAGCTAATAGGTATACTAAGCGTTTTCTTCTCTGGAATGTTAGGCCTTGGTGCAATGAATGCGACTCGCATTGGCGTTACGCTGGTCAATCTTAGGCGGGACCACAAAGCAGCCTTGGCTTTGCCTTCGTCCCGTTAAGATTCATTGGTTTTGAACCGGCTTTGCAATGACACTGCGCTCATGGAGATAAAGCTTTTATTAGTGCAATCACTGCGTTCTCTAAGCATGCCACATACAGCCGAAAGCCCTGGTAGCCAGTGCTGTGTACATAATTATGTGGAACATTCATATCCAACTAAATAATCACAAAAATATTAAATTTTGCCCTGAAATGTAGACACACTCAGAAAATCTGCGTCATATGTCATATCCGAGAGCCCTAGGCTGAAGGGAGACTGATTGAATTCGTGTTTGCGCTCGAAATCAGCCCAAATTTGATTTACACGAAGCAAAAGTTCAGCACATCTGAACTCGGGCTGGGCGTTCGAGCCTCATGACTTAGCATAACGTTTTCTCTTTACGCACTCTTTCTCTTTGCAAACGAAACTTTTAAGCAGAGCTTTATTGTGTTAGGATTAGATAACATTGAAATTGTATGGCTGCTGAACTTGTGAACGCCAGGGTGCTTTATGGTCCCGCTTAATTTTCATACGGTCTGGTCTATGCTTGAATAACCAGCTTTTTTCGCTACAACAAGAAACTAGAAAAGAAACTACACAATAGTCCGGGGCATTCTGCACTTTGAATGTGATTGGCTGTTCGGTTGTAATCTGAAATAAGGGCGTTCTTCCGGAGAGCCAACCGAAAGGCCATCCGCTAACAAACGAAGGGAAATATCAAAGCTCAAAGCTGTTAGAATACAAAAAGAAATCCCCCTCAAGTTTTGCCAAACGCTTACAGTGGCCATAAAGGCTATGTCACAAAGTTGTGATATAGTCTTCTCCTTCCCGTTGCTTTACAACCGCGTTGAAAATATACATATGCACCTCTCGAAAAGCGATTGAAAACCATACAAAATGCAGACAAATCAACAAAAGCACAAACCACCACGAAAGTTCGGTTTACAGAAACGTCAACACGCATGCAAAAATTCAACGGGTTAAATTTTTCTGCGTTCTCAAAACTTTTTCAAGGTAAAAAAACATAACGACGGATGGTCGAAGCAACGTTGTGGAAGCTCGTATTGAATTTAATGTTTTTGATTTTAAGTTGTCAAATCGACTTTGTCGCAACGCAGCTTTGTGACATAGCCTTAATAGTCGTTAAACGATTAGACAAACGTAGGAAACTTGCGTGTTTATTACCAATTTTTTTTTCTTCATGTCGAATTATTTACATTCCTACTTTTTTCACACTAGCTTGATACTATGTCTCCACCCGCCATAAAACTGCGATTACCGGAAGATGATTAAAAATGAATCTAGGATTAATGGAAAACCTAACCGAACGTATCGTTGCTTATATTGTAGAGCGACGCCTATCGCAAAGCCATACAAAATAAAATTTAACATTAAAAAAGTGAAAAATAACACCAAATTACAATTCTACAAACTTAATGATAATAGCTGGCTCTATGATCATTTCAAACGCTGCCAGGCGAACATCGTCTGAACCTTTGTTTCTTAAGTTTGCAGTCGGTAGCTCGCAGTATTGGTAGCCACACTTGTGTATTTTGATAGTGTTGGTTTGCTTTTGTTTGTTTTTCAAATACTTGATCTCTAATGGGATACTCTAATATAACTTTAACACGAGCACTCATTTTCTGTCATTTTATTTCTGCAAAGAGAGTGACGATGTAATTTCCTAAGACCAAAAAAAGATTATCGTTGTAAAAACAAGCCCATAGCATAAATTACTGAATAACTAGATATTCAACTTCGGACATGTAAAAGCTTTGCCCACAAGCTGAAATTGATGAATTTACCCATTCTCCGACACTTGTTTACAAATGTGAGTAAATTCATGAATTCGTCATTTCCATGCAATTTCGTTTTGCAGCTTTTACATCAGCTGATCGCGTAAGGCAAATTGTTCTTATATCTTCTTACACGTATTCACCGACAAGGAAATTTAAAGCTTTAAAAAAGCTTTAAAGGCTTTATAAAAACGCAAACAAATGGGTGCTGGAGGGTAAGTGCCTGTTTTTATTTGGTTGATCCTAACCTGATGTGTCAGAATTACTATGGTGAGGGGAAGCGCCAGTGTGGTGGCCACCGTTCAACCTCCGTTTTATTTTGAGAAATAAAATTCGGGTTAGGTTACGATCAACCAAATGAAAACAGGCACTAAGAGGGACGCAAGTTGAATATCTAGTTATTCAGTAATTTGTGCCCATAGGAAACGTATTGGTGACAGATCTGTCATATCTGAACAGTTTGCGTTTTTGATTCGCAAGCTGTTACAAAGGTATGCAAAAATGGTTTAATAAGGCATAAGTGGAGACATAGTTCTTTTCAAAATCGAGCAAATTTTTACTATGGTCATGGCATTATGGTAATGGCATGGCATGCTATTTACCAAGGGCTAGTTTTTTTTTTGTGAAGAGTTTACCTGGGTTTCAACCAATATATGTTTAACCCGGAATAAATTGAATCCGGGGTTAAACTAGGTTAAGCCAGAATCTTTTTTTCAGTACAGGACTTACTCCATCGATAAACACTCTGGAAACTGGAAATCATAAAGTCCAAAACGCAATGTTGCGTTGCTGCGTGTGTTCGATGACAAGCAGAGTAGAAACAACGGGCGCATATGGGGCAAAACGAAATGTTACGTCTAAACTTCACCCCACGTTTGACCGTAAATATCGTAGACGCATCTACAACGCAAAAGTAGATCTACTTTCTACTTTTGCGTCCGTTCAACAACCTCATGCTCATTCATTGTGTGGTGAGTGAGTATAGTTCTCTTGTTGTCAATAGGTTTTGGGGACGAAAAAGGGTTGTTTCTGTTTCTTGTCAGAATAAAAATAAAAACAGGTTTGCGTAGAGTAGAGAATGTGATGTTTTTCGGTATTATTTCAGTTTGTCGTGAGAACTCGCAAGATGTTGGTTTTTAGCATGCATAAAGACACGAGTGCACCGCCTTGGATGTATTTGTGATGGAATAAACAGAAATAATTTTATTTTTATTGCTGGGGAACTTGGTTCCTTTTTAAAAAGCATCTTTTCTGCTCGTTCTTTTGCAAATATAACAGAAATCGAATGTGTTTGAGGTGATACTTTACAATTTCCTACCCCCAAAACGCAAAGCGGCATTTCGTTTTGCAAATTTGCTGCGTGCGTAGTTTGACGTAAAGTATCGTAAAGTTTTGGCAACGCATGGCAAAGGCCAATAAGGTACGCACGAAGCAACGCAACATTGCGATTCCAGCATAACTTTTCCCAACTGTCACTTTTCATTGAAAGTTCAAACGTATTTAATCTTGGAACTGCTTTCCAGTTTTTTTCTTCATCTCTCTTCTGTTTATTCCGGGGTTCAAGCAAGTCGAACCGAGTTTAACTCCGGATCAAAATCGACTGTAGAACTTATTTCTGGGCTTACCTCCTTAACTCGGATGATCTCACATTGAAAAGCTGAAACACACATTGAAAGGAAGTGGTAGTAGTAGTAAGTAGTAAAAGTTAACTTTACTTATACAAGCATATTCTAATGTTTGTATTACATGTTTAACAAAAATTAGCGTTGGCTTTTGCCGTCAGCCGAGAGAAAGGGTTGAAACAAAATATAAAATAACTAAAACGCTTCGCTTATAGTTTGTAAACGATACCTCAAAGCCGTTTTTAAAAAGTTAAACAAAGTGATCCAATTTTCTCCATTTAATATATTTGTGAAAGGAAGTATGACGAGTGCAAGCTTGGCATTGTGTTATTAAAACAAGTAAATAGGTAAGTGCAAGAGTTTGTCTGTAACAAACTTCTAAATACCCGACCGTCTTTACCCTGTAACACCAAATTTAAAAGTTTTTTGGTCTGATTTCAGATGCTGCATGTTAATTATCGTATTGGCCACGCCCTCGAAAATGGGTGTGGTCTAAAAATTAGAATTAATTAATTCTAATTTCTAATTTCGTGAGAAACGTAAGAAAATGAGTAAAAAGCAAATGTGAATGCTTAAACAGTTCTTTTTTTTTAAACGCGCTCAATTCTTTGGTGAGCTCAATTCTTTGTATGTAGCAAATGGTAATACATATGTTTAATATTTGTCATATTTTTTCGATCTTGAATTAATTTTCTGAGAAATCAGATTTTTAAAGTACTTACTCGTTAGAAGTGGGCATGGTGCGGGCGGTCCAATTTTTGTCTAATTAAAGGTTTTTGGCCACTATTTCTCTGCACCAAAATTTGAGCATCCAAGTCATTAATTCAATCGTGCGTGGATCTTATCAGCTGTGCGCGAATTTCGAAGACTAAGAAACTGCATACATACGGACAGACGGTCAGACGGATAGACTGACGGACGGAAATGACTTAATCAATTCAGCTATTGGTCTCGATCTCTAAAAGGTCTTAGGGGCTAGGGCTGGCACTTAGTGCAGTAAAAATAAGCTGCAGATTATGAAGTTAGGTTATATATGCTTTCAGAAAAAATTTCCTGTCCAATGCGATTAACTAAAACAATAACTCAAGGCGCAACGAAGCGCCTCAGCTCGGCGTGAGCATTTTAAAAACAGATTTTACTCCTTTCCCGTAGCTTGCGGAGAGGTCTGACAAACGGCACCCAGTTAGATTAGATTCATTCGATGAACCAGCACAAAGCGTAATTTTTTCAGCTCTAAGTTCGATAAATTGAATAATACCTATACCCTGCACGGTATTCGATGACAGCACTTTTGCAGCACTGAATTGCCCCGAGGATTTTAACCTGGCAGAATGTTCAGTGCTATAAAAAGTTGAGGTTTTAGCTTTTTGTAAGCCAGGTATACCCTTTAAGGCTATGTCACGAAGCTGCGTTGTTTTTTGCTTTGTCCCGTTAGCTTCCCGTTGCTTTACAACCGCGTTGAAAATATAGAATTCGAAAAACGATTAAAAATCATACGGAATGCCAACAAATCTTGCCCTTCACGAAGTTAATGTGGCTTCACACCGTCACTAATTAAACTTAGATTAGACTGCAATCTATTTTCACATATTTGGGGCAAACAGAAAAGTAGATACTGCCTTTTGCTTGCCAATTGACATCTCTTCTGTCAAATAGTATAAGACTACATGCCTTTTATTAGCATTTAATCCAAAGTAGGTATATGATGGTAAATGATACAAATGACAATTAAAATGCTTCTTGACATACAGTCTAATGCTAATCTAACCTTTAGCTAACCTATGTAGCTTATTTTTGGCAAAATTAAATCATATATTTCAATAAAACGCCCATTTTTTGTAACTTACTTAAGAAAATGTAACTAACATTTTCATCAATATTTGAAAGTTCACCACGCTCACTAAAGCTCACAAATTTTACACTCACCACATTCCAAAAGTCCTTAAAGCTACATTACAGCATAAAATGTCAACCATTCTCATTGAAAAGCTTTGTGTAAAGTGTATGTCCTCTTCCCATAGCGCAGTATCCAGTCTCCTGTCAAAAGCATCATCAAAACAAAAATCCCTCAACAACTTTCCCAGGCAGACGCTTTAGTTTCCTTAATTATTGAGTGTGTGTCCCTTAAGTCTACGTCAGTATAGTGTATTCTTTCAATTAACAAAAGCAAATATCAACCACTAATATTTGTGGTCAAAGTCATGCGAAGTCGCACAGAACTAGTGACTACTACATTTATTGATTCAGAAGACGACTTTACCGAAACAGATGATTCCGAAGAAGATTGGCGGCCGTCGGCCTCGAACCGAAATGTGAAAAAACGAACTCACACCACCAAAGGACGAAATCGTGGCAGCCGCAAAAGAAAGTCCTCTGGTACATCGTCAAATGGTCCGCACAAGAATCCCCGAAGGCAGGCAGCACAAGACGCCAACTATCAGACGTTTGATGATTCCGATGATGAAGATGACGACGATTATGAGTACTATAAGGCAAGGACACAACTGGCATCAGAGGTTGAACCGAAGGCCATCATTCTACCACCGAAGAAGAAGGACAAAAATCTCTCAAGTGTCTTTCAGCTCTATATCTATCGCAAGGATTTAAAGGAAGACTATGTGACCAACCCGCATTTGTGTCTTTGGCGGAAAGATGGTTCCAGTTTGTTGCAAAAATATATAAGGGTGAAAACTGGCAAATCTGAGGAGTTCATTTTCACATCGTCTTCCGTGGTAAGTGAGAAGAGAGCGAGGAGAATTTTTTTTATTTTACAATTCGAGTCCTTGTTTAGTATTCCACTTGGGATGAAAAACGCCGTCGGGACTTTGTGAGTATCACGGTCAAGTGTCTAGAGGAGAACAACCGACGGGTGACATTCGTTAATACAAGTGATCTACATTCACTGGCTAGAACGGAACTCGAAAGAGTTTCCTCCGGCATGGAACAGATGGAAAATGAACCTGACGATGAAAATGACATTGACGCTGACATCGAGGCGGATATAGACGGAAGTGAACACAATTCCGGAGGAAGCGACAACAATGGTTCCTATCAACCGGAGGAAGAGGAAGATGGCGATCTAGAGGGCGATGACGATAACATGGAGGAGATCGAAGAAGAAGAAAGAGGTTCGGATGAGGAGCAAATCGAAGAGTTCGAAGATTATGGATTGCTGGACGAAGAAGACGAGGAAGCAGAGGAGGATGAAGAGGATAATGTCGATGTGGACGACAATGAAAATGAAAATTTGACAGATCATGATTAATCATGATAATCACGTTTTTATTTGTTTTTTAATGAGAGCTTTAGACTTTTGTGTTTTGCATTTATTTTTTGCATAAAAACGGTACCAAACTGTTTGACCTGCAAAAATGTTTTCTCAGCAGAACTGTCTCCTAAAAATTATTTGACTGTTAAAATTTTGACATGTCAGTCGCATGAAACTTGGTTCAAAGCAGATTAGACTGCAAAAAGAAAAATTACTGCTGGCAATGCCAAAATGTCACTCCAACAAGCCTGTTTCAGTTCAGGCAAAGCTCCTGTTGACTTTTAAGTTCGAGTTTCCTTTAATTGCTAATTACAAAGCTCAAAGTAGATGCCAAAATAATGACTGTAGATCTCGTGTAACATGCTGTAAGCATTAACTAACTAGATGCAGTGATCCTATTCCTAAAGTATCCCTCTGTGTACAACGATTGCGTTTGTTATTTAATCTAAGCATATACAAGAAAAAATGTGATTTTAAGGTTAAGTTCTTATAATTAATGTTTAGTTAACGCTTTAAAATATTTATTAACATGTGTAAGAAGTAGTTTAGTGCCCTGTAAAGTATTATTAATTCAATGCCGAATAACACCATCAACTTAAAGAATACCAAAGGTAAGAATCAATGTATTTATATGTAAAATTCATGTAATTTTTATTTAAAAGTACCTACATAATAATAATCTTACATCAATCGATTTTGGATTTTTGACAACTTTTAAACTGAATTTTTTATGTTAAGTTAACAGCCGACTATGGGTTCAGTGCAAGTAGAAAAAACTACTTAATTTTTGCCATGCAAACCCGAGTAAAACCGAGCAAACTCGAAGAGAATCTTTTTGAATTAAGATGAATATCTGCTCAATTATAAAATAATTTCCTGATTTAAAGAGACACTTGTTGTGTTGTGAGAACAGAGTGCTTTAAGTTAAAAATTATGAGAAGTCAGTTCATAGGCTAATAAAGTCCGGGGTGAACCTGACCTAAGCTAACAACCTTCTCCGGTTAGCTGTCTCCTGCTAGTCTTCTCCCATCTCCAGTTTCTCACGTGAATTTGGCTGAGGTCCACTTCCACTTGCGTGTGCCACCTGAGTCTCGGTGCTCCTCTACTGCGTGGCATGGATTCGAAGACTTTCCAGGCGGGGGCATTAGTGTCCATCCGCTCTAGATGACCCGCAGCCATCGCAGCCGTTGTATTTTGACTCTTTCGGCTAGGTCGTTGTCGCTGTACGGTCTGTACAGCAAAGTAAAGTTCGATGTTATATCTCCTCTCCCAGTCTACGTCTATGCAAAACGGACCATCAATGGCCCGAAAAATGTTCCTCTCAAAGCAGCTTAAAGTGTATTAATTCGCCCTTAAGAGGGTCAAATTTTCTGCACCGTTAAGCAGAACTGGGATGATAAAGGATGATTAGGAAATGGACCAAAGAAACAGCGATTGGCAGAGTCATCCTTCATTTGATTTAAGCCAAGCGCTGAATTTATAGCGCAACTCACGTAGGCAATGTCCCTAACTACCTCAAAGTTATAGCTGAATATGGTCGTGTTTTGTCCAAGACGTCCGTGTTGGGTATCTCTTCTTGTATCTCTTCTTCAGTATAATACTTGGCTTTGACCACATTGACTGCTAAACCCATATTCGCCGCGCTTTCATTCCAATACTCACGAAGGCTTTACTAACATCACGCTTTGTTCTTCAGTGTTCTTCAATATCAACCTCATCTGCGTCATCATCATCATCATCATTTTCGAATGCCGCTTATCCTTTAAAAGGGCCGCGGAGCGAGGGTAGCTTAATGGTCTTTCCATCGTTCTCGATCCTCCGCCACCAACTCAAGAGGCTCCGGCGCAATCCCCAGGTGGGACTCAGAGAGGTTCTTTCCATACCATTACCATTTCCTTACCTGATCTTGGCCTACCAGGGGGCGACGCGCTCGCATTTCGGCTAGCATGACATGTCTAGGAAGTCTGTCAGGGGGCATGCGAACAACGTGTCCAAACCATCGAAGAATCAATCGCTCCACTCGGGGAAGTGGAGCGATCGATTCATTAAGATTCCCACGAATACTTACGTTTCTCACTCTATCAATTAGAGTAACACCAGCAACGCATCTCAGGAATCTAATTTCGGCAGCTTGTACCCGCGATCTAATTCTTTCGGTCATTACCCAAATTTCATGACCATAGATGAGGGTTGGAACGAACACTAAATTAAAATCTGAGATCTTTGCTTTCACTCCAAGCTCAGCTTTCCTGATGACCGGCCGGCGCAGTTCCTTTGGCTAGGCCAATTCTACAGGACAACTCAGTATCACTCCTCCCATCTTTCGCGAAAAAGGCCCCGAGATACTTAAACTTCTCCAGCTGTTTTAATGGAACTCCATTTATGTGCAGGGTACACTGCACAGGAGTTAGGGAAACAACCATCACTTCCGATTTGTTGACGTTTTCTTTCATTCCAGCATCACCACAGATGGCTCATCCTGATGCCAGCCAATTCGAAACATTGCTCGCCAAGACTGCGCTTCACCATACAGTCCATATATGCTATGAAAAGGAGCGGCGACAGAACACAGCCTTGGCGAAGTCAAACGCGCACATCAAAAGGACGGGATTTGACGCCATTTATCCGTAAACAGCTTCTGCAATTTCCATACAAAGACTGGATGGCTCTCAGAAGAAGCCCACTCAGAGCATAGTCCAACAAAACTCTCAACAGTGTATCCAGAGGGACTCGGTCATACGCCTTTTCCAGATCTACAAAACACACATAGACCGGTTCGGCATATTCCCAGGCCTTCTCAAGAAGAACCTTTAGAGTAAAAAGCTGGTCGGTTGTGCCTCTGCCAGGCCGAAAGCCGCACTGTTCTTCCCGTAACAAAGGCTCGATTACAGCTCTGGAACGCGTTTCCAACACCTTCGCGAATACTTTTCCCGGAAGACTCAAGAGTGATATGCCCCTATAGTTGGCGCAATCTCTCCTGTTCCCTTTTTTGAAAATGGGCACTATAACTGCCGTTTGTCAATCGCTAGGTGCCTTTCCGCTATCCCAGGCCACCTTAATGACACGTGTTAGCCTTTTAACACCCTCTTCACCCATTGCATTGAGCATTTCTGGCCGGATTTCATCAACTCCAGCAGACTTGCCAACTTTTAGCGATTTAATCGCTTTAGTGACTGTGTCTACTGTGGGACTATTCTCCGCCCTTATCTCGTCAGCAGTGGGAATGCCATCTTCAGTGCCCTGTTGGGGGTTGAGCAACTCCAAAAAGTGCTCTCTCCATCTGCGCAAGACATCGCTCTCATTTGAAAGAAGTGTACCGTCCGAAATCCAAATGTACCTTGGATTTAAGCCCTTGAATGATATTCAACTTCCTTCCTCTGAGCCGGCGAATGGTCTTCCAAAATATCTTGTTGGCAGATCTGTGATCGCGCTCCTCGTCTGCGCATGTGAGTAATTGAACCGACTTTTTTAAGATTATGCCTCTGGTGTTGGCGCAGGAGTTCAGAAAAGGTAATGAGTGCCGATTTGGAATTACTGGGTTTTCTCCAGTTTTCGCCGCAGTGTGAAGATTTGATCGATGGTGAACATTCCTGGCCTAAAGTTACACTGATATCGATTTATGATATCTCAGATTGTTGACAAACGGCTTACTCAAACAGTACAGCAGAAAATACCTTATATGCGATGGTAAGAAGACTGATGCCTTTGTAGGTAGCACAGTTCATAGGGTCTCCTTTCTTGATTATTACTACTTACTGCGATTCCATCGCTTGATGCTCCTTACAGGCTTTAGCTCGAACTTTGAACCCTTAGCAGGATCTTTTGATCTTCTGGCAAAACTTTCGAGCCTCATTCCTGTTGTAACTTTCTTCAATCGCCTTACCCACGCACTTCTTGGGTTCTCTTTTTCCTTCGGAGATGGCGGTGTTCCTCTCTCCTTCTCTGCTCGTAGAGCTTGCGAGCATAGCTCCAGTCCTTTTGTGCAGCGCAGAGCTGCTTTGTATGCTTCCTATTTAGCTGCATTTGCTTGCCGGCACTCATCGTCAAAATAGGGGTTTCGTTGTGGTGGCCGTTTGAATGTTAAACCCAGAACTTCAGAGGTGTCATCTTTGATGGCATTTTGGCAATGTTGCCGCTGGCTATCATCACTCTAGGCTGGCCACGTATGTATAAGATTTAGTAGAAGGTTTCGAAGGTCTACTTTATAACATTTGAATTGTATTTTCAAGTTCGTACTTCCTGGCACACGTATTCGCGTGGAGCTATGCTTAAAACACCCTGGAACTTTTTACCATCGCATTTGTGGTTGTCAGTATACGGCTGGTTGCTTTAGTGATTTTGCTGTTAAGGTGCGAGTCCCAATTGAGTCTTTGTGAAGAACCAAGGACTCAACGATTTTGTTGTTAATTCAAACTGAACTTAAGTCGACAATTCTCTTTTTAGTGAAAGAAACTACAACGGCCTTATTTGGGTTTATGAAGAGGTTTACCTTAGTAAACGAACCTAGGACTGTCTCAAGGGCGGATGTTTTGCATACGTAAGGCTTATTCGTTTGACTTTTTTAACCTTATGATGGTAACTAGGTCATCGACGTAACCAATAAGGTTCAAGCCTAAGTTTCTTCTAAGCTATGAAGCTGATCGTTAATGACCAGAGACCATAACAGGGGTGACTGTTACGGCTCGTAACATCGAACACCGAAGTCTGTGCTTACGTAGAAATCATCTTTCGACTTTCGAGCAGTTTATGGTAGCTTGGTCGATGTTCCTGTGTATCAAAGCATTTGCGACTACACTTACTTACTTTATGTGGCCCTTCACTCCGAATCGGCCTCAATCCCTGAAGTTTCGCAATCTTGCGCTGTACCTAACTTATTAACGCGAGTTGAAAATAAGCCGTTTTCAGTTTTACAGCGATGTCTCGGTTTTCCTCTACTGCGCTCTCAATCAGGGTGGATTCAATTATTTTCCAGGCATTCGTGCACCTACAGTTGCTCTAGATGTAGATGACCCAGCTATTGCAATTGTTGTATGCTGTGCACCGTACAGTTTAATTATTTACCTCATCCTCCACTCTCAATTTTAGCATAAAAATTATTCGAAGTATTTTCTTCTCGAAGCAGCCTCATGAACCGACTTCCATGCTTCTACACCGTAAAAAAAAAGGACTGGGTATTGGGATGACGAGGGTGTCATAAGTGTACACTTTAGTTGTTCCAGAAAGGGCTTTGCTACTTACCTTCTTAGCCCACAGAAGTGGCGATTGGCAAGCTTCGTTTGGATTCAGCGTTTGTGTTATTCTGAATTTATAGCGGAGCCCAGGTAAGCAAAGTTCCTAACCTGTCTATGTTTTGTCCAAGCCGTCGGCGTTGAGTGTCTCTTCTTGAGGAAGCTCGTCTCCATAGATGCGTTTAAATCGATGATTCCTGGATCGATGATTCCTGGGTTTTAACTCTAATAAAATGCCTCAGATGGCCAAAGAAACGTCGTCTGCACCTTACAGCTTTGGCCATCTGCTAGCCTTAGTCACAAATTACTGAATAACTAAGGCTAGCTATTCAGTAATTTATGCCTTATTGCCTCAAAAGACTGTGTATAGAATGGCAAAATTTGGTTTTAAAGCAAGACACAATCTTTTGATGCAGCAAAACAGCCTCATTGCACCAAACGAGCTAAGTAAAAACTTCTAGTCTTTACAAGCAAAGTCCCTAACCTGTCTATGTTTTGCCCAGCCGTCGGCATTGAGTGTCTCTTCTTGAGGAAGCTCGTCTCCATAGATGCGTGTAAATCGATGAGAGGGTTGGAAATTTGTAATTTCTGGGTTTTAACTCTAATAAAATGCCTCAGATGGCCAAAGAAACGTCGTCTGCACCTTACAGCTTTGGCCATTTGCTAGCCTTTGTGCCTCAAAAGACTGTGTATAGAATGGCAAAATTTGGTTTTAAAGCAAGACACAATCTTTTGATGCAGCAAAACAGCCTCATTGCACCAAACGAGCTAAGTAAAAACTTCTAGTCTTTACAAGCAAAGTCCCTAACCTGTCTATGTTTTGCCCAGCCGTCGGCATTGAGTGTCTCTTCTTGAGGAAGCTCGTCTCCATAGATGCGTGTAAATCGATGAGAGGGTTGGAAATTTGTAATTCCTGGGTTTTAACTCTAATAAAATGCCTCAGATGGCCAAAGAAACGTCGTCTGCACCTTACAGCTTTGGCCATCTGCTAGCCTTTGTGCCTCAAAAGACTGTGTATAGAATGGCAAAATTTGATTTTAAAGCAAGACACAATCTTTTGATGCAGCAAAACAGCCTCATTGCACCAAACGAGCTAAGTAAAAACTTCTAGTCTTCTTCTATCTTAATAACACCAAAGAGAAGATATTTTATTAAATATCGTCGATTCTGCTTAAGAAGTCGGACAAATCCATTTTTTAATTATAAAAACAACACAACAAAAGAGTAAATGGGAAGAAAATTGAAAGTAGAAAGTACAAGACCATTTTTTTCGTAGCTTCTCACCTTAAAACGAGTGATCTATGTGGGGAGAACAGTGAAAGGAGCAACAGCAATGGTTCAGCTAAAAGAGTTGTGTAGTTTCTGAAGTAGGCGATATACATAGAATACGGTGGCGGGTTGGAGCAAGTTGTAGATAAACTCTGTTGGAAGGACAGTGCCCCGCTACCGACGACGCTCACCTTTGACGGTCTTGCGTTTCTCTTTCTTTTCCTCCTTGAGTTGCTTTTGCTTTTCGCGATCCTCCTTATCCTTTTCCTTCTTTTTCTGACTGTCAAGACGTGCTTGCTCGCGACGCTCCTTTTGCAGTTGGAGGACATCATGTGCGTTTGTGTTTTTAGTTAGCCCACCACTGGGCTTGTCATCAGGATCCTCTGTGTCTTCCTCGTCACTAACTTCAGTCTACGAGGTAGATGAGTAGTATCAAAATCGGCAGTGAGTATAGGATTTTGTTCTTACTTGACTGTATTGAGCTAAGATTTGCTCCCTGACGCGCAGCTCGTCAGCGGTATACTGTCGCTGCACGGTGGTTTGGATTTTTTGTGCTTCCAGCATTTTTGCCAGTTGCTCATCGACATCGAGAGTAACCTTGGGTTTGGTTGCTTCCTGTTTTAGGTGACAATCGTTCCACTTGTTAAGGATTTCATCAATAAGCGGCTGGATGTTGTTGTCCTGTCGGGCAAACGAAATAGTTTCGGTATTTGATCACATAAAGCCACAGTCTGTGCCTCACTCACAATGATCTCCGCGAGGATACCCTCAAGGGCATCTTGTTTCTCCTCTGTAGTCTCGTCGCCTTCCAGTATCCCGATGATGTAGGAACCGAATACACTTTCGTCTGTGTTCAATTCACGAAGTTTATCATTGAGCCATTGAGTAAAATTCCCGGTGGGAAGACCACCACCACCGGCAATTGCAGCCATGATTTTCTTCGTTTCCACTTCTCAACTTGAATCGAACACAAAAATGGAAGTACTGAAATTGACAGTTCAAAAGCTTTAACTTTTTGTTAAAGTGACAGCTGAAAGTCACATGGAAGCTTTCGAACTTTTTCTTAAAGAAATGTAGCCATTGAATGCGTCCAGAGATTTTTAGTATCCACGCATGAAATAAGGGCCCAGTTATAACCATAAATTACTTAATAATTAGATATTCAACTTAAGGCCCAAACAAAATAGACTTGAGCGGGATTAATCTAATGTCGAAATACAACGAAAATCCCAGTTCTGTCAAAAGATTGTGTTGCCTATAATGGACTTAAGCAAACGATTTGAAAATCTTATGAGATTCCACTGTGAACGTCTCGAGTATCACATTGCCTTGAAAATTTCAAATCAAATTTGAAAATTATGTCGGTTTTCTTCAACTTTGGATGTTAATATCTCCGAAACCAATTGTCAGATCTAAAATGTGTTTAAACTTTTGAGGTCAGCGTATAATTCTTGGTATATTCCTATCTTTCACGGATTTTTTGAAGCACGTTTAAAAATAAATATGGGCTTAAATATGACAATGAGTGAACTAATGACAAGCAAAAACAAAACTTTAAGCCAACACAAGTTAACGAAAACATTGCGAAACCCAGCATAAGGCTATTATGGTCATGTCATCGAATCGCGTATAATGGTACATTTCGGAAAGCCGACTTAAGCCCATCAAAGTCTATTATGGTTGGGCCTTGGCCATGTTTAAGCTTTGCCCATAAGCTGAAATTGACGAATTTAAGAATACTGTCACATTTGTTAACAAATTTGAGTAAATTCCGCAATTAATTAGTTCCATGCATTTCTTTTTTCGCTTTCTTGCATCAGCTGATCACGTTAGGTAAATTGTTATAGAACTTTTAGCACGGCTGTCAAAATCTGACATCTTTGTCAAAACCATAAATTACTGAATAACTAGATATTCAACTTCCATCCCTCTCACCCTCCAACACCCATTTGTTTACGTTTTTTCGAAAGCCCTTAAAGCTTTTATAAAGCTTTTTTTTATATATTTTTATACATATATACTCTATATTTACTCAATATAGAGTGTTCCGATAAGGAAAGAAGTTATTGTGCTTATTTCGTTCTTTAAATTAAGGCAAAAATTATTTTAATAAAATAACTGGAAAGTATCGAAAAAGTGTTCCGAAGATGTGATCTTCTTGAATACGTGTAGCCTTTTGTGGACGCATGCCCTGTTTCTACAACAAAAACAACGTTTTTGTAATCTTTTCCGTGTTTTATAATATTTAAAATATTATTGGCCTTTCCTAGGAAGCATATATTACTGAATAATAGATATTCAACTTCGGCCATGTAAAAGCTTTGCCCACAATCGGAAATTGAAGAATTTACTCGTTCCCATGTAATTTCAGCAATTCAGTTTCATGCAGCTCCGTTTTGGCTTTTTTTTACATCAGCTGATCGCATAAGGTAAATTTTTGTCGCATCTTCTCACACGCATTCACCAACACAGAAATTCAAAGCTTTATGAAATCTTTTAAGACTTTATAAAAAACGTAAGCAAATGGGTGTTGAAGTGTAAAGCCGCGTTGTCACAAGCAACGTAAAACAGGAACAGAAACAGAATCTCATACATTAGCAACTGAAACCTAAGTTTCAGTGCTTTTTCAAGTGTGTTTCTGTTTCGGTTCCTGTTCCTTGTGTCACCGCGGCTTAAGAGGGACTTACTTACTTACTTAAGGTGGCGATACAGTCCGGGGTGGACCTGGGCCTCAGCCAACAAGCTTCGCCAGCCAGCTCTGTCTCTAGCTAGCCGGCTCCAGTTTCGCACGCGAAATTGGCTGAGGTCTCCTTCCACTTGCGTGCGCCACCTGAGTCTCGGTGTTCCTCTACCGCGCCGTCCCTGCGGGGTTTAGTCGCAGATTTTCCACGCCGGGGCGTTGGTGTCCATCCGCTCTAGATGACCCAGCCATCGTAGACGTTGTATTTTGACTCTTCTGGCTAAGTCGGTGTCGCTGAACAGCCCGTACAGTTCGATGTTATATCTCCTCCTCCACTCTCCGTCTATGCAGACCGGACCGTAAATCGTTCGAAGAATTTTCCTCTCGAAGCAGCCCAAAGTGTTTTCATTCGCCTTTGACAGGGTCCATGCTTCTGCACCGTAAAGCAGGACTGGGATGATGAGGGTCTTATATACACTTATACACTTTAGTTGCTCGAAAGAGAGCTTTGCTACTCAATTGCCTTCTTAGCCCAAAGAAACAGCGATTGGCAAGAGTTATCCTTGGTTTGATTTCACCGCTGGCGTATTCGAGTCGACTCAAACTGATTTCGGCTCAAACCGCGTTTTCATGCATTTGAAGCCAGGTTGAAGCCAGGTTCGACTCTGCATGGAAACGTGATAAGTTATAACAAAACGATACGAAAAAAATTTCTTTCTCATTTTAATTGTACTTTCACTTAAGTCGCGTTGTCACAAGCAACGTAAAACAGGAACAGAAACAGAATCCCATACATTAGCAACTGAAACCTAAATTCGCTGAATACTTTTTGCGTTGTTTATGTATGAAATTCTGTTTCTGTTCCTGTTTCTGTTCCTTGGCTTCAACCTGGCTTCAAATGCATGAAAACGCGGTTTGAGCCGAAATCGGTTTGAGTCGACTCGAATACGCTTTGCGAACCGAGTCGAGTCGAAATTATGCATGGCAGGAAATGCGAGCTGAGGAGTCGACTTGACAGCAACTAGTGTTGGTCCATAATCTATCGGTAGTAAAAAAAAAACTATAGTTTCTATAGTTAGTTTGAAATTTATTGCTGACCTGACGTTGTAATTACAAAACTAATTTATAACATTATGAGCGTGATTTTATTTGATTGAACATTACAAACAGTTTTATCTTATATAGTAATATTAATAGCTTTTATATTGATAATTGTGTTTAAGTTTGTGTTGTTTCTAAAATATGTTTAAGAGCTTCGTTCAGGTATATATTATGTGAACTTCAAGAAAAAAATCTTGGTGAATCCATTTGTTGTTGATTGTTTTTTGCTTTGCTATTCGATTTTTTTTTTGTATGCTATTTCCTAGAATGGGTATTGTTGTGTTTGGTTTGCAACATGTAAAAATAAAATAATACAGTGACTTAGGTGACTTAACGATTAATATAAATCTTCATTGAATCCTCTACAAATCACGTGATTCACCATACAAATTAAGTCCTCTGTCAAGTATTCAGAAAAAAAATTACCTCCTAAATCTCATTCACCTTTTGCACAAACTTTTATCTTTTTATTTTTATCTTTTATGCCACTTTTAACTCTTTTCTCACACGTTCATACATAACAGTTTGCGATTTGAAAAAGGAAGTGGGGAGTGTTCTGTCTTTGTATGGCAGAACAGTCACAAATATGTTTTCTACTTTGATTTTTTACAAGGGAAAACTTTTTTCGATATTAGAAAATATCATGCAGAAAATATCGACAGAAAAATTGTGCTCGTGTCAATTTAATCTTATGTTTGTCCAGTGGAGCCATACTATCGAGGCGATTACCGGTTTTATGGCCGGTGGATGCATAATATCCGGATTGATCACCGAGTTGAACTAATTAATTCCGTCCTTACGTATTCGAACAATCAGATTTCGAGTATCCATAAGGTTTTGTAAAATCTTTTTACGCTTTTTAAAAATTCAGTCAAAATATCAATAGTAACCTTTTTCCCCAAAACTATCGATAGCCCCAATTTTAGGGCGATTTTTCATTTTTAGTTTGAAAATGTCGGATTTACGTGAAAAATAATGTTGGGTCAATTTTTCATTATGAGAAATGGTCCCAATTTTAAAAATGAAAAAACAAAGTACAAAATTCATGGAAAATCGCCCAAAAAAATGTTGATTTAATTTCATTTAAAAAAAATGGGAAATTTGACATATGCCGCGTCTAAGCTACAAACTTTTGCAACATGTTCGTTTTTCAATTTGGGAAATGAAAAATCGTCCCCAAAAAAATGAAATATGACATAAATTTGACAACTTTTCGTTGTAGATAATTTCGTTTCGCTTAGAGGTTTATTCCAAGCACTTAATGGTAGACTGACTGTCCGAAAGGATTCGTCTATTCTTGGCAAATATCACGATATTTTTATGCTTAAGCTTCGATTAGAATGCATGCCATTTTGGCTTATTTAACGTAAGATACAATTATTTGCATCAATTTTATATGCCAAAATTCATTCAGTAATTTATGGTTTAGAGGTAGCATAGTTTTATGAATGGCCACCATGTTATTGACTGCCTTTAGCCTTATCAATTAACCTATATTCTGTTCTTTTTGTGCGAGATAAAACTCATTCTACTGCATTTTCTGTTCTCCTATTGGGATCGCCTGACTTTCTGTGAGTCACGTTTTTAAATTACGTTCTATTGTGACCCACTGTTGACTTCTAACCTCTCCCGAATGTAAGTCGTAAGCAAGCCCGCAGCCATATTTACAAGACGGTGTAGCGGAATCTGTATATCGGACTCCCTCGCATGCACATAACTTTACTCGAGCCATCTTCTTACATCCCGCTCACTCTCATAGCTGCAAGCTGCTGAAATCTCGGTACCCTTCCATTTTCAATCGAAAAAAAGTACTTTTGACGTGCTGTTGGCTTTTGTCGTGTCGTGTAAAAAAATATATATTTTGACATTTTTTTTACAATATTCTTCTCAAAAACTATCGCGATTATTTCCCAAGTTGATATCTTTAAATTTCTGGACAAATTCACAATCGTCGCGTGCCTATCGTTTGCTAAATACCAAGAAATCCGTTGCAGTGAAACGCGCAAAAAAAAAATTGTACCTCAACCATCAAATACAAAAAAAATTCTCAATTTCTTTGACCTTTGAATGTGATTTCCCCGAGAAAAATTCTCTTTAATTCGTATATTCACGAAAGTTGTGCAAAACAAAAACAAAATATTTGGAATTCTAGAAAAATACATTGGCCCCTAGTTTATTTTTTTTTGCCTTTTTTGCTGATTATTTTTCCTGCCTAAGCTCTTACCCCACATACATTGTACGTGGGGAATTCTTATACAGCTTCCCCTGCGAAGGTGAGATAACAGAGTGAATAAAACATACTGCCTGCTGGGTGGGAAAAAGTGACAACCATATGCTAGTGTTTTTCTTGTGCTTGCACTTGCACCGAATATCGATGGTGTAATAGTGTGCTGTGGTGAATAAATCTAGTGAGCCGTCAAAATATCGAATTTGTTTGGTTCTGAAACGAAAGAACTGTAATTCCCGTAAGATTTTCAGTTTTCTTATTATATTTCCTGTGAATGTGAACTCAATGCAATTGGAAAAGGGATAAAAAGTCCGCCAGTATTTTGAGGTTGAGCGTGATACTTGTTTACCGGTTCGTCGCGTGTCGCGTTTTGTTTTGGTTCGTTTTTTTTCAATCGTCGAGTCGTCCTCGTGTCGGGTTCATTCAAAGTGAAGAAGAAAAATTTCGTCTCCTGTGCGGAATAGTATGAAAAACGGTTTTAAAGGTAAGTCTTCAAACATGTTACGATTTGTGTCCAATGTCCACATGCCAGCCTATGCTTTTGCCAGTAAACAACAACAAATTAGAATCAATTTTGTCGCTGTCATTTCGTCGCATCGCATCGCACACGAAAATCGAAAAGCATTGACCTTGCCATAGGTCCTTAACACGAATCCACTGTTCGCTCTCCCGGTCGGTACTCGCCGTCATACACACTGACACACACTGTACTCTACTACTGTCTACTCTTTCTCTCCCTCTCGGACAAGGTTTTCTTTTTCCCTTTGAGGTTTTTTATTCTTCGATTTCGTGTTGATGAGGCGGTGATGGGCAGCGGCAAGGCAACCACCACAAGTCGTCGACAGAGAGAGGGACAGAGAGGAATATTTATAATAATTATACTATCAAATAAAATTACAGGTAATTATTCACACGTACGTACATATCTATGTGCGGCGGAAAGGTATACATAATGCGCCAAGCAAGTGTTAGTGCATGGGTTGGGTTGGTGCAGCTCATGTCATGCAGTCGGCAACGGCAAGACGGGTATTGAGTCTCCGTGAGAACTGTCACGTTGTGTTGGTGAAGGGTGTCGCAAGGTCCTTGCGTTCGATATCTAGTTTTCACTCGGGTCGATCGAACAGTATCCCAATCCAGCCGTTGAACTACACAAACTGTTTCCTGCGAGTTGCTGTAGTCGGTTCCACCACAGCTAGACTGTTATGCAAGATCAACAGTTTGTTTGGGTGTAAAACAACCCGATTCCAATTGGAATGTGTCTATTGTACTGTGCTGTGACACACAAACCTAGAGCAAGGATGGTTGCAGGTTTTGCTCCCAATAAAATCTAACATCCTTGAATAATGCTGGTGCTTCAAAGAGGGCGTGGTTAATTTTTAATGAAATCGCATTGTAAAATTAGTAAAACCAAGTAAATCCTCAATAGACTTAAGTGGGATTACCCTAATGTCAAAGTATACATCAAAAATCCTACTCAAGATCTACTAAACGCTTACTGTGCCCATGAAAGACTTAAGTAAACGATTCTGAAATCGTGAAATTTGTGTGCAGGTATCACTCAGCTGTCAAATTTCCGCGTCGAACCTCTCACTCGAGTGCATAATGGGAAATTTATGAAAGCTGAATTAAGCCTACCTAAGTATATTATGGTTAGGCCTTAAGTGCAGCTGGACGACTTTGTCGAAAGCTTCTTTTCATATCTTGGTATCATTGCTACCTATTGTCTACCGATAATAACGAAACCATTCTAGATATTACAAAACAAAGTCTCCGTTTCAAATGTTATCCAGCGTAGGGAAAAAACAGCGTAGTCAGCCTAAATACGGGTGCAGCAGTTAGAATGTGACCGCCACTGACTATCACGATAAAGCTGTAGGCATTCGTTAGGCAATTGAATACCTAATTGAATACTTACCTGGAGCTTCTGGAAGCAATTTAAGAAAATAAAGGACTTGATTAAAGGACGTAGTAAGGAACGAGTCAGGAACATAGGCACATTCACCCAACGGCGAAACTGGCAGTGAATCAGCCACACTACGAAAAGTTACAGTTCCATTACTAGCTGCTATCGAATGAAAGCCAAATCCATGGTGGCACATGGAAGACTTTTCTGTGTGTCTCCTCCTGTTTTAGAAGTAGAAACGAGGGGCACACATTATTGTCCGCAGCCGTGGTAAATGCCTTGAGCATTCATATCAAACTTCGTTTCGAGTACATATTGTTAAGTCCTAGGCCTCTCCCATTATCAAGGTGCGCTCTTACCTGAGTCTCCTGCAGTACGGGTTTACATCAGAATCGGTTGCCTTGCCTTTGCTTCAAATTTAAGAAAGTTTCTCACTGACCCTCATTATTTTGTTGACAGTGATTCATAGGAGATCATAGGAGCCTCCTTGTGAAACCACTGTGCGAGAAATCGAAATACCCGTACCGGAGACTATTGAAGGACTTGCCAATTTGTCAGACAGGCGACCTGTCTCGGTGGAAGAATGTTCCATCGCCTTCCTGAACAATCGGGAAGTTTTCAAATAGTTAGGTCTCCATTGCCCTGGTCGGGATTCGAACTCGGGACCTCGTGTATAGCCGGTCACTTTAACCGTAGCGCCCATGGCTAGTCTAATTCATTAATTTATTTATTTTCGGAGAAGTTTGAACAAATTCCAACTGACCTTTTGAATTTAGAGGAAGAATGGCAGCTGTTTCAATCGGCAGTCATTGACTCTGCAGGAAATGTTTGTGGAGTGAAGCGGCTTGGGGTAGCGGCTGGTGGTGAGAAAAGAACTGCGTGGTTTAAAACGCATGGAATACAAGAAGCCATCAGAGAGAAGAGGAGAGCCTACATTGTGTGGATCCAATGTAGAAACTTAACTTTTCGAGTCGGTACAATGAGGCGCAAAGAACTTCCAATCTAGTAGTCAGAACAGCCAAGGAAAAGGCATGGAAAAAGTTCGGCAAGAGGTTGGAGCTCGATTACTGATCTGCAATGAAGACATTTTGGCAGACTATTCGCCGGCTCAGAGGAAGGAAGTTTAATATTTTTAAAATCGAAGAACGGTACACTTCTTTCAATTGACAGCGATGTCTTGCGCAGATGGAGAGAGCACTTTTCGGCGTTGCTGAACCCCCAACAGGGCACTGAAGATGGCATTCGCACTGCTGACGAGAAGAGGGCGGAATAGTCCCACAGTAGACGAAGTCACTGAAGCGACGATTAAATCGCTAGAAGTTGGCAAGTCTGCTGGAGTTGATGAAATCCGGCCAGAAATGCTCAAGGCAATGGGTGAAGAAAGTCTTAAATGGCTAACACGTATCATTAAGGTGGCCTGGTGGCCCATCATTATAGTGCCCATTTTCAAAAAAGGGAACAAAGAGATTGCTCCAACTATAGGGTCTTCCGGAAAAAGTATTTGCGAAGGTGCTGGAAACGCGTTCCAGAGCTGTAACCGAGCCTTTGTTACGGGAAGAACATTGCGGCTTTCGGTCTCGCAGAGGCCCAACCGACCAGCTTTTTACTCTTAAGGTAATTCTTGAGAAGGCCTGGGAATATGCCAAACTGGTCTATGCGTGCTTTGTAGATCTGGAAAAGGCTTATGGTCAAGTCCCTTGGGGTCACCATGGAGACTTTTGCAGGATTATGCGCTAAGTGAAGAATTTCTGAGAGCCATCCAGTCTTTGCATGGAAACTGCAGAATCTGTATACGGATAAATGGCGTCAAATCCCGTCCTTTTGATGTGTGCGGTGGACTTTGTCAGGGCTGTATTCTGTCGCCGCACCTTTTCATAGCATATCCATGGACCTCATCCAAGGTGAAGCGCAGTCTTGGCGAGCAATGTTTCGAATTGGCTGGCATTAGGATGAGCCATCTGCTTTTCGCAGATAGTTTGGCCATCCTTGCACCATCGAAGGAGGAACTTCAGCGAGCACTGGAAAGGTTTACAGCAGTTTGTGGTGATTCTAGGATGAAGGTAAACTTGAACAAATCGGAAGTAATGCTTGTTTCTCGTAATGAAATAAATGGAGTTCCATTGAAACAGGTGGAGGCGTTTAAGTATCTTGCGGTCTTTTTCACTAAAGATTGGGAGGAGTGATACTGAGTTGTCCTGGCCAAGCTGGTGCAAAAGTAAAGGAACTGCGCCGGCCGGTCATCAGGAAAGCTGAGCTTGGAGTGAAAGCAAAGATCTCAGTTTTTAATTCAGTGTTTGTTCCAACCCTCATCTATGGTCATAAAATTTGAGTAATGAACGAAAGAAATAGATCGCGGGTACAAGCTGCCGAAATGAGATTCCTGAGGTGCGTTGCTGGTGTTACTCTTAGGGATAGAATGTTGAGCAGCTACTTCTGATTTGGTCACGTTGTTCGCATGCCCCCTAGGAAGTCTGTCGTTCCTAGACAGGTTATATTAACCGAGATGCGAGCGCATCGACAGCCTGGTAGGCCAAGAATATCTCCGAGGCCCCCACAACATTTATAACTTGGAGAAGTATTTTGTTTAAACAAAAACGTCACGCTAATCTAAGGTTAATATAGAATAACAGAACCTCAAGTTACTCTTTAAAGGAATCTAGGTTTATATTTATTAAATCACGCCGGGGTTAACAACAAACCGCCTTATGTTCGCCAAGGAAACCATCTTCGGTCAGATCATCTGAAATTAAGACGTAGGCAAGTTTTTGTATTTGTGCTATTTGAGTATGCGCTTAGTTCACACTTCCTTTTTCTTTGCCGACCTATTTGGTCATAAAATTTGAAGGGGAATGTCACTATCGCCCATAGACAAAGATTCAGCTTTCCAAGCTGCGGTGCTCGTAGCCTGGTCCTGAACATTAAACTGCCTCACATTCTTACTCTTCAGCGATCGTGAGCTTTAGAAAACAGAATTGTTTAGTTCGACTGGAGGAAGTAAGAGCAGTTGGGCTTTTCAAAATTATTCTATAACTTATTCTTATATGAAGAAGACGGTGCTGTTGAGCAAGTCCGCAATTTATAAAGCCCTTTTCCTGCGCGCGTACCAAAGTTTCCTTCCGCAATTTATTGTTATACTCTATTCGCGTCAAATAGTACAAGGAAGATAGGACGCTTACTTCTCAATTAGAGAGAGAAGAGAAACTGAGTTACCATCATGGTTTTGTCAGCGCACGCAAATGCTTTTGCTGAAAATGTTCATGCTTGCAACTGAAAATAAAAAAAAAATTTAATATAGTCACAATATATTTTCAAATCCATCTTTAAAGGTTTAAAAAGCACAAAATCTTAAAGCTCTTTGATTAAACACTGTGGCAACTGTCATTTTAGCTCTGACTTTTAATAATTACGAGAGGGTTAATTCCAGCGCACAAAGTTAATCAGTCTGTCGTCAGCTCTATGCTGTTTTGGTCACATTTAAAGGGTTAATTGCGTGGTTTTTGAAACATCGCGAGAGAACGTCCATACTGAACAAAAAAACTTCCCATAAGCGCTGTACTGACTATTTTTGTCGAACAAAGTATAGACGATGGGAGGAGCAGAAACATCTTACACGCAACACTGAGAGGACTGAACTTCATTCACTTTCGTAAATTTTCAGTAGCGTATAATATTTCTCCCTTAAAGCTCCCGAGCTAGGTATGAGTTTCATTAATTTTATGCAACTCCTGACCATAAGTCAGGTTTATTATTTATTTTTTTGTCAATATATTTGTAGCTTTCGAGCAAAAGTTGAAAACCTCTTCGAATCGAATAGTTGCACAATTTCTCTGGGTAATCACTTTCTGAAAATGCATAGAGTACTCGCTGCTGCACTGTGTCTACAAACAAAACGTCCGCTTCTATTAAAGATTCACAAAATGCGCCAGCAGCAGATGGTTGGCAGCAAACGCACATGTGTTGACAGGCATAATATGTGCGGCTGTATTTCAAAAGCAAAATGTGTGTAATGGAGGTGAAATCAAACATATATAAAACTATACGGTCAACAGAGAATATAAAAACTGTCTCTGTGATTGTATAAGAGTCGACGAAAAATGTGCTCAGGCAACGCGCTCTAAGCACACAGTTGAAAAAGCAATAGGCAAGGCGAAATCCAAAACGGAACGAAAAAGGCCAAAAAGGTGATTGACTGGCGAAAAAATTCTAAAACAGCACAAATTTTGTGAGTTTTCCCTTCGTCAGTTTACGAAACACTCAGCACAAGCTAAGTTTTCACTATGCGAGCTCTCCTGCTTGGTATGGTTTAGGGTTTATTTTTTTTCTCATTAACTGGACGCTTCTATTTCGCAGTGAATTTTGATATTTAAAGCTTTTCAACGGGTTTGTTGTGTTGTGTGTTTTTTTGTTGTTGTTGTGGCTGTATAGTTGCCCTTCTGTTGCTGCTGCTTTATGGGGCTGCTCCACTGTATTTTTTGCGATATTATTTCGTTTATGGTTGTTGTACAGCCGAGCAAGCAGAGCAGCTAGCAGCAGTTGAGCGAGGGAATTTCTTAGAATGTTATTAGAGGCAGGAGAGTAAAACAGTTTGGCTTGCTTTGCTGTTTTAACTTGGAGGAGATTCTGCGATGACTCTGCTGGACTTGATATTCGCTGTGGTAATAGGAGATGGACGGAAGGGTTTTTTTCTTAGTTTTTTAAGTCACTTTCCGTTTACTTGTGTTTATTGCTTTTTTCTGGAGCAAATTAGATTCATGTCAGGGTTTTTGGAGAATTATATCACGGTAGACGTTACATAAAATTGTGGTTTATTTATTTTTTGGTCGATCATTAAAGATCATTAAAGATCGCACAAGCTTACAACTAACATTGATAGCTTTACGAAAAAGTTATGAAAAAAATTAATTTCATTAAGCTGCGTTCAAATGTTTAGAATGTCTCCTGGCTTCAAACAACCAAACATAATTGTACTCTTAACTAATTTAGGACTGCGTTATCCTCACACGAAGGAATAGTAATCAGGTCACCCTTGAACCCTAGCTTTGAAAATGACAGAACATTGCGAATATGGAACAAACTTTGGCATGAGTTTTTTCTTCACACTACAGCCCCTGGCTTTTTCTTGAAAGCATAAGTGGTACAGAGTTTTTCCTTTGATCCTTTCCGATTTATTTTTGCTTCTCTTGTCACTTAAACTTTTAAAAAGGGCCAACATTAAATTAAGTTGAGGTCTGTATTTTTGATTACTTTACTCTATTACAAATGGTTCGCTTTTGATGAAGACCGGCTTAGTCAACTCGGTTTTCTAACCGAGTGAATCTCAATTTTAACTTCAATTTCTTTTTTTTTCAAAGCCATTTTCTTAAACCCCATTTCGACCTCAAAGTGTCTCGAAGCGAGGACAAATATTTCGTTCTGCCATCTTCCTTTATCCTCCGACTCCAAATAGAGAACTTCAGGTGCGATATCAAGACGATTCCAAACAGTTGCTTGGTCTGGTCCAATCTCTTGTTTCTAGACTTGCACAAAGGTGGTATTTTATAACTCAGCATGAACTGTTATAAAAGTCTGTCAACGAATTGATCGTTCTACTTGGAGACGTAAATAGATGCTCAACATTGAGATTCCCAAAAATACGGACATTTCACACTATTTAAGTTGTGCTATAAGTTGCTACAAGCAATACGAGGAACATGACCATAATCGAGGGTTGAAAAAAAAACTAAATTAAAATTTGAAATCTCTGCTTTTACTTCCCAAACTAAACCTCGAATCATAACATCGAATACAGAATTAGAAAGGCATGTGCCGCGTTCTACGTCTATTACAAAACCTTTGGAAAGAAGTGGGGACTTCAACCAAAGATGACCCCATGTATTATACGTAGCTGTAGTGCATCCGATTCTTACCTATTGATTGTATAGTGCCCCGCGTTGGTTAACGATTTTAACCTCACGAAACTGAAAAGACTGCAAAGAACAGCCAGCGTAGCACCACGGGTCACTACAGTCTGCCCCAACGGTGCTTATGCATCTTTAGCCCCTCAATCTGCACATCACTAGATGCAGAGCAGTAAGACTCAGAGAATGTGGATAGCTTGGTTCCGCACCCATCTAACTACACAACACCCAAATTGGGTCCAAGTTGAGCTTGGAGTGGGCGCAAAGATCTCAGTTTTTAATTCAATATTCGTTCCAACCCTCATCTATGGTCATGCAATTTGGACCGAGTGCGTTGCTGGTGTTACTCTTAGGGGTAGAGTGAGAAACGTCAGTATTCGTGGAAATCTTAATGTTGAGCAGCTACTTCTCCGAGTGAAACGATCAATTCTTCGATGGTTTGGGCACGGTGTTCGCATGCCCCCCGACACACTTCATAGACAGGTTATGTAAGCCGAGATGCGAGCGCGTCTTCTCGGAAACACCGCAAATATCAATATCATACCGTTTTCCGGATTCTACCAGAGTTTTTGCAGGCAAAATAGCTATCCGAAAAGCCTGCACGCAACTTCAACGTAACACAACACACAAACGAAACATTGCCATCTTTACAGAAAGTGAAGCTCACATCAAAAATATTGAGCAGGCCACAATATCCTCCAGACAGGTGCAGGAGTGCCGTCATACTTCTGTGACTCTGAAACCTGGAGATGAGCTAAATAGGCATGGTTCAACTCTAAGCGCCTCACTCGCGACAAGAGTTCACATTCGGCTAGGAACAGCTTACGAACAAATCCACTGATCATAAGGCTGATCATAATATATAATAAAAATAGAAGAAAATACCTACAACATAACCCGCCCTGATATCGCCAGAACCACGACGACAATAACCTGTATTGACCAAGTGGCGACCATGCGGCCAAACTAGTTATCCCATACAAACCCCATCGCGGATACGTGAATGAGAAAGCAACTCTCTTCTACTTCCTCTGTAAATGTCCGGCGCTAGCAAGGACTTTTCTTATTATCCGTTTTCTCAACTCAACAGGTTGTTGATAGAAACAACCGTATAACAATCTCAACTACTATCAAAAACCAGGTCAAACGAGTTGTGGTTTCAAAAAGTCACTTCAAAGTGTTACTTCGGCTCAATTGTGATTCTAATTCGGTTCACTCTATCCTAGACCACCTTAATTACACTTGTAAGCCGGACTTCATCAACTCTAGCAGACTTGCCAACTTAAAGCGATTTAAGCGCTTCAGTGCTCACCTACTAGGCTATTGTTCTGAAGGTAAGATTGTCACCTTCAGTGCCTTGTTGGGGGTTGAGCAACTCCGAAAAGTATACGCTCCATCTACGTAAGACTTCATTAGTAACTATACATTTTTGAAGTGCAACAGTGCTTATGTAATAGCTTCGGTCCGTCCCTAACGGAGAGATTATATTATATTATAAGCTTAGGCTAAAAGAACTTAAATTTGATTAAAAAACTATAGTGGGCGGGTTGCAATCCGCGAATCGTTGGATACCCCATCCCAATCTGTCAAGCTCCGAATCGCCAAATGTCAAAAATTTAGTTTCTTTTAACTTAAATCGCATTGAAAGTCTCGAGTTCAAAGTTTCCTTTAGTAAAAAAGAGGCGTGGCAACGAACAGTTTGCAATAAAATTGTAGTCTTCGTTCAATTATATTATCCAAAAAATGTGGTTGGCATGTGTTAAGTGTATTTTTATGGCTAAAAATAGTTTTTAATTTAACCGCGCCCCCAAAAGGGGGCGTTGCGAAAATTTTTCCAAAAAATAGTAGGAAATGTGTTAACATATAATGCAAGATTCAGAAAAAAAACTGATATTTAGTCTTAAAATCCTAGCTTAAAGTTTAAGACCTAAAAACAACCAACAGACAGACGGGCGGACGGACGGACATGTCTCATTCGACTTTGAATTCGGTCTCGATTATATGCCCTTAAGGTCTTGGGGGTCTACGGTCATTATTTTTGTATATATTTTGACAAAAATATATACAAAACCAACCAGTCCGTAAGTGCAACGTGCGTATGTAATAGCCTCGCGGTATGCCCTATTCCTATTCTCCTTCCCATTCGTATATATTTTTGTTTTTCATACCCGTCCCGTTACCAATTCAATGCATCATTTTAAATAGAATTTTTTTTTATCCTTAACTATATATAACTATATATATATCCTATAACTAAAAATCAATATTAGCATAAAAGTATCCAAGTTTGCGGCTGAAATTAACGAAAAAATTTACTTCTTTGGTTCAAATTCAATAACTTTGTAAAATTGACCTCTAAAGATGGGCGTGGCCATAAACGAATTCTAGAATAGTGTCCGGTGTACCTTTTGTGCTGAACCTTATTTTTTGTTCTTTACCTAGTAAGGCTAAAAAGCAGTCAAAAAAAATTTCAAAAAGTTTTTTTTTGAAAATAAAGTTTTTCTTAGCTGCCTCTTAATGTTGGCGTGGCCCGAAACTTTTTATGAATTAAGTGTAGATCCAAGTATTTTTTAGATAATATATTATGTAAACATTTTTGGATTTGGAACAAAATGATGAATCCTTAAATCGATGCCACGCCCATAAGGCGTGGTCTGCCGATTTTGCTTTTACTTTTTGTTGTTTTTTATGTTGTTTTTAATTTTATGTCCTTACAATTATTAGGAGATGCAAAATGTTAAATTTGATCTTTTACAGCGCCTTACAGTTTTGAAAGCACTGGTAGTTGCACATTTAGACCGATTGTGGGCGTGTCTGTAGGCGGATTTAAAAAAAAATAACACTTGAGTCGCTTCGGACGAAAGAGAGTTTACGTACAAGATTTGAGCTTTCTAGCTCAAAATTTAAGGCCTTAAAATCGGTGACATACGGACGGACGGACATGGCTTATTGGACTAAGAATTCCCCATGTGTTGGGAATACTTTTTAATCGGCAAACCGAAACCGTCCCCAGTTGCCCATATAAATGACCGGTAATCCCGTACCGGTTAGCCAGCTGCCGGGTATGTGTGAAATGGGCTTAAAGGTCTAGGGGTCTATCGTTATTGGTTCTCTATGCAATATTTTCGCCTGGATCAAACTTAATATAAGTACTCCATTCCAGTGGAATAGGACATGGCCTAAAACCTAAATCGAAGCTTTCAAATTTCAATAGCTAGCTTAAGGTTAAATATTTAACTTGATTTCTCATATTTAAAATTTTGGTATGATATATGTGTGTCGAAAGCAAAATATTTTCACCCTTTTATGGGAGCATCGAAACGCATCAGAATTCAATGGAAACACCTTTTGCTTAGCCAAAGCTATACTGAGACCTGGATAAAGAAAACAAAGAACATCCTTCACAAGGCCAGCACTTAACCGTGCTTCACTCTCATCAATGCTGCATGCAATTTCATTCGACTTTGATTAAATTTCCCATTAACAAGTTTCCATTACGTTTACCAACACAGCAACTATGCACGTATACGTAGTAGGTAGGTACTACCTACTGTTTCTTCGACGAAAAGAAAAATTGCAAACAATGCACAATTTGACTTTGATTGCACCCGAAGGGAGAGCAACAAAGGAACAAGGATATTATAATGAATTCCCAATGGCAATAGCCGCACATGCAACACAACATCTCGGGTCGCGAGACACACGAATAACTTTTAAAACATGCAAATTGTAATTGCAACAAAGTTCTCAAAGTAAACGTGTAACTTAACAATCGTTGCATGCTGGAGTTTTCTTTTTTTTTTCAGTATATAATATACTTTCTCCTGCAAGAGGACAAAACAAAATCATAATTAGGAAGCAATGGGTAACATTATCAATGAATTGCTTTAACAAGGATAAGCAGGACACGTTCCGTTTGAAAAAGTAGAACGCACAAGAAATGTGTTAAGGGATACTGGACACCCACAGCGATAACAAGGGAATTTACTTTGAAAGCCTTTTAGTAATCGTCCTTCGAATATTAAATTAACAATAAAATGATTTTGTTCGTAGCACGTGGTGCGGGAAGGACTGATCAACGCAATAGGACATCCGTTCTTTTTTTTTGTAGAGGTTTTTTGCGTGTGATAAGATTTGTAGGATTTGTTTGAGATTGATTATTATCAAACATTAATGAAGTTAAAGGGATTTTATTGTTTTGCTTTTGTTTGAATAAAATAAAAGCATTAGTCCATTAGTTCTCGCATGTGGTGTTTCATGATTCTCAGCAATGCATCAGTCAATCTGCTCGTTCTTCGTTTGTGACACCCTTCCTCAAGGTTCAGTAAAAAGCACTTTTGCTCTACAAGATTTTCTATTTCTCTCCTCAAAACACAACAGCCTTTCGTTGCAATTCATTCACATAAAAAAGCCATACATTAACGCTTTAGTGGAGGCAATCCAAAGACGACACGGCCAACAGTAAGTAACACTTCTTTGCCTTTTGTATGCTAATACGAAATCTCTTTCATCATCTTCATCTTAAATTATTTCTCATAATACGCGAAATGAGAGTATAAGTGGCCATCACACGCTAACTGCGGAATATAATCGGCGGGTTGAGCGAAAAGAAAAAAAAAAACTGAATAAAATGCGCAAGCATCGCATAAATCTTGAAGGTTGCTTGCAACAGCAGTAGAAACATCGCAAAGAAATACGAGTTTGTGTTCTACTTAAGTATTGTTTAGAGCTACGCTCTCTGATGGCATTATGTGTTGGTCTCGTGCTTTGTCCTGTGCATTGTTTTGTTTAAAAAAGGAAATAAAAAAAAAAAATAAGGAATACATGATAAAATATAAACGTGTTTTTTTTTCGAGTCCTTAGAGTATGGGTTGAGGAAAAGATGGGCGCCTTACAAGTAAAAAAAAAAATAAATGTGCAAAAGGAGTGGTTTCAGCTGCTGTTACGGCTGCCGGTTGCAACAGGAGCCAAATGCGAATCAGATGGCAAGCCCTGATCCTGATATACACTTTTCATAGGTATGTCCTATAAAAATGAGTGATTTGGCAATAAATACACGGGAGAGTAATGGGACACTTTTGCGCTTGAAATGTTATGTTATGATGACGCATCTTTATGAATACAAATTAGGTAAAGTTAGAAAAGAGAGGAGATTTTAGAGTGAACTAGAACTAATGTCGCTCTTTGTAACCACAACACAGGTCGTTTCCTTTACATTTTGCCAAATGTCGTGAGCTTTTACTACTAGTATGTGAAGAAATTAACACACACAGCATACATTGTTGAGAAGTTGGCACTGGTTCACCTCGAGCTGTTGCGCCACTCTATTTATTTATTTACTTTTTACTACTAGTTCCTGGAAAAATTCGCTTATACTTTGCCTACTGTCCAAATGATTTCAAAGATTCGTCGAAGATTCTTTTGACGGTTATGCGACAGGAGAGAACTTTACTATGCATTTGATTTGCCACTTTGATTTGGTACGACGAAAAAAGTTACATTTTGTCAATTTTTTGCTACTATACATTTATTTTTTGTTGCGATTAAATAAAAGTGTTTAAAATTTAATTAATGTTTGAGTTTTGATAGAAAAAAAGACAAAAAGTGTTTTGGTACTTATCCGGAAAAACTTCACAGCCAGAAATACGAAAAATGAAAAATTCACTAAAAATATATCCAGTTTTCATAATAAAAGTAAGTTTTTAAGTAATATTAAAAAGTTTTTAGGAAATAAGCCAAGTAGGACACTCTGGAACCATAAGCATTGGTTTTTGAATATTGGACTTATATGACACTCAAAATACTCTTCAGTAGCACTAATAATTTTGACAGGTTTTGTTATCGTACCATCGGTGCGCAGCTTGTTAACTTATAAAATTTGTCGTAGAAACATAAGTTTCGTAAACGTGGTGCTATAAACGTTCCTAGCACTGAAGTTATAAGGTAATAAGTGCCGAGGGTTTAGGTTCTATAGCGCAGGTTCTGTAGACTTTCTAGCACCTGTTCTCTAGCACTATAAGTTTGACTCATCCAAAGTACTACTTTGAACTCATTTATAGCACTTGGGGGTTGCTAGCTGTCATAGAATAGAAAACAATGTAAATGACAGAAATTATCGTGAGAACATTTCAAGCAAAACATTTAGATATAAGAATTTTACATTTTTAATAGAATGATATGAATTTGAAGTCTTTATGAATGAAAATTTAATTTCTTGAAAATATTCATACTTTTTTGCTATTTTTTCTATGAACATTAATTAAAAAGCTAACCGAAAAAAGCTAACCGAACGCATCGTTGTTTATATTGGGGCCAGCCATTATTATAATGTTTGCAGAATTGTACATTCTTGTAATTTTTCACTTTTCTATTTTTTCTGTGGTCTAGCTGGTCTGTCTGATGTTTTGGCATTCTTCGTCCAGTAATATAGGAAACAGAACCAAACCTATATAAATAAATATAAAATAAATAGAGTGGCGCAACAGCTCGAGGTGAACCAGGGCCAACTTCTCAACAATGTATGCTGGTGTGTTGATTTCTTTACATACAGTAGGTCCCCTACCTACAATTTTTTGCCGAATCTGAACGGCACTTTGAGAAGTTTTTCAAGACAATACTCTTGGAGGGCTTGTCAAACCCTCGCGGAGGTGGGGACCCTGAAAAAGAACAAGTCTTTTTTTTCAGGTGACGATGGCAGGATTCGAACCCAGACCTCCGGCGTAGTAAGCACACACACTAACCACTATCAACCCACAATCAAACCTATAGCACAAAAGAAGAGAGAGTGATGGTAACCCCTTAATAAATTAGCGCCTTGTTTGACAGAAAAACACAAAGCCTTATATAATAGTTCTACATGAAGCTAGACAGTGCTATATGCAACCCAAAGTTTCTAAAAGGTAACGTAGAACACCTTAAGTGTTATCATGGTGTAATGTGGGCTCTATATAAAACTTTCCATTCTTTGCTTCTTTTCGTCCTATTTTAATAAATCATTCGAAGAAATTAAATGCGCAAATTGCTTATTAATTTCATCATCTTATTTAATATGAACGAAGTTATTTGTGCAAATACATAAACACTTTCAAAAAATGAGACAAGAATGCATGTATACTCAAGTAAAGGAAAACCCACATGATGAAAGTAAAAGGTGAACACCATACCTACAGATTCTTTTAAAAATGCATTGAATTTCAAAAAAGTTTTATAAGAGCCCGGAGTAGAACCCTTTTTGCACCAAAAATCAAGTTTTATAAAGTGTCAAATCGCCCTGATAGGGGTTTTATAAGGGGCCCCGTTACTTGCATAAAACCAACTTCAAGAACCAGGGGTTTTATGATGATATTTTAACGAGAGCTTCTGAGTTACACTTGAAAAGGAATTTTTTTATACTTGACCCTGGGTATATTAGTTTTAATGCATTGTAACACAGTTAAATAATAACCTTAAATCCCCTAAGACATGTTTGCTCGTCCGTCCGTTCGTCTGTGTGTGTGAAGGTTTTAGCTTTTAGGTCTTTAAAAAAAAGGTCTGAACCTTGGTGCACGGCTTGGTTCTTGCGTTGCACAGACAAAGTGTGAAAATTGTGAGACAATTTCTGTTTCACATTTTATTTTAAAATGCTTTTTGGACAAGTAAAACTACGCGTAGGAACTCGAATTTTGGTGCAGACTAATAGTTGCCAAAAGCCTTTAAAAAAACAAAAATTTAACCGCCCACTTCTAAAATGTCAGATCTTTAAAAACCTGTTTTCTGGGTTAATTCCTGTTTGTTAGGTTTGTTAAATACAAAGGTGCCGTGACATAATACCAAGCGAAATAAGGACAAATTTTAAATTTGGTCATAAGTCACTTTGTGAAAGCGACATAATGCCGAATTCAGACGTTTGGCATTTTGACACTTTTGTTTGGCTTCAAGTCACATTACTCTTTAGAACCAAAGGAGAAGTAAAGGAAAAACAGGCAGGGGGGTTGCAGGGGGTAGCATGCCCCCATACTTATTCAAATTTTGATACGTAACATTTGGCCTTATGACACTTTGGTAATTTGGGCTTATGTCGCTTTATAAAGTGTCACAATACCAAATGTAAAGTTTGGTCTTATGTGACTTTCACAAAGCGACTTAAGGCCAAAATTCGACATTGGGTCATATGTCGCTTGGTCTTATATCATGGCACCCATACAAAACATTGAGCTCCGCCTACATTTAGGGGGCGTTTTCGGACGAAAAATTTATTTTTAAGCATTAATCTCCGCTTTTAACGCATTTTCTCATGACTTTAACACAATGAAAATCAATTGATTTTAATTTTTAGCCCACGCCCATTTTTGGGGGGCCCAATTTAAGAGGTCCTGGGAATTGATTTTTATATATATATATATTTTTTTTTGACACGTGCCTCAGAGACCAAATTGCACCTATTTTTAAGTTGTTATTACTGAGGTCATTCTTCAATAAATGGACGAGGTCGTGGCCTATCACACCACAAGTAATGCACCAATTGTTTGTTCTGCCCGTGCAAGGGTAGTGAATGCTGGAATTATTAACCCATATAGGGTGCAGCAGCAGCCCTCGGCGGATAGAACTTTGTTGTCACGAATTGAAGGCAAACTCGGGGCACTATCTTGTTAGAACAGTGTATGGAGCAGCATCAAGGAGAACACAAGAGGAAATCTTTTTTTTTTGCACTTAATTTCATTACATGACAAAACCATCATTAATGTCGACCTTCATTTGTTATAGACAGGAGACATCGAGTAACGTTACCTGTCTAGAAGGTATACTTAGTCTATCACTTACTGAATAGCATCGTTAGAAAGCACCTTGCCATATCACATACATTGAATGTCGAAGTCGACTGTAACGTTTTACCATCATAATGATGGCTCTTACAGGACGAATAATTTAGCCTTCGGCTAGACAGAAGCAGAACTGACCAGCTGCCAAAAATAAGATTTCTTAGGTGATAAGTTCTGGTGTTATCCGTAAGTATAGAGACAGCTTCGTTACTATCTCAGCGAGTGGATCTCACAATAGTTTCACTTCGCCTCCTTCTAGCAGAACTATCGAAAACATCGTCTCTACGACTCTGTTGAAATCAAAAACATCTACTCAAAATATCAAAAAATCACTACTCTGTTCATAAAAATCTCAGAAACTCATGTTGATGCCTTTATATGTTGTCACGTTGTAAGTTGTTACTAGGTGTCAACAAAAACTACTATCCCATCTTATTTGTTTCAAACATGTTTTCTAATCAATTAATCTTTTTTGAAAAAAATAAAAAAAAAATGGTTCCTCTAAAAGTAATTACAAGAAAAAACTAGGTATAAGAATTCCTCTCAGTCCTGATAAGTAAAACTTGGAGCTTTTTAATACCTAATTTTTTACATATTTACCATTTGGTTGATTATGGTGAATTATTTTCAAAATTCATAAAATCGAATCACAACATTTATTTCTGTGCTCTTTTCAAATAGCCAAAAATGCTCTCTGGTAAAGCGGAAGTACAAGTATTGTACAGGTTGCCTATTATCCATTTCATAATTTTACCAGCAACTAACCTTCGCTTTTGTTACAAACTTCCGCATTTAAAATTTGAGTTCTTAGAAAATTTCGCAATTGGCATTAATTAAACATCACGGGTGGCTGTAAAACAAAACAAAAGAAAAATAGCAAACTCATGTAGAAGCTCAAACACCTGGTGCGCCAATTGTAAAATTATGGTGAGCAAAAATTACTGACGTTGGACATTTTTTATTTTTTTTTTCTCGTTTGGATCCACAACTTCTTCAAAGTTGCCTGGTTCGACTTTTTTTGTTTTTGTTTGGTAAGCACAACTATTTCATGGACTACTATTTGAGTCATTTCGCGGCGTCTATCAAAGTCTGGCAACCACACAAGCAGCAAGACTATATTGTGTCATGTTACTTTCAATACGAATTTACTGCGGCAACGAAAAGCTTTAGCTGAGCCTGCACGTTTCCTTTCTTTGGCTTATCTCAGGTGTTAGCAACTATTTCATTTTTTTTTTCGAGACTATGGTTTTTATTTGTAAAAATGTGTTTTACAATTTAAAATCAAAAAATAGGCAAAGCTTATTCTTCTAGTTTAAGAAATGCAGAAGATACGGTTGTTCTGTAATTAATTTTAAAATATATATTTCTTATAATTTTTCTGTTTCTCTCTGAGGCATTAAAAGATCTATTGTGTAGGTTGGTTTTCACCACACACCTTGATATATTTATCAAGGGAAAAGTTCATCAGAGCATCTTGAACAGAGCCCCGCGTACTAGAGAAAGCCTAGATAAGCCGTTCTTTGATGTTTTGCAAAAACAGCAGTCACACATTTCCGGTAAAGGCCCCTCGTTTGTGCAGGCACATGAGAAAGTTTTTTTAAAAAGTTCTCCTGATTTTCATGATTCTTGCCTTATTTGTGCAGTTTACCAACTAAAAGCATGTACTTCAAGATTTCAAAAGTCGGGAGACTACTGCTTACCTCGAAAGTTTGACTGTCGATAAAGGATCGATTTAATCGCTTTGGAAAGTCGTGAAGTTCATTAAGAAACTGCGGATTTACCATAGCTCCCTTGCGTGTCTGCACGTATCAAGCTTTGTCCAGCAGGTTAGTTCTAATCAAGGATTCAATATCTATCCTATAGATTTGAGGGCTAGAGATGTATTCATCCCTCACCCATATCTCGGCAGCTTGTCCGCTTCTTCGTTTCCCGGGATATCAGTGTGACCTGGCACATTGATAACTCGTCCCGAATTTCCGTGCATATTTTCACAGCCCTTGACTTCACTACACCTGATTCTATGGCTTTAATTGCCGCTTGGCTGTCAGAGTATATAATGATGGTGTTGTTTACGGGGCTGTGTTTCTTTAGCTCAGTGGCAGCTTGGATTATGGCTGCCAGCTCCGCCTAAAAAATACTGCAGTCGTCATTGATTCAGAAGGATTTGTTCAGTCTCAGAGCTTCACAGAAGATGTCTGCGCCGGTTCCGACGTGCATCTTAAAGTCGTCAGTATATACGGCGATGTCGTCATCTCTTGTGATGGTCTTTTCTTTCAATTCACATCTTTCAGGTATTCTGTTAGCGAATCTCCTATTGAAAGCGAATGTCGTAGAAAGGTAATCCGTGACTGGGCTTAAGAGGTTGATTGATTCCGGATCACTATTTCGGGTTTGGGAAAAAGAATTCAACTATCGAACAACAAACGAAACAACAAACAAAATTGAAAAAAATATGTACCAGCACTTTTCCCGACGTAGCGCGACAAGGTATGGCACGAAGGCCTGAAATATAAGTTAAGGTTGACCGTACCGGACCTTAGATATCTACGAATACTGTCGTTGCTCACTCTTTTCGTCTCTATAGCAACGCATCTTCGAAATCTCATTTCAGCAGCTTGCATCCGCGATCTAAATCTTTCCGTCATTAACCCAATTTCATGACCATAGGTGAGTGTTGGAACGAATCTGAATTAAAAACTGAGATCTTTGCTTTTACTCCAAGCTCAGCTTCCCTGATGACCGGTCGGCGCAGTTCCTATACTATTGCTCCAGCTTAGCCATACCTACAGGATAACCCAGTATCATTCCTACCTTTCTTTCTTGAAAAATACTCCCAAATACTTAAACCTCCTTAAACCTATTTCAATAGAACTCCATTTCTGAGCAGGCTAGGGGGTCCACAAGATTTCGCTTAACCACCCATAAAAATACTATTAAGTCCATATAAATACTATTATCTACAAAAGGCGCGTAGACAGGCTTGGCATATTCCCAAGTCTTCTCAAGATAAGAGATCCTCCTTAAGAGTAAAAGGCTGGTCGGAAAGCAAAGGCGCGATTACAGTTCTGGAACGCGATGCACCCCTATAGAGCAATTTCTTTTGTCCGCTGTTTTAAAAATGGGCATTATAACTCCTGTTTGTCAATCGCTAGGGGCTTTTCAAGGCCACCTAAATGACACGTGTTAGACATTTGACACCTTCTTCACCCATTGCCCTGAGCAATTCTGGCAGGATTTCATCAACTCCCGTAGAATTGCCAACTTTTAGCGATTTAATCGCAACAGTGACTTCATCCACTGTTGGACTATTCCCCATTCGTCTTATTGTACTGGGCTCGGGATGTTGAGTTCTTACATTGGTTCGACACAATATAGGCTCTCTTTTTTTGCTCATGGCTTCTTGAGCTCTAGGTTTTTTAAATCACGCAGATCTATTCTTACTGCACTAGCCGACACCCCAAGTCGCTTTACTCCACAAACATTTTTTGCAGAGTCAATGAAAGCCCATGAAAACAGCTGCCAGTCTTCCTCTACATGTGGTCAGTTCGTTCAAACCTCTCCGAAGCCTGCAGTGCAAATATTTTTTCGTTATGAGAGACATCATCCTGAAAACCTTTTCGTCGTATGCGGGTCACAAGACTTGGTTTTCTCCTGGGTGGCAAAAGAATACTGTCACTGAAATGCAATTTTCCAACGCTAGGTGGTCATCAGCTGACATCTCAGTTCCCATTAAAACGCGAATCACACTTCATTTTTGGAACACACGATAATACCACAAATGAATTAATCAAAGATTTCTGTTAAGAACTGTGCCAGGAACAAGTGTATTTGTGGATGTCTTTGTATGGCAAAAAGGTGCTCTTGATAAACAAGCCATAACAGCTAAAGTCAAACAAGTTCCAAAGTCCACGATCACACTCCTCCAAGTACTGTTGTCCGTACCCACGGCCACGTGAGCTTTTAAGTCACCCATTAGGAGAAGGAGGTCCCTTTCTGCAACTCTACCCAGGGCAGCATTGACTTCGCTTAAGAAGGCTGCATACTCTGACTTTCGATTCGGTGCATATACCTACACTAGAGCCAAAGTCGATCGCTCAAGCTTGAGCTTAAAGATCAAAACACTGCTTCCCCCACAGGTTCAGGAGTCTTTCTCGGAAACACTGCAACCAGTCATATATCGACTTAATGACTACTGCAGTAATATTTACCAGACTTGACAGTGATATTTACCAGATATTTATAAGACTACTTTTCAAGCTAATATTTATGCGGTGAAGAGAGCTGCTTAGACAATTCAATCTATGGATCTTCCAGCAACGGAAATCACCATAATGTGTTAACAGTCAAGGTCTATAGAACTTTCTTTCTCTGCTACTGTCCAGCTCTCCAAGAACGACGACTAACCTTTTAGGAGTCAGGAGTCTGGCCTGGACAACCCGGCAGGAATATCACTACTAGACCTAAAAAGATTTAATAAAAGATCAGGCTAATTCAGTTAGCAAGACATATATCCAACCATGTTTGTCTATTTTACAAGGGCAATCACAATGGGCCAATCCGGCCACCGAGTGAACTTGCACTAAATGCAAATAACCCTTCCAACCTAACCTGCGAGTAGAATCGACGTAAAACGTATTGGTCTCCTCAACCCTGTTTGAGTTCCTTCTCCGTTAGCGATGAGACATTATTGTGCGCCAGTTTTAAGTTGGAGTCGTTGTCGATTTGTAGAAAGACCACCTTAGCCCTGATGTTGACTTAGCGCTGCCTTTCATAATGGATAGCGTCACCATTGCCGGGCTGCTTGTAATTTTTTCGGGTTGAACCCATTCCCATCCACCAAGCGCTCGTATGCTGTCACCTCTCATGCCTTGCTGCAACCGTTTAAAGCTAAGCCGTCCCCCTCAGGGATCAGGCGCTGACCAGTGAGCCGTACACTATGTATTAGACATATTATATATTACGTATACCATGCTGAGGACTTCTTTTTACAGTGGATTTTAGAAGGCTCTTATGACAGGCATAAGTTACCTCATTGCTTTCTTAACCCCGACCTTGCAGGGGCAACTAAAAAATTTGCCGCATTAACTTATAATCGGTTTTTTTTTGCCATTTTTGTTTAAAGGAAATGAGCCGCACGGAGCTCTTTTCCGAGAAAAAAACGACTTAAATGGCATTTCACCTTTCGCATGTGTTACAGCCGTATACCATATACTTACACACTTACTACACTTACTATGTACTTTCATACTTTTGCCTATTACTTTTCAGTGTGTATCCGATATTCGACCTCGACGGTTCTTACTCCGTTCATTTATGCGTTAATTAAAGTTCTTATTGTTAAACAATTTCGTGTCGCATTTATTTCTAAATTTCTCGTTCATCATGTCTTCATGCTCTGTACAACAAATACAATTATGCTGGCGTAAAGACCACCCAAAAATAATTTTTCATTAAATATTTTGATGGTACCTTTAAGAGAAAGCTAATTTAGCAATTTTTTCAAACAAAAAAAAAAAAACAGAACAAACATCAGTCTTCTACGTCTGATGTTTGACGGACTTTTACGGTAGTCTGAATTTAACACCTGTTAGATTTATTGCTGTTTTTTCACGTCATCTCTTCTGGGTGCAATGGTGAGCTATTTCTTAATTCATAAATTTATAATAACCGTAGCAGCATAGTACTGTGACCGAGGCTTGTTATTTTTATCCTTCATTTTTGGATGACAATTTGGGCTTGCCTTGCAGCAGTTGCCCTTTTTGCACTGCACCTTAAAATAAAATGTGTCTTGCGGCTGTGTGTTGGCGTGGCGGCTCGTGCTGCTAATAAACTTGGAAAGTTATTAATGGCTTAATGGGGTGCGCATTAACACAGTAATACAACACTTAAGAAGCCAGCAACAGAAAAACCAGGGAGCATAAAGTTAATATGTTCATTTCGTTTTCTGCGTGGAGGAAAATGTGTGTCTGCCTGATGTGCCTACAAGAATGATTATTTTCTGCTAATTAAATTTTACTTTATCTGATGACAGTTTTATGATGTTCTCTTTTTCACATTAAATGCACGATACGATTTTATCAATCACGGTTTGCATGATTTGATTTTGAAGAACTTGGAAAACTATAAAACTGCACAACCAGCAGCGTGGTAATATTCGATTCTCTAGCGAAAGCAATATTCTCAAATTGAAGTTCCTTTGTTGACGCTGTTCTGTCCGTAAATCGATATGAGTTTGAGTGCGCCAAGGGCACGGAGGGTACCAAATTGAGAAATAAATGCATCCATGTACCCAAACAGCTGAAAAGTTCATAAATGTTAGCTTTGTTTTGACCCTAGATGCTATTTTTATACAGATACTGACTTCGGAAAAGCCATTTGTGCTCTTCATTGAACTGGTTATATTATATTACGTAATCCAACCGGAAAGTTATTTCAATACATGATTTTTCTATAAACGGGATTTTCGACATGCGTGACGTGTGATATATCTCGACTGCGTGACCAGCTTTTTCCTGTATCTTCTTTATTTATTCATCGTCTAATTATATGTGTTAAGTGGGATTTTAAACAGCTCAAAAGACGCGCACATAATTATCTGAAAATACATTCACCTGCGAGGGCTTTAATCGAACTTGAATTTCATAAATTATGTCATGTTGTGCCAGATAGTTAATGGACATTACAAGTGCCTGGTAACTTAAAAGACTTCCCTCTGTCTGTGTCGTCGAAGGGAGACCAACATAATTCAAAGGAAATTATTTTGGAGGAGAGTGAATGCAAAGTTCTTATGGCTTAAGCATCTATGCAACAAGAATAATTGCCACATTTCCTCTTGCCCACGCTTGCCAACACTCTAATAGATCTGAAACAAATTGCTTAGGAAATTACACATTTCCTATACAATTGCATTCTTAAGTAAAGTCCTTCAGGATGAAACGGTTTTAGTCTAAATGTGTGTTAATATCAATGTGGTCTATTATGTTCCCCAAATTTCTGCCAACGATTTTGCCACGCCCATTCGTGTAAAGAAAAAAAGAAGGTATCTTCCCATGGCGAAATTTTATATCGGCGCACCACCATCGTCATAGTCTTCCTTCTAAACACGTTCTCTCCTCAGTTATTATTTGCTTCGATGGTTGTCTAACTTGTTTTTATGTTTGATGATGTTTTTTTCGTCCATTTTTTGCGGCTTTTTTCATAACATATCCGTTGGAGTGTCCTTTTATTACACACAACAACAGTGCAGCAGCAACCTTAGAAGTTCTTGATTCAATGTTCTCCAAGAACGACAAATCCTTCGTCTGCTTCATCATCATCTTCGTCGTATGGTCTTAGGCTTCGTGGATCTGATCTTGATGGACTATTGTAGCGGAACTTGATATTTCTCCTCGAAAAAAAGACAAAACCCCCAAAAATTCTAAAGCAACAAATTTCACATGAATTTTGCTGGTCCATCGAGCTAAGCTATAAAACAAAATGGACGCAGGTAGACAAGAATAATGGACTCAAAGAACTAAATCAGTTTTTTTTTTGTTGGAGAAATTAATCTTCGCTGCGCTGGTAATCATGTTGGTCGTCTTAAAGGAGGTTTCTTCGCCTTTTCTGTTTTTTTTTTTTTTTTTGGGTCCTAGTATCCTTATGTGTTGCAGCACTACCTACCTAGTGATTTATTCTAGCATCAAAAGATGCTTTTTTTGAAGCATCCGCTTGTTATACCTACCTACCTATATAAAAAAGTTTTAGGCGAAACCAGTTTATTCCGTAAAGTAGGGTACGTCATGACTTATGGGGATTAACTTTACCAGGAGGGAAAATAATGTTGAAAAAAATCAGGCAAACATTTATTTTGGCTTTGATTTTGTGTGACTTGTACAAAGTTGCAGCGGAACATGTTTTAAGAGATTGCGACGATTTGCATAAAGTATCGTATGGTCATTTAAGTTAGAACCAATTTGTTCAAGACAAAAACCTGAGCTTAAAAGACATTTACTTCATTCTGTGTGTTGCACAATACAATTTGTGAAAAAGCGCGCAGGCGTGATAAGCTTACTATAGTAGCCTCCACCTGTGATGACAACAACTTGCACGATAAATCCGAACGTGCACTCAACTTATTTTAGTCACCTCTGGGAGAATGGACACATTTTTGTATAATTTCTCAACACGCGACTAATGTTTAGGAATAAATTTATTAGAAAAAGAACTGCGATTAAAAAAACCAAAAAGAATTGGGAAAAGAACCACGCGGAATTTTTTTGCAAAATTTATTTTGGGTTGGTTTCTTTTTTTGTGTGTTGCTAATTAATTGATAAGCTTTTGTGCATACTAATAAGTGCTACCGGCACGGCACGCAGGCGGACTGAAATTGCAAAACAAGAACTCTGCAAGCAAATAATGTACAGGAAGTGAAAAGTGCTTATTATGCATGTTTTTTTTTTTTTTTGAAAACCGAAAGCGAGTACCTATATGAGTGGTTTTGGTACACCAGGTAGTCACTGTAGAAAGATTTTATTTAGTAACGTGCTTTACGTGCATCTCTTCACTGTAGCATGATGCATAGTTACTACAATAGGTTCTGAAAGATTTGTTACGTTAAGTTTCTCATCCTTAATCGCCAATTTACAAATTTGATCACATTCTAGTACAGTAGCTTTTTAGTAAAACAGGTCCTGACCTTTTCCCCATGGATGGTAAGCAGTAACCTTTTTTGTAAACTTCAAGGATAGTCGGTATTTTGAAGAAAGATATTCAAGAGGATATTCATAAGTATTTATTTCTAAAACAACTTCAGCTCCTATACTCTTACCTCCATGTAGTGAAGTGAGTACCGCTTGGTTACTCGTCCGTTTCGGCATTGTGCGACGTGTCGGGCCGACTTTCCGCCACACCTATTTGCAAGTGGATTCGTTATTAGAGGCAGACCCAAAGACAAATAGACTTCAATTGCAAATATGTATACGAGAAGCTCTTTGCGATTGGCATCAAGGCGCTTTTCTGCCGTTCTTTAACACTAGCCTTAAATGCATGCATACCCTCGCAGAGGAGAAAAATATCGATAGTTTAAGTTTTGCGAGCTCTTGTACGAAACTTATAAGCTTGGTGTCCCAGCTAAGACTTCAAGTTTGCGCTAGGGCGATTTCAACGCCAAGCCAGGAAGACAGAAGTCATCTGGCGCAGTCGAAAAACACACTCTGCTTGAGAACACTTGTGAGCGACACGATGTGGTAGCTAGAAAACAGTTCCCACTTTTCAAGATCAACAAGGGACATGTAAAATGGAGAGCTCTGAATCTAATAACCGCTAACCGGATTGACTAAACTTCGACCGATGCAACATTCTACTCCAGTATTATGGACGCATGACCTTCAGAGGAACAACCGTACAATTTACGAAGCAACAATAACTTAAATTATATTTTTTTTAGAAACACAAGATCGCAAAATATGTTATTTTATAAAGGCTTGAAAATCTTTAACAAACTCCCAAATGATGTTAAAATAGAACAAAACTTTAACCAATTCAAGCGAGATGTAAACTTTTTTGTAAAAAACAATTACCAAATCTGTAGGTAGGTAGGTAGGTAGAATAGTGGCTTATTAAATGCACTTAGGCCAAAAAGTAGGCCCATTGTACCGCCACGTGGTTATATGACCAAGGGAGTAGGTTGGCGTGAATTTTATGACAGCCAGCCAGTCTTTTCAATGAATTTTAGTAGCCTTTTGACCGGTGTTTCACTAGGATCGCTTAGGCAGTCGTAGAAGTAGGAGCCTAGTATGGATAGTACCAAATCTGTAAATCCTGCGAAATTGTTTAAATAGCAAAGAGCTAAATAAATTATATCTAATTAAAAAAAAGGAGCCAACAAAGCTTTGGCTTTGTTGACTCCTTTGTTTGGCTTAAGGCTGCGCCAAAAGATGAGCGCTGAATGGAAGTTTGACGTCTGACGGCTATATACAATCGGAAACGAAAGACATCGTCGAGTTCTTCTCCGCTCAAACCAGACCTTATCCGCCACTTAAATCCAGTGGCAGCATTGGCAAAGTGTTCCGAGATGCCGTCTCTGATATACTGGGTTTGATACGGCTACCACAACAAATCCTCTGCACATGCAGCTCAAGAGTACTTAAATTTGTGTTTTGTGTGGTACCAGCACTATGTGATGAGCTTGTGTAAGCATATTTTTACCTGCAAACACCGATCTAATATGTAATGCGAAAAATAGGGAGTATATAAAGGGGCTAGATGCTAGAAAGACTAGGCTGTTAGAACGAGTGAGTTTCGTGAGTTGTACGAGCAGAAGAGGAGAGAGTAAAACTAGCTTCTCATGAGGAAAAGACAGAATAGATGAAACCCTTGTTTGAAGAGTAAGAGAGATGCTCCAGCAAAAATTTGGTACAGAAGACAGTTATCTGACGAAGCTTCTTAGGTGAGGCCTCAGATCAGACTCTATAGAGATAGCCAAGACGGCGCAAAAATTTTCTTTTTACCCACAAGCTTTCACTGACTGTGGTCTGCATATGTATGTTCGATTCTTAACCTAACTCACTATTACATTCTTATATTCAGACAGAAAATCAAAGGCAAATCCCATGGCAGATCCCACTTCGTTCCGTGTGTGTGAGAGTTGACTATCTCTTTAAACTCATATCAGTGGTTGAAACCCAGGACCGCGCCCGGGCTGTAGCGCCACCTAAGTCTACCGTTGCCGCACTTTCCTCACGTTCGCCGTTCAATGGCATTTTCAAGCCAGAACCCAACTTACAGTTACTTCTTAAAACATCCCTGTTCTTATTTTTGTTGGTTAATCTATGACCTCTTTTTCTTTTCGGTATAGCCTTCCGTCCATCCTTATTATTACTGCTGAGGGGTCTGTGGTATTCGGGGTAACCTATAGCGATGCAGAAGTCGACCATGTCAGGCTTTTTAGTCCTATCGGTTGGCCAATACGTTGATTTTCTTTGTGAAGAAAAAGTATACACCACTTTGCATACTGTTTTTGTATAGTAATTTTTAATAAATCTTGTTGAATTGCATTTTGAGCCCCAAACAGTGTTTTTTTCCGTTGAAGTTGCTCCCGATGTTAAAATTCTACCCAATCGAGTCATAAAGGCGAACAAGATCGTCGTATGTCAGCCTATATTCAGACGCAAAATAACACGATGCAATTTCGTTATCGCCAAACTTTCATTTAGCTCTTCTAAGCCTCTCTAAGAGCTTTAAAGGAGTTATCTACTAGATTAAAGCTCTTGGAATTGTACTCTTGTTGAGCATGATAAGAGATTTATGAGAGCCTTCAAATCATATAATGGCCTACTTATAGGAGCTATTTAAGTCGTTTAAGCAACCATCTTATCTGGCTATAAAAGCAGTCAAACTCTGATAAGGACATTACAACTCTTAAATAAGAGCTGTATATCATTGCAACCTCTGCCAAAAATATATAAAATGCTACAAAAAATTTTCGCATATTTTCATAAGAAAATGATAAATCGATTTGTAAGATGGGGTTTTATATCTCGCTATGGCATTATTAGTAACTTTTTAAAGAATTCTGTCTTTTATTAGGGTGCATGAAAACATGGTGCGGTTAAGAATGTATCAATATTCAATAAATAAAAGAAAATTATTTACGAAATAAAGGACGTAATGCATGCGCTTTCATTTTTTACATTTAAAATATTTTCAAACTTTTTTTTTCAAACATCAATTTCATAAGATGCTCATCAAAAATTACTCGAAGATAAAACTTTACAATCCATTAAAGTTACTATCTAGGTAGCTAAATGACACTTTTAACATTTCTATTCGGTCTGCTTTAAGGTGATAGGCATTTGGTAAATCTAAAAAAAAGTCTGACTCTTTTGGTCAGAGGTTTTTGGTGATGGGCATTTGGTAACCCTAAAAAAAAGTCTGACTCTTTTTTTTACTGACAATGGTGGAAGAAATAAAATTGTCTTATAAGACTAAAGATTTATTTAACAGAGTACACGTCTCTTAAGTGTTGCACTCTTATTACAAGGCTTAAGCTTTCATAAAGCTCTTGTTATAAGACAAAAACTCCTGAGTCTTGCAATAAAGAATTATGCGCTATAAGAGTGCTACGAGACTCATTTTTAGATCTCTTAACAAAAGCTTATGCTCGAAGAGTATCAAGAACGTTATCAGAATCTTATAGGATATTTTTTGACGTTTTTAGAGTACAACTCTCAAGGGTATGTAAGGTGGACTAAAAAGCTTATTTTTACAGAAAAAGTAGTTTTATAGCTACCTTTTATTTTGGCCCCAGATCCATTTTTTTGCCGATTTTCTGTAATCAGGCAAATACCAGTACTATTTTTCCATAAAAAATCTACTTCTAGTTCCTTTATTTTATTTATAAGGCCTTCTGCCTACCATACAAGTATTTAAAAAAAAACTGTTTCATGTCTTTCGAGATTACCACTTGGACTAGCTCAGTTTGTCCAATCAAGGTTTCTCAATTTTAGTCTGATCCTCAAGTTTTTCGAAGACTATAGCGAGGATCTAAGACACCACATCTGTTGTGGATAGTTTGGCCTTGTTTTCGTCTGACGCAACCTATGCGTACGAGTGGCGCTTTTCGCTGCACTTGAAATGGCGACAGTCTTTTTTTACTATTTTTTTGAAATGGCGACAGTCTTTTTTTTACTATTTTATGCTTTCCCACTTGGTTTCAGTAGTTTCAGTAGTGATCGGAGGTTCAAGGCTTGGATTCCGACCTTGAATATTTTCCTCAATGAATTCCCATCCCTTTTCAGTAGGAAGGTATTTGTTTTTCATTCAGAGATGATTATGAAAAAGGGCCTGCCTGTATCCATTCATACCTACATATTGTGTATATGCATAAACCTATCCAAACCTTACGTACCTAAATGCTTGCTTGTAGGTATTAAGTTACTTAATAGGCGAAAGAACCTTGCTTTCCTCAGGTGAGGAATAAGTAGGTAAATAGGTACCAACATAGTTTTACATTTTGTTTTTCTAAGCTTTTGATAAAGATCAGTTTCATCACAAGAGATATTCTTGCTTCCCTCGTGCTTGTCAATATAGTCATATACCTACCTACATGCCCATCTACTCTTACCACAACATGACTTCAAGCAAAAAGCATACTTTTGCAATAAAAATTCCATTCCGGATTACAGTCTGCTATTCCTTATCCCCCACTCCATAACTTATTCAAAGTTCTTTAATATAAAACTCCTTTTCTGATGATGTCATCCAACATCTCGCAACCATCGTCGGCCATCTAAACTAGCAACGTATCCGAGTGACCAAACCAAGCAAAGAAAAAGAAAAACTTTGTTGAAGATTTATTGGACTAAAATACGGACTCTTGTCTTTTACTTTTGCTATTTCTCAGTACCTACCTACCTACCAAAATTAATGCATAAATTAGAATGTACAAACTTCTGTATCTAGCTATGTATGTCTTACTCTTAGTTCATACCTTTGCCTACATAAGCAGGTAGTAGGTACTTAATAATGATTGATACTAGGCTATTTACATTAGCAGGTAGTTTTGTACGTAGTTCCTATTCAATGACGTAGGTACCTACCTGTAAAGTACCTTCATACTTTACTTACCTGCATGGATATTAGGTACCTACAACTTCGAGAGTGGTAATGGTGGTTGTCCACCGCTGGGGCATAATTTTTAAGAATACACAAAAGGCTTTTAAGTCTTCTGTATCGACACGTTAAAAGAACGATGAATAAGACCCAAAATAAACGCTGGAATGTAGGGAAGAATACGAATCACAATTAAAACCGAATCTAATCTGCCAAATAGTAAACCGTCCAGTTTTTCTCTTTCCTGTCCACTTCTTGTCCTTTCCTCGCGTTCTCGTGCCCATCAGCGTTGCTGTTCACCTTATTTTTATTCTCAACTTTGGAGCTCACTTCATATGTGAGAGAATTCGAGGTGGGCACACAGATAGAATTATAAAAAATACTCAAGAATTAATCTGAAAGCTTTTTCTTTGACTATATACCTATACCTATTGCGTGATATGCGAAAAAAAAGATCCAAAAAGCTTTGACCGTCCGTTTTTGAGGCGAACATCTGTTTCATCATCGGTACAAAAGAAAAAGAAAAATGTTAGGCTCTCTCTTTGATACTGTGGTAGTGTTGAACACACTCTTGCGCTTACCTTGTTTTTGAAGTAGTGTTTGGGAGAGTTTGACGATTAAAAGGCAGTTTTCCAAGATTAATTGTGTGAGCTGTCAGCTCTTTCGTTGAGAGAATCTCTCTGAAGCTGAACATGTATTGCGTTGCTGATATTTAGTCTTCTTTCTTAATGTGTGTTTTTTTTCGACGTCATTAAAAAGTTGCAGTTACTCAAAAAACAAATGTAATGGGCTGAAGATTTACTCAAATTTTTGTTCCCTTAATACGTAAGTGGATCCCAATAGGTAGGCCATACCTCCGCAAAGTGCACTTTGAGTTGTAAGAAGAGTTGTGGCTAAAAACTTTTGAAGGGTCAGTTTTGTAAAGGAACATAGTCAGATGTGCGAGCAATCGTCAAAATACCAAAAATTAGTTATCGCCCAAAAAAATGTTGCCCAATGGTTATGAAACGCATGCAAGTTTGGCATACAACCAACCTGTCACCTACTCCAAATCCTGTACTGAGCTCTGGCAAGCGTTTAATTGAAAATTTATGAAACTTAGGAAGATACAACAAATTTAAGCAGGGGGGTGCTGCCTCCTGTTCCTGCTCTCGTAGGGCATGAAGGCCATGGACTATAAATTTTGGGCTTACCCTACGTCTACAGTTTTGCACGCAAAATAGGTAGAGTCTGAGTGCCATTTCTCTACTGGCTGGATTGAAAGAGCCAGTAGAGAAATGGTTTTTTTTTTCGTGTCGGAGCATTAAAGGCCATCCACTCTAAATAACGTGATCACTGGTTTTTATATAAAAAAAATCATAGTTGTCCCCGCGTTATAAGTGTATATTTGTCTTTTTCATTTTAACTTTTATTTCCAAGAAATAACATAACAAATTTTTTTATTGTCTATTTTTAGGTAAGCAAAAAGATCTTTCGGGCCTTCATTCTATGAAAAAATTTGGTATGTATGCAATGAACGCAATTTACTTAGAAAAAATATTTAAGCTTTAGAGGATGACATGGAACTAGCAATATCCTTAAAAAAAACTAGCCGAGACTAGCAGCTCAGAAAACCTACCACTGACCTCTAATAAGATGTGTCTTAGCTCCCTTAATATCCCTTAACCGACCAATAATCTTTCTTTTTTCGCATACGAAACCAGTTTAATAATGAATTAGGGAAATTGTTTTCCAGAAGGAATAAGTTTATCTACGGAGGAGACTTTATTGAGGCTGTAGTCGAGACAATGCTTGAGGAAAAAAATTTAGACGCTATTAACGAGGAAGGTGTTCATCCTAATGACTAATTTAGGCTTAGGAAATACCATAGTATGTCGCATCTAGTCTTAAGAATCTCGCAATCTAAAATAATTCATGCATTAACAACAAACGGCAAATCCAGAAGCGTATGTCTCAAAATGAGCTGCTTCCTGGTCAGCGTCTGTCACCCAGATTAGGGTCGGCCGAAGACAAAATACCTTTCTCTCTTCCAAGATGCATATAGAATGGACAACAATAAGATGCGTGCCAGATATTTTTATGAAATATTCTGCTGGTTATGCTATTGCTTTTCTGTGTAATGGCATAACACTTGCAGGGGTATGCTTTGGTGTTTCTGAGCAGGTTTCATGTTTCAGAAGAATAACTTTCTTCTTTTTTCTTTTCTATCCCCAAATTCTTTCCGCTCGCGATGTGCTACGGATTTTAAGGATAGTCATAACCTCTTGATCATGAGCATATTATAGAAAAAAATTCATGCATTAGAAAAATCTACGGGTAAGTTGTTTTAAAACATTGAAAAAGCTTCTGGCATTGCATCGTGCTATGGTCTAGATCTAAAGTCAAAACCAGAAAAAGCATCGCTTTGGATTTCCTTACTATTACAAAGATGTTTCAAGGCTTATACTAATGGTCCTTCGTCTGATTTGAATATTGTCTATTTCGGTGTGCGATATGCCACAAGGATCTGTTCTCGGTCCCATACTATATTTAATAAGTATATTGCCTATATTCGCTTTGCATGAGTTCGGTTTTTAAATATAACGGTATTGAAAAAAAGTGCATGTAGCCGTTTTATAAATTTTAAATCAAAAAAATGCAGAACAAATCTGAAAAACGGTAATGGTAATGGTAATACATATATACCGTTTCGAAAAACAAAATTAGACGTAGACAATTTTTTGAAGTTCGAAAGAAAAACATAGACGGCTGAAAGATTATAAGGTTTTCAAGATACGTGTAAAATCATTTAAGTTGATTTACTTAAGTGGTAGTGCTAAAAAATGCCTATAACTTCTGAGTTGTTTCTATTTTATCAACTAAATTTTACGCAAGCACAAACCACATGAGTAGCAAGCCATCGGGATCATGACGTTATCTCGAACGACAAAAATCTCGAATGACAAAAATCTCGAAAATATTTTTAAAAAATCTCGAATGCAAAAATTTCGAATGGTACAAAATCTCGAATAAACAAAAATCTCGAAAGACCAAATCTCGAAAAAACGCGAATGCAAAAAAATTGTTCAAGATTTTTATAACTTTAAAGTTAGTGAAACCTAAGGGGACGTAAAAAAAAGTCAAGCGGGGGGTTGCGGCGGCAACATGCGCCCCATACATATTTCACAGTTTGGCCATATATCTAAGAAATTCGCCAACAATTTTCAATACATTAATTCGAGATATTTGTTTTCGAGATTTTTGTAATTCTAGGTATTTTGTTCGCGATTTAATTTTTCCAGATTTTTGCTTTCGAGATTATGGTTTTTGAGTTATCGTGGTACACGCGCTAGCCACCATTTGTAAAAATTTTGAAAACAGAAAACCCGTTTGTCATTTTTTCAGGTTTTTTAACAAAAAAAAAAAAATCAAAAAAATGTATTTTTCATACTGCGTTTCGATAAAAATTTGAATAACTATACTTATTCCTCTTAAATAGGAATAGTAGATTTAAAAGCAATTATAACAGTACCTACCTTAAAATTAATAAAGGAATATTTTAAAGAATTTTAACGCCGAAAATCGGACAAATAGTCAAAGATGTCCCCTATTTTTACTACACTAGAATGGCAGTCTTTTAAAACTCGTACACTCGGATCTAATGCATAGATCAAACAAATGAGTTATCGAACGTTTCGAAAATGTCATTAAGTCGGAAATTGTCATTAAAAGAAAAACATAAAGTCGCAAATATACTTAACAACATTTTATATGCATTAAAATTCAATGGTAGCGCGGTAGAATGGAGGCCTTGCGTTAAATATTTAGGAGTACATCTTGACTCACAATTGAAGAAAACACGAAGCAAGTACTGAAAAAAATTAGCATCGCCATTAAAATGTTATACCAGCTTATTAACAAGAAATCTTTGCTCTCAAATGCAAATAAAATAATAATATACAAGGTCGTTTTTCAATCTATCTTGCTTTACGGATGTCAAGTATGGGGTGATTGTGCAAAGTGTCACGTTAAGAGATTACAAACGTCTCAAAATAAAATCCTGATGTTGAACCTTCCTAGGCACCACTCAACAACTGATCTCCACAGAAGGGGGAATGTTGAATTGATCTCTGAAAGAATTCTCAAACTAAGGAAAGCATTTGTCGAAAGATGTACTTTTGCTGACAATGTCTTGACAAATGAACTATTTACCTAAAAATTTTACTTGTTATTACCTTTTCCTTCTCATGTTGCTTATTTTTGTTTGTTTTTAATTAAATTCAAGAATTATTATTTGTTAACTATTATTGATTATTTATTACCTGTTATTTATTATTTAGTTATTAGTTATGTATTATTAAGTATTAATTGTTTTATATATATATATAAAACAATATATATATTTAACATATATATATATTATTTATTAATTACTTATAACTTATTATCTGCTATTTGTTATTGATTATTTGCTATTTTTTTATTTATTATATATATTATTTATTATTATTTTTCCTTTTTGTTATTTATTCCTTTAGTCTTAAGTTTAAAAGAAAATGTTTTCTCATTTAATGAAGATTTTTAACGTACTTTTTCCTTCCAACAAAATCACTTATAATAATATTTCATGTGTTTTTAAAAAACAATTAGATAATGTTTCAGTAGTAAGATAGAAGTATCAAATCTCTGTATTGATTCCATTCTAAACGATTTTTTTGTACGAAATAAATATATCTATATATCTAATATATCATTAATTATAACTAATGTAATTAGTTATAATTAATGATAATTAATATATTTTTATTTATTTATTTATTCATTTACTTAACTTCAATAAACGTGCACTAAAGAAATAGATTTATTTATTTATTCATTATATATTTATTTATATTGTTTTATTTATTTTAATTATTAAATATTGATTGGTTGTATATAAAAAAATTTAAAATATTTTTTTTTTCGTAACATGCATTTATGTTTTTATGTACACACTCGCTGTGTTTGGTAAGCAACTATTGTTGTTATTTTAATACATCCATGAATATATTAATACTAATATTATTCATTTTAATTGTTCTTTCATGGTTTGAAACACTTGAATTCAATGATATCGTAATAATTTTTTGTGCTTTGTTTTTTCTTACATGCAATTTTTTTAATATTTTTATATTCAAGAAGTCTTTTGACTCACTGTAAAGTGGGTTTTGATAAAACTTCCAATAAGAAACCATTTGTTCTTGTTTCCATACTTGAGTTGAATACATTTATGATGCCGCTTGCCGCACCGCACTCACATGCAAGCCAACCAACACCAACAGCATAATCATCATATAATCATCCCCGATCCCGGTTTCTCTTTCTCATAACGCATGCTCATAGTAGTGTTCGTTTTATTTAATCATTTGGTAAAATGAAACACAAATATACAGTTCAACAGTCAAAACAAGCCCCACACACACACAAAACTACGTGAAAATGTATCTTCCAGATGCAGAGCGAAAAATACACCTCAACGTTCAACTTCACTCACTATTCGTTCACCGACCAACATCACTACGAAATTTATTAAACTTTTGTTTCTCACAGTCACACAGATACTTTTTTTTCATACAAACTCGTTGCTGTTCTCGCATGTGCATGATTTTGTCTTGGCCTTTGCTATAGAGTTGCACTCTTTCAACTGTTTATTCATACCGTCTCACATATACCATAAAATTCGTTTGTTGACGACGCAACTTGTTCATCACTGTAATAAAAATTTTGAACTTTTTTAGTTCGAGCTTGTATTTCGTTTCGTTCGGATGGTAGGTGCGTTGCGTGTCGCGAAATCGCGACTTTGATACATATACATACATATATAAAAATATATATTGTTACACATATTTTTCTTGTCATATTTCCAACTGAACTTTCCAATTTGTTTGCCTTGAATCAAAAGAAAAAAAAAAAACAAACTTTTAACAGTGAGTTTCTCTATCGTTCATTCTCGAAAAAAGTGTCGTCAAAAACGGTTATTCATAATATCGTCGCGATTCGTATTCGATGCGAGATTGTTTGAAAATCCAATTTCCAAAAAAAAAAACAGGATAACAACACGAAATTGGAATGCCTGCCTATGCAATGTACACACCTCTAAAATTTCGTTAAACTAACAAGTGGCTTAGGGAATCGGTTTCAACATTGCTTTATTTTCAACCTACCAACAACAACAACAAGAATTAAAATTTGAAAATCATAAAAATTTTTACGATTACTTAAGTGAGAAATTTTGCGTTTTCACCGCATTGGAAATTTTTCCTTCAAATCGAAATTTTTATTATTTTTTAATCGGCTGTCGCGGTGTTCAAAGTTTGTTTTGCGAATCATGCGAATACGTGGATTGTGTTGGAATTTGATTCTTGATTTTCTTTGTGGAATGGTCGTTTTGTTATGCCCTGTATAAGAATTGTTTTTTAAAGTGCCTGCTGTATCCAATGGAATTTCGAAACACATACCGATCGATGTGTTACGTACTTATATTGTTGGATTTATATTTTCTCTACGATGGCAACCGGCAACCTTCATCTCTTTTTGGCATACCAGCAATGAATTTCAAGGAAAAGAGATAGGAGAATAGATAGATTTCTGCTTGTGTATTGTAAGATGGCTTTTAGAGAAGAGAAAATATAATATGAGTTTTGTATCTGCGTTTTCTACTCTGTGTGGCAATGTGTGGGAAATATAGTGACGTAAACGCACAAGTAAAAAATACCAATTTGAACGAAGCGAAAAGGAAAATCTATTTCAAAAACTGCATTATCTGCTTGCATTTTGTATGTTAAGCGAGAAAAACCTGGCAACCCTGTGATATTTAAAACCATATTTTTTTAATAAGCGAAGTCAGTTTTTGGTTGACATTTGAAAAAGTTCTGCTTGAAACGTCAAATTGATTGAACTTTGAACGGTGTGACTGTCAAAAAGTGCAACGTTTCCTTTCGTTTTCTGGTGTTGTCAAAGTTTTTAACTATCGTTTGACATTAGGTACCTAAGTTACTTTGGGAATTATGTAACTTATAGTGGTTAATTTTCTTACACAGTAAAACGAAATTGCGTGCTTCGTCAAAAAGGAGTAGGTAGTGGGAAGCTAACCACCAAGTTTTAGTTGTGGTTTATCAAACGGTGGTGGCGCTTATCAAGCATGAACTGTTGTATATCGCTATAGGTACCTATAAACCGCTTATCGTCAAGAATTATATTATTGACGACAAAATAAAATTGAGATTACGTACTCGTATCTTTTCGAAAAAACGGTCAGTTGTTTGAGGTTTACACTTAAATGCCATTTAAAAATAAACTGTCTGAAAATTGTTAAATGGTCATATTAATATTCTGAGTGACTCTATTCTGGTCCAAGTGCTATTTTGAAAATAAAACCAAATCAACAAAAGTGCGTGCTAGTTTTGTGCGACTGTCGTGGCAGTGCATGATTCTTGTGTGACAGGAAGTAGGGTGTCTTTTAGACGCGGCCAAGAACTTTGAATAGGCCGATTTAGACTGACCTGCCACTTATCAAAAGTATAAACTGACTCCCAGGTGAAGGGAGCAATATTGTGGCCCAGCCTAGTGTTCTCCGGGCATCGAATTTAAACTTGTTTAACCTGGGGGTCGAGGCCAAACTATATTTTATTTGCAGTTTTTTAGTTCTATTAAATCGCTGAAGATGATTCATTTTATAGTCAGGATGAATGTACATATAAGTGGTTGCATTCCAGTGCTTAAATCTTTTGTTCAGGCCACAAATGCACCGTGTCCCTTAACCTATAAATAGTTTTGGTTCTCTAGCAAAGTTCTGCAAAAACTTCTTATTTAATACCTACTACACCAAGAACTTGTTTTTGAACACTTTTTTGTGGCACTTAAAACTCACCCTTATTTCGATGAAAAATTCCAACACATTCCTTTCGTATCTTATCCTACGTTCCTGGCTATGAAAACCACCTATCTTTGTGCCTGTCAATAAAAAAAATATTTTAAAATGTTCCTATTATGATTCGTAAAAAGTGTTGAATAAATTTAATGAAATTGTAATTAAAAAAATAAAAAATAAGTGCTTACAATTTTGTGCTTTTAATTTAATAAAGTCATTTCTCTTTCTTTTTTATAGTGAATTTCATGTTGCTTCTATATAAAAATTTATAAAATATATAAAAATCTAGTAAAATGATAATTGTGTGTGCAAAAGTGCCGCTGTTATTTCTTACAATCCATAATATTCTTATAAAAGATTTTCAAAAAGTTAAATAAATTTCAAGTGTAATATATCTCTGTTTTTATATAAAAAAAAAAAATCTGTTATAAATACAAAGTGAAATTTTTATTATAAATGCAATGCAAACAACGAAAAATACTCTACCAAAACCGATCGTAACGGATTATATTTACTCTTGGGATATCTAAAAAAAAATCTCCCTTATACCAGCAAATCGTAATAAAATTTACGATTTATTTACCAATTTATGCTTATAAAAACAAATTTAATAGAAAAAATATTTTTAAAAATAATTCAAATAATTAAAAGTGCGACGGAAAAACTAATTTAAAAGCAACAGTTCTTTTCTACGAATTTATTCTTCTTCTAAAGGTTTTTAAAAGTGCCTCAAAATTTGGGATTGCTTTTCCGATTTGGTAAGTAAGGATAAACAATGTTTTCGTTTGTTTAAATTAAAATTAGAAAAACCTCGGTTTTGGTCGGGTGTTTTGCATACATTCAATTCGGAACCGCGAGCGTCCAACTAAAGCTGGTTTTATTCGGGCACTTTCTTTCGAACTCTCAAGCAAACTTTTATTAAATCTGCTCGGCTTAGTCGTGTAACTGCCCAGTTCAGCGTTTCAAGCGTGTGCTGTGGCTCATTTCAAATTTTCGAGTGTTTTTAAATAAGATTTTTTCAAGTGGCAATGTTCAAAACGTGTACTTTAACATAAAAATATTTCAATGTTTTTTTCCATCGTTGCCAAATATGTACTTAAGTTTCTACGTTGCACACGTTCTTGTTGCCGGTTTGAAACTACACAGTTAAGGTTTTCAAGAATTTCTTACCTTTTCGCTTAAAATTTTCCCGACGGAAATTTTTTTTAAATTTTTCATAGCATATGAATGCCATTTTTTTAATCAAAGAAAAAGATTTATTTGCTTGAAAGCACAGAGTATACGAGTTAATCTAAGGCCGTGAAATGGGTTTTAGTCAATTTCGATGCGAGGCTTAACTTGAACCCACCCCGGAATAAGCTCTTCATTCGATAAACTTTCGATCTGAGGTTAAACTTGGCTTACCTCGCCAATTTGTTGGTAATAACACCTGGTAAAAACTCTGGAGAAGATTTTCATCCTGTTCTCCTGTTTTTGAAGGATGAAATTTATCAAATCGCATGCAAGTTGCTTCGCATGTACCCTTCTGTGAAAAATTACGTTTAAGCTAAGTCTGGAGCTTGAACTCGAACTTACTTGTCTGTTTTTCCCTATAAGGTAGGTTGGTAGAGCCAATGATTTCGAGAACAGAATATATGTATTTTGATAGCGTTATTGACGAAGTTAGCCCTGTACTGAAAAACTGCTCCCTGGGTTATCCCAGATCCCTGGGTCTCCCAGATACGTTGCATTCCGATACAAAACCGTTTTAATCCAAGTTTAAGTTTGAAAAACAGGACTTAAGACTAACTTTCCGATTCTTGACGCCTAGACTGCTGAGGAGTGCTGTTGATGCTCTAGTACGCATATATTTTCTAGAAATAAAACATTTTTATGAATACGAAATTTACTGGCTAAAGTTTGGGTCACCACATTTTTTACAATGACAGGCAAGCTGATGCGTTAAATTTGACTTGGCAAATGGAGCCTTGTGTCAACATCCATGACTTTAAGTTTAAGTTTAAAGACTTACGCAGTAAGATTCTTTTTACACACAACTTATTTAAAGCAACAAGGTTCGACACGTAAAAGACGTTTTTCTATTAAAGAGCAACGGTTCCCAATCTTTTTTGGTCGCCGATCACTTTTAAGAGTACAAATAATTTTTGACGCAAAAGTAGATAATCTTGTTAAAAAAAAAATATTTTAAAATTTTGAGAAGTAATTGAGATGTGATTGTTGAGCGAAACACATTGATCAATAACAAGAGTTAAGACCATTTTCTTCTTTGTTAAATTTTGAGGAGTGTTTTCATATTTCTTCTGTATCGAATTTCGATTATCGAATTTTTGGTCTTAATTCATGCATTCTTATTCAAATTTTTGTATGGGCCACGCCTCCAAATATGGGCGTTGGTGAAGAAGAAAGATATTGTATGGAACAAACTTAGAGATTGTTCATATCCTTAACATTTGTCATATAATATTTCTTCAATGTGTGTATAGTGGAGTTTCAGAAAAATTAAATTTTTACAGATATAACACGGTAAAAGGGGGCCTAGTCGATTGTGTGGGTGGTCCGATTTTCATCGTGTTAAAAATGTCTATCCACAATTTCTACACACCAAAATTTACTTGTTCCTAATCTTACTTGGTCAGAGGTCTGTTGAAATGAAATTTGAATTTATGGTTTCCTTACATTTAAGTTGGGCGTGGCTGTGGTCTTCGCAAATTTGATAAGCAAAATGATGGCCAATCTACACTTTGAGTTACAGCTCAATATCGAAGACCTAAAAACTTCATGCATTCGGACCGACGGACATGACTTAATCAATTCACCTGTCGGTCTGATTCATATTTCTCAAAGGTTTTAGGGATCTACGGTTATTATTTCACAATGTTACAAACTATGCGCATTTAAAAACGTCTTGATGCTTATTGGAAAATTATTTTTCAATCAAAAAACTTTCTTAGAAATTTGAACGGGTAGAGAATTTGTTAAAGATTAAAGCACTTATTTTGTAGAATGCCCCATCGTGTGCGCTTACTAGAGGACAGAACTAAGCTCAATCCCCACCAGCATCTAAAAACTAGAATGCTTTTCCACGGTTCCCACCTCCAAGGGTCTGGAGGTGGGAACCTCCAACCTTCAAGAAATTATTATACTTTTCAGAACTCATAAACATCAATCAGTAAAAATTTATATTAGTCACAACAGCTCGAAATTTGTCGCAACAGCCTCTAAAAGGCTAACCAGGATCTAATTATCCGCAGGTCTAAACGCCATGAGTATCATATTTTCCGTCACATAAAGGGTAACTACCACCTTTTGCCGAACCTTAATGACATATAGAGATGATAAATAATACTCTATTTAAAAAAATCTCATAATTATTGCCCGGCCGGGACTAGAAGCTTCGAGCTTCTGTTCAGTCATCTAAACACTAACTAGTGAATCATGGTAGCTATAGCCACTTTAACGATTCCTGTTTTGTTTTGAATGACCGATTGGTTTGGTCGACTATTTTGATACCAAACTTAGGCTCAGATTAGGAGGTAGCCACACTTCGTAGCCATAATCACCGTTTCCCTCAGACAATGTGTAACGGGTGATTTTTTAAGAGGTTGAGAACTTTTTTTAAAAAAAAACACAAAAAATTCGAAAAAATTAATGAAATATTTATTTGAATCGATAGTTTGAACCTTGCAATTTAATGTTTAAAGATAATTTCATGCAAATGTTGACCGCGGCTGCGTCTCAGGTAGCCCATCCGCTGAGTCCAATTTTGGCATACTCTTTCACACATATCGGCCGGTATCTCACGAATGAATGCATGGATGTTGGCTTCCAGTGCGTCAATCGAAGCGGGCTTGTCCCTATAGACATTAGCCTTGACATACCCCCACAAAAAATAGTCTAATGGTGTCAAATCGCACGATCTAGGCGGTCAATTGACCGGCCCGAAACGTGAAATTAACTGTTCACCAAACTCGCCGACCATAAAATGGAAGCAGCGCGCGATGAACATTTCGAACCGAGCACGAATTTTGATAGTAAAATTCAATAATTTGCAAGCGTTGTTCATTTGTAAGACGATCCATGGTTAAATTGCAAACCAAACTGAAGCTGTTTGACAGTGACACAAGGTACTAAACACACGTCAGCTGTCAAAACCAGTGTTGCCAAAACCAAACCAGCTAAAAAAAATACCCTTTATAAAAACTACTTGTGGCTATGTGTAGGGTGCCGTGGGATAGTGGTAGAGGTATGGGTTCCAATCCAACCATCATCACCTGAAAGAAAAGACTCGTTCTTTTTCACAACAGACTTGTATCATTTGTCTTGAAAAATTTCTCAAAGTGCCGTTCGGCAAAAAATTGTAGGTCCACTTGTAGTGACGAAATTAACTTACGCAGCATACACTGTTGAGAAGTTGGCCCTGGTTCACCTCGAGCTGTTGCGCCACTCTATTTTTATTTTTTATGTGTATTAAATTCTTCCATTAATTTTAAGGCATAATTCAAGTAAAAATAAATCAAAATGACGAAATAATAATTTCGTACCGTGGCAAAATATGATCAGGTGTTTTAAACAATTTAACGTCCAAAAAACAATTTTGCAAAGATTTTACTGAATGTCGACATGCTTTTTAACATTTAATGTGTAATTGACATTTTTCTATATCGAGTCTCAACATTTTTTTGACAGGAAGTAAACCTCTCTGACATATTTATTGTCCGCGTGTGTGAACCCAAATGATAGCACACCGAAGAGTTGTTAGAATCACATTTTCCTATATTCAGCTCTATTTTTTTTTTATCTCATTGATCTGTTTTGCAACATCTAATCCTGTGTATATTGTTCTTACCTTAACTTAGGGCTGTTTTGATTTTTTTCACTACGTGTCAATGAAAAAATTATTAAAAAGTTACTTTGAAATTTGCACAACTCTTTTGGACACGCGTCTTTACGAGCTTGCGGTGGATATCCTTCGGGTTCGTCTTGAAAAATCAAACTATAATTTCAAGTGGGTATATGATTTTGTATTGTGTTTCTTGTCAGATTGTATGTCTTATCAGATCGGTTTACCAGTATTTTGCTTACTTTTAAATACGTTTTTGCACAACTTTTTTCTATAGTTATAATTATTTAGAAAATCAAATTAATCGCCCGTCGTGTTACATCTTTTTTAAATGCATATATTATTTGCAAATCAAATTCAATTTCTAACCTAAAAAACGAGGCCACAAATAAGAAAAGCAAATGTCAAAGAAAAAAACTTCGAAGCACTGTTTAAATTATTTGATGAATATTTTTTTAAAAGTCTTATAAAAAAATAGTTTTCCCCATATTTTTTGCAAACCAAAGTTATAGTTATACCAATTTTTGAAATAAAAACGATTGTTCTGTTTCTGGAAAAAAATACTAGTTTCTGTTTTAACTACCAAAATGTCGATACATAAACCTTTGTTTGGGAATTGCGTATATTGTTTTTTGCAGAATCGCAATAAATCATCAGCTCATCACCGAAAATTTTATATGACACATAGTAGCTACTAATTTCCTCTGAACGCGATATTATGACTTTGGTCATCTGAGTTACGTCATCCAATTACTACTCACGTGAAGCAATGCAAAGTAATAAAAAATCGGTTTTAATTGTTTTTTATTTTCGTCGAATTTTTCTTAAAGGTTAATGAGGTGCGTATATGCCGCAAAGCCATGTTGGTATTTTGATATAAATTGAAACACGAGTTGTGACAGCATTTTTGTAAAACACTACATAGACGCTCTTGCGTACAGGAAATCACTTAGATGACCGCTGGTATTTGGTCTTGAAATAAAGTCTTTTCAACATCATCTTGGTCAAATGTAAAAAGGCTCTTAACCAGAATTTTTATAGCTGTACGTATTTTTTGTTGAAAAAATGCAATCCTTTTCCTCTATTCAATTTACTTCTTACCCCCAAACACGAAAAGAAGCGTAATCTAAACCTGCCGAATCTATTCTGCCTCCTTAAGGACATATAATCACATAATCCTTCATGCAAGCAACTAACTTCCTTACCGACGATAGGTATACTCTGAACGAGTACCTACATCATGTATTCGTTTTTTTCTTGTCCTTATTTCTGGTTTGGATACGGAAATCTTTCAATTTATAAAACATGTCTACCGCATTATTCTCGTTCCTCCTTCGCGAAGTACGAGTATAGAGGTAAGGTACCTATCTACTTTCTTGGGCCGACATCTGTTTGCGATCTCCAAACTGTTGGATAGGTAAACGAACAAAAAAAAATTTAACTACAAATATTGCTCCTTTTAAGTTTATAATTCCTTTTCTTCGACGAGGATGCGAAGTCCCTAAACAAATGTTTATTGAAAAATATAAGAAAGGACAGCAAAAAAAAAAAATGGGATCTGAGTGGTTGGAAGATATATAAACCAACTGTGTGCGTTATACACATAAATATCATCAGGAACATTTTACTTTGTCTGGCAGGCATTTTCGATTTTAGTGTCGGGTTTCCTTCTTTAATTTTTTTTTCTTTTTCAAAAGGACATGGGTAGGTATGTAAGAGTGAGCTAGAGTTGGCTTGATATCAAACATACTAATTGGAAATTTTATTGCTGCTCGAAAATACTAACAAATAGAAAATCAAATATTTTACCCTCAATTTTGATTGAACTATTCACAAGTTTAAGCATTTTTGTGGTCAATACTTGATGTTGATACACCAAACATTTATTAAAGACTGTACCTTTTGGGGTAATAGGTATATGGGTAATAGGTATATATAATAGGTAATATATAATAGGTAATATATATATTAATAGGTAATAGGTAATGGGTAATATATAATAAGTAATAGGTAATGGGTAATAGGTATATATTGACAAACAGTGCGGAAACTTATGAAAGTCCTAAGTAATGCGATTGACATTGTAAACAGTTTCTAGAGAGAATAAACCACTTGGAATATTTTCGGTCACTGTTGAAAATAAATGCATAGATGGGTATTTATTGCTATTGTAAACGTTCATAACGATTTACGGCTAATATTAGTAAACAAAAAAAAAAAAAAAAATAGTGCTGTTGATTTAAATTATGTTGTCCTGCTGATTAAACCATGTCAGCACATTATCTGAGTTTGGTGATTATTTTTAATTTTTCGGGATATTTGAATCATGGATAAAGCTGTTTTTAGGCCTAACGTACACGAGAGTCTTTTTGTCACGCAACGGTTTGATTGCGTTTTTGAGTCCTATGGGCTTGTATGAGAAGGCGCGTATATGCGTAACCGGCACGAAACCAGTTTGAGGCAACTTTTAAATCTGTGTTTCGCCAGAGATTTTTTAGTTGCTTGTTGTCATAAATGACATTTTTCACACAGACAGCCATGAAACTTTCTTTAATATCCTTCACTTTGAAGCCATATAAAGCCAATCAGTAAAATATTTCATTTAGGTTGCGGCGTGTCGGTTCCTTTAGAGAACTAGAAAAGTTGCTAATGTGAGCGCTGCTTTCGTGCGGATCGTTGATAAACTATTGATTCTTCAAAAAATTACCAGTGTGCAAGAAGCCTTTCTCAAATTTCGAACTCATAATCCAATTTGAACGCATTGTCCTTTAACAAAACAGTCTTATATCGCCACGATTCTAATAGAAGGTCCTTTAACAAAACAGTCTTATATCGCCACGGTTCTAATAGTAGGTACCCACTTTAGATATTGGTCATATACCAGATAAGTGTAGCAATACTTTTGTCTTCTCTGTAGTCTTTGCTCTAGCTTATAAGTTGAAAGCCATAAGCTTCTAACGTCTTCTTTTGAAAAATATATGTCTTGCGCTTTATATAAAAAAAAAAGCAGAATCAAGGCAGTGCAGCGCAGATTCTACATGATTAGCTTTCTTAGGGATAGTTCTAGGGATAGGGCAGTAAAACTGCTTTGTATCTATCTTATGATACACCGAAAAAAACACATATCTCAGGTCTAACCTTGCAGGCTTTCAAAGCTGTCCATATAAAATACAGCTTATAGCAATTTTGATAATGTTTGCCAGCTGCAACACGTCTTTCTGGAATATTCTCGAGTTTGATTTCAAATACAAAATTGTAACAACTTCAACAATGTTCGAACAAAGAAGTAGGTAAATTGTATGAGCTTAATTCGGTATAGAACCTTCAGCACACAGCAACATTAATAGCCGGTAAAAGAGCATTGCAGCAGTTTTCCCTTTCTGCTTACCGTCTACAGCACAGTGCAAGCCGTTTATGTCTAAAAAACTGACAGCTTAAACATTAAAGGCTTTGTAGAGCTCGCATTTCGCTATTTTGAACTCCCAAAGTTGTTACTAAAACAAAAAACTAAATGGTTCTTGAAGTAGAGAAAGACCACCTGAGAAAGAGAAAGACCGCCTGACATGTCTCAACCATAAATGCTGTGTGCGTATCGCGTTCCTACACACATGAATGGTATTTGAATTTTCTTGGCCGATTCTCGACGGCGAGTTGAAATGTCTTTCATGACAAATGATATTCTCGGAGAGTTCGTCAGACCCTCATGGAGATGAAAAATCCGTTAAAATACTTTTATTGTCCCTATCGGAATTCAAAACCCGGAGCTCCCGCACAATAGTCCGACACACTAACCACTGCGTCCACCTAGGACCCTTTCCAAGCCATGCTTGGCACACTCGTAAAATATGTCACGTCAAAGTTCACATCATCCAATCCGGGCCAGAAAAAAATGGTTTATCATCGACAGCTGGCCCAAAAACCACTGCACCAAACAGTGAGCTCTAGAAGATGTATTTCAGTTGGGTGGAACTTGTGTGATCGTGACGATCGTTCTGAATCCTACGAAAATTTTTATTTGGGGTAGGTGCAAGTTTGGGTGTTTATGCTAAAACTCGATGCATTTTTAAAAGGAGCAGGATCACAAGTACATATTTAGGCCAAAAGTCCGCAATGCTGCACACGACATTTTTGTGGAATTTTTGAGCCGCTGATTGTGATCCTATGGCTCACAACACAACACTAAGGCTCTGGTCACGATTCCAAATAGGTCAAAATAATTTTTCCACGAAAAGCTGTTTTTTTTTTCTGCTTTAAAAAATTAGTACATCAAAACTCTGGGAAAGTCATTTTTTAAAGTACAGATATGAATTATTTGGCTCCCGGAAATAACCCCCAACGAAATGTGTCCCCAAATGGGAAATTATATAACCCCCGAAATCGGGGGATAGCTTCACTACGAAATTACTCCCTAAATAAGTATGAAACAAGTCCCCAAACACATATGAAAGCAAAGTTATATAAATAAAAAGTCCATAATAAATATCTCACTGTGTATCGAAATTGGGGAAAAAACCACAAATTTTGAGTACGAAATAAATGGCTACATGAAATTAGGAAAATGAAAAATAGTTCCAAAATTGGGGTGATTTTTCATAATGGAAAATCGCCCCAATTTGATAATTTTTCATTTTCAGTTTGGGGCCTAATTTCATGAAGCCGAAATAAATTCCCACCTCCATACAAATTCTGGGGAGTTATTTAATTTTCATTTTGGGGGGTTATTTCCGGAGCCGAATTATTTATGAACAAACCTCCTAGTATCACATCTCTATATTATAATGTGCGGTATGAGTCCAATGTAATGCTCTTATACGAAATAAAAAAAATATCTATCTATCTATTACCTTACAATTCTATTCAATAAAATTAATAGTAACTAGCAAGACTTTTCCAATTAAGACGAGAACGAATATAGCATACGAAAAGGCAAAAACTAGTGAGGTGGTCGGATTTGGACAAAGAATCAAACGTGTTCACTGTAGCTCAAATGGTAGAGCATTACTGGCGACAAGTAAGGGTTGCAGGATCGTACCCTGCCGGTGAGCCACACACGGTTTTTTCTTTCGACATTTCCGTCCGCTAACATTTCAACTCCACTCTACAAAGACGAGATCTTTTTTTGATGATTTGACATTTTTCCTGACAGTTCTCGATAGAGCCTGCCAGGTAATAGGGGCCGGAAACAAGTTTATGTCTAGTAGGTCTAAGTGGAGTTTCTTTGATTTTTTTTATGCTAAAACATGTATTAAGTGTCCTGATTGCGAATATGTTATTTAAAATTGTCGATCTCATTTGGTTTAAAAGTTAGCTATACAAAATTTCAATTTTTTCATACAAATTTTACCCTTCAAATTAAACTCCTTTAAAATAATGCGCAATTGAAATTTAACTTACTTTCTTTGTAAAAAAAAAAGATTTTGGAGGCAACAGTGTTTGGACGTTCCCGTTTGCGTGTTTAAAGGATCTTAACTCTCTTTTTCGCCTGGTGCGCAAACTGATAAAGACATGCTTCTAGTCACATTCGGTTTTTTTAACCGCTTTTCATTTTATTGCACATTCCATTGCCGGAATGTTGTTGATGAAGCTGATTACTCAAAAGAGATTTGTTCGGTATAAAAAATCGCATTCCCTTTAATATAAAACTGATAAAAAAAGTCTTACAACTTACTTACTTGAAACGTTCAACACATGTCCATGTCGGGAACTTCTTACCTAAATTTTTGTAAAAGATTTCCTCTCCTTTGAAAGGTTTTCAATCTTAGGTCCGCCCAATTTGAATTTGGACTCTCAGAGCACAGTTTTCTACAAGATTTCAGTTTCAAATTGCAAACTTCTTCTATGTTTTTTTTGTCAATCATAATTTCCTTATTTAGCTAATAAAATGTATGTAGTTCATTTTGTGATGATAAATTCTCGAAATTCGTTTAACCCCGTCGCAGTCTAAAAATGGCATCTCTTCACGAAAAGATTTTTATTAGCTGAAGTATCTATCTCTACCGCAGCAGCAGCAACAAAAAAAAAAATGCAAAAGAACACGAATCTAAAAAACAATTTAACTGCCTGTTTTTGCGTTTTAGAATTTGGTACTTCCTTTTCCTCTCCTCGCGCATGAGGCTAGCCGGCATAAAAAATCTCTTCTCTATGCAAAGCAGTTGTTTGCAACGTCACGTTTGTTTTTTACTCTTCCATTAACCAACAAAAAATTTCCAAAGACATTCTAAAATCTGAATCAAATAAATTCAATTCTCCGAATAGAAAATTATAGAAACTAACCACACCAAAAACCAAATCTATCTATCTTCATACGTGCACGAAAAAATTAGATTGCACAAAAGTTGATTGCACCCGAAATTTAGATAAAGCTTTTTCAAGGTCATCCCCCGAAGGAAAAAAAATAAAAATAAAAAAATACAGAAACGTCAAAAATATGTTAAATATACACACTACGACTACACCATGCTTGTTTGGGTCGTCGTTGTCAAAATAATTCTATTCTGTTGTTATTGGAATTTCGAAGCGACATAAACATTAGCATCAAAATATCATCGTGGTGGTCGTGGTACTTAAGGTTGTGTTTTATAAAGAAAAAAAAAACTTTTTCTTCGTCACAGATACATTTTCGGGGTTCGGTGAGGCTAGTTTCTGCACCGAGTCTTTCGGCAGGTGGAGACTGAAGGGACTTACACAAGTTATCTGTGTCTTACATAATGCAAGTCCATGTTTTGCCTAAAAATTAAAGAGAAACACAAGGAATTCGCATGGAAAGTCAGAAAAAGAAACATTGTGCTGTGTGTGTGCGCTGTTCTTGTTTCACTCCCTAAAAAGAGCAACAAAAAAAAAACGTAAACTTTCATAAGAAATGATAAAAACGATGTGAGCTTGTGCTTTTTAAGTGCGACACAACAAGCGTGCTAACTGACCGGCATGAGTGGCTTGGCTACATAAACAGAACAAAAATCATTATGCAATCACTGTCGTTGGTTACGCATAATTATTTTTGTTTCATTCATTTAGTTTATGTTTTTGCTAAATATTAATTTTTGTGCTAGCAGAAACAAAGAAAATCAAAACGAGTTCCTAATCTAGGAAAAAAAAACTAAATTAAGCTTATTCGCAAAGAAAGTTAAAAATAGAAAAAATAATAATAAAACATTCATTATAAAAACGAGAGGTGGGCTTTGCCTTTCTGGGGGAGAAATTGATTTGCTTTGCCACCCCTCGAAGGAGCGTGTTTTCGATCTTTAAACTGACACGCGTTCCAAAAATGGTTTTGTTTTTATTTTAAACACTTGATTTGTTTATGTTAAACATATGTTAAGAGCTTACGTCAAACGAATGTGATTTTTTTCGAAAGTAATTTATGTTCTTCTAATGGTGAGCGAAAAAAACAGCATTTTTTTAAGTTTTTAATGGAATGACGATGGTAATCTCGCTGTTTGGTAAATAAAAACAATATTCCAGCTGACCAGGACTTATAAAATGTTTTAAATAAATGTGATCTAGTTTTATTGTATGTTCACATAAGGACGTCTTTTTGATATAAGAATGCAGGAGAAATTAATGTGACAGTAGGGAAACGCTTTGGGTTGCTTAAAATAAGCATAAGTTGGCCTTCTTGTCTCGTACCCAATCGTTGAAGTTCCAAGATCTTATCGCCAAAGTTTTCCAACTGTGGTTTGTCTTTCAAAAGTCTTTCAAAAGTCTTTCTTGTCACTTTTACTTTTTAATTCAATTGCTGTTGGGGTCAACGTTTCGGGTGGGTTAAAACACTTCTTAAAAAATTCTGGAAATATAACTTTTCCAAAGAGGCAAAGTAAAATATGTATGGAAGCAAACCCTTAAACTTAAAAAGGTGAAACGACAGCTTCAAAAGCAGAGAAGCTCAAATTCTGTTCACGTCTGAATTTCGAAACAACCGAATTTTTTCAAAAAGAAAGTTTTTTATATGCTGATTTTTGAAAGCAGAATTATGACCCTTTAAATATAGGAACAATAAGTGCCTCAATCCCTTCAAGTACAAGAACTAATTTTGAGCAACATATTTTTCCCTGAAAGCTGTTTTGGAGTCCATAGCTTACTTAAATGAATTGAAAGCTGCGTTTTACCCTTTCAAAAGGGTCAAGGTTTCAGCATTCGGCATAATTTAGTTTTTGCTAAGTAATGTTCTAGAAAACTCCATACAGCTCTAAATCTTAGATGTTCTATAGATAAGTTCCTTGCAAAGGATGGATTAATGGGTATTTTACAACATGCTTAGAGGCAAAAATTGAGACGTATTCACGTCTTGCCGATTTTAATGATAAATAAAAATCATCTTTTTTGGAATATTAAATAAAAATCACAAGCTAATTTTGGAATATTTTTCCTGGCACTTGCAAACTCCAAGTATTTAAAAGTAAAAGTAAATATTCTCAGGCAAAAGTATTTGCCTGAGAATATATTTTAATAATTAATAAAAAATTTCAATTTAGCATTAGGTAAGGCAATACTATTGCTGTCGTCGAATGTGGACAGAGAATTAACCGGTCACCGATAGCTTAGAGGGTCAGCAGCCTCCGTGGTTGGTGAAGTAAGCTAGATCGTACCGGTAAGTCAAAAACGATATGTTTTTTCGAGGCATTTTTTTGAAACACTTGCCGAGAGTATTTAAATTTGTTTGGTAAATCGCGTGATTTGTAGAGGATTTAATAAAGACTTATATTAATCGCGAATTAATCTAGGTCTATTTTCCAAAGGAATCAATTGATTGTGGCTTAGGTACTCGCCTCTCATAATAATTTAAGGAACCCTACCAGGAAAAATCTCATGAATTCACGCCAATTTTGTAAGACATAACTTAACCCATAAATCTTTTATGCAGAATGTGAGCGTGGCGTTCGATGTGTGGCACGTAGCGCCGCTGTCCTGCTGACCTGCTGCAGCAATGACATTTTCGAAAAAGTACAAACTAATGACACCGTCGAGTCGGCCCACACCAAACGGTAACGTTTTGAAGACATAAAGTCACTTTGTGGAGTGGTATCGTCCCATAGTGGCTCTTTTGCTGCTAACAGACCTAACATCCAAAAATGAGCCTCGCCCATAAAAATGACTTTTTCCGCCAAAATAGAATCCGCCTCTAAACGCTCCGAAGACCAGTCAGCGAACATAACTGTGGTTATGGGCTTTGAGAACCTGGGTCGTTCGAATTTTTATTGGGTGTAGTAGAACTAAGTCCCGAAATTCGCCAGATTCGTGAGATTTCCTTGACGTACCTATATGAATGTTGGTTGATTACCAAACCCATCTGCCGTCTACAATTTTAATCAAGAAACCTTAAACCAAGGAAAGGCAGAGCACATGGTTTTTAAATCTATAAAATTCGTGCAGGTGCGCATATGTAGTTCTAAAAAACGTGTTTTGGGGTGTTTCGGCCTAAAGTAATTTGTAATCCTTTTTTTTTTTGTAAATGTAAGCCCCATACCTTTTCTAAAATAATAATGATCGCATTTAAAAATAAAATTGCACACAAGAATTCTCAATCCTTAGAAGTAAAATTTGTTTTCTTCAAAAGGCTGTTGAGCGTAATTTTGCGAAGTGCATTCCACTTCCACTTCACCGATTGTGCTCTGCCCTTACCGCGCCGAGCAATTCTTCAGCAAGCACCACACCGCTCACTAACTATGATGATTGCTTCTTTACACACACATAGTCATGCCACATACTTTGAATTTTCGCTCCACTCTCGTAATCTTAACCATACACCATGACATGATATGCGCTACACGTTCCTCTTCGTGTGTTAAACTTAACAACACTATAAGCGGAAGAAGAAACCCAAGTGATAGATATAAATTAAATATAAATGTGAAGTGAAAATATAATGATGAAATGAAAATGCTCATACAAGCACAGTGTCAACCCATACCGTCAACTCGTTGGAGAGCCCCATCACCCATCCAAAAGCCCCAAAGAGAGTGTACTTATAAAAATGAATGTGTTCATTCCTTCGTTCGTCGTCGCCGCTGCTTCCTTCCCAACTCGATTCTAATTATAATGACGAATTGTTGTGTTATGACAATGGTGGTAGTTCGACACTTTACAGTTACAACATACCCAAAATGGTGTACTTACTGCCTACCTGTGGATCGTGGGTCGTGTGGTGGGCCATGCATCCCACTGTGGGCTAAGAGGAGTCTTGACAATTGAACTTTTTCAGCAAGACAAGCTGTGTCCAAACCTGAGGGAAATTCCACTGACACCGACAACGACGACGACGACGACCACAACTCGGCTTGACTTGACTTGACTTGACTGGGCTGACATAAGAATAAATAAAGTAAAATAATTTTCTAAAATCGTATTGGTTCCGGACTTTTAACAGTGTGGTAGTGGTTTTGTTTTTGTTTTTCCTGTTCTCTACCTCTGCTGATGTGACTGTACGCGCGCGGTGACGATCACAGCAGCGGCTAAACGTCAATGTCCTCGAAACCTTGAAAATAAAAAAAAGTTGCTCACATTTCAGTTTATTTCTTTAAGAATTTTTCTACGTAATTTGTTTAATTGTTGTATATTATATGCCCGGTGTGTTGTTGGCTTGTTACTACTGGCCTTTTCGGTTAAGGTGTGATTTGCTAAGTGTACAAGAACCACAAGAACCTAGAACTTGAAAATTTAATGCCATTAAGCGAGAATTTGAAATGTTCGTTGTTATACAAGAGTGTATTGTATACATACGCACCGTATACATATTTTTTTATTTATTTACTTTTCATATCTGCTGAGTTCTTTTGTTGGTGCCAGCTAGTTGTGATATTTTGAGGGATTACCGATCGTGGTCGGTATAATAATCACTCAGACAATGTCTGCTGGATCTTTCGTCGTTTTCCGCATTCGTTTCAATGGAGGGGGTATGCCTTCATATAGATAAATACAAGATTCTATAATTAGAAGTTATATTAAGAAAAAAAGTAGTTATGGCTTTGTAAGTAGGTATGTTTTTCGATAAGAACATTATGGACCGTGTACCTACATAATTAGTGTATAAAACATTTCGAGTAGAGGCTGTAGTAGGTAGGTATAAGTATTAATTGCATGTAGGTACCTACATGCAACCATTTAATTACTACACACAGGTGGCTGGATTTATATCCGGTACTGTCGTCAAAATCTTTCAAAATGTGTAGTTCAATTAAATTTACGTGCCGTCCTAGGCATATTCGTGACCTTGATATCTTGTCCTCATGGATACACTTTATCTTGTGTACCTGCAAGCTGCATGTGATGTAAGTTGCATGCGAAACTTTTTGTGAACATAAAAAATGTTACATGCATATCATGGATAACTAACTTGCTATTGCAGTTCATCCCTTACACAAATTTTTTTCACCTTCCAATGTGTAGTTAGGCCAGGCTGTGCGAACAATAGCCCACAAGTAACCTTCGCCCAAAATCAAATATTTGCCAAAAAATAATTTTGGGCGATTCTAAATTGAGCACAGGAAGGAGCCTTAAGTGAATCCTCGAGGAGTTAAAAGAAAATTCAAGCAGGTCGGTTTAACTGCTCTTTAATTTAAGCTTTATTTTTGTAGACACAGAAATAACACGACCCCTATACTTTTCACGACAAATCCTTTTGTAACCCGGGTTTAACTCTGTACTGAAAAACTGGCACTAGAGACCCATTTCATTAGTCTAGAGATTCACCTAGACCTTGACTAATGAAATTTAATATTTCTAGGTGAAAAATTACAACAACTTGCGTTCGATTTTTCATAAAATTGGCGAATAAATCAGGCTGAATTTGGCCAATGGCATTGAATTTGTTAAATTTCTTGGCACTGATCTTACAAGTTAACATAGGCATGCGACTCAATAAAAAACAAGAGTCTAACGGGGTCAAATCGCACGATTTCGATGTCCAATTCACATAATCTCCGCGTGAGACAACTATGGTCGGAAATAAGTCTTTTGTGGCTTGGGATGTGTGGCACGTAGCGCCGTCCTGTTGAGATCACATGACGTGCGGTAACCAAGTCATCCGATTCGGAGGGGAAAAAATTTTTATCAATGACGCTGTAATCGGGCATTTCCAAATAATCAATGTGGTAAAACTAGTTGGTTGGCCCCACTCAGGGACGCTCTTAGACTATCGGTGTCGCACTTTAAAACCTTTTTGGTAATACCGGAATACCAGCCTGGGAATCTATGTACATAAATACTTCCCGATTTGAGCGAAAAGGTAGAGACAACCAGTCTTAGTTTAAGACTGTGCTGTAGGTGAATAATTCAGAGACTTACCCGAAAAGAGCCTTGAGAGCGGCGGCAACCATTTTGGCAAAAACCCCATCCAGTGAGGGATTTTCTTAAAAGTAAAAAGGCCATAAGTAGGACAACCGTTATCACTGTTAGTCCGTGACCACAGAGGTGGGGTTGGTATGGATCAGAGGAAATAAAATGTGGGCGGGTATAACCGTTTTCGGTAAAAATCCACGTTTACAAGAAAATGGGTGGGCAGTAAAGGATATTTTTAGATGAGAGGACAAGGCAAGGGCGATCGGTTTCGGTGTAAGCCCCTTCCTATAGTGAGTAAGAATTCCTATAGTTAAGTAAGAATTTATATCGAGGATGGGAATGACCTCGGTAACCGATCGCGGAATGAACCCGTGCTGGAGGGGATGATTGATGCAACAATTCTGAAGACAGGGTAAGATGCTAAGGAAGGGTAATCGTTTTTAATGCAAACCCTTACTTCGGGTGAGAGGTAGCCTTGGGCGAATGGGGCATGTAGGGGTTACCGATGCGGAATGAACGCGTACAAAGAGGAACATGTAACGGTTTTACTGTGGCGGGGCAGAGGTGGCAGAGGTGGGGGCACCATATTCGGCTTAAACGCGTATCAAACCAGTGAATAAAGGTTGGGCGTTTGTTGCAAGTACTCTACAATTGAATTCCCAATTCGAAATAAGGGACGGAGTGTGGTTCGTCATTAAGGCGTTTAACCAATTTGGCCCGGAGATAAAATTCTTTACTGCTTAGCCTCGATTCTGGATAGATCGTTTAGATCTTCGAAGAAATATTCACCAAGCGGTTTTCCTTCTCAAGGTTGCTGGTCCGCGATTAGGTGCCTCTCCAGATGGCGGTTAGGGGAATTCTCACCAGATAAGGTGGGTACCGGTATGAAAAATATTCGGGTCGGACCAAAACCAGCAACAAACGAAGAATCCAGGAGCAGCTGTCTCAAAATGAGTGGCTTCTTCGTCGGCGTCGGTTACCTTTTTCTCTTCCAATATGCAAATAAAATGGACCACAATTAGATAAATGCCAAATGTTTTTATAAAATACTCTGCTGGTTATATTAATGCTTTTCTCCGCCAAGACATAACACTTGCGGGAGTAAGCTTCGTGACGGTGTTATTGCGCAGAGTTTTCATGTTCCGTGCCACTGGCTCATCAACGTTTGTGTTGAATCGAGAATTACTTTTCTTTTCTATGTGTCCATGTATGTCTTGGATGACCCTGTTTCTGTAACAAACATTTTTTTTGGTACCTAAGAGGGCTATAAGTTTTCTCATTGTCGATTCCCCATAAGTTATAGGTAACGTTTAATAGAGTGTGGGTACAACAAGCCCTTACAAATACTAGGCTCCAAAATGTAGCTCAAACAACTCAAAACTAATCTACTCCCAAACAACTACATAATAATATGTGACCTTTGTCAGGCCTTGATTTGATAGGGATAAGATTCCTTCCTAAATGCTCTAAAAAGAAATCTAAGAAACCACCTTAATGGTTCAGCAGCAAACATAGTTACTGACTGCGGTAAGCCGGCAAAATACCATCAGTTGATCTATTTTTAACTATGGCTTCAATTACCCAAGCTTGTTACCTTTGCCACTCACATTTAGACGTTTTTATTGCTTCTGTTTTTATTATTTTTTTGATCGGCAAACACTTTCAAAAACACATAAAATTAAATTATTTATTTTTTAGGCTGCTTTTAAAGCTCTCATTTGGTTCTGGTTTCTATGTACGACTATCGCGTTGCATAATTTTCCTTCTTTGCTTGTGTTTCTGCCAAAGGTAAATACGAAACACAAGAATCGAAAAAAAAACTCGTCAATGAAAATCGTCACAGTTTAGCAAATTCTTGCTGCATATGATTCGATCAGGGATAGAGTCAAACACAGATATACGCACTTATCTGTATGTGAAAAGACTCGAGGTTTCTCGATTGTGTGGTTTTGACGTTTAATATCTCCTTTTATGTGAGATAAACGAAATGAATAAAAATGCAAAAAAAAGGAATACTGGCAACCCCATGTATGCAGAGATGAGAATGTGAGTTGAGTACTATATTTGTATCTGTTGTAATTCAACTTCAAAGTTGATTAATCCAATGAAACTGACCTCCGAGATTTTTTTGTATCTTTTTTTTTTGCTTGCTTTATAAAATGTTCACATTTTTATGGTTTCATTGCACATTTTTCTTGGCATTATTGTGTCTTTTTTTGAAGTATTTTTTATCGCCTTTAACTGGTGTACAGTGCTGCTGTGGTACCGGCTAAGTGAGTTTTCTTTTCATTTCAATGTTTGTGTTTAAAAGAAAATCTCTGAGCTTTTATAATAAACTCAATTTGCTAATTAGCTGCAATTAGTTTGCATTTATTCCTCTTTATATTTGACTGCGATGACGGAGAAGGGACAATGAAAAACGAGGAATATGAACACAGGAAAGTGGTTCTGCAACGCAAGTCGTGCGTGCGTTGTTCTAGTTGACGTGTTAATAGATTTTTTTTCTTAAGTTTCGCACGTGCTCTAAAAAGTTAGTTGATAAACAGTTATAAAAACTAACACAGGCGAAAAATGTGTTTTCTTTTTTGGCTGTTAACTCACGAGTTGTTAAACAAAGATATTATCACTGGCACCGCACAGGAAATATCAGTTTGTCTCGATAAATTTTTTCCTATGCTAATTCTAGTATATTTAGCTGCAGCTCTGTGTTTTTTCGTGACCGGTCTAGGCGGTAACTTTTGATACATTGCTTGATATTTTGTATGAAAGTATAATTAATAACACCTATCTACAAAACGTACATTTTAGCAGCACTTGTATATTTTTTATAATTTTATTTCTAACTTGAATTTTTTTTGTTTTTGTAAAATCCCCCACTGAACATGTTTGAATTTAATGATGAACCCATTTTCCCTAATCCTAACTAAAATAATTCAAAAAAAAGTTGCAAACTCGAACAAAAGTTAAACTGAAAAGGCTGAAATGATAAAGGAGACTTATAGCTATTTTGACGAGCTATCAGATTCCATCTCGAGACTTGTAGTCCATTATTTTGACAGTGAAATTGATTTCGCTCAGTGACTTTGAGATTCTGGACAGTCAACGCTCGAACGAAGATATGCTTTGATTTTTTGCTACGACCATAATAATCTTACCCAGCTTCTAGGGGGCCCTACCCGGATTCCTGACTCCGCCAACACTCGTTTCTCCTCCAATCTTCTACAATACACAATTAGCGTCCTTTCACCTCTGGCCTCCTCGGAACATTATGTCATCGGTCTTCTTTCGATAATGAATGTAGTTTAAGATTCAGCCCACATAAGGACAATTTGGCGGTATGAACATCCCCACTGGGATAGCCTTAACTATCCCAGACTCTTTGTTTTCTCCATCGGAATCAGTAGTAAAAGACCTGTAAATGACCACACGACTTGCGTGCTGTGGCAAATGAATTTTACTGCACTTTCAGGTATAAAAGTAAAAAAAAAATATTCTCCTTTGCTTTCTATTGTTTTTTGTCCAGCTTTAAGCTCTAGGTTCACGTAGTTTTCCAATCGCGTGGTTTTGAGTTCGCTATGGCTGTGCAGGCACCTTAAAACTCAGAGGTATGAAAATTTCTATTCCCAAAAGACGTTAAAGTATGTGACCCTTAGGAGAATTCATGTTGGTGCTCGAGCTATAATAATTGAATGTGAGTTTTCGGTCTTAAAAAGTCAACCCTACTGAGATATCTCAAACTTATCGGAAATTCTAGGGATCTCCTTAGGTGGCGGATAGGGAATGCTCACCAGATATGGTGTGAACCTGTATGGAAAATATACGTGGCGGACCAAAACCAGCAGCAAGCGAAAAATCCAGGAGTGTCTATCACGAAATGAGCAGCTTCCTAGTAGGCGCCTGTTATCCAAGTTACTGACATGCCCTTATTCTGGCAAAAATAAAAAAAAAAATTTTTATTGGAACTTTAGGTAACTTAGGTAACTTGGAACTTAGGAAACATCACTACAAGAGATACGTTTTAACTGGCACGCGATGTTCAGAAATAACAAATAGTAAAAGCACCTACTCGGGGAACATAAACCTGCGCAGCCTTATAGGAAAAGGAAGTGATGGTAACCCTCTAAATAAATAAGCACCATGTTTGACAGAAAAACACGAACCCTTATTATAGTTCTACATAAGGCCAGACAGTCGTACGGAAAACCCAAAGCTAGTTTCTAATGAGTGGCGCAGAATACTTAAGGTGTTATAATAGTGCTATAATGGTTGTACGTTTATTATTTCAAGTAGCCCGTCGCCCATTTTTGTTCTATTCTCATAAATTGTCGGGCGAAAGTAGAAAAATGCATAATAATATTAATGTTGAAGAACAAAAACAGAATATGAAAGTAAAACTACACAATAAAAAGTATTTTTTCTTATTATGTAAAGCATAAAAGGCTTGCCGGTATGTGTATACCTACAGATTCTCTTAAAAAAAACTTTTTAAAGAAAAACAGTCAAAAAAGTTCTATAAGAGCTCGAAGTAGAGCTCTTTGTGCGTACCTACCCAAAATAAGTGCTATAAAGTGTTTTGTTTTGTTTGTAAATGGCTGTCTTGCTTGTGTAACATCAACTTAAGGTTTCATTTTCAGGTGGTGTAGTAAGAGTAGCGGTGGCCCTTATAAATCTTCCTGTGTTACTTGGCATATGCTATGCACATATGTGTGTAGAATCGTGTTTGTATAAATAAACAATTGTTACATACCATTATACAACATATGTCCAACAATTATCTTGTCTTCGGTTGATATATGGTATAAAACCATTTTTGTTCCCCAAACTTTTTTTATTATGTGCGACTGTCCATTTTGCACATTTTTTTTTTCTTATTTTTGTAAATCGCAAATAAACACCCCGTGAGTGCAGAGCTTTAAGAACAACTAATTCGCAAAGCGCTTAACAAAGTCAGGTTTAGGTCTGTTATTGTATATGTGTTTTTCTCTGTATTATCCCAATCTTGCGGGTGTGTTTTTCAAACAGAAGATAGAGAGAGATTTTCAAAGGAATGGAAAGGAAAGGTATGATAGGTAGCTACTGTGTCAGATTTTTCATTGAAAATTATTTTTTTTAATGAAAACTAGGATAGGAATCATGCAATGGATATATTGTCATTTAACGCTATTCAATTTAAGGCGGAAGCAATATTATTTGACTTAACTCGACCACTATTTAAATAATAAAATATGGTTTTACATGGAATTGAAAACTTTTTTTTTCGTCATATTTAAAAATTACATTGTGTAAGTTTTTTTCAATATTCAATATCGTAGACATTGACAAATCTCCAAAACTGAAGACCATTAAATAAGCCATTTAGTATGCACATCATCTCAGCGAAAAAAAAACCCAACCGTTTTATTCTATCGTCGTCTTATCAATCAAGTTACTGCTTTTTAAGATGCAAGGTTAGTGTCACTGCTTGCGCACCTTTGGTTAAGTTGAAAAACCTTCTTCATGTAGTGAGTACAGTTGAGTGCAGAAAGACTGGCAAATGGCTTTAAATGACTAACGGTTGTAAGCCGTTTCAACTGATACAACTACCACTAGTACAGCTCTAGGCTCATGATCGCGCATACGACTAGACTTTTTTCTAACTTCAAGTACTTGTACATAATTTATCTATAGTCTGCCTGCATTTGCGCATGTTGTACCTTTACAGGTTGTAAAATGGCAGATACTACAGGAAACGTTTTGTGTCTAAAAAAAAGTAGTCCAATGCCGTCGGGAATAAAGGAAGAGTTAAAATGTTAAATGTGCTTTTCTAGCATTTTAAACCTTTGACTAACTTTATTTTAATTGTTTCTTTTAAGAGATTTATGTCTAGTGGTTAAAATTCATAATTTGGCTTACCCATAATTTGGCTTGTTAACACAAAGCCTTTTACTATCTCGAACCAACTGTTATGGATGCAAATCGCCAAGAAATTTCATTGGTTGTATGCGTAGTTTGTTAACCTAACCTAAAACATTCAACTCCTATGTCCGAAAAACTTGTATTTACTTAAATTACGACCAAAAAAGCAATAAACCACCCCGGTAAACGACCAGTCCGAAATGTAATTCAAAGTGCATTTTATTCTTTTTCTCTATTAAAAGTTTTTGCCTCATTCTAAGTCGAATGTAAATGAGGTCTCCTAACCAGATTTAAGAACATAAAATTTAGTGCAGCACTTATGCGCGCTCGAGCATTTCATGTTGCAATCATAAAAAAGCAAACCGGCGAAAAGAATAACGCAGTTTGCACTTGCAAGGGCTGCCTAAGCGAATTAAGTTGTTCAAGTATCTAGGTTTTTTTCTTCTTCTTCTTTGACCATGTCTTCTTTTTGTTATTGCACTGATCTTCTGCAGTTTGTCTACGTATTTTTGTATGCACAGCAAGAGGGTAAGGAATTGAGTTGTTGATATTTTTTTAACTACATGTTTAAACAAGAAAAACATCATGAAATTAAAGTCCATTATGGATATTCGGATAAATTTATGTCCTTAAAGTTATCAAAAAATACCAATAAATCCTGGGAATGTTTTCTTTACGGAATCTTAAGGATTGTCAAACGCTTTGGCGAGAAAATAAATATTAAAAACCAGAAACAAATAAAAATATTATGTTTTTGCTTTTTAATATTTATTTTCTCGCCAAATAATAACTTTGTCGAAAGAATGTCATGCAATTTAAAATAAGTAGGTAGGTACTGATATTTTACATAACTTGTGTATTTTTGCTGAATAATAACACTTGTGTGTTTGTTGCTTATATTTGTTTTTCAAATACTTGTTCTCTTATTGGAAACCGTAGGAAGAGTTGTCACTTAATGTCAGCATCATTATAATATCAAAGTTTCTGACGATGCTCGCCTGGCAGCGTTTGAAATGATCATAGGACTAGCCATTATTGTAATGCTTGTTAAATTGTAAATTGTTGTAATTTTTCACTTTTCAATATTAAATTTTATCTTGTTTGGCTTTGCCATAGGGGCCGCTCCCCAATATAAGCAACGATACGTTCGGTTAGCTTTTTAATTAATGTTTTTAAAATACCATGGGCTATTTGATCTACTTTAGTATTCTTCTTCTTTTCACTGATTGGAAAAATTCTCCGACTAGAGTCTTCTTCGAAGAGAGAGAAATGGATCAAAGACCGAAAAACTGCAACAGTATTATAATTTTTCATAAAATGCTTTCGTCATTGTCTTCCTTGTTTCTTAAGTTTGCAGTCGGTATTTTGCTGATGACCTGAGCACTAAATGACCGGATTTCATGTGGTCATATAAATTCAAGCACTCTGCGGTGTTTGAGTGTATTCACACCGTCACCGCAATTGAATAACGAAAACACCGCAATTACGCTTGATGACCCAAAAACTGGAAGATAGCATTCATTCCACTCTGATAAGAAAACGAAACTGCCTTCGTTCCTCCCAACCATCTACAAATATGTGGAGTGTAAACGCAATTCATTTGCGGTGTTTACGGTGTATTTCATAATCAAATGCGGTGGTGGTGTTAACTCCCACCGCCTTAGGTTATGAACCGCTATAGTCGAGTTGAAAAGCGAATCATACTCATTTAACTTCGTTGTAGAGAGTATAGTAAGCATACTGATTGCGCACAGTTTGCGGTGAGTGCACTGTGCAAACTTGCACTGCATTTTTTGGGAGTAGATCTTAAGTCGCGAAATCGTGATCGGATGCCAATCTTTGGTCGCGACCATGACTAAGGAAGGCTTCTGCAGATGCTGCAAAAAGTTCCTGTGGGGCATTAACCCACAAAAAACAAAAATACTTTCCCAATTATTTATTATCAGTTGAGTAAATACTACCACTAGATCCATCGCTCTTCCTTAAACACCTTAAAAGAAAACCGGAAGGGCGAAAGTGCTGTAAGACAGATTTCTTCCGCCACGGCAAAGCAAGAGCACATAACCCTAAAATCTATTCGAAGGGAACTTCATTGCGCGGAGAACTCTTGTGAGGGCATGCACCTCTCCAAGGTGATAGATAGGCACACAATAGATCAAAAAGTTTTTGTGCAACATACCCCTTTACCACATAATATATAATAGGCCAAGCACTGAACCGTGCGGAACACCACACAAAAAATGCTTTTCAACAAACAGAGGCGCTACTGTTGCAAACGTAAACTACAAAATGTATATTGGGATCTTTCAACACTGGCACAGGTAGATAGACACCATAGACGAGTGCCCTGCTTTGGCTTCTCTTTAAGGCAAGTCCTTCAATATCCCCCGTTATATGTCTGACATTGGTTCACAACAAAGACTGCTTGCCTCGACCATTCCTTTCAAGCGGGAGCTCTACATATAGGTCGCCAGTTTTGATTTTCAGGTTTCCAAAACATTCGTATCACAATAGACCACCTATGGTATAAATAGTGGTATAAGAAGCCTATTTTTTTCGTCGACCATAAACGGAGTTTATCTAAGACTAACATTTTTTTCTCTCGAACCTTTCGAAGAATATGTAAAAGAAAACAGGGTCTGCAGCTACTTGAATCTTTCGCCGCCAGTCTAAGATAGCGTCATTATCAATAAATTCAAAATTTAAAGATTTCCGAAAATCGATATTCACAATCTCACTCATGCACAAGAGTGATGGAAACACTAACTACTCAGACACGCGCACATGAGGTTTTTTTTTTAGAAACTGCCAATGCTAAACGTGTACGCGATACGATCGTGAATATGGATTTTTCGGAAGAGCTCGTGAAAAACTGACTCTTGGGAGCTCGTGAAAAACTGACTCTTGGGAGTGCCCGGTTTTGAAAATATATTTATCAGAGGCGCATGCGATTTTGAAAAATGCACACGTGTGCTCAGATGCTCACGCAAGTGTGTTTTTCCTGAGCCTGCTTTAAATATGGTTTTACTATGTTTAATGGTAGACTGAGCCTTTGGGGGTTGGGGAACCAAAGTAAAAATTTGTGGCTATAAACGTGAAACTACAAAATATAGTGTCACTATGCCGTCAATTTTGTATTATTTCGTGATGATAATAAATTTACGTGTTACAAAGTTGTGAAAATGCAACGGTTTGGTAAAAATTTTTTTTACGAATAAAAAAGCATTTCGTCAAAAGTTAGATTTATGTAAATATGTTCGGCTTTGATGCTATATTTGAACTAAAACGTATCGGTTCCAGTTTGGCTTTTTTGCAAAGATCTCAATACGAAATGTTTAGGAGCCCAAACAAATGTAACAAAAAATTTACTCTGGCTTTCCATTTTAAAGTCAAATTTACTTAGGTTTTAAAATTGAGAGTCAGAACGAAATCTATATCATTCTCTCCTCTAATATAGATAGATAGATAGATAAGATTTATTACTTCATAAAATTTGCTATTTACAAAAACAGTGTGTATATTTTGAAATTAAATCTTTTGAGACGTGGCCAGAAGGGCCGTCAGCCAGATTCTCTCCTCTAATATCCTCACTCGATATTATGCTAGTTTTACATGAAAGGGGTTCGCCTTAGCTAGAAGTCTATTATCTTTATAGGACAGAAGTATAGATATTAACATCGGACTCCACGTTGGGCGCCATTGTTGCATCTCATGTTGTAGAGTGTCGTGATGGTGGATGTTCGGCACATATGAAATCGGCTCTGCTCAGGCGGGGAGAAAATTTACTGAATTTTTCCTAAAGATCTCCGCCTGAGATCACTAGGACTTGAGATAGTGGGGTAGATGCCTTGTGTGGGTGTAAATTTGGCGATTGTTCAAACAGCCCCTCATTTGTACACGGATATGCCCCCATTTGTCATGTACGGAGGAATTATGGTCTAAGTTTTCAAACTATAATCTTATGATTTTTATAATTCTCTTCCCTTCACAATCAGTATCTACATATATACATACATTTTCTATTAGGCCGCTTATCTTCTACATTCTACAAGGTTCGCTGAGCAAAGGTTGCTTTATGGTCTTTATATTGTTCTCGATCCTCTGCCACCAACTCAAGAGACTCAGGCACAATCCCCAGGCGAGACTCGAAGAGGTTCCTTACCTGATCCCACCACCTATTTCTTAGCCTACCAGGGGCGACGCGCTCGCATCTCGGCTAGCGTGACCTGTCTAGGAAGTCTGTCAGGAAACATAAGAATCAGTCAGGGAGAAAATCAGGGGTTGTAAAAATATGTAATTTCAATTTATTTGCAATAAAACTGTGCGTTGGTTTTCTCCCGATGTTCATCAATCTGTCTTAATCGCCAATCACTAAATACTCTTACGAGCTTAATTAGGTGCAGTGTAAGAAACGTATACATAAAAAAAAGTATATGAAAAAACATAATTTTAAAGTTAATATTATACAAAAGCTGCTTTTTCAGCGTTTGAAAGAGCTGCAACAGCAATCTAAAAGCCCAGACCCATATAATTTTTTTTTACGATTCTTTTAATTCATATATTCGAGACTTTGTTTTTCTTCGTCACCATTCAAAAATATTAACTCAACTAAAATAAAACGAGCATATTAAAATGAAATTAAATTTTAATAGACATCACGGCTATCAAACTATATTTCTGATGTGAACAGAATATGAGCATAATGGAAAAAAGAGATGCTCTGACTAAGCTCCCCCACTCCCGTCACGCGCCGTTTTAATATTATTTTTGGAATATTTGACTTGTGATTTCTTTGATGTTTCATGGCACTCTTACGTAAGAGATGTATGCGCGAAGTTTTAGCAGTCAAGGTTGGTTCTAATATTTTGCTTTTGTGGTATTTGATATTTTTTTTATTGTTGTTAAATATGCTGATGACAATTTGAAGTTTATTTTTATATCCCACAAGAGTATTTTTTTAAACACATTTAAAGGCAGCAAATAGTGTAGATAAACCTTTCATATAAGGTAAGACTTTGAAGTACTAAAATTTTATATCCAAATGACTCAAGATCGAACTCCGATTCAAAGATTTTTCGTAAGACGTCATTTCGCTTATATTCAGCCTTGGTTTAGCCATTTCTTATTTAATCTACTTAGACTCAAGAAGCGTCTTAAATGCCAAACTCAAACGTTGTTAACACCACGAAGTACACACTCCAGTGAGATTAAAAATCTCGTGTTAAAGATATTCATCTGAGCTTAAAAAAAAGTAATTTAAATACTTGAATTAATTTTTTTTGTCAGTTTTTTTCCTTATATTTTCTTTATTCTTTTAAACTTAAAAACAAGATGCGCGTTTTACCTAAGAAATAGTTGAACGTAAATGTGGAAGTCAATTAAAATTTCAAATGCTTCGTTGAACAGTAAACAAACAATGGGTTTAAAAATTGAAGATAAAATCAATCAAAATACATTTGTTCAACAAATGTTTTTTTTTTTCTTAAATTTTTCGTTTGGAGCCAACTCTCGGCCGGGCTTTTGACGTCGTCGGCTCTAGGCACCCCATTATGCTTTTATTTCGATTAACATGAATAATTCATTAAGTGGACAGTGTGATGATGATCATGTAGACAAGAAGAGTGGTAATAAAAAAAGCAATGGATAGTTTGATGATTGGAAAATAAAAACGTAGTTTTAGGGGTGCTTTATTAATAAATTATAGGTTCGGATATACAGGCCTAGGTAATTCAGTCCTTCGGTGGTAATAACATGGCAGAAAAAGAAAAGTCTATTAAATAATAGACCCAATTCTCAACTTTTCTGACTATGCTTAGGTTTCTCTTATATTCTCGCAATGAAAATAATCCCAGTATACGTAACTTTTAAGCAGTACCGTTCTTGATAAATCCGGGGATCTAAACAAAAATTATTTTAATAAGATTCCTACCACAACTGTAATTCATCTCTTCAGTTTCTTTGCATCCAATTGCAGTCCAACAAAAATGTAGATAAACTTGGCATTCATCCGTCCGTCACAGCTGACTGCGCACAACATTACAAAATTTAATGAGAGACATGCCTCTACATGTATCTCGTCTTTCTGCATTTAGGCGCACACAACAAGCCAAAAAAAAAAACGAATGCAGCAGCAATTTGCCGGCTTCGACGCTCGATCATGAATGCGAGTTTGTTTTTTAGCTTTATATTTCCTTTGCCGCACTGTATCTATAATCCTCCTCTCTCACTCTTTGCCTCATGTCATTGTAATGCATGTACCCAGCATATGACAAGAAGCAAAAAAAAAAAATGTAATAAAACACGTCAAATTAAATGCAACACCATTGGCGCACATCTTACCGTCACACAGCCAGTAAGTCAAGCAAGCAACAACTATACGACGGCATGGACAGCAATTCAAAATGGAAAATTATGCTCATTTTGTAGATAATGTATCTTTTGCCGTTGTAAGCTGTGCCGTGCTGTGTTTTTTTTGCTTTGGCTCAACAACACGCTGAGCTCAATAATAATGTATATCCACAATTGAAAAATGTACAGTATTTATACATCTGCATGATGGCAGTTTTCGAGTTGCCACGCGTACTGTTTATTTTATTTGCCTTAACCGTTATGCGTGTTGGCAGATAGTTTGTGTTGTGATGAAGAATGAGGTACGAGTTGCCCTACCAAAACTTGGAGTACGCATGATCCAACGTACTTGAGTTGCGTAAATCAGGTTTACCCATCCGTTGAAAAATTTTAAGAGTTGGAGTTTCAATATGGAACATTAGGCTGGTCCTCCCGGTAGTAGGATAAGTGTATCTCATTTTCTTTTCCGCTTGTCCTTAGAAGGATCGTGGAGCGAGGGCGACTAAATTGTTCTTCCATCGTTCTCGACCCTCCGCCACCAACTCAACAGACATAGCCGCGATCCCCAGGCAGGTCTCGGAGATGATCTCACCTGATAAAACCATCTGTTTCTTGGTAAGCAGGACCTGTTTAGGAAGTCTGTCGTCATAAGTGACACCATAAGTTGTGTCACCATAAGTTCTGTCGTCATAAGTGACACCATGGTGACACCATAAGTTTGACAATCAAAATATTAAGCCCTGTAAAAAAACACCCCCAAATAGGTGTAGCTATTAGCCTAGCCAACCAAAGTATGACCCATGACAAAGTATCGAGACATTATATTTTAAAATTGGGTTCAGTTTTTAATTTTTTTACGTTTTTTTAAGTTTTGTGTTTCAATTCGTCGTAAAGGTTTTGTGTTGAAATGACTAAGAAAACGTTAAAAAACTAAAACCTTAAAACAAATTTAAAGTTCATTCATGAATTTTTAAGACATTTTGAATATTATTTACGTAAAGTTTAATGTGAGCCAACTGATAGTGTGGATATTGGTTGTCACATACTGTCATTTACTAAATTTAAAGTGATTGATCTTTTTGACAGATGCGAACTTGAATCTTTGGCAATCTTTGGTCTCGGCGTTAAAATCGTTTCCGACACAACAACTCATTTTTGTTATTTAATCATAAAGTGTAGTAAGTCCGAAATTCATGCAATGATGAATCTTTGAAGAATTTTATTCGATATCGGGTCAAACGCTTTATGAACATGCTCGGCCGGTACGTACACGCCAAACCATCGCCAGTGTGAACGAAAGTCAAAGCCAGCTATGAACCTTAATTCGTTACTGAATCCAGCAAATTGGGTCTCACTTAATTTTAGCCTAGTTTTACTACCCACCTACCGCACCAGCTGTTGGGTTAGGTTTTCTCAATAAGTTTTTGTAAGCCTAAAGGGCCAGGGACACACGGCAAGAGAAAAACGCGCGACCAAAAAACGTGCGATTTAACCTTAATTTTAACCATACATTTAAACTATTAAAGTTAACCTTAAATTTTGACTTATAGAAAGGTGAATTTAATGCATATATTCTTTGTTATCCGAAGCGTAACAAGTTCTATTATTTTTTAAATATTAGCCCACAGAGCCGCCCTTAGTTGTTGTAAACGTGCAACTACCCTACTTCGAAACGTGATCAAAGGCTGAAACCTTACAGTTTAGTGCATTTCCTGGTGATAAGATCACCAAGGTCATCAAATGAACAAAAGAAAAAGGAAATCTCTAAACCTCCCCTAGTGGGCGTTGCATCGATTCAAAGAGTATTTTTTATAATACACTTTATTCAATGCATATTTTTATTCCAAATCGAAAAAAATTTACTCAACATTCTGGGCCACGCTCACATTTTGACGCATAATTGCGTTTTGCAAAAAAAAACGTGATTTCAAATGACCTTAAGTCTAATTAAGGAGAGAATAAATAAACAAAAAATAGCGCAAAATGGTAACCAAACTTGATTCCAGATTTTCTCATACAAAGATTTTAGTCACGCTCCCTTTTAGGGGTCGATTTTACAAAAAAAAAATGAATGCGAAGCAAAAAATTAAATTTTTGCATACATTTAAGCCAAACTCAAAAATAGTTATGCTTATATTGATAGTTTCTTATACGGGGCAGATTGGCAACGCCCCTTTTTTATCAAGCTTGCACCAAAGTGACACATTCAGTTCATGTTATTGCGGTCTGATGATGACGAAAAGTTAGCTCTTTTAGAAAATTGCATAATGTTGACGCTTAGCTTTTAATGGTTTTCCTTTGTTTTTATTTCCTGCTGACTAAAAATTTTTGTTCTTATCCGTCTGCAGTTAAGTTGTAATTGCTTAAATTTAGGTTAACATTTTCCTAGGACTAGTGCTGCTAGATATTTGATTTCCAGTTTCTTGTAGTCCCTTGTTTCGATGGATATGAAAACTAATAACGAAATCTTTGGAAAATTCATGCAAATTTATCAAGAGGGTGAAATGGCACCCCAGCCATATCACCCTCACAAAACTACACCGTTTGCCCCTTTCGAACATAACAGAAATTCTTATATAACGAAATTTTTTTTTTTAAAAATTTTTATAAAATGAAATCTATAGTGCTTTTTCGTGGCCATTTAAGAATGTAAGTCTTAACACGTTCTTTATTGCATATTTTTTTAAAAGATCGAACGTCCAAGCCAACAACTGATTGGAAATTGCGGGGCATAAAAATGACAAAAGAATTGTCAATCGCAAAATCCGATTACCCATGACGCCCTAATCTTGACGAGGGAATTGGTTGGGAAATAAATATGAAGTGCGCAATTTCACCCGCGGAAGTGATGCACCATTTCATCTAACTTTACCCTTGCAAAGGATACTGCATACCAAACTTCAGTTTTGAACGACAATTTTATGTCAGTGGGCGTGTTTAAAAAAACCTACACGTTTACAGCTTCGAGAGCTTGAACAGGTATGACGCTGGTATGACGCTATCCTAAAAACTAAGAGCCAAAAAAAATTACCGACCCGGGATAAAAAAAAGGAGTTAATCAAGCTTAAATCTTAAAGTTCCTGTTAAAATTTTCCAAATAACTGAGGGTAAATTTTTTAGAACACACAAATCTCAAAGGACAAAAAATATCGAGCAAAATGCACTTTTTCTTCGAGATTCTTAAAATAAGGAAATTTTAGATTAAAGTAGTTTTGTATACCCAAACTTGCCGTACTCCAAATACTATCGTGTCCCCAAGTAGGGATGCTGAATGGGGCAGCATTCAGCTAGGTAAAATAGAGCTTTTTCACATAATCAGGATTGAATGGAAATCCTGGTGATTGGTGTAAATACCTTTCGGGATTTTTATTGTCTAGATTTTGAGTTTTCTAGATATCGGAGTTAGTAAACTTTTATCATACATTACCTACAACAAAGAAAAAAGTTGTCAGAAAATTTTGGTTCGAACACATTAATCTACAGCCAAAATATTAAGCTGCCGAGGCGAGGGTGGCCTTCATTAGGTTCCTGAACATTTTCCAATAATTAGAGCAAAATTAAGATGATTTTCTTTGAAAATAAAAAAGAAATCTTTTTCACATGAAAAGTCACAATGCAGAAAGCACAACCCATCGAGATTGACGAAACAGCCCCATGAATATAAAAGAAGAAAATCCGCAAACCTAGATGCAAAGCAGGCGATAACACACGATATTATAACCTAAGAGAAATCACGTCTTCCCTTGTGCTGCTGCTCTTGACTTGTTGTATTCTCTGGCTTTCTCGGATTTTTTTTTGCTCATTCTTTTTGCAAAAGTCATTATTCATAATTTTTTTTCCCTACGTGTTGAGTATTTACTTACCGTTATAAATTTGCGCACACAACAACAGTTTGACGAACAGCAAAAAATGTGACGAGGATGGCGATGCCCCAGCAACAACCTGCGCAAGCGATTCATCTGCGTTCTATGAAAGAAACTTTTTCGTAGGTTAGTGTTGAGTATCGCAGTTGACTGACTACGTACGTATAGTAAAAACAAAAACAATCAATCATACAAGTAAAATAAGTTGGAAAGGGACACACATACGTAATGTAAAATAATTACAATCAACAGATACGCCAACTCAATTTGCACTAAGTAAAATATATAAAAAAAAAAAGATTTTGTTTTCCTGCGAACAATGAAAACAAATTTATAAACCTGACCTCGTTTATAAAAACTTCCGAAGGCAATCGTACGTATATTGATGTTGAATGGTTTTTGGTAAACGGAAAATTTAAAAAGTGAGTAATAGCGAATATAAACAGTAAAAAAATGGGATCGTTTTGTTGTTTACCTCTGCTTCACCCTCTTTGGCATGGCAGGCATACATAAATTGCTAGATTCTGAAGTAGTGAAAATTTGGGTCTGCAATTTTTTTTTCAGACTGATAATTGAAGTTGTGGTAGGTTGTTCGCATGTTTTTGTTTTGACATCGGTATTCCCCCGACATTTTTACCAGCTTTAATTGCAAGTAGATGAGTGTTTTCTAAAAACAAAAACAAGGTTTGACGCGAAAATTGCAATAACGGTGATTTTATGGCATAGCTATTTTGTTTAGGATTTTTTTTTTTTGTATTCATTTATAATAAACTTGATATTAAGGAGATATCATAGTAATAAAGCAAGCTGCAACACAAAAGCTCCAGTAGGGTGCGGTGAAACCCTTTGATATTTCTGTACAAGGTTTCCACCGTATAATTTTATATCTTGCCCATATTATTTTTCTGATGGGGCTTGGAAAATATCCGCCTGATATATCATGTCCGAGTTTTTCGTATGTCCGGTACCCACCATATCTGCAGATCATTCCCCTATTCGCAGCCTGGGGAGATGTCCAATCTCGCGCACCTACAATCCCATAAGATTGTTTAAATGTAAGAATAGAACATTGAGCATTTTAAGCCTATAAGAGCTTTCATAAACACGCTCAAATTGATTTGAAAACGCAATTTTGTACGCTGCCAAGCATTTTTCTTTTAATTCGTTTTTTATTTATACTGCTTCAATGAAGAGAGCAAATAAATCCAATGACGTTAGTGTAGTTTACACAAATTCGACACACCCATGTGGTCGTGTAAATCGTGTTTCACGTTTATCTGAAGTTTTGAAATTTCCTAAAATCTAAAGTAATAAATAATAAATCTATAAGCTAACCATTAAGTATTATTACCTAAACAACTAAATACGATTGCTTGCCAAAAGTCGAAAAAATGCTTGCTAGAAGCAAAAAATGTTTCTCCCGATCCATCTGAAACACAAATTTGTTATCAGGAATTGGTTAAAGCTTAGCGTCAGGAATGTAGCCTTTTTGGGTAGTAGCCCTATAAGTTTTCAACCAGCGAATAAAGTTATTTACCAACCTATCGGTGTGGTGGTAGTAATTTTATGTTTGGGTGAAGATAAATGGCGGTTACAAAAAAAAATCAATTGATTGACTAAGGTCAGGTTCTAAGATATGAACTCTTCTATTTATGAAAGAACATTTACTTTGTTTTGAACAAGCAAAAAGTGGTTTGCTCGGACCACAAAAATGTTTGCGGGAAAAACTTTGAGTCAAACTATTTTCTTCTCAAATATTCGTTGTTTTTGTAAGGTTAGTTAGTTGTTTATGCTAATGATGTTTTATTTAACTAACGTTAGTATAAGTACTAACTAACTGGCGCTAACGACTCAGAGAAGCCATAGTCTAACTTCTCACAACCAAGCATGGTGTGTGCGCTAAGGGTATTCTTACACACGGAATTAGATTTTTGCCGATTCCGAACAGCGAATTTAAAAGTTCGTCATAATAAATTGTATACTCGTAGAAGGCATCAGGCCTTCGCGGAGGTGGGTTCGCAAGAAAACTTTTGAACGATTATGTGTCAATGTTAGCGCGAGAGTTCTGCACAATTCTCTCAAATATGATGTTAAACAAGTCAAATGACAGCGCCTCGCCTAGCATTCTCGAAATCCTTTTTTGACTTCAAAGGTCAGTGAGGCCTTAACCGATCTTGACGAAACAGCGTAAGGTTTCTATCGTCAACCTGCACACACTAACGAGTTTGGCAGGGATGCCATATTTAGACATTGCCCTATAAAGCTTGTTTCTATATAGTCACATTCAAAAGTTAAAATGGTGGTCGGTATTGATTGGGTATTAAAACTCATGGGTTTTCTCCAGATCTGCCGCAGCGTAAATATTTGATCGGTGGTACAATTTCCTGGCCTTAAGTGTCAGTGTGGTAATGTATCTATCTGATTGTTGAAAAACACAATGTTTAAGCGTTCACTGAGTACAGAAGAAAAGTTGTAGTATTTCATGTCATAAAGACTGAAGCCTTTGTAGTTGGCGCAATTGAGAGGGTCTTCTTTCTTAAGGATTGTGCAACCAATGATGAGGTTCCAATTTTCGAATATGCTTTTCTCCGGTCATATCTTGTTGATGTTAAGCTAGTGCAGATCCTAACCAGATCTTTGCCAGCGGATTAAAAAGTTTAGCTGCTTGGCCATTAGATCCGGATGTTGCACTTAAGCTTACTTAAGTGCTACTTTCACTTCATCTAAGCTGGACGGGCGGTGTTCGTGTGATTCGTCGCTAAATTCTTCGCCCGGTTAGAGTCCTTCATACTTCATACTTTTTTTGTTCAAAATGATAACTAAGCTATAGGCTCCAGGTTTCACCTAAAACCAGACCCAAAAGCTTCATATGTACAACTTCAAACTCACTATAACACCCCTTGGGCGCACTATTTGGCGTAGATGGGAGTTTGGGTGTATGATTTTTTTCTATGTAAAAGTTACTCATTTGAAGAACGTGGGAAAATTGTGTGTTCTAGACTTTATTTGGGACTTTGTCATTTCAATTTTTTTTTTCTTTCTAGATTTTTTTCCCATTCGAGAATAATGAAATCGTTTTCGAATTTTTGTGCCATCTAGACCATTTAAGACGGTCGCCTTAAAACACTGCAAAACTGTATTGCGGAAAATCAACAATATCAAGGATAGCTTAGATGAGATTTAAGTGTTTTTTTTTAATGGAAATGGTCACACACAAACTTTTCTGATTGGCGCTTTTGTAGGCGGACTCAAAAATTTTTTAAACTTTATCTGCTGTACGCATAAAGCTTAAGCAATTGCTCCAGGGACGGCGCTGGAGACTGAATTAACCATAAAAATTAAAATCCTACAACATTTTTGTTATCTCCCCATAATAATTTACACAAATAACAATTGAAATCCATAGCTCCCGGAAAATACGCCGGATAAAATAACTTAGGATTTTTTTTTGGATTCTGCCGAATAGGATGATCGACATAGTATAATACATAATGACATAACATAAAATACAATAATAATATACATTTTCTGGCGTTCTTCCCTACAAAGGTTTGGAAATTACGGCAGAATGTGTTTATTTTTCGGCCCAATTTCCATTTCAGTTTCTGGCGCTTTATATACCTTTCTGGCACAACTTCCAAACAAATTCTCCTATTTTATCCAAATTTTATATCACAATTTTTTTCCGCCTTTTTCCAAAAAAAACTCCGGCATAATTTCCGGGAGCCAAATCCATCGCACGCAGGCGCTTTTGTTAAAGAATTGTGCAACCAGCTTTCGAACGTTCGATGCATGACGGGTATACAAATTGCTGAACATAAAATTACGATAAACCGGAAAAATTGTATTTTTTTACCGCGCACAAACGTTGATGGTATTTTAAAGACATAGATTCATCATCAGTACCTAATTTATCTCTTTCTGTAATTCGCAAAAACTGATCGAAACGGGCGAATTCGTTTATACTTACATTTAATTTCGTGGTTCAGGAAAAAAAATCCATCCCTGCAAAAGGAGAAGCTTGCATTAAATGTGTGTGTTGTTTTTAAAAATCTCCAGACATTTATATATTTTCTTGGGTCTGATGTCACCATAATCTATATGGTGAGCGGGCCCTTTAAATTCGGGACCCAAAGACATTTTGGGTGGGCTGATGGTGGGCCCTGCGAACCATCAGCTGCGGCACTGGCTTTTTTTTTTTAAACAAAAAAACGTCACTCAAAGCGGTGAACTTAGTTCTGTTAGTTTTGAATTTTCCCCATTAGGAACCGAATTAAATGCTAATGTGATGATAATGAGGTAATTTCGTAACGTGAATCAGTATGGGAAATGAGGTCGTGTTTCGAAATATTTTGCGAAATGTTCTCATTAGCTCTAGTAAAAACATAGTGTAAGTATCTAGGCGAATTATTTCTTCAATAAGTTTAAGGGGTTTCAAAGATGATTGAAGCTCCAACCGCCTTGAACTGCTGCGACCTTGGAAACTTGAAGTCTTCCTTCCTTATACCAGCCGTAAGTTGTACACTGAAGAATTAAAAATAAGTGCAACGATTAAAAATTCTACAAAAATAAAACGCAGCTATAATAATATACATAATTAATTTTAGAATTTAAACGCGAATTTTGTCATAAATGACAGAACCTTTTACATGTTTGAAACAGCCTTTGCATTAAATTGCTTCTGCGAAATAAATCACCAGTCAAAGAAACCTGTAGACATTATACGCGCTTAACATAATGGACTTAAACTGTCACAAAAAAAACATGAGCCTCAGGTGTTAAGCTTCTTTAAAAAGGAATCTTTATGTTGCTGCCTGAAATAATTTGTATTTATGACCGATTTTTTTTTTAAACATCTCCTTCTTTAAAAGGTTGAAAAAGGCGCAAACTCTATCTTTCATGCCTGCTTATGCTCCAATCAAGACAACTTCCCACATCTCATCACTTTTTTTTGTAAACTGCGAGGAGGAGCTTGGTAAAGGCTTTTTGGCTTGTTCATCTTTTGTCTTAAAACACAAGCTTACCTCTCCAACACAGTAGGTAGGCTTTTTTCCGCTACCATAATATCTTTACCCAGCATACAAGTGGAAATGCAAGAAAGTGTGTAGTAATGAAAGTAATTTTCAAGCACGCAAAATGTACATATACCTATTTCTACATACATCAGGCCTTTTCATCGCCTTCTCACTCCAATCGAATCTTTAAAAATATGAGTGCAGTACGTGTATGATTGCCACTTGGTTTGGGCTATGAGAAGACTGCCTGTCAATAAATGAATGGTAGCAAGATGAAGAGCACCCACTAAAAGACAAGAGGTGAAAAAGAGTCAAACAAAATAAAAAAACCAACGAAAAACGTCAAAATTAATTTTCACAGTTGAGTTCATTTTTTGGGGGACTTACAATTTGTGTCGTCTTGAAAAGCAGCAGCAAGAACATTTTTTTTTGGACTTAGCCGCCTTTGAGATCTTCTTCTATCTAGGAACACACAGACATATTCGTGTATCTTCATATTTACTGAGTTAATATATGCGTCTAGATACATTTTACACTTGATGTTTGCAGCCAAAGGTGGCTTATGTAGAGTAGTAAGAGATATATTTATGAATATGTAAACGGTTTCGTATACGGTGGGTAATGACGGCCAAATAAGATGATGACAGCGGCTGTACCTATGTTGTTCATGTTATTTGATATTTTAATTTCTGAATTTTTATGTTTTATTTGTGCCTTGTCCTTTTACATGCACAGGTTATATTTTTTGATGGGCTTATTAAGATTTGTATTTATTATGATATCGCCCTGAGTTTAGTTACACAAAGATTAACTTATGTTTTTCTCTTTTATTTTATTTTAGGTGGCTGGCGTTACAGCGACCACGGAGCGGCCTTCTGCTCCCCAAGCGCCTCCACAGGGCCCATCTACGTTGCAGCTAACAGATGAGCCTCACATGTCAATTGCTGCAGCTGAAAATGCAGGGTAAGCATAAATACACATAAAATGCCATTAAAGCTTAGACTAAAAATCAAAATGGAAACTTCAGTCAGACAAACTTGTTTGTAATAAAACACCTTAAATTTTTATGCTTCTTTGTGTCTACTTTATGACTCAATTACTCCAGCCTAACAATATACAAGGCACAAAATGAACTTCATTGGCAAGAGTGTAGTTAAAATCTATTACATACAATGTCACGATCAAATATGCTTCACTTGCTATACGTTGAGTCACTAAACATAGTAAAAAAAATTTTAAAGTGTTCAAGTTTTTAATGATCTTTTTGTGTACGTGACATTTTTAATAGTTTACCCCAACCATTCGATAAGTCTCAAAAGATTGACATTAATGTACAGTTTAATGGGAAAAAGTGTCTGTATCTCACTCACCAGCCTATGAACTTTATTAAGAACGGAACATGGTGGGCCTTTCAAAATTTGAAATACAATTCTTGGTTAAAAGAGCTGCAAACCTTCATTTGCACATTTAACAACCTGTTTCAATGTTCCAATGTGTAATTCTAAACATCGCCTGCTTCAGGGGAAATTTTTTCGAATTACAAGAATTCATAAGTGTCTAAGCCGTGTTGAAGTCACAGCCAGCGGGTGCACAAAATTTTATTTGCCTTATGATAAGTTGAGGCAAATATGCGACAATGTTTTACCCAACAAATGTTCTCAGTCCGATTCCAAAATATTTTGTATTCAAAGACAATCAAAAGAAGTACCAATCTTTTATATTTGTGCCATTAGCTACAAAACTCTTCATTAAAGAAAAAAAAATCTTTTGTCTTTGACATGCATTAACAAAACTGCACCTCAAGTCGATTATTTATTTTATATTGCATTAACCTATACTATTGAGCGCAAACCGCAATTAACAATTCAAATTGATGAGTTTAGTCGAAGCTGAAACTACATGTATGTATTTGTATTGTACCTATATACGAAACATACGATCGAAAATGCAATTACTAATGGAGAAAAGAGGTATAAAATAATAAATAATTAAAACGATTATAGCCAAAAGCTATGCAACCTTTCGGTCAACTTTGTCACCACAAGGAGGTTAGGTATGCTGAGGCAATTTTAATGTAAACTCAACACAGTGTGTTTGCTTCCCACAGTCTTTAGGTGTTGAACGTTTCTCTGTGTTGAGTTCTTGTGCGTATGCAAATTTTCGTGTTTTAAGAATGTTTTTTTTTTGTGACGCATTAAAAAAGGACTATTTAAATTTAAACGATTGGGTAGCGTATAATTTTCTAATATGATGACGGCTGCCTTTTCGATTTTTATTTCACGACCTGCTTGACCCCAAGGATACACCCAACCAAATTTCCTTCTTTTTTCCAACTATTCTTGTTTGGAAAAAAGAAGGCCGTGAAGCAAGAAAACTTGGAAATGATTTATCGCCAAAGAAGCGTTTTCTTAAAACAAAGAAGCGATTCTTCTAAATTGAGGGAGACAATTTTGTACTACGTTTACACCGAGCCTAATTTCAGCATTTAAGCTAAATTCAACAGTTCACCCTAAATGTTCTGCGTTTCGCCATACATTTTTCAGGATTTATAAATGTTGAATTTCAACTAAATGTTGATTTTCGCCTGGGCATTTAGAAGTTTGTTGAATTGAACAAACCTCTCAAACTTCCGATTCTCTTATTTTTAAGAGAATTCAAAGCATTTGACAGATAAAACTTAAACAAAACGTTTGTGATTTAATATAAATCGATAAAAGTGCTCTGGGACGTATTTTAAAACAAAAATAAGCAGGTAATAACGACAATTTTTGCTGTGTGGAGCACTTGATATTTCAGATTTTGATTCTGATTGTCAATTGAAACTCTGTAACTCCAGTAGAAACAGCAAACTTGGATTTCGAAATTTTTTCACTAATTTTTAAATTAAAGTGCTGGTGTAAATGTACTATTACCTAAAGATGAAGAGACTATCTCAAAAATCAAATATCCTTGAACAAAGGAAAAACGATTCATAGGGCACACACAGCTCGAGGTAAGCCAGATATTGCTTTACACAACCATTCCTGTTTTGCTGCCCTTCGCTATTCACAGACGCAAATTGTATACTGGTTGAGGACAAAATTAGAATTCGACGCCTAACCACGCCAAACATTTGGAATATAATTATATGAAATATAGCTTCATTAAACAAGGCTTTGTTTTATGCCTGACCAGTCCTCTTTGGTTTGGGAATTTGTTTGAAACGTGGAAATTCGTCTTTGATTTTTAGAAATCAATATCTTGGAAACAAGGATAATAGCATCGTTAAATCAAGGAAGTGCAATTTCTTGGATGTCTTTGAAGCAAGGGTACATTTCTTTGAATTGAAAAAAATTTCCTCAAAACAAAGAAATGTTCCCTTGCTTTAAGTGTATTTTGTATTTTTGATACTAAAAAATATGTTTTCCACAAACAATACAGTGTGTCATGGTCAGTATAAAAATTCACATATATTTCCTCGAAATAAAAAAATGTTTTTCTTGTTTCTCTCCAACACCAAAGTGCTAGAAGCGATTGCTTTAAGTTATGTAAGAACAAGCACAAGAGTTCGCCTGAAACGATCTTCTAAATACCCTATCATATTTCCCATGTAACACCCAATCATACATTTTGTTGGCCTGAATTCATAAATTTCGAGCCAGTTAATTATATGGCCCACGCGCCACGCCCCTAAATAAATTGGGGTTCACTAAGAACACAAAACTTTTATTTATCTCGTTTGAACAATGAGGAAATGCTCTAAAAGCGGAGCTATAAAGTTGATAAAAGTCTAGCATGATTAAAGTGAGCATGGTCTATGGTGTGGGCGGTCCGATTTCCGTCCAATAAAGGGTTTCTGTCCACAATTGCTATATACCAAAATAGGGTTTAGTACGCCTTGTTCAACTTGAGCGATAGAAAAATCTTTGGCAATAAAGTGTTAATTTGAGGTTGTTTTTACATTCAGGCGATGATTTATACGTTGCTTGTGCACAATAAGAACCAAGTCACACACCAAGTTTTAGATCTCTGGCTCAATTTTGAAGATCTAAAAACTTCAATTATTACAGACGGAAAGACATGCGGCTTAATCGATTTACCTGACAGTCTCGATAATTTCTCAAATAGGTTATCATAACTTTATCTTAAAAAAATTACAATGTCGCTTAGGTAAAGTGTCATTAGGCCAATTAGGCTTTATGTAGCTTTTGACGTTAGTACCCGAGGAAGGGTAAAAGAAAAATCCAGCAGAGGACTGCACGGGGACAGAATGGCCACCCTAAACGCGTCCCACTTTTGTATGCATAACATTCGGCTCTATAACGCTTTGGTTTGTTTGGAACATATCGCTTTAAAAAGTGTCATGCTGCCAAATGATAAAATTTTGTGTTATGACACTTTCACCAAGTGACTTTTTGCTAAATTTGGAGATTTAGCACACTGTCGTTTGGCGCAATGGCACGGCATTGACGGGTGACTACATAGGCCCCATTAATATTTCATTGTTTGGTTAAGGGCTATGGACCGAATGGGCAAACTCGCCCTTGTTTGCATCATTCCCTAAACTGTCGAAATCTAATTGTCGCCTTCCATTTTTAGTCCTAGCCGAGTGGCAATACTCTGATTCCGCTTGGACATAAAAACCCGAGGTTACGTCTACACTTTCAGACAAACTAATTGCTTAGGCTTTGGGCTATGGATTATGCCATTGATACATACATACTTGAGAAAATGTTCAAAATTCGTGAATTTCTTTCAAACATTTATGTATACAATAATTCGAAATTTTTGCTGTTCGGGATTTTTTTGTTTAGAAATATCGTGTTACAGCCATATAAAACATTCCTAGCCCTAGAGGTTTATGGTTTCTTAGAATTCAGGGAACATATTGCAGTCCAACACGGATATAAGAAACAACTAAAATAAACAAAATTTGTTTCTTATATCCGAGTTGTTCTTTTATAAAATCACGTTTACAAAGTTTCCTATGTGAAAAGTCAACAAAACGATTTGGCAGTATACATGGCAATATACATAGGATAGGGTATAAAATTCCTTCTCAAAACAAATTAAAATTCCCTTTCCTCAAGATCATTTTGATATATTTCACAAAAAAAAAAAACATTTGCCAAAAAATTTACCAACATTTGCTGGAAACAAAAAATGTTTTTTTTTCTCTCCAACACTTGTTAGTGTTAAGGTTGGCATAGCGATTGTTTGACCTAAATAAAAAAAAAAGGGAAAACTAATTAGGTATGTTATTTTAGCAATTAGCAATGCCTTTACAGCAACAGTTTTATGTTTTTTTTTTTTTTTTTTTTTTCTAAATCCGAATTGGTGATCCGGAATCAATCGTCTTTCTTCAATGATTGGTTGCAACCTTTTAAAACAGTTTCTCGAACACCTTCGCTACTGCCGATAATAGCTAAGGTGTTCGAGAAACTGTTGCTTAAAAGGTTGCAACCAATCATTGAAGAAAGACGATTGATTCCGGATCACCAATTCGGATTTAGAAAAAAAACATTCAACAATCGACCAGGTCTATCGTATAACAAACGAAATCGAAAAAGCTCTGGAAGCGAAAAAGATATGTACTAGCGCTTTTCTCGACGTATCGCAAGCCTTCGACAAGGTATGGCACGAAGGCCTGAAGTACAAATTAAGGCTTTGCTTACCAGAAAAACTCTATAGAATCTTAGAGTCTTACCTTAAAGACAGAATCTTTCGCAAGGAAGCGTTCTCGGCCCAATATTATTTTTGTTTTATACAAGAGACATACCCCACGATGAGGGAACAATTTTAGCTACGTTCGCAGACGACACTGCTATTCTCGCTATTGATACGACAGTTGAATTATCAACAGGGAAACTCCAGCGCGCTTTAGACAGAATATGCGACTGGACGAAGAGCTGGCGAGTTGTCCTTAACGAGACTAAGTCAACGCATGTTAACTTTACTTATAAAAAGATAAACAACAAACCTTTATTCATTAACTCGGTACAAATCCCGTACTCAAATGAAGCGAAATATCTAGGAATGACTCTAGACGCAAAACTTAAATGGAAGCTGCACGTTAAAAAGAAACGCGACGAGCTCGAAATCAAGTTAAGAGAAATGAATTGGCTTATCGGAAGATTTTCGAAACTAAGCATATATAACAAACTGCTTTTGTATAAGCAAGTGCTAAAACCATCTTGGACGTACGGTATACAACTCTGGGGTTGTACTAAACCAAGCAATATATCTATTTTAGAAACTTTTCAAAATAAGACACTCAGAGCAATCGTTAATGCTCCATGGTACATAAGAAATAGCGATCTACACCGAGATCTAGGGATCGCAACCGTGTCTGACGAGGTAACAAACTTTGCTCGCAAACTTAGTACTCGTCTTCGCGGACACTGCAACAATGAAATTATCCGAACTTTGGATCAAACAAATCTTACGCGCCGACTACAACGAATGAGACCGTTAGATCTAGCAGCATAAGATGAAACCGCATAAATTGACGGTATTGTAGGTGCCTTCGTTGGAAGGCAGCCTGCCACACGCGATTATTACAGAAGCTTGAACTACTTGTTAAGGAAACTTAGTCGTAGTCTGACGGAAAATGGGAGGTTTTTTAGTGAGTAAGAATCTCACACTACTATGAGCACGCGCGGCCGGTCCTCGTAGTGCCTATGAAGGTTTTTCCTACCCACGGAAGAAAAAAAAAAAAAAAAAGTTTTATGTTTGAGTGAGGCTATCGAGGCGTTTGTAAGAATGATCCAAATGTTTAAGGCTTTTCTTGGAAAATCACTTATTGAACATTCACGTAGTTGGGGAAAGCAAAAAAGTATTTGCTAAAAACATTTTTCACTACTCTTATCTTCTCAAACATTTTTGGTGTTTGGGGTAGTTTCTGATTGTTTTCTGACGGAACCACCTAAACTAGTAAGCTTTGCAAATTTTATTGGAATGCAAATACACTCAGTTTTACGGCAAATATGTCGTGCTTTTCAGTGACAAATCCTTTTTTCAGTGTTAAAAGAAAAACGTGTTTTCTTTGATCCATGTAGGCCGTTTTCTTGGAGTGTATTGAAAACTAAAGTTGTCGTTTAGTTTAAAAAAAAAAACTTAGTGGCTCTCTCGTAAAAATTGCTTTTTCCGAAACTTCCAGTACTGTCTTACTTGATGACCTTCCTCGACAATTTGCTCGATAAACATTTTTAGACGATTAAGTCTACACACATGAATACTGAATCTCTATAGTATTTTGTTTAGTTTTTACTGGAATTCTATTAAACATTCTAGGAACACAAAAAAACAATAATTCTTTGTCTTCTAAGAAGGACTCAAGTTTACGACTTCATTCTCTTACCTCAAACTCAATCGATTTATATCGATTCTCAAGGAACTTGGGCATACATCGTTTATAATTCATGTTTAAGAAAGAAATTAGGTGGAAAATAAAAGTCTTCAGACGAAAGCTGACTGCTCTTAACAATAATAGGAAGTGACATCGCATTAAAGTAAATGATTGCGACTGACAAAGTTCGTCGTAATTTTTCGTAAAAGCAATTCAGTACAACTTTTTGTTATTTTTCTGTCACACGATATGTTTTTTTTGCCTACAAGTTTGTTAAAAAGTTTGTCCAACAACCCTGAATACTTTAAAAGTAATTAATACCCTACGTCATTCATGAATAATATCACCCTTATTCCCAATAATCGTAAAGGTTACCAGTAACCTAGGTACCTACTTAAGTTTTAAATTTTTTTTTAATTTTATATGACGGGGATAGTAGTGTTGAATCATTCTTTAAGCACTATTTTTGTTTAGCGGATTTAATTTAATCAAAGGAAGTGTTCTCTATATACTCAGATTTGGTGCTAGTCTAAACATAAATTTTTTTTCGCTGTATTGAAAAACCAATCAAAATTAAATTTGAAGACAGACTGTCATCTCAGCATTTGACAAAATCACACGAATTTTTTTTTTATTATATTGTTATACCCACATATTTTGATGACGGTCGTTAAATTGTATCAACAAAAATACGTCATTTGAAAATTGAAACCCAGCCACAATACTATAACTATCTGCAAAAAAAAAATAATACATACTTACACGTTTTGATATGCCTGCCTGTTTGGGTTGATAAATCGGCTAAAATATGTCTACCAGGGCAACCATGACAGATATTAGAATATGTGCACACTTATTAAATAAAAAATACTTATCGCACACAAGGGAAACGGCGAGTCGTTATAAAACCCAAACAAAACATTAATTTCCTGCAAAATATATCTACAAACTCGGAAGAAAACGCCGGAGAATAAGAGAAACGAAAACAACTTGGAATATACTCATACTCACTGCTCACATGCGATCAAAAATGTGAGAGGCACGAAAAAAATGTAAAAAGTGCTAAAAAAAGAGCTTTTGGTTCCCCACAAATACACCTATCAAACCCACTACATAGGGGCATAATTTCTACAGTGGTGTGTGTGAGTTTTTTGACAGTCTCTCACGAAATGGCATACATATTTCAAAACACGTAATTAGGCACAAGGCAGCCATTTTTCCACCTTTCCTCCAACCTGTCTATTGTTGTTTCAAGCTCTCAAGTATTCTTCGGTAAAGAAACAAGAGACTTTTATTATTTGTGGAATTTACAAATAAATTTTTGTAACTACGCGCTACCTTTTTGGGCAAACCAAAAAGTAAAATTGTCAGGCTTCGTAGTTTTATTATGAAACATATTAAAAGGTAAAAAGGTTTATGTTGTATCTTCCGATTTAGCGACGGGAGTTTTACCTTCCACTGGAAGTACAGAGTACAAGTTAAACGGGCAAAACATGACGACGAACTGGCATACTAATAGTTTTCTGTCTATGGCAAGTCTGGATTTTTTCTATTTAATCTATTAAAGCGCGTTGCAAGAGCACACCAAAAGTAATAAGAAAGCGGACGCGCGCCTCAATCTCATTAGAGGCTGTGGTTAATTTTTCGACATGAAAAAAGTAATTGTGGAATTGTTGCTTTTTGTAGATTACTTACGCTACGAGTCCATATCTATGGCACAAACTTGACATGAAATTGTTTTAGCACAGATAGCTTCGTACCCGTATTATGGAAGTGCACTTTAAACTAGTTTTTTTTTTAGAGGTTTAAGTTGGTTCAGTGAAAAAAACGGGCAATATACACAGTAGACTTGTGTTGGTAACAAAGAACTAGATGAATAATTTTTTTGATTCATGCATACGAAACTGAGTTTTGTATAAGTTACACAAGTCGTTTTGTTTATCAAGGGTTTTCGTTACAAAAAAAAATATTTTTTTATGTTATAAGGCACACGATTTGTGTTGGACTTTTATAAAAATTAAAAAAAATTAAAAACATAGAAAAAAATTGAAAGGTTTGAAATTATAACAATTTACAATCATATAAAAGTTATAATATGGCTTATGAATCTGTTACGTTATAATGTCTTTTGTAGAATTGTAAATTGTTGTGATTTTTCACCTTACAATATTAAAAATCATTCTGTATCGATATGCCATAGAGGCCGCTCCTAAATAAAACAATGATACGTTCGGTTAACCTTTTTAAATTTGATTTCTCTTTTTAAATCTTATTAACCTAAGACGCTCGAGGTGAGTAAGTGGCAATAACTCACAACCATCCATTCTGTGACCTTTGGTACAGGTAGGTACTCTCTTCGTGGTGGAAGTCTATACACCATACACAAGCTGCTGCTCTTAAGGGAGTTGTATTGCAGTTATTTCGTTACACGCACTGCGTCTGAAGTAAGGCTCAAGTAAACTCACGAGCATGCTTTCTAGCTCGGATATTGCAGTTAAATTCTTTAAAAGATGGAATGCAGCTGGCCTCTCAAGGAAGTGCTGTTTGAAAAAAAATTTGATTAAGGAGTGAGGCAGGACACATTCCGTTGATGTCGCAAGGAGTCAAATGACCAATAGCTTTCGGGCACTAGCGTTAAAAAAAATATTGAGAAAAACATATGCAATTTGGTCTTTGGTGCACCTGCCCAGACATGAGAGCTATTAATTTTTGGTTTAAGCTTCCAAGTTATGTCAATGAAAATTAAGGCAATTTATCTTTTACAATTAACCTTTTTTGTCAACTATGAGGACAATCTGTTAGGGATAGGAATGTTAGTAAAAATATAATACTTAATTGCCCGCAATATTTTTTAATTGAAGTATCCTGAGCTTTGAAGAGAAACTTGGCCCAGCCGGGGTCCCTGCTAAATTTCACGATATTCGCCACCGGTATTCTGACTACGCTTAAAATGCGTAATCATCTTGCGAGCTGAAAAAATTAAAGGAAAAATGAGAAAAAGAGTTCCTCTTTCCATTCAACACACACAATGCTGAGCTAGTGTTGCTGAGCCCCCCCCCCGCAACAAGTGTTATGCCTTAACGGAAATGCTATGGTTTTAAGGAAAACAATTCTAAAGGAAGTCGAGTTTCAATGTTTGACGTTTATTTGAATATTGCCCATTTTATTTTAAAGTTGGGGAGAAAAAAAGGGAAACTGTTTTAAGCTTCTCTGTTTGAGACGGACGCTTCTGAATTTTTCTTCATCCTTAAATGCTGGTTTTTGTCCACCCCACCCAATATCTGATGAGCGTTTCCTTATCCGCCACCTGGAAAGACGACCATTCGGCGACCAGCCACCCTAGAAGGGCTGATTCCCGCCAGAAACCCCCAGGGCCCTAATTTTCCCTAATAATTTCCGAGATTTACGTGCCCGCTAAGGCACACATAGCATAGCAAATAGGAGCACATTCTAATTTAAGTGGTTTTTCAATATCGTGGAAAGATGAAATCGTGACAAGAACTTCTCCAACTATCTCCATCGGACACTAATCCGCGATTATCAAAAAATTTTCGATTTATCTCCCGCCAATCGTGGGAAAATTTAATTCTAAATTAAAATTTAAACTAAAAATAATCCTTCTCGAAAATCTTATTCACCCATTTCGCCAATCTCTTGCATGCCACTTTTAACCCTTTGCGCACAACTTTATAACAGTTTACGAACAAGGAGACTGAAACTGTCCACGTTAGACAAATATTTTACAAATATTTTGTGACATATTTGTCACAAATATCTTCTAATCGGATTTTTACAACGAAATAATTTTGGTCCCGGGGAAATGTCATCACTCATCAGTCACTCTCTTCGGAGAGGTGAGAGCCAAAATGACAACAAAAAGTAGTCGTGTGAAATTTTACTTATATGTTTGTCCGGTGAAGACACTTCGGTATTCGTCTCCCGTTAATCGCAGTTTTAGAGCCGGTGTGGAGACAATATAAAAATCGTAGTCCGTGGTATAAAAAAAAGATTGGGTACAATATACTGCTTCTTAATGGTTTTTTGGTAGGGTTTTCTGGCGAACTGGTAAGTGCTTATAGGAGCTCTGGATCAGATTCCCAAAACACTCGGTCTTGGGTAAGAGGGTCTGAAAGGGCCGAAGGGTCTTACAAAATCCCCGGGAATAAGATTTGTATCGAACAGCTTTTTAAACTGCCGTCCGGACTGGGCAAAAAATAGTTCCCCATGCATGTGAAGAATACAACACACACTTCGTACAGCTGTCAAGCCATTCGTTTTTTTACTCCAGTTATTATTATCCCACTTCTGCAATAAAAAGGCGCCCCCAAAGTTGAATAATGTATGGAATGCTTGGGTGCATGAACTAAGTTGTCATATTCAAATTGGAAACGTTGTCTTAAGGAATATTCGTAAACCTAGAACGGGGCCTAAGTGGGATTATAATAGATCTCATAAACCTAACCTAATAAGTGGGATTATAATAGATCGAGAGAATTTTTGAGTTTTCTTAAAGAATGAGATTTCAGATGCGGAAATGCGACAAGGTTCCATTAGCAATTTAGGGAGCTTAAATCAAAGCTGGGTTGTTTTGTCCTGTTTTCGTACGGTATTGGTACCGTCTATCTTTACGGTTTTCTCTAACAGGATGTTTATATCCATGTGTAAGCGTTTAATTTGTACAAACCAAGATGGCGTGTTTTAAGAAATCCAGTGACCACGACTTGTTGTTTGAACGTTGAAAGTGCTCAACAGCAAACAAAATCATTTTACACATTTTAGCTCCTTATGTTGACACCATCACTCACACCCTGTTTACTTCGAACTTCATTCCAGATCTCAAAAATCAATAAAGTCAGCCTTTCGATGTATAAAATGCTGCTTTCATTTGATTTAATTTACATAACTACCTTATCCAAGGCAGTTTTTCCAGATGCAACATTTTGTTTACAAAAACAAACGTGTCTTCCCTTTGCCCACGCAAAACAAATTTCCATTTGCAATAAACAAGACTTGAATGTATACAAAACCAGATCGCAATTTAATGAAAAAAAGTGTACCAAGCTCTTTGCCTGCCATATCAGTCAAAAATATTCAAAGTCAAAGCGTCAATGATTAGGGGAACACTTTTTGGCCTGCAGATATGATAACCCATCAATTGACATTTAGAATTGTATTCAAAGAAAATTACTCTAATGGAAGATTCAAACTAAAGCTTAAAACGCCATAAATAAAATGTTATCGTTATCGTTTTTGATGCAGTGTGACTAAACTTTATTCGCATACAATTTTTTTTTATTCCAAAATGAAATCTTTTGTGCAGATGCATATTGTTGCAGTATGCGTGTGTTAACGTGTGTGTGTATCGAAAACCATTAAAAATTATCTTGCAGAGAAGATCGCTTAAAAGCAGCACAGAAACGAATTAGCGAAGAATCAGACCGCATCTAATTCGCTGATGATGCTGCTCTGTTTGCAGAGACCACAGTCAGTGGTGGTTGTTGATGATAATGATGGTATCCATGATTTTCAACGGAGCTTGCATTTCGTATTGTTTTACACATCCTCTTTATCATCTTTGATGTATACATCTGCTACAAATATAAATTTGCAAAGTTTTTGCTGGTCGTTTCAGCTAACAAATTACCCATGATAAGAACAATGAAACACACTTAGTCAGATGCTAAAGAAGCTTAAATGGACTTAAAGACTAAAAGAAATCGGGAGTTCCTTGTTTCTGACATTTTTACTACCTTAAGCCCCAGTCGTAGATCAACCATGGTCCAACGCCAATTTGCAACTTAGATTCAGATTTGAAAAAAATATGAATCTTCAATCAGCAGAAGTTGAGACAGATTTCACAGAAAGATCTAGCAGAAACTAGGCCTAAACCCACTTTCACTTTCCGTCTCCATACACTCTTGTAAATTATAGTAGGTACACTCTATACATACATATCTGTTACTTTTATTTTTAGACATTGAGGTGGGCTCTTTATTATTATTTTATTTTATATTATTTTTTCGATAGCGTTTCAAATTAACATTTGAAATGATTTTTTTTTTCAAACTCAGTCACACATAGGGGAAAAGTAACAAGTATTGTTACACGAGTTGATTTTGTTGACTGCTTAATATGAAGTGCGTAAACGTGATTTCTATTGCGTACCCTATGCAACACATGGTTAACTGTAATTTATGTAGTTTGCGCAACAAATAAAAAAAAAAATAAAAAATTAGGCGCTCGCTCTGTTGTATGGTGAAATAGTTTGTGAGACTTTTGAGTCTAGTACTTTATGTGGGAGAGTCAGTATATTTGACGAATGAATCATTTGGCATTGTTTGGAGGTAATTTAACGCTTTGGGTTACCTTTAAATTTGACTTACTTACTTGCACAATGGGTGTGTCTCAATAACTATCATAAAACTAATTTATATTAATACATTTTTCAAAGTCAAACTTTGGCTGAGCTGAACTGGTGTGAAAAATAAATAAGAAAATATTTAAGAGGAATTTTTTTTTTTTAAATCCCCAGGAGAACACTTGCGAAAACTTTTTCCTCAAGATGAAGACAATTTCTATGAGAAACTTGTTTACATCTCGGCGGGCGGATCTTATTGTCAATCGTAAATTGTCTGGTAGCTCATATACATACATTCCATCTATAATAGGAATGCAACCAAGTTTAGCTGAGATTAAGACATTATGCTTCAAGGGAAAAGATCTGTGTTGATTTTCGTATCGAATGGCAAATAGCTCACTCAAATTTTCTTTGATGTGCTTGGATTCGCATACAGAAATATTCTCCTCAGTCGCTTTGGATTCAAACTGTCCTGCCATTTAATATTTTAGGTTTCACTCTTGTAGAGTTATGGCTAAGAGACTTATGAATCAATTCAATTCATTTTATTGAGACTATAATAACACAGTTTAAATTTGAATACAATTGTGATTTTTCTTATAAATTTACACATTTATTTTCTTACCATTTTACCATTTATTTTCTTATAAATAATTAAAAAAATTATTATTTTTATAAGAAAAAATTGAATTTTTCTTATAAATTTAACTTAATAAATATGTCTGGCTAAGCGAAAATAATTAATTGAAAGATTTATCTAATGAATCTTATCGTTTTACGTATAAAAATTAGTCTTGCTATTTACACTGTATTAACTCGTATGTTTACTCCCGACACACGTACTCTTAGTGGCCGACTTACATCTTATGACTAGAAATACTGAAAACTTAAGAAGAAAGGATACATAGTACTCTTTCGTCAAAAGAGACTTATGAAAGAAATGCCGAAACAGCCGAAAAAATAAGATTGTCTTGTAAGACTAAAAACTTTATTATCAGAGCAAATGTCTCGTTACATACAAGCTTATTATAAGATTTAAGCTTCTATAAATTTCTTCTTACAAGACTACAACTCTTGGAGAGTTTAAGTCTTGTAATAATTGTCGAAATATACTCTTGTTATAAGAGTTAAGCGCCATAAGATTGCTACTCCCTAAAGAAGTGTGCCACAAGATCATTTTGGGATCTTATAAGAACTTATGCTCGGGGAGTATCAAGAGAGTTAAAGAGTATTATAAGAGCAATTTTTCCGATCTTAGAGTGGGTAGGTTATTGCTGGTAACCATCTGACGTAAAAAAAACCCTCAAATCACCCCATCCAGCTTACACACCGCCATTGGGCGGATATGGTGTTTTTCTTTAAATTTTTTTAAGAGGCTGTGGAATTTTTTTTTCCTTTTGACCTTATCATGTATGCTAACGTTGGAATTAAGAGTGTTTCTGTTTTTGTTTCGTTTCAAAATATTCCGGCCACTTTTAGGAGGCATTTAAAAAATAAAAACAGTTTGTTTTTTCAAAATAGTTTTCGCTTTTAACGCATATTCTCCTGACCATAACGAAATTACAATTATATGCTGTTGGTTTACAGTCCGGTTGGACCTACAGTCCGGTTGGACCTACAGTCCGGTTGGACCTGGGCCTCAGCCAACAAGCTCCGCCATCAGCTCTGTCTCCAGCTTACTGGCTCCAGTTTTGCTCGCGATGTTAGCTGAGGTCCCCTTGCACTTGCGTGCGTCACCTGGGTCTCGGTGCTCCTCTACTGTGCCGTTGCTCCGCGGTGGATTTGAAGATTTACCGGGCTGGGGCATTGTGCATCCGATATGGGGGGGCATCCTATATGACCCAGCTACCTTTTATAATTCAATATTCCTGACATAAACTAACTCTGTGAAATCTTCCCAAAGTGTATACTTACGTATACAGCAATTCCTCAACGAAGTTTTATATCGATGTTGGCCACCTTTTTTCTCTCCTTTATCTCCTTACCCAACTAACATTTTACTTCGTATAAGACCCAACCACAGCCTTATAAGAATAATGTCCAAGAGTAAAGCTCTTATAATTTCACTCTTTTAGAATGTTATAAGAGTCTTATAAGAGCCGTACAAGCGTATAAGAGTAATTAAACTCTGATAAGTAAATCCAAACTCTTGTCGTAAGAACTGTGTTTACATTGCTACCTCTGCCAAAAAAGGAGAAGATATGAACTGCAAGATCAATTTTTAATTGGTGGACCTGGGCTTCACCCACCATGCCCTGCCAGCTAGCTCTATAACCAGCTAGCTGTCTCCAGTTTCGCACGCAAATTGCACCTGAGTCTCGGTGCTCCTCAACTGCGCCGTCTCTCCGAGGCGGATTCGAAGATTTTCCGGAAGCATCACAAATATTTAACTTTAGCCCTAATAGAAGTGGTACTCCTTTAAGAAGGGTGCTACAAGATCTGTTTAGATATTATAACAAGATTTTAAGGTCGAAGAGTGTCAGGAGCGTTGCACGAGTCTAATAAAAGCTATTTTGATGTTTTTAGAGTGAAACTCTCAAGAGTATGTTAGTTGGGAAGTGTTTGGCGTGAAGGCAGATCCGTAAAGCCCCAATCATAATAGATTTTAGTGGGACTTACTTTTTGTCAAAATACATTGGTGCCCATAATAGATTTAATACGATTCGGAAATCGTATGAATATTGTGTGTATCGACCCTGCTGTCAAATTTTTGCACCAAATCTCTCACTTGGTGGGAATAACTTAAGAGAGCAAAATTTATAGTATTGAGTTCCAGTTGAACTTGTCTTTGGAGGAATTTTTTTCTTTTTAATAACGACTAACCCAGGGTAAAGTCGAGTCATATGGCGCATAGAGAGGGGGTGTTAATAGATCCTGGGACAGATACCATTTGTAAACACATGCAATAGGTAAGGTTACGTGATCTGAATGGAAATGGTTGTTCATTTTTACCTTGATGGGTGCATTTACGATTACATTTCACGGTTTAATTCTGTTTTTGTTTCGTTTAAACATGTTTTTGACTTTTGGTTTTATTCAAAAAACAAAAAAAAGATCCCCGGCTTAACCCTAACTGGAAACCCAAGTCGAAGTATTACTAGAAGTTCTCTATTTGTGTCTCCCAACATGGGGTCCTTGAAAATCCTAGGTTTTAGCACGCTGGGATAAAAAGGTTGATAAATAATTTGGTCAAAGCTGGTTAAACTTAGTAGGAACGCATAGTAAATATAGAAAATTAATAAATTTAAGCCTTGACACAGTCACAATCAGAAAATACAAATGCAAAAAAAGATATCTCATAAATAAAAACCTTTCCAAATTGATCAGCAAATATTTTTCAGGTACAGTACGAACCGACTTAACTTCGACCTCAACACAAATTTTTTATTAAATGTAGAACAAGGTTTTAGTTGAATTATTTTTATACAAAAGTTAAAAAAAAATATCAAATAAATATTTTAATGCTGGTGGGTAGTAATATATCCGATTACGAAGCAAGTACTTATGACGTACATTGAAACAGATGTTTCCACCACTCAAGAGCGTTTTAAGAAGTATACCTACACACTTTGCTGTTGTGAAATCATAAAAGAAACTGAGAGACAAAAATGACAACAGATGACACATTGCGAGGCAGTTTCATTCGTCTGCCACAGGCCATATTGCTCTGGTATCCATTTTAAAATCTTACTCACGCAGCTCTTAATGAAATGCACAGCATTTTAATAGAAGGAGGAGGAGGCAAACCAACAACACATTTCAAAGGAAGACGCTTCTTTCCATCAAATCCAACTTAACTACTCGTACAAAGAAAAACTTTCTGTCGTTCTTGCAGTTTTCTGTATTACATGCTTAATGCATTATGTAAGGGAAACTTTTTCTTATCCCTCATCTGTTTCTAAAAGAAACGAAAAGAAATTGGTCACAGCAAATTACCAGCATATCCTTTTTAGGTACCCGTAATTTATGTATCTATATGCATGTGTATATCAGAGGACTTAATATCTATCTGTTGCAAGCGCCAGGCGACAACAGTCTAGGCTACATTCAGGACATCCAACCCACTGCTTCGCCAACCATCCGAAACAAACTTTATTTCGAATTCATTGCATTTTGGTTTTTTTTTCTCTCTATCGAAAATGTGTATCTCTCCAGACCAAAAAGTTCGAGCTTGGATTTAAAATAAACGAGTAAAGAGACATTGAGTACCCCACAATGCAACACCCAAAATGAGAAATTCCCAAAAATCCATTCAAAGTGAGAAAAAAAGCACAAAATGTAAAAAAAGCAGGATAAAGATAAAGAACTGAAATCCCCAAATAAAGTCGTAAAAATTTATTGGATTTTATATGAATCTGCTTCTGTCCTCTTGGTGTTGCTGGCGTCGTTGTCGTCCCCCAATCGCTATCGTTTTTGCTCGTTTTCAATTGCATTGGTCTTCTTCTACTTGTTCTTCTTTATTTTCTGTTGCACTAAAGTTTTATTTTTTTTTTTTTTTTGGAAAATGGGGTGCGGTACAGCAGAAACAGCAGCAGCAACTGAATCCAGGGAGAGAATAATAATAATACATTTCGCCTTGGGGTAGGTCGTGTGCATTTTTCTTGTTTGCGTCGCTTAAATCTTCTTCTCTTTGCTTGCCTTTATGTCGTTTATTTTTTTTTTCGCTGTGGGCTCCCGCTCCACCATATTTCACCCCATCCCGGATGAAGCGAAATGCGGTGAGATTAATGGTGTTTCAGTTTTTCTCATTTTTTTTCATTATTTTCCTTTTAAAGATACATATTTACGTACGGATATGCAGCTCTGATATATGTGTGTGTTGCACATGCATCCATTTATTTGTATAAGAAGAATTGTATATATGAAATATAGGTACTCTTTGCTAGAGGATTTCATTGTTGGTTTCTGTTTTTTTTTTATTTGTTTCCTGTTGTGCTAGCATTCACCAAGCTTATAATATTTGCTGGTTGCGATGCTAATATCGTAGATAAAAATCTGGAGATATCTAGTCGCATTTACATATGAATTTTGTTGCACGACAACAATTTACTATCGAATTTGATTGGTTTCGGGTTTTTATTTTAATTAAAAAATTAATTATGATTTCTACTTTACCGACTTGTTTTTTTTTTTATATTATCTGGTTCATATATTTTTAGCGAGTCCAATCCCCAGATCGTTCACCGTTGTCTATATCCACCAATTCCAATACCTACAAATGGTTGCATAACACAATTTATATGTAGTTATTTTCTTAAAAAAGCTTGGTCCACTTCAAACAGCAAATATTTGAAAATAAAGTTGAATTCTTGAAAACGTTTGCAGCGGTTTTCGAGCACTTCTCTGTTTTTTGCAAACAAATTAAATGATTCCATGAGAAAAGAGAATCGGCTTTTCAATAATAGCTCCCTTAAGCACGTGAATCAATTCCAACAACCGTTTTGCTCTCTTCGCCCAAACATAAAATCTTTACTGCAAACATCGAAATGTTTGTAAGAAATAAGCTTATTCGCAAAGTTTGATTTATTTATCTACAGAAACTAAATTTTTTCGAGTGTGTCTTATCAAACACAAAACAAATAAAACTGCACTTAACCACTCCCTTTACCACTATGCTACTCCTAAACAGTGGCTTGACAGAAACTAAGATGGCCTTGGAAATCCTGCTGTGCCACCATGTGCAAACGAATCCATGCTGATGAGGCAGGTTGCCTTTTGTTATTTCCTTGAAAAGACTTTCTCTACTCAAACAGGCGCTACCATCACGAGATGGTCAGGACTTCATTGCGATGATTTTATCCCAAATAATACAGAAGTTATGAATTATGCTAAAAAATTCTCAAATATTTGCAGCAAGCACAAAAACGTTTTTCCTACTCCTATTAAACATCAAAAAGTGTATGGCGATCGTTTGAAGCTTAGCAAAAAAGTGAAGTTTTTGCGGGAAAAATTGACTTGAATCCTTTTCTTATAAACATTTCTTTTTTTGCAGTAGCAAATGTTTTGATGAAGATAGCAAGGCGTTTGTTGGGAATATTTTCAGTGCTTAAAAATTATTTTTAAAAGTTTTAATAAATTTTTTGGAAAAAAAAAATTTCTCTTTGAATTGACTTTTAATAGCTTTTACTAACTTTGTTCGCAAAAACCAAGGAAATGTTTGCTAAAAACATTTTATTATTTTCGTAGGTACTATTAACTTAGTATGCACTTTCTGTTAGAGTTTTGAAAAAACTCTGTCCAAAAACGGAGTCCAAATTAGAGCTCCAAATGTTTATCCAAATCTATTTTTCAGCCATCATCAAAAACGCAACAGCCATCATGGTGATAATTTCTTTATGCTCGAACATTCACGCATGGTTTAAAATTTAAATAACGATATCATTTGAAATTACTACGATCTTAGCTTTCTCACGAGCCTGAGCCCAAGTAACACGCAGAATTTCTCGAAGATTCCTTAATTGTTTTGTGGTAGTTGCACTCCAGTATAGTTTGATAAGTAATCTGGAGTATAAATAGAGTGTAAGCTTATTGTATGATTATTTTCACTGTGAGTGAGACCTCAATTATAATCCCTGCTGATGGCAAACTTTATACTCGTACATCTAGTCATTTGTATTTTAAACAGAAACGACACTCAAAAAAAGTTACTTGCCGAATCCGAACCGCACTTTTAAGTAGTTTTTCAAGACAAATGATACTCTCGGATGGCTTGTCAGACCCTCGCAGAGGTGGGGACCGTGAAACAGAACAAGTATTTTTTTTTCAGGCGATGGCAGGATTCGAACCCAGACCTCCGGCGTACTAAGCACACACACTAACCACTACGCCAAGGCACCCCAAAAAAAAAACTTACATAGCTCTTTCATATAGCGCTAAGGCCTGTCAATGCCATCATGCATGGAATATAGCATCGTTCGAAATTCAGCCGCGGCTTCTCCTGTACAGTCAACGCGACCAACGGCGGGTGTAATGGTTGATCGTTTTCTGGGCCCGTGGACTTAAATTTATCCACCACACGGAAAATAGTTGTCGCAGTAGGATGATCATTGCGACAGTAATTCATTCGCTCAATGTCTATTATGCGAATGTCTTATACGAATTTTGATAAAACAATTCTGTCAACCATGCAGTTTCTTAAATCCGATCGGTTTATGCTGAATTGGCAAAACATAATTTATAAATAACAGCCCACTGTGCAGATATAGCTTCAACAATATGGCCGTTATCAACTGTGAAAGTTCGGAAGTGCCCATTGGAAAACCTTACATACCTAACAAATAAGGTTTTAACGAATAAGGTCCCCGTTTTCAATTTTAATTTTTAAATTAAGACGGCATTGGATTCCAATAAGGTTTTTCAATCAAACATAAATATTTATTGCCAGTAAAAATCACGATTTTACAGAAAAAAAACTTTCTTGTAAATAAGAGTTAACCTTTTATTATGGGTAGCAGGGGAGTCCTTCATGTGATTCATTGATTTCCATAAGCACTTTTTTATTATTCATGTTTCCTGCACAAAATTATTAATTTTTTACAATCCGTAAGGGTGGACACTTTTCCCTTACGTTCTCAAAAATGAAATCAATTTAATTGTGTTCTTCTGTGATTTGCGGAAAATCTGCTGGCTATTTGTTTGCATTTGACTCAGTAAAATTAGCATTTGCTTACAACTTAGTGAAAGAGATGATGTTGGAAAGAAAAATGCTGAATGCTTTTAGGGCGAACGACAAGAAAAAGATTCTTTCAAAAAGTTCAACCAGCTGATATTACTTTTTCTGGTTTTTACTGATAATGATAAACTTCAGGGTTATCCGAACAGACAGCTGGGGAAATATTATGGTTCGATAACAAATAAAATTTTCTTCTAGATCTAATTGTCCTTCGAATAAAAGGTTATGGATTGCCTGTGGGATAGGTCATAATCGTACTAGAATCTCATCAGCGTGCCATAACCAGTTTCTTATTACTCCTCTCAAAGTATCTCTCTGCAGTGCCATATACATTATTGTCTTGACTTTATATGCGTCACGCAAAGTTAATTAGTGCATATTTATTTACTTCATGTTAAAGTGAAGAAATAAAAAATAAGGCAACAAATGAGAACAGATACCACCGTTGAAGCTGACAACAATAAGCACTACCGTACTACGCACATTTTCGCTCTAATTAACACCCAAGGTGGCCCTCATGTGGTGGTGGTGGCTCGGTAACACACTGGTGGTGGGCCTGGTTGACAGGGTGGTGTCGCTAGTGTTTATACTACCTTTGGCTTTGTACGGTGGTTTTCATTTTCATTTTTAACTAATGGTATATATTTTTAGTGAACATGTAATTTAATTTTCATTTAACAACATGTTTTGACAGCACCCGCTTGAGTTGGTTTACCGAATCGTATCGCCTGCCACTATAGCTATATGCAGATTTTAACCATTTTTACTAAACCAGGAATATATTAACATAGTAATGAGTTAAAAGGAAATTTTAAATAATTCATGAATCAAATGGTTACTGTAGTGTATAGAAAAATTAGATGTCAAATTTTCAGATAGGAAAATGAATTGCTGTTTGGGTAATTTTAAAACAATGAACTTTTCAAATTGTGAAATTACATTATGCATGAAACATTTGAATCTTGGTACAAACGAAATCTTTCAGCAATATCCCTGGTTTTCTTACACGTTTTTGTGCTATATTTTTCTTTAGTCAGTGTGCTTCACATTTGGAACTGCTAGAGTTTCTTTGTTACCTACATTCTTCTACCTACATGCTCTTCGTCAAAAGAGCATCCGGGAGCATTCCGGAAATTTCTGAAACTGTTTTTTGGCACTTGTTTGTTGACGGATCCTAACTAATGCCAAATAAAATAGTGCCAGATAAACTTTAAAATAAAGAAGAACGTGTTTGGCGGTTCGGTGGTAATCCTGAATCGGGGCGATCTGGAGCATTTTCATAGCTTCATAGTCATAACATCTATAACTGTAAATAAATGAGTAGTATGACATGCTATTTCCAGTACTGCCAAATACCCTTCATTGTATTCTTTTACCAAAAAATCCTTTAATTGCGTCAAACTTTTTTTTGAAGTTCGTAAACATCGTGTTCACGTCATCTATGGATCATGGGGCTTAATCATCTTAAATGGGGCCTAACTAGACACCACTCTCGAAATAACATTATTTGTAAAACGGTTTTTATACCCCATCCCATAGGATAGGAGGTATATTAAGTTTGATTCATAGTTTGTGACATAGAGAAATAATCACCGTAAACCCCCAAGACTTTAAGGGCATATGATCGAGACAGAATTGTAAGTCAAATTAGCCATGTTTGGCCGTTCGTCCGTGTGTCGGTTGTTTTTAGGCCTTACATTTTGAGGTAGGCACTTGAAACTTGATATTTGTTCTTTCTCGGTCCCGAAACAGTACAAATGTTTACATTTTTTGAATCCGCCCACTGACACGCCCAATTTAGGTCTATAGCATGAAAAATAGGTCACGCCTACTTATTAGCATGAAAAATCAAAGTTGTCGTGGAATGCCGAAATTTGGTATGCGATATCCTCGCTTGAGTGTTTTGTGATTGGCTTTAAAAAACAACCGAAAACGCCCCTTTTTGGGCGTGGTCATATATAATTTGAACTCTAATAATTTTTATTCAATATATTTGCTTTAAAGCCAAAAATTTGCACTATGAAATGTTCAGATATGTGCGTAAGCTATCAGTTTAAATAAACCAATGTTTGTCACGCCCACTTTGGGGCATTTTTAAGTATGAACCAACTTTTTAGTATAAAAATGCAATCAACACAAACACATCTGTTAAAAAATATCAACAAAAAAAAAACGATGCTATTGAAAACGAGTTGATGGCTTGAATCAATTTTCCTCTTTGACTCATATTTCTAAAATTTCTTAATTCTGCGTTACCAACTATGCATTCAACTGCCCTGGGTAGAGTAAAGGTTATGAAAATCATATCTCCGGATGGGTAATAGGCTGCACAATTAAAGACGATTTGATGCACTAGGCCTTTTCAGGCTACTGTCGCCTTACTAATTGCACGTGTTTGCAGGCAGTACATTTGCCTTGAGAGTACTCTGCCACAACTGGTCAACTGACGATCAAACTGTCGCGTCTGCTGTGAAACACCACTTGGGTAGGGGCTTCTTTTCACTTTGATACTTTTCAAGAACCCCAAACACATTTTTACCTTACCTACACTAACAATTAGTTAGTTGGCTGGCAAAAATGTAATTTTTGGAAACAACTGGTCATCCTTCTTTCTCAGAAAAACGGTACAAGCCCCCCATATACTGCACTGACACTGAGGCTTATTTTCAAAGTCGTGGCCATCAGATTTTACGTAAAAAGACTTATACAGACTTTATTTCTCTCAGTATAACACGTTGACAATTTCGGAACACTACACACGTTTAGCTTAGCTTTTGTTATAATTATTTCTTTATTCTCCGAAGTTGTATAGGTTAAATTGTTTAAAACTTTTCGAGGAGTTATGTCGCTGACAATTTGTTCATCATCATTTGACCATCGGCACTTGCAAGAAATAGAAAACAGAATAAATCTCGTTAATAGAAAAAGCTAACTGAACGTATCGTTGCTTATATGGGAAGCGGCCCCTATGGCAATGCCATACAAAATTAATTTTAATATTGAAAAGTTAAAGCCGTTAACATCCAAGTCTGAGGATAGTCCGACAAGCTTTACCTGCCTATCAACCTTTCATGAGCCCTGTTTCGGAGGATGTGAAAATTAAAAATGTTACCTATGGAAAATTTAATTAAATTTACGTAGGGGGTGAAATGATACTCCAGCCATATCACCCTCACGAAAATCTACCGTATGATCCCGACTAAATGCTTAGATATTTTTTGTTGCAATTTACATGTTGCCTTTTGGACATTTATGCATACCTACTATCGGCGCGCCTGTTGCGACGAACTTACTCAAAAACGGAGCATATAAATTATTAAAACAACTCGCGAAAAAATGCACACTTTTTCTATTATCCTGTACCACAATCAAAATTTTACTCAAAACTACCTGAAGTTAAAAACACATGCTGGTTGAAATTTAAAGTACTGCCCTATATATCCCACTGCACCATATCACTTTTCCCTTTAAGACGGAAAATATTCTCCGGAAAAAAACTGAGTACATTTTCTCCGCTGCACCGCATTGCCCGACTTTACTCTATAAGACGGATTGAAAAATTTTCCATATTGGTAACGTTATCGAATTCATTATATTTATTCATTCAAACGATCACACACAAAAATTCTGTTTCTCGGACTTTCTTTCGAGAAGATATTTCGCAACTTTCAACGTTTTTTTGGCGAATGGCATGCGTGAAGCTTTCCAAACTAATTTTGAAGGCGAAAAGTAGTAAAACTCATCAACCAAATAACAAAACATGTCTCCTGAATATCTTAAACGATAAGTGTGACAAACTTGTTTTCACCAAATATTTTTCGGAGAGATGTGGCATCAGATCAACAGTGGACCTTTTGATCTGATCTGAAGAAAAGGAGAGAAAGGATCTGAAAGAAATTTATTCCTACCTTTTTTTACCACCGAATTCTGTCGGTAAAATTTTTTGAGAAAATCATACTTCTTTTTCGAGACGTAAGTGAAACTTGTTCGGGGCTCAAAGCATTCGTTTGCTATACAGACTTTCAGCCCCGAAGTGGAAAACAATGTTTGCAAAAATAGATTTTCATCTTCTTCCTTTCGAGCAACACATATTTTTCTGTTTACATCGCACCCGCACTTGATACACCCACTCTGGGCTGGGCGGAAAGTTCTTGTAAGAAACCATGTAACCAATGACAACAAATGTAACTTGGGTGGTATCAATATCATTTCTATTACCAGGCCATCCACCATGCCAAACGTTTTATCCACGTTCATTCCACAAAATTTATTTCCATTTTCGTAATTCTTGTCGCTGGTGCAAGTACTCTTGAGTTTCCAATTTGTTGCGTTTTCAAGCTAAGGATTTTTTTTTGTTTCAGAATATTTCGTTCCAAGTGATTGCTTTATGCTAGTTTATTGGAAAGACAATACAAAATTCAAAAACAAAAAAAATATAATCCGCTGGATACCTTTACTAAGGTAATTGCTACAATATACCAGCTTCCACTTGTAACCAAACTCCCGTGCGAATATCTTGAGAATTCAAAGTGGATTTAATTAAGGGGGGCCCTAAACGAAATAGAATAGTATTAGCGACAGATGTTGGGAGCGGGGGGGGGGGGTGTATCCCAAAACAGTATCCCAAAAACAAGGGTGGATTGGTAAATTGAGACAAATTTTCTGGGCGTACATTTGTGTTGCCACTTCAAAGAGATTGTTTGTGCTTGAGTTGTTGATCGCTTAGCAATTAAATAGTTGCTAAAAGTTAGCTGAGACCAATTTTGAAATTTTAAAGGAGACAAAGACATTGTTTTGAGGTGGTTTTACATAATTTCTAAAGTGTTGAAATAGGTGGTTTCACAAAACATTTTAGCGGAATTAAGATGATGGTGAAATCTTTGTTGCGCAAAACAGACAATGTTTTTGAAAAAGAGTTTGTCGTATATGGAAGCGTTTCTGGAGGATTAATTGTATTTTAAAAGCACAAAAGAAATGGTTCCACAGTCAAAACTACCGCAGACGCACACAGATAAAATAATTGTTGTCACACTTCTTCGCGCCACATAATCACCAGCATCGTTCCTCAGTTCAGATTTTAATTATTTCAGTTTTATTTCTTTCACGACCGACAGTACAATCAAATCAACAGCAAAATAAGAAGACGGCAACGCCCAGAAGAACAGTGAAACGTCAGTGTTCCTGCATTGCATTTCGCTAAAAATGTGTTTAATTGCATTTAGACATGCAATGTCATAGTCTGGGTGTTCTATGGGGCTATATTTTAGTTTCAGCTGTGGCATTGTTTTATTACTCATTTATGTTTAGCTTTTTAAATTTTTTATGTGCGTATTATTTTCTTAAATAGATTTGTCTTCGTGGAAAGTGGTCTTGAGGGACTGCTTTTTTTTCGTTGTTAATTTGGTAGTTAAAAAAAATAATCATACTGAAGTTCATTTTAAAGAATAAAGTAATTATTGAAATGATGACGTTTTTCAGAAGTATAAAGCTGCATGAAATTATAAGGCTTCTTAAAATGGCCTCATATATAGTTTCGTTATTTAGTTTGAGACACACGCAATCTTTAATATGTGTTCCGTGCGTGATAAAAACAACATAAAGTAAAAATGTATAAAATTATAATAATTATATAAAACTTTATAATAGTTAAAGTTATTAACCGAATATTGATAAGTTGAAGTTTCATTTCAATTAATAATAAGAAAGCGCAGCTGTAAGAATTTGACAGCATTCTAGGAAAAGGTTAAAAGTTATCTATAAAAGAGTGAGCCATTCGTTTGCATTTGCTATCGTCATCATAATCATTTTCTATTATGCCGCTTCTCCTCTACAAGGGTCGCGGAGCGGGAGCGGCTAAATGGTTCCTCCATCGTTCTCGATCCTCCGCCACCTACTCAAGCGACTCAGGAGCAATCCTCAGGCGGGACTCGGAGAGGTCCTTTACCGGATCCCACCACCTGTTTCTTGGCCTACCAGGGGGACGACGTGATCTCATCTCGGCTAGCATGACCTGTCTAGGAAGTCTGCCAGAGATCATGCGAACAACGTGTCCAAACCATCGAAGAATCGATCGTTCCACTCGGAGGAGTAGCTGCTCAACATTAAGATTCCCACAAATGTTGCCGTTTCTCACTCTATCCCTGAGAGTAGCACCAGTAACACAGCTCAGAAATCTCATTTCGACAGCTTGTACCCGCGATTTGATTCTTTCGGACATTACCCAAATTTCATGAACATAGATAAGGGTTGAAACGAACACTGAATCAAAAACTGAGATCTTTGCTTTCACTCCAAGCTCAGCTTTCCTGATGACCGGCTGATGAGGGCCGGCGCAGTTCCTTTACTATTGCTCCAGCTTGGCCAATTCTACAGGGCAACTCAGTATCACTCCTCCCATCTTTCGTGAAAAAGATCCCGAGATACTTTAACTTCTCCGCCTGTTTCAACGGAACTCCATTTATGTGCAGGGTACATTGCACAGGAGTTCGGGAAACAACCTTCACTTCGGATTTGTTCACGTTTACCTTAATCCCAGCATTACCACAAACGGCTGTTAACCTATCCAGTGCTCGCTGAAGTTCCTCCTTGGATGATCCAAGGATGGCCTGGTCATCTGCGAAAATCAGATGGCTCATCCTGATGCCGCGGCCAGCTCGAAACATTGCTCGCCAAGACTGCGCTTCACCATCAAGTCCATATATGCTGTGAAAAGGAGCGGCGACAGAACACAGCCCTGGCGAAGTCCAACGCACCAACAAAGGGACGGGATTTGACCTTTGATTTATCTGTACACAGCTTTTGCAGTTTACATACAAAGACTGGATGACTCTCAGAAGATGTCCACTCAGCGCATAGTCCTGCAAAACTGTCCATAGTGTACTCTGAAGGACTCTGTCAAAAGCCTTTTCCAGATCTACAAAAGACGCATATTTTGGCATATTTGGCATATTCCCAGGCCATTTCAAGGATAACCTTAAGAGTAAAAAGCTGGTCGGTTGTGCCTCTGCCAGGCCGAAAGCCGCACTGTTCTACCCTTAACAAAGGCTCGATTACAGCTCTGGAACGCGTTTCCAGCACCTTCGCGAATACTTTTTCCGGGTGACTTAAGAGAGATATGCCCCTATAGTTGGAGCAATCTTTCCTGTTCCCTTTTTGGAAAATGGGCACTATAACTCCTTTGCCAATCGATAGGTGCCTTCCCGCTATTCCAGGCCACCTTAATGACACGTGTTAGCCATTTAACACTTTCTTCAGCTATTGCCTTGAGCATTTCTGGCCGGATTTCATCAACTCCAGTAGACTTGCCAGCTTTTAGCGATTTAATCGCTTCAGTGACTTCGTCTACTGTGGGACTATTCTCCGCCCTCATCTCGTCGGCAGTGGGAATGCCATCTTCAGTGCCCTGTTGGGGGCTGAGCAACTCCGAAAAGTGCTCTCTCCATCTGCGCAAGACATCGCTCTCATCAAGGATTTTACCCCTTGAACAATATTCAACTGCCTTCCTCTGAGCCGGAGAATAGTCTGCCAAAATGTCTTGTTTGCAGATCTGCAATCGTGCTCCAACCTCTCGCCGAAGAGGTTGGAGAGGTTTTCCATGCCTGTCCCGACTGCCAGATTGGAAGCTATTCGCGCCTTATTGTACTGGGCTCGAGAAGTTTAGTCTCAACATTGGACCCATACAATGTACGCTCTCTTCTTCTCTCTGATGGCTTCTGGAACTTGAGGCTTTTTAAATCATGCAGTTCTTTTCTTACCACCAGCTGCTACCCCAAGCCGCTTCACTCCACAAACATTTCCTGCAGAGTCAATGACTGCCGATAGAAACAGCTGCCATTCTTCGTCTACATTCAAAAGGTCAGTTGGAATTTGTTCAAACTTCTCCGAAACATGCTGTGCGAAGCGCTCTCTAAAGTCAGAGTCAACATCCTGCAAGTGTCAAGCGAAAATTCTATAAAAATGTGGGCATGGTAGGTGAACATTTCGTACTTTTCTTGAAGACACAAGCAAAAACTTCATTTAAATAAAGTGTGGGAAAAACAAACACTAGAAAAAGTGATGCCACATTACCCTCCTATTTTTGTTAATAGATTTTTGAAGACTTTATTTGTGGTAGAAAAAGAATATTAATAGTTAATTCTAAAAAAGTTTATTTTTTTTTGTTTTATTTGGTTTTAAGTAATGCATTTTTATTTTATGCAAGAATCTTATTAGGTTTTTGAATTATGAATAATCAAAAATAAAAATGGGTGCCGTAATCCTCCGATTTTACCCTATATAAAAGAATTTTTTAACCAGGTTAAAGGACTGCCAGTTGTACTGCCAGTACTTTTTGGCCTGTCCTCCATGATACCAGGACGATCTGAGAAATGCTGTAGTGCAGCAGTCGTGATTTTTAGACGGTAACGCGATGTAATTTTCTACCTAGTGAGGTGCAATGTGGCCGCAAATAAAAAAACAATTAAAACACTCAAAAAAATATAAATTTAAAAGTCCGATTTTTTTATTTTTGTAATATTTTAAACTGGATGGCTTGTGAATAAGCTTTTGTTCCAGCTTTTTGGTGTCATGCCTTTGTTTTAATTTGGTTGATTGTCTGATTTACAAGGTACAAAAACTTAAAACATAACGAATCCCTGAGTTTCCAAAATTACATTGTGCACCTTGAGCACTATTTTAATAAGACGACCTTTTACAAGCAGTACAACGCGAATGCCAAATTTCTGTTACAAACAGTCATTTCTTAGCAACTAACTAAGCTAATTAGTGAGAGAAGAAAGTTTAAAGACTAGACCTTAGTAGGTTCGCTCGGGCAAACTTTGAGTGGCAAGCTAATCCCAAATAACCCCTTTCTTACCTTCCATGTCTTAAACCATCTATATATATATTTTTTTAATTTTATACTGACTATCTACCCTACCAGCACAAACTTCTCGCTAGACTGATTAGCATCTCAAAGTCACCATGCTACGATCATCACGACGATACCAAGCGCTTCTTTTCTCCGCCATTATTATCCGCACAGCATTATAATTATAGCTCTAAAAACCAAACTTGATGATTAGTTTTAAAGATAGCAATTAGCTAATTAAATGAGCTAATGTCTTGTGTGCAAGAGCGGAGCGCTTGAATCCAAGAAACAATACGAAGAAAATCGCTAGCAAATCCTTACATACATATTTTTGTCATCTGGCGGAGAATGGAGTGGATGGAAAGGACGCTCTGATGCAGTTTGAAGCCATAAAAAGATGACTGAACGCGACTGGTTTGATTTAGTTTCACCACATTTCTGAACGATGCAAAGTATCTATACTCACATGCTACATACACTTTATTTTGCACAACCATGCAATGAATATCTCTGCTTTCTTATTTCGTTATTATTGTTTTTTTTTTTTTTTTTTTGATGAGGTAGAAGTTTGAATGTGGTCTGCTAAATGTGTGTTGTCACTTGAGGCTTTGAGAAAATATTTTTAATTACATTTGCATCTCTTGTATGATTGTGTGTGCAAAAAAGCAATTAGATCAACTAATGCTTCTATTTGAGAAGACCACTTTACATGTGAATAATTTTTTTTTGTAAAAAACAGCTGTATTTGAAAACTGTATATTTTGTTTTTTAAAATGTGTAAACGTCCGAACATTGGTTGGTTTTTTGTAAGTGAAGGGGAATAAAGATTATATTGGCGCTCAGTGCTTGAATCTTGCCCGTGGGGCACAGATTTCTGTGTAGCTTAGAGATATCGTTCAGTTCTTTCCAACTCTTCCCCAGCTGCTAACACTCTTCCTATATACAGTTCTTGGAGGTTAACAGGCTCTCCTATCATCTTGCAATGTAAGTGCCACTGATTTTTCTATCCTCTCTTACTGTGCATAGGATATACGATTAGGTTCGAAAATTCTGTGTCAAAAGCAATACCCTTAGCTTTCTCGTGATAGTTCACCCACAAGACAGCACGGATAACAGACTCGTTTCTTCATTTCGTTTGATGAGTGGATTTATTCATACCGGGGAATTTCATTTATTTTATATAAATAGCTCGCGATCAAGGGGTTATGACTACCCTTAAGATGCGTAGCATATCGCGAGCGGAAATAATTTGAGGACAGAGAAGATCGAGAGTTGGATCGAGAGTTACAAAAGTAACTCTCGATCCAACACAAACGCTGATGATACTGTAGGAAACATGAAAAGTCTCCACAGAAACACCAAAGCTTACCCCCGCAAGTGTTATGCCTTTACGAAGAAAAGCAATAATATAACCAGCAGAGTATTTCATTTAAAATATCTAGCGTGCATCTAATTGTTGTCCATTCTATTTGCATATTGGAACAGAAAAAGATGTTTAATATGCGGCCGAACCTAACCTGGATAACAACGCCGATCAGGAAGCCGCTCATTTTCAGACAGACACTCCTGGATTTTTCGTTTGTTGCTAGTTATGCTCCGCCCCGGATCTTTTCCATAGCAGAACCCACCATATTTGATGAGTATTCCCTTATCCACCACCTGCGGAGGCGTCCAGTGGGGACCAGCAACCCCAGAAGGGTTTTAAATTTTGAATATTTTTTAAACTAAAAAGAGTTTAAAATGAAACAAAAACATAATTAATGCAGAACCATGCTCCCCGAGAGCGGGTAATATGGTTCACCCTATTAGGTGATTTTGAGCATTTAAGTTATTTTCTGCTATTGTTGACTTTTTTTTTGCAAAAGTTTGCAGTCGGTAAATGAGCCGTCAGACCACTTTTAGCGCAGTGGATTATAACATATTTTTCTCATACATATTGTGACTGTGTATTATATTTTAGATTAAGGAAAAATTTTAGTATTTTTGGTGAGGGACTGAATGGTCTGTTTGTCATGTCTACGGTCGGGGTGTGTTTATAACTTCATTTATTGCCGATTTGGTGGTAAAGCAGAATTGTGCAGATCCCTTAAAAGAAGTTTCTGAGCCCTTTTCGGCTAGTTTGTCAGCTTTGTCATTCCTATCAATACTAGGAATCCACCAGAGTTTGATTTTGTTCCTTTATTTTAGCTCTTGTAGGGTATTCAAGCAGTCCTTGCCTGAATTGGAATCAATGATAAGCGAAACCTTAATAGCTGCTTGATTGTCCGTGTATCAATCATCCATAAGATGATTGCACCTTTGTTACCAGACTTGTAGATATGGTTGGATACGGAATGGCGTAGAGCTCTGCCTGAAACACATTGCGACTTTTTCCCATCGCGATTTTGGTAGTTTGTTTTGGCACGTACACGTCAGCTCCAACATCCAACATCCGTACACCACTTTCTTATTATTGCTATTCCATGCTCCTCTTTCAGAGAACTCCATGTAGCTGGTCTGTGACTGCGCAGAGCATGTCAAGTTCTGGGAGCCTAGAGAAAAGAGTTAATAGGTCTGAGTGCTTATGCAGTTCTAATTAATTTTTATAAATTTTTGTTGTTTTGACGCTTAGTTAATGATGTTGCTTGTTTACTTTTAGCTTTGATTTTCTCTTAAAAAACTAAAATTTTTCCAGCTTTATATTTACTTGCTACGCTACTTAAGCTTTTTGCATTGCTGGACCTAGAAGTTGGTGTCATAAATTGTTGGAAGTTGTATCTATTGGCCGAATAATGTTATCTTCGACATTCTCTCTTTCGGTAGAAAAGAAAACTAATCCTTTAACCTATACGTTAAATTAATTTAATACGTTAAATTAATTTAACGTATAGTTTTAATTAAATTAAAACTATCTAGAGGGTAAAATGGTACCCCAGCCATTTCACCCTCTCAAAAATCCCTCATTTCCCCTTTAGAGAACAACGCGAAAAACATCGATTTAATGAAGCAATTTATGTTTTTTTAGCTATCTGCAAAACATTTTCGAAAGACCCGCGCATTTTCGTCTCTTTGTGTGACTTTACTCATGACTACCCGGTAGGTACTGCCCCTTTGAATCCCAAGTTAGGAGTTTTTAGGTATAGGTAGCTTGGTACTTTGAATTGCTCAACCCTGCTATCAAAATCACATTTGAAAAAAGATTGAGACATTTTAAAGATGAAATCTGTACAATATGCCGCAAATTGTTTTCGCCAATAATATTTGGGAAAATGTGAAAATCATTTCCAAAAATGGACAACTTGAATGTCTTTTTTTGCCATACATAAACCACTTTCAGGTTTGTCCTTCAACGATGTCAAAAACCAAAATCGATGACAGCGATGAATCGTTTTCTTTGTCGTACAAACCGAAGCCAAACTTTAATTTAGGCACTTTACGTGGCCGCCCTCTTTTGCAGTCTTGTGGAGAGCCAGAGCCGCCATCATTTTGTCAAAATAGAATCCTTTTTTTCGCACCCACTCATTGGCATTGATGCGGGTATATCTTTGAGTACCCACAATCTAATGCCAAAAAGAGCAACAATTACTCATTGTAATCTGTGTTGTCATAGAATGTGAAAATCTTATGAATTAGCAAAATATCATGTTTTATGGAAAATATCACAATATCACGCACAAATGCCGTGTGATGATCCATATTTTGAGTGTACAAAACAGTATATACGGAGCGGTCGGTTCGGAAGAGAAGGCGCATTGATTGATGTCATGGTGACAAGAAATTAAATGGATTTCGCCGCCCTCAATGGGGTTGCTTGCTCGTGAACGAGGGTTGGACTTTATATGCCTTCTCCGTTGAGAGATTTGAATGATTTAGTTTGTTTTCAATTATGCGATGGATAAATAAAGGCTCTCTACCATGAAACATTGAACTGAGTTTTAATTTAAGAAAAATAGAAAAAAATATGCAAATTAACTTTCTTGTATTTTTATTGTCAACAGTTTTTTTATGTTTTTTTTTTCTTTTCTTTTTTCTAGGTAAGTTTGAACAAACATTAATCGAATGGAATTTGTCTGAGTGAGTATATCTGCGTAGATTACAAAAATAACACCGGTAACCCAAAAAGAAAATATTAATAAACCAGTGAGTAAGTGCTACAGTGTGTACGCCGAGTTACAGTCCGTTAAAAGGACCGTTGGATACCCCATTCTATTCCACTTTGGAAATGACTGCTATTGTTATTTTTTTGAAGATTTGTGGCTACGGAAAACTTTAAAAAGGGGCGTGGTCTAACCACCCTACTACAATCTATCAAAGATATCGAAGTAACGCTGAAATTTAGACAAAAATGCAAATTTTTTGTGCAAATTCCAAATTTTTGTAAATTCGACCGCTAAAAGGAGGCGTGGCTAAGATATTTCTAGAAACGAAATATGGAGTCTAGCTTATCTTGCGTGCCAATTTTTATTTCTCATTCTTTCCTAAATTAGGCTTTAGGCCAGTCGAAATTATGTTTTTTTTTTTGGAAAATTCAAGGATTTACTTCAATTCTGCCTACAAATGTGGGCGTGGCCCAAAATGTTTTGTGAACTAAATTTAGGTCTTAGTCATTCTACATTGTGCATTAAGCAAATTTTTTTGATTTCGAACAAAAATATTTAATAAAATGTATTTGAAAATTTACACTCTAACTTGATGCCACGCCTACTCAAAAGGAGGCCAATCGATTTCATTTTTCTTTTTTATTTCTTACAATCATTAGAAGACAAGAGTAAAATTTTAGCCTTCCACGACGTCTTAAAGGCGCATAAAACACATAAAAACCGATTGTAGGCGTGTCTGTCGGCGGATTTGAAAAATTTTAACACTTGTACTGCTACGGATGACAAGGAGCCCATGCACAAAATTTCATATCTCTTGCTCAAAATTTAAGCCCTAAAATCATATGACACACAGACCGTTGGAAGGACGCACATGGCTTGTTAGATTCAGAATTCGGTCTCGATCAGATGCCCTTAAGGCCTTGGGGGTCTACCATTATTATTTCACCGTGTAAGAAACTATGTACTTTGAATTCACACATGTTCACTGATTTTAAATTATCTATTAAGTTGCGTCTTTTATTATTATAAAAGTAACGTTAATTAATGTCGTTCAATTGTTAAACGTTGATGTTTTCATTTTTCACACATCACTAATAGCTTTAAGTTGATGAATATCTATAAAAAGTTGCTTGTTACCAAGCCAAGTTACTTAATTTGTCTGATTGTTTTCACTTTTAAAATCCCAAAAAAAAACTTTATCTAACTATAAAGTAGTTAAGTTAAAAGTAGTTTTAGTTAAAATATACTTAAAAGGACTACTCAGATGCTTTCAGGTACGCATTTTTTAATACTGCAAAGTTAAAGCTGTCTACTATGACGTCTTAGCCAAGAGGCCGGGGTTCCTTTTCCCCCCTAGACCTACGCCCTTCTTGAAAAAGTCCCCCTTCTGGCGCGAAGGATGGCAGTTTAAGGAAATCTAGCTATGAGAAGAACTTTCTCGTGGCTCAGCAGTAAAAACAGCTAGATCAATCCACAATGCATGAACTGATACAGATGGCTTAAGAATTGAAGATGGAATTGGTGCAGGAATGTTTGGGCCAAGAACCGAACACACTAAACGCATCTTCCAGCAGCAGAAAACTGCTTTAGACAGATGTAGGTCCTCGATTTAGTTTTGGAAGAAAATAAAGTTATTGCCTTCTCCGTTGAGAGATTGAAATTATAACGTCAGACAGCCAGGCTGTTTTAGAAGTACTTAATGCCGCCAATAATCGCCTTTGTAGACCACCCACTCTTCCTCCTATCACTATGGGCCTCACTGTGCTCAGTGATAAGATACGTTGATTGATACTGCACGCTACCTAGGCAATACTCAGCAACACTCTCACTTGGCCCGACTTAACAGTAGGAAAAAAAAATATGCTCCTTAATATAAGCAACGACACGTTCGGTTAGCTTATATGAATAGAATGAATTGAGGCTAGGCGCTCCTCATCTGCGCGTACGGGGTCGATTCTAAAATTTTCCGGGTCGGGCGTTTATGTCTAGTTGCCCAGCCATCGCAGCCGTTGTAATTTGACTCCTTTGACTAGGTCAGTGTCGCTGCAGGGTTGGATGTTTTATTTCCTCCACTCTCCGGACGGATTGTATCGCTTGCTAACGTGTTGACGAAAAAGCACAGGCCCTACAGAACTAAAGTCCATACCTATGAATTTTTCTGGTTAGTAGGTTAATAGAAGTAGGTAAATAGGGACTATTTCCAAGTGATTTGTCTTATTAAAGGCACTTTAACAGGACTCCTCCCGGTCATACTGATCACCCAACGTTTCGTCCTCCTTTTTATGACTTCCCCAAGGTTATAAAGTTATTTGTAAACTTTTTATCTCTTTCAACATGTTTGCACCCGGACATTCTGGTAAGTATACTGGTCAGAGTCGCCTAACGTTTCTTCAGTTTTTAGCGACTTTCTTAGGGATATAAAATTTATCTTAGATCTAGGTCTATTTTCAAAAAATGAAAGTTTAAAGGAACATTTTATTTATTTGGCTATTGCAAAATATAGCAAAAAACTCAAATTTTCTGGCTAAACAAGTTGTGGACTCGTGTCCACCGCAATAAGTAAATGAATATATAAAAGTTCATAAGAGAAAATATGTTAAAGAACGAAATACGCTTAACTCAAATATGTTTAAGCCAAAACTACTTTGTTCGCATTCATTTATTTCACTGAAGCTAATTCGTCTGTGTCCATTAGTATAATTATGATTGTCGAATTAGTGTAGGTAGCAGATGACATTAATTGCATAATAAATCAATAAGGGGTTTGATGATGGAATTCTGGCAGACTTTGAAACAACGCTGTCATCCTATATTCAGTCAAAAGACTTTGCAATCTTAACGAAATCTTAGGATTATTTCAGCTTTTCAAATATGTACATATATTAAAAGTCAGCTTACTGTATCTCTCCATTCGTCGGAACATTTAGTAGCCTTAAAATTAAGCGGCTGCGGCTTTAAAGCTATGCCCCAGTCCCTGTTGAAAAACCCTTCATGCTTAATTCTTAGACCTAAGACTAATAAATATGAAATCCACACAGTTGCCATAAGACCTGAGGTCTTTTCGTCATAAAGCATATGAATGCAGTGGTTTCAGCAGAACTTAATGTTTGCAGCAATTTATATAATTAACTTTTTCCTGAGGTAGTGGAAAAAAAGTTAACTAATCGTCGGAAAAAATGCCTTTATTATACGCACTTGAAAATAACGACAAATAAGCCCGTTAGCCTGACATAAAGAACCTAATGTAGTTAACCGCACTCGTTGTAAAAACCTATCGTTTCTAGAACGTTCGAGGAGATACTAAGACCAATGGGTGTGGAGCATAAATCGCCCACTATGGCTGTTATATAATCAACATAGGACTTGTAGGACCTTACATTTTCATTATGCATGCAATATAAACACCTCATCGAGTTTTGTACTCCATTATCTCCTTTGCATTCTTAACTTTTACCGGTCACTTAGTATTACTACCTATAATATTATCGGAAGTTTTCTGAATTTTCTCAATCCATTTATGTTAAGCTTCGGATGGAAAAATTTAAGAAATCCATCATGATTCATTTCTTGCAAAAAAAAATAAAATCATCCCCATTCAGCTCCATAACACATACATACAAACGCCTCGCAAAAATTCTGCGACGCAATTTTGTGAAATGCTCTCGGCTTCTTCGTACCTACACTACACCCACTGCCACTGCCACCACAAACACCAACACCAACACCATCATCATCATCATCATCATCATCTGCTGGACGAGGAAATGGAAGCAACAAAAAATTGAAATAAAACTGCTCCAACTGAGGCGTGTATTCTTTATTGAAAACGAACAGCTCTTATACTGGTTTGAGCGTAGGTAAAATTAAGCCCATTGAAATTCGTTTTGTTTCTGTTCCTTTAGTGGTGCTGCCGCAGCGCGCAGCCTTACGAATTTTCTATTCAGAAAATATTTGTAAATTTTTCTGTTTTCATACGTGGGCGCATTAATTAAAGACAACTTTAATTGTCAACAAGTCTAGGTTGATCGAAAAATCTGATCCAGTCCTGCTTAGGGGTGAGTTTCATATCAGGTGTTTGTATTATTATTTCTGCCCTTATACATCTGGAAAAAATAATAACAGATACAACAGCTGTTGGCTAATGTGGTTTTTTTTTTTAATAAACTGAAACAAAACAGTGATCGAATTGATTTCGATATGCACAGTACCGGCCTCGAAGTGTCAAAAATATTGTTTTATGTGTTCGGTTTTGATGGTATATTTGGTTGAGTTATGGCTGGATAGTTTTTTTTTTCTTTAAAGCTAATTAGTTTTTTCTTGGAAAAAAATTACTTGATTGGCAGACTTTTTAATGGCAAAAAACTAAATAAATTTTAAATTTGAAACACTCGGCACAGCGGATATAAGACTGATGTTTGTTTTGATTCATGCGAGATTTTTGTGGAATGTAAATTTTAATTCTGGTGTTGCTGTCAGTGCTTTAAGGCTTATACGGACTTATCCAAGATTATCTTTAAATCTTTGAGCCTTGTTAGTCCGACAGTACATAAAAACAAATTCATGTCAAACTTTTGCTTTGAATTTAATAGATTTTTGTAAATTAAACAAAAAAAATTAAACAAAATTTGTCTTTATTACTCAATAAGTAGGTAATCCCTGAGCCAATAAAAGTCAGTGCAAGTATCCATACATTCTCGATTACATTTAAAATACTTTGACGAAATCAAGTGCATCTCAGCTGTCATTGCACACTGAGTAAATCACTTAAAAATGTCAACTTAATGCACTACATGATGGAGCATCATTGCTTGTTTGTTTTTAAGTGAGCTGCTCTTTTCAATTGCTTACTTAGGTTCCAAGTGGGTGGTGATTATAGCTTTGAGTTATTATTCATGTGAGATTGTAGTGGATTTCGTTATTTTGCTAGAAATGGAAACCCACATACCCGAATTCCACCCAATGTAAATAGACTACCTAGCTTATTGCTCCAAACCAACTTTAGAAGAATATGTAACCCGAGTTTTTAACCGATGTAACTAGTGCTTTGAAAGTCACTACATATTTCATGTTTTTCTGGGGTCTTGACTCAAAATCTTATATTTATCGTCGCGTGTTAAGAGCGGACGAAATGTCGAAAGAAAAGAGCGTTTTTAGTCCACCAACAAGGGCACGATTCTGCTAAATTCACCTATCCTGGGTACTGCTATAACCAATTAAGCTACTGGCAATTTTTGGTATTCGCCTTACGTATATGCTGAATATTCTTGCTTTTTTCTCGTTAGTAAACAAGTTGAAAACTGGTACAAACTGTATACGCCATAAGTGAAGCTAAGCCAGGATCATGCCTTGGTGGCGCTAAAACGTTCATTTCTTTCGACATTTTGTTCGCAAGCCAAACGCCAGAACAGAGAGAGTCTGTACCAAAATGTAGAACGCCAAAAATATTGAATGAGCTGTTATACTTTTTTAAAAGCTCCATTTGGCCTGGAAGTACGGGGGGCAGTGGATTATTAGCAGAAAAGCATTTGACACGGACTAATACCAAAATCGGTTGCCTCTGCTTTTCTCACATAGAAACCATTCCTCACTGACCTCCCACCTCCCTGTCAAGTTTACCCCTGGACCTCAAGCTACTCCCTCCCAAATCCGTATCAACTCCGCCCCTACCATCCTCAAGGCTGATTCCCATCTAAAGTCCAACAGCTACGAGACCATCCTTTATTTAGGAAGTCTCTCACTGGTCCCCCTCAACCCTGCTGACAGTGGTTCACACCGAAACGGTTCCCCCCAGCCTCGATTACCCTTAGGTAAGTCTTCAACCAATCAGCAATTGATTGGTGACCTTCGGTGCAGGTTTACACCGCCACTGGTTGCATAGGGTGGGAGGGCCACCCAGACAGGTAGTTATCAATTAGGTCCTCGGGCTGGTAACTCCGGTCCTACAGGTGGTTCTAAGTGTTTTCCTGCCTAGCTGGGGCAGCCACCTCACCTAACCCCACCTTGATTTGGAGTAAGTGCAAGTAGGAGAAACATAAAACTTTTTTTACGTGAAATTTACTTATTTTTATAATCGCGAAAAAACAGTGAAGTCTACATTTTATTCCAGATTTTTGTGTTTCTAGATTTTGTCCCATTTGCGATTTTGTGCATTCGAGATTTTCTCCATTCTTGTTTTTTGTTGATCTAGCAAAAGGGGCGAAAAAGATGGGTTTGATTTATTTTTGATGCCAGGACCTTCCAATTGTCTGCCATCTGCATCAAAGTCCCACCAGGTTTTTGTCAGCTTAAATGCTTAAATTCTCTCTGCATACTTAATGTACAAAAAGCAGCAACACATCTATGCTAATAGTTATCTGGGATCTGCATGTGGATTCCCGAGTGAGATGCGAGTGAGGGCGAGCATAACCGAACTCATACCAACGAGGCTTTTGCTTCGTCATTTTAGATTTAAATCAATTTTACCCGATAACAAAACTCGTGATCTTATTAAAGTCAAGTTTAGCTTTGCTTTAAGTCAAGTTTAGCTTTGCTTGGGGGGTTTTCCTTTTCGAAGCTTTGGAAAAAAGTTTAGGCAGATTCACTGAATATGAGCTTTGGTTTCCTATTCTTCATCGGTAAAGCTTCTGCAGAAATCGTTCACAGGAGTACAAAGTCTTTTGTCAATTTTTGAGATCAAGGGGTTAGACTGCCCCTAAAATTCATAGCACATCGTTGGGGGAAAGAATCACAGGATAAAGATTAAAAGAGGTCCAACACAAAGCTGTTATTAAATCAGTACGGAATATGGATACCCTGTACAGAAACGCAAGTGTTATGCCTTAACGGACAAAAGTATGCTAAAAACATGTGGCATAAATTTGAATGTTGTGCATTATTATGACAGGTAGGAATGTTCTCCTACTTGACAGTAGTCCCTGAGACTCTATGCTATCATCCCAAGATTAATTCCGCTAAATGAAATGATTGTCCTAGTTTTCTTTCAATCCAGCTCTGGCCAGGTTAGCTTGGAAGCAAGACACGTGCTGAAGTTGTTCCACATTTTATTCGATTTTATCGGTGCTGGCGGTTTTACGTTGTTGCCAAATGAGGGTAATGTCAGCTACACCCACCTTCTCTAGCTTGCTCGTACGTTATGCAGTTCCAACTAGAATATGTGTCCTGTGCCGTGACACCGGGTGCAGTGAACAGAGATAAGTACCACCAAACACTTATTTTTTTAAGAGATCCGCGACATTGCTTGGATGACTCAAAGGCTTTCATGCAGCTTGGGTCGCATTACCTTCCAAACAGAAGTCAAGACAATAGAAAAGACTGATACGGTCGCATTACCTTCCAAACAGAAGTCAAAACAATAGGTTAAGATCTAAAAGACTGATACTGCTAGCTTAAAACGATGTTTTTTTTTTCATTTTAACTAGCTGTTAACACCTTTGATCTACAATGTTAAGGAAAAACCTCATAAAAGAGTCGGTTCCACATTTGTATAAATAACGTACCCTTAATTAATCAGAGTTAATTAACATAGGACCTGGACTGCAAGGCTTTTTAAACTAAAATTAAATTTTTTGAAGAAAAGCTTGAAAATGGATGGAAGTTGCTTTTTTTCTGGATCCTTACGGACATGCTGGGTGATTCTTAGGTATTTTTTTTTTACACATGATGGGCACCTACAATCTTTTGAATAGAGTGGTTTCTCATGGCAAATGATCCTCTCTGATGAGGGTTTGTCATTTTCAGACCCTCGCGGTTGGAGCGGGAAAAAAGTTATCGACCCGGGTGGGACTCAAACCCGCGACCTCGGGGGTAGGATTCCGACCCATACATATTTATTTTTTTTTTTTTTCGATCGTCAATAAATTTTTCGATCGTCAACGTTTTTCTAACGCAAGCATACTGAGCACAGGACCAATAATTTCCAGCGCGAATTTAGTCAATTTTGTTAACAACTTCTGTTATTTTTATTGTTAAAACACAGGTTATCAAACTTTTCACAAGAGGTAGGTACCTACTTCGGCTTGAAGAACAGCAGTTTGAAAAATATCTAGTTAAAGATAAAAGCGTGCGTTTTTTATACCCAAGTATTATTTCTGTAAATTCGGTAAAATTCACTTGGTCCCGGTTTGCAGTTTGCGATAACTGCCCTGCCCTTTAACTGCGACAAATATCAAAACTTAAAAAGATATGTCAAAAACGATTAAACTTAAGCATAATAAATTGCGATGTTGAAAGCGTTGTTTCATTTGAATTTTCTTGCTTACATTTGACTTTTCTCCCTTCTGTTATTTTCTTGTTGGAATATACAAAATTTCCAATATTTAAATAAAATTTAGTTCTCCATCAGATATCCTTTCAAACCCCCTCAATGTACCATATATCATGCAATTTGTCTTATTCAAGATAGTTATTGTACCTACTTGAAATGAAATTTTTACATCAAAACATCATAAAACTGATTTATTGATCAGATAAATCGGTGCAGAAAATCACAAAGATTTGTGTTAGAAAAGATTGTATACAAAACTAACAAAAAATAGCTTTCTACAAATAAAAGGAAACAAAACGAGAAAAAAAGCACCACCCCTCCAAGAAAAACAACGCATAAATTGTTGTGTGGGTAAGTAAAACTTGCCAAAGGACATTGACACTGAACCACAGTCATATAACTTCGAACTGACGACGGTGGATGTATGGGTATCTATGTATGTATCCCCTATTTCACCAGAAAGAATTGGAATAATTATTCTTCCAACCCAAAATAAATCGATCTTTCGTCCCCGCAAAAGGGACGGGCCAAAAATCAATGAAACGAAGGGCGCAATAAGCCCTGCACAGACGTCTCGAAGCTTTCCTCCAATATAAATAAGTAATAAAACAAATCTAAAAAACATGGCAACACTGTAGCACCAGAAAGAGGAATAAAAACAAAACTTTAATGGTTTGTTTTTGTTTTGTTATTTTTTTTATTTTTTCCTTTTACTTTATACTCTCTTTGCCATTATCCATATAGGCTACCACACATTGACACAAAACGTGTCGCCAAACGTCGTCCCACTGAACCTGAATGTATTGGGGAGCACTCGGTCGAGTAACATTTATACAGATTCCTGACTGTGCTTTCCACGATTTCATATAAAGAATCTGTGTGTTGTAGAGATACATCATAGCTTCACATCTCCCGATGATGTGTTTTTGTTTTCATGTAGTTTTCTGTAAGCCAACCCTAGCCCAACCGGCTAAATCCCTCTCACTTAATACAGGCGAGTTAAAATTATGTAAACAGCCGATGGAGCTTCGTGGAAGGTTGGAGCTTTTTACCCAGCCCTTGTGGAAAGAAAAGTTGGGAGTATCACAAGAAAAACTAGGAACCACCGACGTCAACAAGAGAGAGAGAGGGAGATTGTGCGCGTTGGGCGGCATTTATTTATTATTTTCCGTTCAGTATTTTTTTTTTCATAAACGAAAGAGAGCCTCCCACGTGTCGGAAGCATCTACAAAGCCGGTACCTATAGGCTCGATAAAAATATGTATGGTAGTGTGGATACCTACTTATTTTCTGAACGCTATCGTTTGGGGCAAGTCTGTTGTTCACAGTAAAATCTGTGTCAAGGGATATGGATATAACCCACCACAATGTATGAGTCGTTTGTCCTTATTTAAAAAGCGGAATCAAACACTAGTTGGTGTACAGCAGAAGACGGCTTTTGAGCTTAAAATACTCGAGGTTTCAGGAAATTATGAACACCGGGACTGGTCACCAGGACCAGTGGTACGAAAATGCTACCCACACCACAATGTGACCACCACAATTACTTGAAATCTGTGGATTCCCAACGGAACCATTTCGGGAAAACTTCCATTTATCACTCCACAAAAAATATTTTTTGACCGAGCAATCCTCTTACCCTAGATGCTTTTAAACCATCAGTTATAACTGCTAATCTGGACTTACCATCTTCTTGGTATTTTGTAACAGAAAGTAACAAAATTTAAACAATGTTGTATTGTATTGAAAATTACCATTCAATAAAGTTGTACATGTACAACTTATTGTGTATGCATACACAATAATTTTGTGTTTAATTTTCTTCAACTTGCCGGTGGATTCTCCTCTACCTTTATCCGACAACAAAAAAGGAACTTTCTTTTTCTCGGCCCGCTTAAAAAGAGCCTTAAAAACTCAATGTAGCTTTTGATTCGGAGTCAAACGTCGAAACGTCGAAAACGTCGAAAATAAATATATTGACCCCTCAGGAAGCCAAGAATCAAATATTTTCTCTACGACGTTATCTTAAAATTCTCTTCCCAAAATATTTAATAAAATAGTCATTAGTAGTACAGAGATCTGCATAGTCAGCAAAAATAATAACCGATTTCGAAAAAAAAATATAAATATGTATTCGTTTTTTTGCATCTCATGTCTAAAAAATGCTGACACAAAAAGAAGTGTGTGTGTTCAGAATGCAATTGGCATGCAATTGCAATTGGTATGATTGCAAAAAAAATCACGGTGACTTCATCATCGTTTGAAGTTTTAAGAAAAACTTTAGCGGCTTTAAAAAGGAAATATTTACCGGGGTACGCTTGAAAACATTTTAGTTGACTGGCTGAATGTAAACTGCTAGTAAAATTACTATAATTTTTAAACCGCTAACATTCAAACAACAATTTTACAATTTTACAATAATTTTTAGCTTACAAGGCAAAAAACGAAAATGGGTTTAAAATTTGAAAATAGAGAAACACTTAAAACTTAGTCTTGAAAAAAAAAAAAAATAAATTGGGTTGAAACCACATCAAACAATTACGGCGACCTGGGTTTTTGTCGAAATCTTCTTTTCCAAAATCCCTATGGTTTTGGCGAGATTTGGTACTTTTGCAAAAATGTGTCATTCACACCAAAATATAAGAGTGGCTTTTGGTAGAAAAAAAACCGAGCTTTTGTCTGGAGAGGGTGCACCACGATATCTCGAAAACCATAATCTCGAAAGCAAAATTGGCAAATAGATTTTTGTGATTCGAGATTTTTATCGTTCGAGACGTCGTTATTATCCCGTCTGAAGATTTTTCGGATTTTTGTTGTTTTTTTGCGTAATTTCCTATGGTGCAATTTCAGAATGTCGATTTTGGCACTGACGATTTCAGCCTAGCATCCGGACGGCAGCGGAGGAATTCCCCAGATGGAATCAACGGTGGCGTCCATAGTTCCAGTCAGGCCGAACTACTTAGTGAACACCTTATATGGGCTACTACGACGTATTCGGAGCTCAGGCCTATAAGGAGCGGGCTATCCGGCTCTCCGTCCTTAGAGCTAAGCAAAGGATCTGGTCCTCCAGGTTGGGGGTCGTGCCGTCGGGGTGACTTCCCGGCCACGTAAAGAAACACCAGTCACGAAGCAGAAACAAGCCTCGGATTCGGACGGATTTACTGTTGACGACCAATGCAAACGAGAAAAGGACAACGAGCTACGGATCTGCACGTGGAATGTTAGGTCCCTTAACAGACCACGTGCAGCCGAACAACTAGCGGAGGCCCTTAACGACTGCAAGGCAAACATTACTGCCATCCAAGAAATGCGGTGGGACGGGCCGGGCAAAAGAAGGATGAAAAACTGCGACATCTACTACGGCGACTGCTACCGGCATCAAAGACAGCGCCTATTTGGATGTGGTTTCGTTGTTGGAGGCAGACTTAGGCAAAAAGTCTTGAGCTTCAACCCTGTAAGCGAGCGCCTAGCGACGATCCGCATCAAGGCTAAATTCGCCAACATTAGCCTGATATGCCCACATGCCCCCACAGAGGAGAAAGATGACGAGACCAAAGATATGTTCTACGAGCTCCTGGACAAAACTTATGAGCAGTGCCCTAGCTACGACATTAAGATTGTCCTAGGCGATTTTAATGCCAAGCTAGGAAGGGAAGGCATCTTTGGTCGTACTGTCGGAAAGCATAGCCTGCACGACACGACCTCCGATAACGGATTCAGGCTGATCGACTTTGCTGCGGGGCGACACGTTGTGGTAGCTAGTACACAGTTCCCGCATCTCAATATCCACAAAGGGACATGGAGATCTCCCGATCAATCAACCGTCAACCAGATTGACCATATTGCGATCGACGTAAGGCACTCCTCCAGTATCATGGATGTCCGAACTTTCCGAGGGGCCAACATTGACTCGGATCACTACCTTGTTGTAGCCAAGGTACGGCTGCGGATATCCCGACCAGCGCCAAGTAATGGAAATACTGTGAGGAAGTTTGACGTCGGCCGACTACAATCGCAAGAGATCGCCAGGTCCTTCTCCAACCGAGTCTCTCAAAACCTTCTACGAAGTCCTATGCAACCAGCATCAAGTATTGATAGCCAGTGGCAACACTGCCAAAATGCCATCAGAGACGCCGCCTCTGAAGTGCTGGGTTTCACACGGCGACCACAACGAAACCCCTGGTTTGACGATGAATGCCGGCAAGCACATGCAGCTAAACAGGAAGCATACAAAGCGGCGCTGCACAGAAGGACTAGAGCTGCTCGCGAGCTCTACGAGCAGAGGAGGAGAGAGGAGCACCGGCTTCTCCGAAGGAAAAAGAGAGAGCACGAGAAGCGCGCGGTTGAAGAGATAGAGAGATGTTACAACAGCAATGAGGTTAGAAAGTTTTACCAAAGGATCAAAAGGTCCCAAGGGTATAAACTTCGAACTGAAGCCTGTAAGGACCGTCAAGGGAACATCGTTGTAGAATCGCAGTCGGTGCTGAGGATTTGGAAAGACCACTTCTGCAGACTGTATAACGGCGAGGACGAACCAAATACCGCTGTCAGGCAGAACGAACCATTCAACCCGGGCGAAGACGTTACCGACGAAGCATACGAACGATACCGCCCACCCGACCTGGAGGAGGTGAAAGTAGCTGTGTCTAAGCTCAAGTGCAACAAAGCAGCCGGAGCAGACGGCCTAGCTGCCGAACTTTTTAAATCCGCTGGCGATGAGCTGGTTAGGAGCATGCACCAGCTCATCTGCAAGATATGGTCGGAAGAAAGCATGCCCGACGAATGGAACCTCAGCATTGTTTGCCCGATCCTGAAGAAAGGAGACCCTCTGAGTTGTGCCAACTACAGAGGCATAAGTCTTCTTAACATCGCATACAAGATCTTTTCTGCTGTACTGTGTGAACGCCTGAAGCCGTTTGTCAACAATCTGATAGGCACATATCAGTGTGGCTTTAGGCCAGGAAAGTCCACCATCGATCAAATATTCACACTGCGGCAGATCTTGGAGAAAACCCAGGAATTCCAAATCGATACACACCACCTCTTCATCGATTTCAAGGCCGCGTATGACAGCATCTATAGAGACGAGCTATATAGCGCAATGTCTAGTTTTGGCATCCCTGCCAAACTCGTCAGTCTGTGCAGGATGACGATGGAAAACTCACGCTGTTCCGTCAAGGTCGGCAAAGACCTCACCGACCCCTTTGATGTCAAAAAAGGATTTAGACAAGGCGACGCGCTGTCATGCGACTTCTTTAACATCATACTTGAGAGAATTGTGCAGAACTCTCGCGCCAACACCAGAGGTACAATCTTTCAAAAGCCCGTTCAACTACTTGCATACGCAGACGACATTGACATAATCGGTAGAACAAAGCGTGATGTCAGTGAAGCCTTCGTGAGTATTGGGACGGAAGCGGCGAATATGGGTTTAGCAGTCAATGAGGGCAAAACCAAGTATATGCTGTCATCAAGAAAAGACACCCAACACCGACGTCTTGGACAAAACATCACCATCGACAGCTATAACTTTGAGGTAGTTAGGGACTTTGTCTACCTGGGTTCCGCTATCAATTCAGACAATGACACCAGCGCTGAAATCAAACGAAGGATAACTCTTGCCAATCGCTGTTTCTTTGGGCTAAGAAGGCAATTGAGTAGCAAAGCCCTCTCTCGAGCAACTAAAGTGTCCATGTATAAGACCCTCATCATCCCAGTCCTGCTTTACGGTGCAGAAGCATGGACCCTGTCAAAGGCGGATGAAAACACTTTAGGCTGCTTCGAGAGGAAAATTCTTCGGACGATTTACGGTCCCGTCTGCATAGACGGAGAGTGGAGGAGGAGATATAACATCGAACTGTACGGGCTGTACAGCGATACTGACCTAGCCAAAAGAGTCAAAACACAACGTCTACGATGGCTGGGTCATCTAGAGCGGATGGACACCAACGCCCCGGCCCGGAAAATCTTCGAATCCACACCGCAGGGACGACGCGGTAGAGGAGCACCGAGACTCAGGTGGCGCACGCAAGTGGAAGGGAACCTCAGCCAACTTCGCGTGCGAAACTGGAGACGGCTAGCTAGAGACAGAGCTGGCTGGCGAAGCTTGTTGGCTGAGGCCCAGGTCCACCCCGGACTGTAGCGCCACCTTAAGTAAGTAAGATTTCAGCCTAGTGATTTTAGAGAGGGGGATGAAAAAGAAAAGAGAATAAGCCCAAAAAGCGATTTTGAAGGGGTTTCCGAAGATCCTCTTGACAACATTTAATTTGCTTCTGTTTCAATCACAATGACTTAAACTCTGCATCTGGCCACATGCGGTAAAAACCAGACTATACCTACCTACTAGAATTGATTTTAGAACGGGCGTCAAAACTTATAGAATACAAAAAATTAACTTGGTCTATTACCTAAATTGAACGTCTACAATATGCCTCTTGGCACTATGCGGAACGTCCTGCCAGAATTAGTTTTTGTGCTCTATATTCTCCATTTGAAGACAGGAGCAAATATCCCTCGGGTTTTGAAATTTGAGATAAAAAAATTTTAAGGGCCATATTAATCAAAGTTAAAATTTAGGGGAAGAATTGCTACTCAATTTAATTCTTTGTCAGGAGTTCCACAGGGAAGTCATCTTGGTCCTCTTTTATTTTTAGCTATAATCCATATCTTTATAGTGTATTTAATATGGTTAGTAACACCTTGCTCATGGTATGACTTATGCTATGACTTGAAAATTTATTTTAACTAATTATTTCCATTTTATATTTCCATGCATCTAATAATGAGTTTTTAAAAGATTTTGTAATAGAATACAATTTAGATTTTATTTATTAACTGAGTCGTATATTTTACACATCAGCGATCAAGTGTTAATATTGTGTGAATATTGTATCTTGGAGCTGCATATACTGTTCAATCGTAGAACTATTCTCTGTTTTATCTCAAAGTCTTCTTATTCTTCCTTAAACCTTTACAAAAATCCTCTCTAAACCTTTCAAACTTCCTTAGCCTATAAAAAGGAATTGAATGCTAACTATATTCTCCTCGTTTGTTAACTAACATAAACACTGTCTGAATGTGTCAAAGACTTGTTTTTACCCTAATAACCTCTTCCTTCTCCATATTATTGCTGCAACAGTGCCTTTTTAATGTATTCATCCAACTTGACACAGCATGTACTCACACGCGAGATTGAGGCACATATAAAAAAGCTTATATGGCTTAAAAGGCCAAGGTATAGGCCAACCGTTAGTATAGTCAACCCATAGTATAGGCTTCCGCGCACACACCATATCGACATGCAGCATGTTCCTACTTGACTTCCCTACCTACTCTGCCTACTCTATTTCATCGTCGTCGTCGTTGTGATGATGATGATGATTATGGTGATATTGTTTGCTCTAAAAAGGGTCGTTACGTGTGCAATTTACATGAATTGTTATTGCCTCTGTTACACTCGGTTTACTATTTATTTGCTTGTACATCGGTACCTTTACGGATAAAACGACGCAGTACCAAAGTTTAAGCTCTATAATGAACAAAAAGCTGTAGATATGAGCTTGTACAAAAAGTCGTTTAAAGTTAAAATTAAGCATTTGCAAGAAGGAAATATATTGGACTAGGTCAGCAATGTCGATGCTCAGAAGGGAAAACCCTTTTATCCTTACAACAATTATAATAAAAAAACCAGGTGCTTTTCTTATCCCACTGTAAGTAAGTCGTATGGGTAACCATGGAAATTTAACTTGGGTACGAAACACAATTTTGGCTTGCAAATTAAGCTGCTTTCATTGCTTTTTGTAAATGTAATGATATCATTCTTTGCTATTCATGTGTTACTTTTTTCATGTTTGAAACTACTGTTTGCACAGGAAGCTTACTATATTGCTAATTGAGTTTGCTTCAGGGTATTAAATGTGTAACAAAGCTTTGAGCAGAAATTTGGTAAGTTGGAAATGTGTGTCCCAGCACAATACATTTCGTTTCAAATTCGTTATTAGTTTTCGATTTAAGAAATAAGAAATAATCAGATTCCAGAAAATTAATAAAAAAGTCCAAGCGATAACTCTATACTTCCAGCTTTTTTTTGATGTATAGGAGCATCAAATCCTACTCTCTTGCATACGAGACTTCCAGTATCTGACTTCATTACTTGTGATTTTTCACACTAATTTCCCGATTTGCTCTAGAGAAAGAACCTTCCTAAAGTCATCGATCAAATCACCGACGAACACGATGCCCTAGCATCAAAGTCACCCTAGAAACAAGAAATCATGACTTTGCAAAATTACAAAAACCCTGCGCGTTTACCATCACCTCATTCGTGAAACTAGCGCCAAAAGTTGAAAAATCTCACCTGCTTACATAATTACTTAAGTCTTCCGTTCACCATCTGGCTCTGCCGGCACTACCTGACTCTTAATCGCCTTTAAAAACTCAAACCATAGGCGACATCGTATAACAAAGCCCCGCACAAATATTAGATGTTTCCCAATATTAATCATCATCATACATCATCAATATCGCTTTCGGCGTTAATCATACCATTTCGGTATTATGCCTCTCCTTCGGTTTTCATTGCTTTGCTATCATCAGAATAATTATCGCACTTGGATAGGTATCCATCTGAGCAATCAGTATCTAATAATCTTGAAGTGTGAGGATCGATTGGGTTCTAATTATGTTCTTATAACTAAGCATGAATTCTTCACAAAACAACGAGACAATACTAGTATGGGTAGATGGGATAATAATAAGTGGTTTCTGACTTATTGTTATTTGTTGTAACCAAAAACAACCTCTGATACACCGCCAGTTATATACGCTTTACTAGCTCCTTTAAGATTTCAGAAAGTGCAAAAGTAACTACATGGAAAATTATAAAAAAAAAATCTGTGTTTTTAACAAAACACAAATGAAGTGTTTGCTATCTTATTACCGCATTCAAAACAGTTGAAATGGAGCAGGTAGGCTTCTTACGAATAGCTGTCATCATTTGTAAGTACGTGCGCCTTCGCGTTTAGATTTTCATTAATACTCACTCGTTAGTATCCCAAGTGTTTAAAGCTTGTGAAGAAAACAGCGATAAAGCGAAACATTTCCTCTGTAATCTTTTGCTGTCTCGAAACTTTGTTCGCAGCAGGTGGCGGATTTCGGGGCTGACGTGCAGAGTGCCGAATGTCTTAGCTCTTCATAACAGAAACTGATTTTCAGCTTTCTTCAAAAGACAGGAAAACTAAGTACATACATTAAAGCTAAGCTCCTGGATGGTAATGCAATAGACTAGGAGTCATGTCTCCATCAGTAATTGCGCATAGTAGCAACCTCTAAAAAAAGCTTTAATTATATTGAAAAACTCGATTTAAAAACAATCAGCATACTACAAGTTTTATATTCGAAAAGCTGACTTCACAAGAACAATGATTATGACTTTTGAGTAATCGCTATAATGATACCTACGTTAAGTTGCAACCTACAGCAATGTTTCTAGATCAATCAAAAAACACTAGCTTTATGTTTTTGGCCAAGAAAAAGCTCATGCTTTGCAAACTATTTTTTTAAAGGCTATCTATCCATAGCGCGAACTAAATAGATCTTCGCATAAATAAAAGTCGTATCATCAGCGAATTTAAAAACAGCATTTAAAAACAGAATTGGCCCCAAAACATGATCACATGGATCACTCGAATTAAGCTCTAGCTATGCCAGATTTTGGTTTTAAGTGCTCTTAAGCTTTCGACTTTTTTGCAGACACAAATTTTTAGGAAACACCCCAAAACGTTTTAAAATGGGCTAGAATCAAATTATTAATCTGTCAACTTCACTTAACCTTCTGGCTTCTGCCCAACTCGATGGAAAATAGCGTTTGTTCAGCCTGTTCCGAAGAAATGAGATACTTCTTCTCTTTCTAGTTACCGTCCTATTGCACTTACATGCTTTCTTTCTAAGGTCATGGATTAATCGCCAACTAATGAAATATCTTAAATCACGGAAGCTCTTAAATGACCGACAGTATGGCTTCCGCAGCAAAAGGTCCACTAGTAATCTGATGGCTTATCTCACCGAACAGTGGAACCACTCTTTGAATTTTCATGGTGAAAGCAATGCTGATGCACTGGACATTACTAACGCTTTTGATAGGGCATGGCATCAAGCTCTTTTGTCAAAATTGTGTGCTTATAAGATTGACAGATTTCCCATAGAATGGATTAGGAACTTTCTTTTGAAACGTTCAATCCGTGTTGTACAAGACGGATTTAATCTGTTATCCATCATATCAATGCTGGTATACCTCAGGGATCTGTTTTATCACCAACTCTCTTCTTGATCTCTATAAACGATCTTTTATCCACCACATCGAATACGACACACTCATTTGCTGATGACAGCACGCTTAGCTCATACTCATCTTAGATCATACTCATTCGCAGAAAGATATCCAAGCCCCTTGGATGTTGAAATAGCAAGGTTGCGTATGTTAAACTCTCTTAATTCCGATATAACCATCATATTAAAGTGGGGCCTTTTAAAGAGAGTGGAATTTAATGCATCTAAAACCCAGTGCTGCCTACTATCATGCAAGCTTAACAGAAGCATTCAGTCTTTATCTATGAATGCAAGTTACATCGCTGAGTCCGAAAAGCTTTCTATGCGCGGTGTGTGTGTGACTGACAACCTGCGTTGGATTGACCTCATATTTGATGTTGCGAAGAATGCTGCGAAATGCTTAGGATTCTTAAAGCGGTGTAAGAAGTACATTACGTCATTGGGTTTGGCCAACATCTACAAAGCGTTTATTCGTCCTAAACTTGAGTACAACACTCATGTTTGGGCCGATGCATCAAAAACATCGCTGCATTTACTTGATAGGATCCAGAAACGAGCGATAAAACTCGTAGGAGACTCTAATATAGCAAAGTTACTTGACTCACTAGAACTTCGTCGCAATGTCTCCTGTTTTTCTTCATTCTATCGCTTGTTCTACGGAGATGGTTCTTATGAAATAGCTGGCTGCATACCACCTCTTAAACAATTCAACGAATGCTCACGAATTCACCCTTGAGATCGGCTTTGTACGTACGGCATTATACTGTAATTCTGTTTTTAGCAGAACATCTCGGAACAGGAACATGTGGAACAGGCTTCCACTCGTAGTTTTTCCTCGTAATTGTAGTCCACAACAGTTCAAAACCAAAGTGCACCAGTACGTCCTTTCTCTCCCCTAATCCCTTCCACCCGCGTTGTGTTAAATCATTAGAGTAGTCATAAACCCTTGAACGCGTATAAATTATAAAAAAAACCTTTGACTAATACGACTTCAGAAGTTTTCACGCAAAGCATCAGTTGATGCACCCTTTGCATTCCAGGTTGCAACGCTTTGTTAAAACTATGTTTTCTATGTCAAGATCATCGATTTCTTCTAAAAGGGACACAAAAAGAGTTCAAATTCTGCGTACGCCAGTGATCTTATTATTCCGTGTCTTTCGGCAGGACTAGTCTTTGATTTATTGGTGTAAAAGAGGATCGCTTTCAATTTGTAACGTAAAAGTCGAAATATGAACTTTGAATACCCTAGCCTTAACCTTACATTCCATCTTTTTATGGCGATTTAGTATCGGTAATTTTTCGTTTATTTGATTTTTTATTCGTCACGATCGTTGGACTCACAAAAGCTTTTGTTAAAAAATATAAACCCGAAGAATATTTGAAGTAACTGGGAAGATTTTAAAACTCCCAAACTTTATCCAAAACGCCAATGATGTGAACCTTATCGAAAAAGGCTACAAAAATAATGCAGAATAAAGTTGTTCATTAGAATGAACGTTTTTGTTCATTTTGTTAAATAATTCCAGTATTAAAACCCTTTTAAAACGATACAAAAACAGAAACATTCAATATTTAAACTACTCACTTAAAACTACTAAGTCAAAAAGGAACACAGTTTGAAAAGCAGGTTTTAAAAATAAACTGTTGCAAACAACCGCATCCCTACGAGGGAGGACAATATGGTTTTTTTCGTGTTATTGTTGCTTTACCTTTGGCACTTGCTTTCAAGGAGTACATGAGCCATCCATGATATAAATTTGGACAGAGAACACGCTGCATGATTTCTTGTGAGGTCCTATTATGAATTTTAAATTTGAGTTTGTGTAAGATTTAACGTTTCAGGTTTGGTTTAAGTTTTTTAATTTTTTTTTTTTGTCAAAAGCGTCATAGTTATTTACAAGTACCTACACATGTCTTAATATAGAATAAGAAGTCGTTTAAAAAGTGAAGGATATATTACATATTTGGAATTGAAAACTCATCTAATTTTGTTTGCCAAATAAAAACATCTACACAGTTTTAAATGGAACAACTATTTTGTTGTGTCGAGTTGTTTGTCGAAAGTGCAATAAATACGAACAATTAATTTGACAGTTGTTCTTTATTTTGATACCAACAAAAGCCAACATTGCTCGGTCAATGGTCTAAAAACATGAGAATATCATTATTATTTATTAACAAGAACATAAGCCCAGTCGTAAGCTCCAAGGCTTACGACTGGGCTTAAACATGATTTAAGAAAATGATGTTCTACATGTGAATAAAATTTTCAATTTGACCCTTTGGCCAAATTGCCCTGAATCTACGAATACGAAAACTCATAACACCTACAAAAAAATGCGCCATTTTACCCTCTCGATCATCATACGATCAATCCTGATCAAGTTAGGGTAATGATCCATCACTTCAGATCATAACCTCGCGTCTAAATGAAAAAAAAAGGAGGAGGAAACTAAACTCATCGTATTTTTCGTTATCGTTTATTCGTATTTGGGGTGTCACCGCACAATTTCATTTCTCCAGGGGTGTGGGTCACTGCGAAATTCCTCAGACGAATAATACTTGGTCGGATGGGGGGATTTGCAAATTTTCATTTTTAAGCGAAGCCCCTATTTTGCCATTAATATCGAGTCCGAAGAAAAATGGAACTTGTGTGTTAATTTTTCGCTGAATGAGGGCGAATTAGCCGGACAACTATTTATTACAAAAGTTTCTTTATTTTGCGGGAAATCGAATTTCTTTAATGTCCAATATGTTGGTGGAAAATGTATTTGAAGTGCGCCTTTTTCCTCGCTGCACCAAATCACCCGCCTTTGTCGACAATTCGATTAAGTCATATTAACTCCAACTCCCGATGCCCTTATTCCGATTAAATACTTTTCGACGCATTGAATTTAATTAGAAAAATTCGTAATGAACCCAAACAGATCGTTAAAGCAAGCCTTAACATTTCATTAGCATAATAAAAAATGGAGTATAAATTAAAAAGTAAAATATATTTTACTATGTATCTATCAAAATAAAAGTGTCGTTTAATTTTAAAAACATTAAGGAAAAAATCCATACACTTTCATGTTTTAATATTATAAAAGAAAAAAACAATATTTCGAATTCGTTGTCAACATTTAACCAAAAAAAAGGATTCCTACGTGTGCTTATATTTGACAACTTATCACATTGCGACGTTTCGTTTAGTTATCATTATCACACTAATGTGAATCACAAGCACAATACATATACATATCTTCAATAAAACCCAATTTCACGAGAATACACCTATTTTACTAAAGTCTGTAGAAAAAGAAAGATTATCTGGTTTATTCTAGATTTCAATTTATGGTTGTTTATGTAGGCGATATTTAATGCATTTCGCTTAAGCGAGATGCGTTTAATCTAAGCTTGACAAGACATTAAGCTTGTGTTTTTCAAATACCTAATAAACATTTGTTTTTACAATTGAAAAAAATCTTTAATTTGAAACAAGTTCAATCGCCATTTCTCGTTATTGATAACAGCACTTTATTTTTATTCAGATGACCAAAATGGCTGGCGTCTTATCAGAGAATACAAAGAAAACATGACTTGCTCTAGGAGGAAGTGGCATTGCTGGTGGGGAGGTATATTGAAGCACAGGTGGAAAAAATATGATTAATCGGTTCGCTATCGACGAAATGTTGAAATGTAATTGACTTCCATTGAATGTCATTCCTCTTTGGGTATTAAATTGTTGAAACTATCAGAACTATCCAATCATAAATGATACGTATTTAATATTGGTTTTTAAGAGTTTGACTTAAAATTAAAGCGCTTAATGCCTTATAGAACCGGTCCCTACCTGAAGCTTGAGAAATGTCCAGAAATTTTAAGATTCACACCGCAAAAGTGTCAATCGTTCCACATTCCAAACATGGATATGACAAAGATATTTGCATAAACCTAGTTTGGAATAAGCTTAAGGATCACTTCGAAGAAAATTCTTTCTTAAGACAAACAACTTTGCAGTATCAATCCTCACTGTCCACGTGTCGCCTGTGTCAACAGTTTCAATCATTCTCACGCTTCATGTTAACCACTTCTACCAACCCATGTCAATTACCAGAAATTTCCTCTCCAACTGGGCTAATATATGGATATATGCTGGGCTTGGGCTGTGTGTGTCTTGAGAATACAAACTTTATCACCGTGTCACAGCTCGCATCCTTTCCACAAATCATTGTGTTTGTCCGGCGTCACTGTCGATGTTTGACGTCCACCAACAGAATCTAATTTGTTTCTTTATGTTTCGCCGATTTGTTGACAGACTTCCTTTGCGCAGGAAAGAACTCCCACTGCTGCATAATGAATGTACTCAGCATAATTTGGAGGCGACATAAAAAAAAATAAAACACCGAAAGCGCCATTAGGCCAATATCAACAAAATATTCACACACAATCATCATCAGTAATCATTATAAGATTGTTTTGTCGTATTATTATTACTTTTTATCAACATACAAAAATAAAACTTGTACATGTGTACGACATGCCGCCCTCTCTCTGTTATCTGGGTGAGTAGGAGAATTAATGCCGGAGCACCACACCGGCGGTCGAGCAGCAGTATAGAAGCAGCGAGGAGCTGTTGACTGGGTCAATGTACACCCAACAAAGTTCATTGTCACCTTTGGAATTGAAAATGTTGCTCATTTCGCCCGAAAAAGTTTTTGCATTTTTTTTTATTTTTGTTGTTGTATTTTTTATGTACATACTTGTTGGGGACTTGTGGATCCTGTTGTTTGTTTTTGTTTTGTCAGTTTGCCACCAACTTTGACTGTGCCCCATAATGCTTCATCCACATCCATTTTAGTTGGTCGTCTTATGTCAAGTTCAGCCTTTTGCCTCCCGAAAGGAAATTTCCATAATAAGTGTTGTCTACTTGAAGGACTTGCGTTGGGCGGTGTGTCCTCCTTCTCTATTCTGTTCGGTCTTGAGGGGACGATTTCAAATTGATGGAATTTTCTTAGCGCCTATCACATCTACCAGATTCTTTTTGTGGCCCCTGATTTTTGGTCCTTTTCTTCGGTGCAGCTGGTTGGTTATGTTTATGTCTCCCGAAAATAAAGCTCTCCGAGTTGTTGGGGGGGTCTCTGAAAGTTGAATGACCCTTGCGGCTCCGGGCATTCACATTTTTCGGCAGATACGAGTGTATTCGTATGTTGCGTGCGTGCTTAACTGCTGCCGCTGATGATAGCACTCAGCGGAGAGTGTAAGCAACCCTTACGGGGAACGGGATTACCGTCATTGATATTCAATTTTATTGTATGACTCTCGGGCGTATACACACAGATAGTGTATCCAAACAGGAGGAGCTTTTATGTCTTGAAATGAATAAACGAATTTTCCTAAACAACGCAGTGAATGAAATTTAATTGCCCGTGGATAATCGTCGGGGAGTGCAATGGAACTGAGTTGTACGCAACCCACATTTGGGTATAGCTTGAGGGAGATTATGTTCTTCTGATGGGTTCACTTTTACTCGCCTCAAACTTAACATTGACTTGTTTTATTTTCAGTTTTTCTTTTTTACTCTTACGCATCTCCAATGTTAGGTGTAGTAGTAAATACTTTTTTAATGGCAATAATGTCCTTTTTAGGTACCCTTAGGTTTGATTGGTAATTAAGTGGAGGGTTGGCAATAACGTCAAAGTCACTTTTAAGTGTCAAAGTAAATTAAGCTGACTTTTAATTACGTATAGCTTGATTTTGTGTTGAATGATTCTATTTGCTTTTTCATAAAAATCAATTTCATGAATTAAAGCACAACTGTGCAGATCCCCAATCTTACCTGTTGATTTTTTTTCTGTAGTTCGTAGCATATCAAACTCAAGCTTGGATAAGATTCAATCGTACGTCGTCGGGCTCTGTTGCAGCGATGTCAAAATTATGTCAGAGAATGTCAATGAAATTTCTGTGCATTATTGGCAGTCAATACTATGACGATACGACACCTTTCCACTTACATTGAAAAAGTTAACTTGTGCGAATCTACATGTCAATGAACTTTCGGTGCATTGTTTCGGTTTAATCAACAATGTGCTTGGCAGCCACATCGAAACAACTTTCTTTGGCATAGCAGTGACTATTGAATTGCTTCTTAAATCATACATTGGCAGCTGAAATTTGGTGGGTTGGCTGGAAGCCCATTGGACCAGATCAACTTTGAAAACTAGCTGAATCCGACCACAGACACGCCTACTAGAGGCCTCTATGTGCGACCATCTCTATAATTTAAAAAATACTTTTTCTAAATTTTAGCTATTTTAGCATTCATTTTTGGTATGTAACATTGCCTTGCAATTGTCTTTGAAGTAGCCAAAAACTTTCCATTGACCACGTCCACTTTTGTGGTCATTCAAAAAAGTGTTTTTTTAGTTAAAAAGGCGGAGTTTTAGGCCGAAATGTATGCAACCACCTAGTATAAAGCATTCAATAGTTATATTTTTATATCCCGCCCACTTTATGGAGGCGTGGCAATTTTCTTTTTGGTATGGTTGGGTATTTTGCAGTCCGTCGTAGATGGACTGAAGCTTTTGCATACGCACCGTTCCACTTTTCCACTTGTTTTAGCATTGTTTTTTGCTTTTACCGCATTTACTCATCATTCAACTGAAATTATAATTATTTAATTTTAATATTTAGCCCACGCCCATTTTTAGGGGCGTGGCCAGTGCAAACAATTGGCATTCAATATTAGAATTCAGGCCATTGCAGGGTAAATAGAATATTTAGAAGCTCGTTTCATACGAACTCACTTGCACTTACTCACTTTTTCAGGAGGCAACTAAAAACTTCTTTTGTCCAGGTTAATTAAAGTGTAAGACTGCCTGGGGACGAAAAGTTTAAAGTCGTTTAGTCCATGTGGTTTATGCCATATTTTATTTGACTCTATTCGAGTCGGATTCGTAGCCTAGATCCTAAAAAGTCTTTTGGTGACCCAGTAGAAGGGCGCGCGTCCGAAGGGTTGCCCCCGATGCCGCTTTAGGCTGGGATTAAGTAAGGAATGACTAGGCTGTTTATACTTTGTGGATGACAGTGTATATTTCGAGGACAAGTTTTTTGTGCTGGATAAATAAGACGTTTTTAGCACGGAGAAGATGAATAAGATTTATCCTCTTGCTTTGGCATAGAAATTGTTGTGACCCAAAATTTCCGATCTAAACTGACTTCATAGTTAAATAGAGGCGATTTTAGATAATTTCCACATCCGGTCACTGTCTCCATCTTAGTATGGTCGTGTGTCAGACGTGTTCAAATGGTGATGAATTTGATGGAGGGATAATTATGAAAAAAATTTAATGGAAGCCATAGTCCTGCAGAATGTCGATCCAAAGGCATCCCGAATAGGATGTGCGGTTCCATAGCGTTAAGCAAAAGGTAAATGATCTCCCTGTTGGGCATGGGAGTCAATCTTTTTTTAGTGGAACAGTCGATAAACGCACGCTCAGTCTAGCCGAATGTCATTCAGTTCTCAACTTAACATTGGATCCGTTGAATCTTTTTCACTGTAGTGACTTGTTGTCTTTGTACACAAAACCACCGCATCATAGACAATCCCAGATTATCACATCACGAGTGAGCATAACCAGTATATTATCTAGGACTTTAGACTTCAGGTATTTGGTGTCTCTTTTACAGGGCGTTGAGTTTGCACGTTTCATGACACATTCCCTTAAAAATGTTTTGGTTTCACCATACAATGTGTGTTGACCAGCGATCTTAGTTCCTCCGCTTTTGAAAAGGACCATTGTCGTTTTTTTCTTGTTCCTTTTAGGCCTTACGAATAAATACAAGAGGCTCCGAATACGTATATAACTTCTACTTTGCAGCTAAACAATTTAGCCAAAATGGGTGCGAGTATATGTCGGCTCCCTTCTGTGAGAGTGCCGAAAGTATGCCATCTGCTTCTGCTGCCTCGAACGGCTTCAGGGAGGATATATGGGCCGGGTCCATTATATAAATTATAAATTTTTCGAGCAATTTCCCTAGTCTTTCTTCCGCTCAATCAGAGAAGATAGCTCCACCCTGAAATAGTCAATTACTGGTAAACACTGATTTTGTTGCATAAAGTTATATACTTGATTCTAAATTCATTTGCCCCACTGACTCGAATTTAAAAGTCTTGCAGTTGTATTTTTTGAAAAAATTTCAAGCTCAAATCACTTATAAGCCAAATTTGATTTGAATGAAACTTGCGCTTTTTACGACTTCCTTGCAGAAGACGACCCGCCTCTCATCCAGCAATAGATTTCGTCGCTGAATATGATTTATCGACCGAAATTATTTTCCACAATTTAAAAATTTAGCAATTCTAATTTGAAAACCTAATTTGAACGGGTTTATATGGTAATTTGGCAAAACCGACTGAATGAACGACAGTCAATTTGGCAATTATAGCTCCAACAAAATAGCTGCTATCAACTGTCAAAGTTTATAAGTTCCTATTAGAAGATGTTTCCAAAATCAGAAACATTCAAGCGACATTTTTTGAATGAAACATACTTTCTCACACAAATGAAACGAAGGTTATTTGGATTGTTTCTTGGACTTTTTTTATTTTTGACTATTGACAAAGGTGTTTTTTGTAGGAGGGCCAGCCTGTGTCTTTCTTTGGACGGTGGGTAAGATTATTTGGGATGGGTTCATTTAATTTTAATCTTATGTGCCTGAATTTTGAACCTGTATGCTGAGAAGAAAAATGCCAATCGGAGCTTTGATTTTCAGATAGGAAAGTACATAACGTGAGGTCTAGCAGCCCTCTCCGAATGCTCCTTTGATTACCTGTCGGAATCAAAAACTAAACTTCTTCCAACTGGCCTGCCCGTTCCATTGGACATTCGGATTGGACGAAAACAAACAACGAACGAAAAATGCAGGAGCGTCCTTCCCATAATATATGGCTTCATGGTTGTCGTCGGCAAGCCAAATGCTAAACAACGTACCTTTTCCAACATACAAAAGATTGTTCAACGTTCAGTTGTATGCCAGATGCTTTTTTTGAATACACTGGGTATAAATTTGCTTTTCTTCGCAAAGGCAAACACTTGCGGGACTATTTCTTTGGTCTAATGCAACAGAAATTGAATTTCAAGTGCTAAGCATTTCAAGGGTAGTCATACTTATGACCCATCAATCACAAGCTAATTTACAACCGATTGTTTTCGAAATCGATCAATTAAAATTGACTTCTTCTTGGGTTGGTTTAAAGATCACTGTTTTTAATCGAATTCCATGCAGCTATTAAAATAATATTACAGTATCCTTGTATCTTAATAGTCAATTTACCCGTAAATGTAAGTATGGGTTCATAATTTCCATATAAATTGAATTAAACTACAAGAAAAAAGCTGCCACAAAAAAACTGGTATTCGGTCTTTTTTCACTTAGACCAAACTTTGTTTAAAAAAAAGTATGCTATGCTCGTAAATCCAACCTTAAAACAAATCTTTGCAACCCTAATGGCTTCTTCATTTAGAGTCCATGCCCTATAGCCACACATTGAACCCATAAAAAAAGGATTCCAAGAGATTAGATAATGGATGGAAAATAAAATCGGTTAACACTAGATGTGATGGGTTTATACGACGAGCAGTAAACATTTTAATTTCGTCAATTTAATGTGTATACGATATAGTAACGCCTTGTCTTTTCTGTTTGAGATCTCAAACAAAAGGGCCATGTCCTTTCCAAAGGATATATAGGCTGAACTGCACAATAATCCCCAGCATTCACCCACGTATGGTCTATATCATTATGCGAGAATCAGGTTCAATGGAATATCATCTTTCTAAGGACACCACCAGTCTATACATATGCTTACGTAAAAAACAAAATTATTAATTTTCGTGTTTTAATTGGATTCTGGGGGTTAAGAATTAGCTTGAAAAAAAAGGCGAACGTTCAACTTTGGCGGGTGTTGTGAAACATCAGAATTGATGTCTTTCCAAGGTGATTGAGTTTTTGATTTACTTTTTTTTCTTGCGCGTAAGTTAAGGGTTGTTGAAAACTGATTTGACGCCAATATAAAAATTATCGAAAGCTGTGTACTAATGTAATAAAAATTTTTTGTAAAATGTGTCAACACTGTCAAAGTGTCAGCTTTCTCACAAGAGAATCATCACTCTGTGCTGGGACCATAGACTTATGTAAGCGATATCAGAAGAAGGAGACTAAATTTCGGGAATGTAATCTGTATCTTGTCACATATTTTTAATTAATGTCAATGTATCCCTTCTGTAAGCAAAAAAGTGTCGATTATGGCTAGAAAAAAAGTTGTGTACCTCTGTGAAATTGTTCTCTCTTGTTTTCGAAGTTAGCGAAACCGTTACTGGATTTTTGTCTTTTGACAGACAATTTGATTAGTTGATTTTTGGGTGGCATATTGGTTGGTTGATTTTTGTCATTGGCCGGATTCGATTTGGCAGCTAGTGGTGGTGCCCATCGATTTGATGGCAAAAGACTCGCACACACGGTCTGGTTTTTCCTTTTTAGTGGATGTCAGGTTCTACAAAACTACTGCCGTTCTAATATGATTTATATGTGAAAATTTAATTGCTAGTAATGCATTATATGTGAGTTTGTGAGTGATGGTGTTGGTGTGAATGTTAAATGCCTATAAGATCGATTAAAATTTTATTATGTGACTAATAATATTTATTTTCTGTTTTTTTTTTAGGTAAGTTTCGAGATTGATAAAGGGACCGAATCTATGCCCGAACACGTTAAAGCAGTAAGTTAGAACTAAGCTTTTAGAATGTTTAAGTAAAATTTTTCAGTCATAAATTAAAAAAAAATATTTAGTAAAAAGGGAATAAATTTAATCTTGAAAGTGGTGCATAAGACGCTACATGTTTTTCTTCGCGAACTAGCATTGATTTTATATGTAACTATTTTTGAAGAAAAGGGAACACCACAGATTTTTAAACCTTCTACAAAAGTTCGAGTGATATATAATCGTTTTGAAATTTTAAAAACTCGTTCTTTAAAGTGTTGATTTAAAACCACAACAGTACCAGAGGTTTCAAACAATTTGTGTAGGTGGTTCACCCCACAAACTTTCCACCCTTGGAAATACCCAAACTCGCCCAATCAACTTATTATAACGTCTTTGACTGGAATCTCGAAAAATATGTCTATTTTTCATTCGTCATTCTTCCACTTTAATAAAAATAAAATATTGATATGAAACGAAATTGCTTTCGCACTAATACTTAACTTATTCAAATAAAATGTGATTTCATTGGGGTAAACAGCTGTTCCATCAGACACATTTTAAGGGCCACTTTTAAAGAGCATAATAGAAATTGTCAAAAGCCCACCATATGCGCAATCATACCCGCGTATTACAGGCGCTCTTTGTTCTCCTTTGTTTTTATGTGATTTTTATAGCCAGTTTGGTTTGTTTTATGCCCTGTCATTTCGGACTGTAAGTAGGTATACCTATACATTGCCTCTCTTCGTTGAGTGACGCATTATTTCAATTGTGTAGTTTGTTTTCCCTCTAAAAGTAATCAAATTTTTATGGTGATTTTCAGAAAAACCGACAGTTAAAACACGAGTGTCAGGTAAGAAAAAAAAAAAATAAATAACACCAGAGCGGGTCTTTGTTTTTTTTAAAGAATTGTTATGAAATTGTGCTACCTTACGGCTGCTGTTCTCTTTTATTTAGTTTCAATTAAATGTTTTTCATTCAAAATACAAAATATTAAATCAAGGCGGAATCACTTCCTTTTAAAGCAAAAAAAAGTCCATTGACTTTTGCATGTTTGTTCCGCCGTAGGTCACGCCTTGATGGATTACTTGTATCCTCGACAAGCCTTTTTCAGGTTAATTTGTTAAAAATAAAATTAATACTTAGGTCTATTTCCATTTATTATTCTTTCTCACATACAGCCTTAGCAAATAGGAATTGGGGGTGAAAAAAAACACACGAAAATTAATCTCTTGGGATTACGCAGAAAAATCAATTAATTTCCATTACGTTAAATAACATTATTCGACGATGGACAAGAATAATTGTAGGTGACGTTTATTTTCGGTTCGTCGCTTCTTTCCCCTGATGATTGTGTTGTTGCTCATTAGAAAACATTGTGTAGTACGTACCCATTCCCATTCATTATTAACCTACACCTACACGTTCTATTTGACATTGCGAACGTGGGTGAAGATCAAACTAGAAGAAAATTTAAGAACCGACAAAGCGGTGATATATAAGGAATTGATTGATGTTCACACACTCTTTGTTCTTTTAATTTCCCCCCTAAGGTCCGTTTGTTTCTCAAACAAACTTTAGTTGAACTTGCACCCTATGAGAAGTATAATTATTTTCAAAGAAAAACCACAGCAGCCTCTACCCCACCAGGTGTTTCACATGGGACGTGACAGTATGATTATTAGTTGGGCATCTGTCTCGTCTCGCCCAAAACACAAAATTCCACTCGAGATTTTAAGAAAAATCAAGAGAAGTTAAATGTGAATTGTATAAATCAACGATATATAATTTATTTTATTTCTTTATGTATATTTATTTTCGTTTGCTCAAAATCGATTGACGTTCATTAAAGTAAAGCAGCTATCAGCAAAAATATATTTTGTCAAGTTTTTAAGTTAAATTAATGGGCAAATTAGCACTTCAACAGAGGTTTTTGTTATAACATAAACAAAAATAATAAATTAGGAAAAATAAATTTAAGAATTAAATTGTTTATCTTAAATATTTACCACCTAATATTTACCACTTGCCACAAGTAGTACTTAGCGGTTACATTTTCGACAACTTTTTAATGTGACACTTAGTTTTTAAGTAATTGTGATAATGATCAGTAAACGGTCCTATATGACTTATCTTAAGCACTTAAATAAGTCTGACTGATAAGTGTGAATCACCGCAAAAATCAGTTTTTTTTCTGAGCTTAACTTCGCTTATTCAGCTTAGGTCCACAATTTGATATTAAACAAAATTTTACTCTCAACTTAGGAAACCAAAAAGGTTAGGTAAAAAAATCAGACTTTTGGCCAACAGGGCCATCCCTGGGGAACTGGTTGAATTTACGTCCAAAAGGCAAAGCACCTTAGTAATCTATTTGGTTAAACAATCCCGACTTCCCTCCGATAGTTCAGCAGGCCTTTCAAGTTTTTGCCGTCTATTTCATTTTATTAATTTTATTAATATTTATTAATTTTGCTCGATTGTTCGGTATTGGCTCGTATTAACATCAATCTTATCTGACAGCCTGAGTCTCGTTGTGTGCTTCCTCATAAGACAGTATTCGACTATAGGATTTAAACTTACGTTTTACTGTTGTTCCAGCTTAATTTTATTAATTTTGTAGATCCTGCGGTCACAAAGTGGCCAGAGAGTTTTGAATACCCTGTGTCCATCCAGTCTCGACCATCTTAAAGTGGCACTTTTAAATCTTACAACACATTAAGTTTCTTTATTAGTATGGAGTGGTCGACAGTGTCAAAGGCCTTGGAAAAGTCTAGTAGCTAATTTAAGCTCCCATTTGCAGCCAATGAAGTTTTTATTTTTATTTATTTTTTATATCCTAATACACGCATTTGTATGTATATAATTAATTATGCAAAGTATTAAAGTTTAGTTAATAAATTTAGCGTTTTTATGCAGGTTTTTTATGTTTCATAATGGCTCATCGGCGTTTTTTAAGGATTCTTTTCGCTCGCTATGTGCTACGCATTTTAAGGGTGGTCACAACCCCTGGAAAACAAGCTTATAATTATAAAAAAAATAGTTGGACACACTGTGGCGTATACTTAACATTTTTGTATCAACATTTTAAACCGTGATTGTTTAACAATAATCAGCAGTCCATGTGCCACATAAGCACACCTTAATAATGCTTACAACTTACACGGCCTTTTCTCAATATATTTGTTTAGCAAAACTTAGGTTTTTTAAAACATTTTTGAACAGTTGGTTAATTTTTAACCAACTTAATTTAGCACTGAGGTGTTCAAGGGTTCGCAAATTCCCTTATCATGAGTAAGGATAAGATGAGGTGAGAAAATTAGAGAAATAACTACAAAAAGTAAAGAAAGACAAGAAACATGTTGGATTCGAACAAATGAGGATTAAACCGTCAAGAAATAATATTGCGAGCAGTTTAAAAGTTCCGCTTACGTGATGGTCTAGTATGGGAATGCACCCCAAAAGGCAAATCAAAAATAGAGTTGGAACGTTTTGGGATATTGCAGCAGAATTCTTTTGTGGTGGTATGCAACCTACAATAAAACAATGAAAAACACAAGATATTGCGACAATGTTTTATTATTTTAACGCTTAGTTTTGGATACTTTCGAACTCCAAATAGATTGCACTTATCCTGTCTCATCGGAAACTGAAGTTATTCTGTTGATCGCTTTTGCTTGCTTTAGTTTCCTCCTTCTGTCTATTCTTCTAAGCTAGATTTTGACTTTTGATTTGAGCTCATGTACTTCAATCAAGCATTCATTTGGAAATTAGGACTCATTCCCAGTCCTACCATCCTTTTCGTTTCATACCTTCCAAAGTCCGACAGAAGCATCTGCTTTCGTGTACAGGTCAATGTGATCATATTATTTCGACTTACAATTCACCAATTCACCACCTTTTGAGAAGTCAACCTTTCCGCTGATCATGTCACACAATCACTGAGATTGGCGGTTTTTTTACCATTAAGGTACCCAAATTAATATTATTGAACTTCAAATAAAATTGTATTGGTCGGCGTCTGCTATCTAAGTTGTATTTCTCGAATGGTACATATTTGCCTCTGTGCACAGGTAGAATGCAACTGCATCTTCCTTTGTCCAAGTGTGTATCGGAACTTAAACAAAAAGGTAGATACCTTTTACCTGTGCTGTCTTAAAGCTTTGCCCTTTCCCCGTAAACGCATACAATTTAGAGGAAACTTGAAATTTTTAAGCATGATTTTTATGGTCCGATCAAGTTCCACCTTTTCCTCTCCTCATCCTTTCTGTTCGCTACATGCTTAAGGTAGGAAATTTTAAGTCTTAAAACTCGGCTCCCAGTACTTATCCCTACGTCATCCATGACAACTTACCTTCTTTGTGAATAAAGATAATCGTCGTAGCTGCTGAATCAGCTTTTGTATACCAACCTATAATATGTCTTAGTTATGATTATATCACAAATTCGTTGAATATTTTATTTCTTTTGATTTTGCAGTTTTTCCCTATTCATTGATAGGTACTTACAGTATACATGCATTCAATCAGAAATTATTGTTCGACTCTTATTTTCCTTCATTTCTTGGAATCCTGCACGCTTCGTTTTCGTATTCTATTCTGAAAAGTGAATGCAAATGACCCCGTGAGAACTTGATAGCATTCCATGCAACTGACACAAAACTCTCACACATTGTCGTACACAAATAAACATCCACACACAACGACATTCACATAAAATACAAAAGCTCAATAGAAGTACTGCAACGCATTGCTTGCAGCCCATCTACTACTGCCAAAGGCGAGCGGCGCGGAGGCCAAAAAGCATGGCGCGTGATATAGCAAAAAAAATGCAGCAAGAAGAAAATTTGCATAAAATCACAACACAACATAAATTCACAGCGGAGCGCGAGCCAACACACAACACAAAGAAACGTTTTATGCAATTCAAAAAATCCATGCAAAGAGAGAGAGAGAGAGAGAGAAAAAAAAGAAGAACAAGTAAGATACAAAACAAACTGAGAAGCTCATGAAAGGCACAGGAATAACACCGAGACAAAAGGGAAATATACAAAAAAGAAATAAAGCAAAAAAAGTGTGTTCAAAACGTGTGTTTAAAAGGAAAAAGAGAAGCGATATTGCAATATAACGATGATGGTGATGATGATGATGACGTAAGAATAAAGGGGGCCAGTAGGAAAGAACAGTTTTGTTGTTTGTTGCTTCAAAATTTTTCTTTTATTCATTTGGTTTTTTATTTTTTCTCGTCTTTGCCCTGCAGTCGAAGTATAGTAGAAGTTATCTTCTTTATGCATTTTCTTTACTTGTTCTTCGTTGCTTTTGTTTTCCTCTTCTTTGAATAGCTGCGCCTTACTTTGTGTGCTTAAAGTTCTTGAATGCATTTTTGCAATGCGTACACGCATACAAACAAACCCTTCGTGGCCTGATGGCTTATGGAACGAAGAAGGTTATTCGCCGAGTTTGACGTAGAGTTTCAAACAATATTTGAACGCATGCTTTTGTTATAGGAAGAAAAGTTGAGGTGCCTTCCCTATCTACTAGACTTTACTAGACCTACCTTCCTAGGCTTTGAGCTTTTCAAATATTGGAGAAAAGTTCAGTGCAAAGGGAAATCAAATTCATTAAAACTGCAATTTAATTTATAAGTTCCTTAGCTGAAAAAAGGTCGGTGTGCGTTGTAGACGATTCGATGATGGCCCTTCTTGTGTTAGGGTAAAGTTGGGGGATAACGCACCCCTTTTTTATTTCATTGCAATTCAAAAACTGAATTGTAACTCTTATTTTTCGATTTTTGCATGAAATAAAAATATGCATCGTTATTAAAAATTACTTAAAAAAAACTTTTCTAGAATTCACAGCTACATAAAAAGCTTTAAAAAAAAAATCTATTAAACAAACACTCCATGGTTATGACTACTTTTAAGTTGCGTAATACATCGCGAGCGCAAAGATTTTGATGATAGAAAAGATCGAAAGATAGTAGAGAAAAGTAATTCTCCATTTAACACGCAAATGCTGGTGAGCAATAAACCATCAGTACGGAACATGAAAACTGCACAGAAACAACAAAGCTTACCCCCGCAAGTGTTATGCCTTACGGAGAAAAGCAGTAATATAACTAGCTTGGAGCTCTGTAATAAGATTCTTAAAGATGAAATAGTTCCCGGGAGCTTCTTGTGCTCAAAAATGTTTGGTATTTTTAAAAAAGGTGACCCAAGTGTCCCGGAAAATTACAGGGGTATTTCAGTCCTTAGCTCACTCAGGAAGATATTTACTCAAATGCTTTACCACAGGCTTGTAAGCTGGGTTGAATCAAATAATGCACTCAGTGCTTTTCAAGCAGGTTTTCGTCCAGGCCTGTCAACAATTGACCAAATTTTCACCCTAACGACTATTGCGAGTCATTTTATTGGGAAGAAAAAGAAACTTTACTCCTTTTTCGTCGACCTGAAAGCAGCTTTTGACACAGTAAATAGAAATCTGCTTCTTTATAAATTGTCAAACCTAGGTATATCCTCCAAATTTATAAGATTATATGAAAAACTGTTGGCTAACAATTCTGCCTCAGTTTGGGATGGAAGTAAGAAATCTTCGGAATTTCTAACAAACTCTGGAGTCCCACAAGGCTGTATTTTGAGTCCCCTGCTGTTTGCTTTGTTTATCGATGATGTAATAAATTTCTTGCCAGGTGGAGTAAGATTTGGAGATACTCTAATAAAGGTACTTCTATATGCCGATGATCTTGTTGTCTTATCAGACAACCCTCTTACTCTTCAGCTTGTCATCAATAAGCTGAAAGATTATTGTGATCTTTGGGACCTAAAAATTAATGTTTTAAAATCTAAAATTATGATTTTTAGACATCACCACAAATTGAGTAGGAGCGAAAGGTGGACCTTGGGCAACAATTTAGACCTTCGTCCTTACATTAAAGAAAGATCGGTGGCAGCTAAAACTGCGATCAACTCTATGTGGAACAGGTTTTTCTCCAACAAAGATGTTGACTTGCGGTCTAAATTCAGGGTTTTTGAGGCGGTAGTTAACACCTGTTTTCGGTATGCAAGTGAAGTCTATGGTCACCGAAAGCTCGACGAGGTTGAAGCTATCCAACGTTTCTTCGTAAAAAGGATTTTCAGGCTCCCTCGATCATCGCCAAACTACGCAATAGACATTGAAACAGGTTTATCTCCAGTTTTTGTAAGAAATGCCAAATCAAGTGCCGACTATTTGTCCAAAGTTATTATAAGATCTGTGAATAACTTGCAACGTAGAGTTCTTTTGGTTGCACTAGAAGGGGGCTTTTCACCTTTTAAGGAATGGCGTGAGCTTGCTGTTAACCATAATTGTCAATTAAATCTTGACGAGAGAAATTGCCACGAATGGCGAAGTATATTCTATGACTGCCTGGCAGCCATTGACGAAAAGCTCTATCAGCAGTCCTTGTGCAGAGCGAGAACATCACTTACAAGAGAACTTTACAAAAGCCTCACTCACGATTTACACACCGCCAACTATTTTTGTGATAAGCTGAACGCGTCCGAAATTAGTTTAGTATTTAAGGCACGCACTGTAATGCTTGATCTTAACTTCAGACCATACCGAAATGACTTAAACCCGCTTTGTAACTTCTGTAATCTCAATCAGAACGAAGACACCTTCCATTTCTTAGCTTTATGTCCTATCCTTCAAGAGATCCGAAGATTATTTTTTGCCAAGAGCTTTCTCTCGATCCAGGAATGTCGCTCCTTACTAAACGGCGGATTTGGTTGGAAGATACTTACATGCTATCTAAAAGAAGCAATTGCTTTTCGTAATTTGTATCAGTCTCCGTGAGCTAAATCAGCAAAACAAAATCAGATCTATCCACGAAGAAATCCCTTCTGTTCCGGTTTAAGCTAAACCAAAAGCCCATAAGTATAGATGACAAAGAAGTCACAATCTTTTCTTTTGTATTACAAATTAAATTAACAAAAAAAAAAAAAAAAAAAACCTAATATAAGCACTAATTATGAATTAACTTTCTCGGTCCTATCATTCAACGGCAGACGGCTCTAAGCCATGTTGTATACTACTTTTTGTAAACTTCTTTTTGTAAAACTTATCGAAATGAAAATAAAAAGTTTTTTGAATTGAATTGAATTGAATAACTAGCAGAGTATTTCATAAATGCATCTGGCATGCATCTAATTGTTGTCCATTCTATTTGCATATTGGAAGTGAAAGAGGTGTTTAATATTCGGCCGACCCTAACCTAGATAACAGACACCGGCCAGGAAACCGCTCTGTTTGAGACAGAAGCTCATGCATTTTTTGTTGGTTGCTGGCTTTAGGCCGCCCCGGATATTTTCCATACCGGTACCCACCATATCTGGTAAACATTTCCTTATCCTCCACCTGGGGAGGCGCCCAATCGGGACCAGCAACCCCAGAAGAGTAAAATTGAAATTGTCTTTAAAGAAATTGAGCAACACGGATGTGGACTAGGCTTCCGCGAGAGGTTTTTCCTTCTCTCTACAGTCGTTAGCAATTCAAGACCAAAGTGAACCAGTACCTCTCCTCTCTCATCCTTTCCATACGATTTAACCTAAATCCGTCGAGGAATCACGTATGACGGAATTATATTTTAACCTATTTTTTTCAAAAATAGGAACATTTTTGAAACCTTGCCATTTTACCCGACTTTGCCGTACACAGAAAATGAAAGTCATGAAGAGAACTAATTCCCTTACCTCATTTAGTTCCTAACCACAAAAAACGAATCTTCTTGCATCGCAGCTGCGTTTAAGGAACAACTAGTCGTGTCACTTAACTTCAGTTTCGAATTCGGCTTATTAAAAACGGAAGGAACCAACCCCAAAATGTTTCTGGCAAAAACTTTATGAAAAGATTCAGGATATTCGGCAAACGTAAGCGAAAAGCCAGTGACATGGTCGATTTTGGATAGAGAATAAACTCTCCACCGATAGCTTAGTTGGTAAAAGCAGCACCCGCGACAGGTGAAGTTAACTGGATCGCGTTGGTGATCGAAAAGGTTGCTTTTTTTGATATTTTGTCCGCGTGTGTTTCAATTTCACATTACGATAAACACAAACTGTGTCGCATAGAATCAGGTACAAATAAAAATACAATTTAACTGAATCATAGTGATTCAGGGGTAAGACTTAGGCTTAAAAAAACCTTAAGTCTGAAATTGTTTATCTCTTTTCCATATTTCCTTAAATGAATGAAAATTTAAAGCATCATTATGTGGGATTGTTTATTAGCAAAGCTTGTTTAACTCTAAACGTTTGAAACGACCAAAGCATTAAATCCTTACCCCAAAGAACATGCCATGCCTGTACGTAACTTAACCATTGACGGATTGTCACGCTAACCGACTGACAAATAACGTTAGCGTTTTTTTTTTTTTTCTATTCAAAGTGCATCAGCTCAAATGAGCATGGTTATATCTGTGCGATAAAATTCTCATCACCGCACTCTGAGTTAACCCGCCTCATCCCTGAGTCAATTTAAGTGGATAATGACAATGTCTTGTGCAAAGGATTACGTTTCCCCTTCGCTGGATTGTGTGCATTTGGCATAAATGCATCCAATAATATATGTTCTTTTTGTGTAACAACAATGACGCACACTGAAATGTTCCCTGGTCTTGTGCGCGAATGTTGGGGCGTTGTTAAGCATGGCTGAACCACTCATGAAGAGAAAATGTTGGTAGGTACACAAAGCTACATCCGTGCTTCTGGATGGTCCTGTTTTTGCCTCGTGTGCACAACACACCGTGTGCAACTCCTCTTTCCTTTCGTTTAACTTGGCATCCATTGCACATGACCCAAAGGCGCTGGTTCTACGTTCTTATGTTGTTGTTTATTTATTTTTTTTTCTCTTTGAAAAAGGGTATCTTTAGGTCTCTAGGTTTACGGTTTCACGTTTTAAGTAAAAAAAAAAGAATAACTTAAATCCAGAACGACGGTTTAGATTAAACGCACCGCGTCTAGAAAAAAAAACATACGTTTAGTTCTCTCAATTTTCCACAAGAATGAAGTAAAAACCTGTTCCTCTTAATTGTATGGAGACTGCTGGAAGCTACTTCATTCCTCCTTGAAGTTTAGTTGTATAGCAACTCGTAAAGAAGACGAAAACTCAATGCGACAGCTCAAGTCGTAGATGTTTTGGCTCTTTAGGCTCCTTCAGCATTTCTGTTTTTTTTTTGTCTTTTGTTTCCTTTTCTTGTATAGAGGCTCTTCATCTGGTCATCTTTGCAGACTCGAATGATTCTAATCTTTTGGTTGCGAATATTTGTTTAGTCTGTTCAACCTCCGTTACATGCGCATCTCACTGGATGTCTTTAACTTCTATTTCCTGTCTGTTTAAGTTAAAGTCTGCAGATTATTCATCTCGCACTAAATGGGCTCGAACACGATCCAAAGAACTTGTTTGTAGCTATTTTTGCAACGAATTTACGTCTTTATTACTGGATCGTATGCAGAAGTCTTTCTACAGTGTTATTCGCCAAGTGGTTTGTTGAAATATTTTTTTTTTCTTAATATTGGCTTGAAAACTATTGCGAGGATGTTTTTTGTTAAACATGAGATAAATAAGGCACAGATAAGGGGCGATTTTAAGTAACATAAAAATCTTTTATAGAAGTTGTTATACGTTTTTTCATGTATTTGAAGATGTTGCAACATCCATCCGCGGCATACCCTACCACCACAGTGTGGATAAAACCAGCAGATAAAGCAGCAAGCGTGCAAATGAGATCCAAACTACACCCCAAGTAATAGTTTTCAACATAACTCTTGGCGACCTAGAAGCTTTACACATACGGACCGACGGACAAATTAACTGTCGGTCCAACCACGCTGATAGGCTTTGGTGGGTTACATAATTTTATAATCTCACAAACCATGAAGTTTATCGCCGTGAAATTTATATCAGGGTAATGTGAATTCAAAATGTTTTTCAATAAGGGCGGGTAGGTGTTAAAGTGGAATAACACAGCCTGTGTGAGGTATTAGCAAAACTATTTTTAGAAAAGAGAAAAATTATACAACAATTTACAATTTACTACTAACATTATAATAATGGCTAGTCCCTTTCAAGATTTAATTGAATTTTTTATGGCTTTTGTGGCTTATGTTGTTAGCTAAAAGAATTAAAATTATTTTTTATTTGAAAGGTCCACGTATGATATTATTTATGGAATGTTCAAGTTAGCTCCTCGGCTTCTTACTGTGGCACAGACAATTTTCAATGATTTCCTTCCACATTTCGGCTGAATTTGAGCGATAGCCTTGTGTCACGTCTCCCCAGAGAGCATCTGTCAGCAGATATAACTTCGACTTCAAGAACGCTCACAAGAAAAATTCTAATCTTGGCTCCAAATTCATATTATCTGATATAAAATTACACGCATACTATTTATGAAGACCTTCAATCGTCTTAGTACAATTAAGGCGAAATGAAAGTGGATATCATTGTACTGAAGCACTCACCATTGACGGTGGTCGTCTCACCAACATCCTTTTTATTTGCAAAATCTTCAGTGGTGATTTCGCATCAGTTACGGAAAAATAAACAATAAATTTGGCAGATCTCAACAAAAACAAGTGGGAAAGTGCAACAGTGCGTATGCAAAGCTTCAGTCCATCGGATTGCAAAATACCCGACCATACTAAAAAAAAAAACTGCCGCGCCTGCAAAAAGTGGGCGGGATATAAAAATATATTTAAATAACAATAATAAGAAAAACAGTCATTTTAAGCTAAAATCCCTTAAAAAAGTGGGCGTGGTCAACGAAAAGGCCAAACTTTTTTGACTACTTCAAAGGCAATTACAAGGCAATGTTACATACCAAAAATGAATGCGCTAGCTCCATTGTAACATACCTAAAATTTGGAAATAGTATTTTTTTAAATTAGGGATGGTCGCACAAACAGGCCTGTAGTGGGCGTGTCTATGGGCGGATTCAGCTAATTTTCAAACTTGATCTGAAGGACTGGACTTCCAGCCAACCCACCAAATTTCAGCTCTCTTCCTTAAAATTAAAGGCCTAAAAGTTGTTCACATACGGACGAAAGCAAGGACGGACGGAAAGACATGGCTTAATCGATTCTCCTGTCGGTCCCATTAATATCTCTGAAAGGTCTTAAGGGTCTACGGTAATTATCTCAATGCGTTGCAAGCTACACATCAAACTTAATATACCCTGGGTTGGGTTTAAACATGACCAAAAAGACCTTTCGCTGCCCTATAATTAAGAAATACTGTTATAATGAACTCATAAGTCACCGACAAGTTAACTCCACACTCGTTTTTGTTTCGTAATTCACATATCTTGGTACCTGTGTTTAACTCTGCGCTGAAAAACCGAGAAAGTTCTCAAGGGCGCTGTATTCAAACAATATTCAGACAGAATTATTTTTACTATTGAACTTGCAAACTTTGTAATAATTTCGAATACTTCAAGTTTTCATTGAGAATTTGGTACAAATTATGCCATATGAGATACAACTAACAAACGTCCATGATGCGTTCAGTGGAAAAGCTCGAAAACTTACTCATATCTAGCTTATAGGTATACACTTCTATCTTATTTCCAAATTCTAAATAATCCATTGACTTGTTTTCGTATGTTTCGTATAAGCCACATTAACATAGATAATTTGTAACAGAGCCGTAATAGAAAACGAGTAATAGTCTTATAATTTAAATTATCTTTCTGTTGAAACATGTGTTATACATATTGATTTAAGTTTAGGTCTAAGCCTTAACTTTAAGGCTGAAATACGAAAAAAAAACATCCATACAAAAAACAAGAAAAAAGAAAAGTCACAACAATAAATGACTAGTTGTGATTTATCAAATAAAAGACAAACATAAATATAGAATTTAGTAACTGAATAAATTAAAAAATGAATGAATAAATAAACAATCAATTATGTAATAAATAAATGCACGAAAACTAAATACAAAACAAAATATTTAATTAAAGTTTATTTGCCCTTCACTATAACACAATCTGTTTAGGTTTTCTTAAGTATCTTCAGGTGATAGGTTCTATGCTAAATATCTATATATATATTTATATAGATACATAATATAGCTAAATCTGAAAAATGTGAAGGGACCAGCATAAGCTATAAGGAAAAGCACACCAGTTATGGTGGGTGCAGGTAAGGAAAATATCCGGGGTGGACCAAAAATCCAGAAGTGTCTGCCTCAAAATAAGCGGCTTTCTGGTCGGCGTCTGTTACCCTGGTAAGAGTCGGCCGTATACAAATTTTTTCTCTTTCAATACGCAAATAGAATGGACAAAAATTAGATGCATGCCAGATTTTTTTGTGAAATATTCAGCTGGTCATACTGCTTTTCTCCGTAAAGGCATAACACTTGCGGGGGTAAGCTTTGGTGTTTCTCTGCAGAAGTTTCAATTTTGGATCACCAGCGTTTGTGTTTGATTGAGAATTACTTTCTTCTTCTATCTTTTCTATCCCCAAAATACTTCCGCTCACGTTGTGCTACTTAAGGGTAGTCATAACACGTGATCACAAGCATTTACAAAAAGAAAAAAAAGGTTATAATAAATAATAGTACTCATATTAGTGATCCTTCTGGTACACTAATGGTTCTTTCTACTCTGCTGGATAAAATACTGTTCACTTTTTTTCTGGAATTTGTTGCACATAGATGTTTAAACCACTTGAACTCTTTATCCCTTTTTTTAATAAACTCGCTTTTAAGGAGTTATAAGTATCGTTATGATGTTGCACATTGTAAGCGAAATAAACTGTTACTATCAGAAAAAAGGAATCATGTTCAGACTACCAAGCCAGTATAAAACAAGGAAACTCTGGGCAGAAACAACAAAGCTGATCCCCACAGGTGTTATGCCTTTCCATCCATTAGTAGACCATCTAATTCTGTATGTCTTGAAGGCTATGCATTTATAGCTAGTATTTTCCCCGTCTCCTTATTATGCTTATGAAAAAAAAATTCACATTAATTATAAGTTATGATTTCCCCCGATTTTCGAAACAAGTTTTTTTGTTTTCAACGTTGCAACCACTTTTATACAAATATATAATAATTCAGCAACCCTTATAGTTCCTGACTATATATTGCATAAACGTATTATATATTGGTTGTCGAATGTTTATAATGCTATACGAACAAACCCCCCCCCCCCCCCACCCCATTCTATCTTAAAACAAGGAACCACAGAGTGCACTAACAGCTTTTAGAATTATACCACATCCTTATCCTCTACTGCAAAACTTCATCTGTATCAGAAAATGAAAAAAAAAAATCATACATAGACTTAATATCATTGAGTTATGTTCTGCATATGAATATTAAAAAACTTTTCTCAATGGTTTTTTTCTTTCTTTTATGTAAAAATTTTGTATCACTGCTTGAAACTTTAACATTCACTGTGTATGGAAATAACTGCACAGTCGTTTCATCCGGCATTATTTGTTGGGATAGGCTCTGTCCTGCGCTTTTCAAACCGAATGTTATTCCCTTGTGAAACTACCGGGCGAGTTATCCCAACCCAGCTGCATCTTTAAAGTATGTAGAATATCTTACGAAATACACCTTTTAAATAAAATAAACCGTAAATTTATTTTGTTTTCTCAAATCCTGTACTTTATTCGCAAATTCAAATGCAAAATTATTACACAAATTCAGTGGAAACTCAGTCAGGAACAGCAAAAAGATCAATGCCTTTGGATGTAGGAGAGAAAAAAAAAAATAGTAAATTTTCTGGTATTGTTGCCACAATCGTTGTGTTGTCATCAGAAGAAGCATTGTGTGCTTTTAATACTTACCATTCCTAAGCATCGTTATTGCTATAATCAACATCTAAGTAGAAATAGTGGTGGTTTCAGGAGCAGCATTATCAACATCGTTGGCGTGTCCTGGTGGAATTTCCATCCCCTTCCATCCTTCAGCATACTTTTCAACTTTTTTTTATTTCAATGGTGAACAGCACTTGCAATAGGAGAAGGATCCGCAATGTGAAAGCTTTTGAGGGATTAAAATTTAAATTGAAATGGAAAACGAAATTAAAAAAAAAGAAGAAAAACGTTTTATGCTTCTTATAGAGTGATGAAAATACGAGTGTACAAATGTGTGGACATATATAAAAACTCATAATTGTGTACTCTCTTTTTTTTCATTTGTCCGATTCAGTATAAAATTTCCGCATAAAAGAAACAGCTCGTCACTGTCGTTTTTAAATACTTGTTTTTTTTTTTTGCGTGAGATTTAATCATAATGCTATTAATTAAAAAGTATATTTGCTAGGAGATTGGTAATCAAAGGAATGTTTTTATTTCTTTTTTTTAAGAACTGAAGGTTGCTATGTTTGTCGAATAAGACCTGCTTTTTCATATTCCTAATTAGTTTCTCTTAGCACATTTGGCGAAAAAGAAATTTTTTTAACAATACGATAAAATAAAAATGAATAAAAACAATCGCAATTCAAGCGAAAACTGTTTTTTCAAAGCAAAACACGTGCTGCAAGAGAGAAGAGATCCGAGCTTCTAGTCCTGGAAGTCCTGAGTCGCCTTCTCGTTCATGAAGATTTTCCATTGTGGCATAGGCAGTGCGGTACTTTCTGCCCCTGTCCTGTTGAAACCACATGTTTTCAGTGTCCTTGTGATCAAATCCGTGGCAGAAGAAATTGGTTACCATCTACCGGTAAAGCTCACAGTTGACGGCAATGACCTGGCCGAAGTCGTTCGCAAATAAGTATGAACTGATGATGCCGATGATGCTACCCCTAAATCTACCTCAACTAATGGCTTTGGTCTGAATGCATTGCAATTTGTGTGATGGTCCTTAATTGGACAATATTACTTGTTGACAGACCCTTTCACTCAGAAATGCGCTTTCTTCGCTAAATAGGAGTTTTCGACTGAAACTTGGGTCAACATCCAACTGCCCCGGCCCAGTGAGGTTCTATATCTGCGAGCGACAAAATAAAATAAAATAGAGTAGCGCAACAGCTCGAGTGATCCCGGGCCAAGTGCTCAACAATGTATGCTGTGTGCGTTGATTTCTTCACATACAAGGGGACCTTCATATTTTTGCCAAACCCGAACAGCACTTTGAGAAGTTTTTTTTAAACAAATGTGACTCTCAAGGGTTTGTCAGACCCTCGCGGAGGTGGGGACCGAGTCTTTTTTGTTAAGGTGACGATGGTAGGATTCGAACAAAGACTTCCGGCGTAGTAACAGAAGATCCATTTTTATAAGACAATTTAATCATTTGCGTTGAATTACTTTTTAACTCTCTGTGTTTACCCAAGTAAGGTAAGTTGAAGGGTGTAACAGTTACAGTAGTCACGACTCACGTATACAAGCAGTCGGATCAATTGCACACATTTTGGAGCCTTATTGACACCTTAAACGAAACAAATAGCTGTTAAAAACTCAACTCCGAGCGACACTTGAACCTCTCCGGGTTCGTATACAAATCTTCGAACCTCTTTTAGATCCACATTGCAAATATAGGATCTCCGAGCTCATTGAAGAAGGAACTGACAAGAGTACTTCGCCTAATGCTGCTTAGGGCTGCGCATTCTCCTAGCAGATGACAAACAGAGTCAATTTCTTTAACGTCCCTGAAGCTTCTGCAGTAATCATCGTCGTACAGTATGCCTATCCGCTTTGCCTGTAGACCCACAGCACAGTGCCCCTTGGTAAGAACTCCCATGAGTACTCGGATATTCCTGCGGGCTCTTCTGATCCGATCATAAATAGTTATCTCTTTCTGTTCAGAGGTTATAGCTCTCTTGTGTGTCTGCACCTGTCAAATTCTGTCCAACCTAGGCTAGTTCTACTCAAGGATTCAGTTTCTATTTTAAGTGCTGTCGAATTCAGCAGTACTCCAACGGATTCGAGAGCTAATAGAGATGCATTCAACTCTGGCCCAGGCCTTGTAAGCTTCGGTGTGCGTGTGACCTGACGCATTCAACACAGTATTGCCTAGTGATGTCTCGTCTAAAATTTTCTTGCTCAGTTACACAGCCCTTGACTCCACCACATCTGACTCCTGGCTATAATGTCGCTTGGCTTTTAGAGTAAATGGTGAGTCTTATTTTGGAACCTGCGCGTCTTAATTCCAAGCGGAAATTGTGCGGATGAAGCTTCCACCAAATGACCGATATCACCTGTCAAAGTGTGAACAGGTCTATAAGAAAAGTCGTCTAAATTTTTTTTACTGTTGTCTACATTTTTGGACGTTTTAAATAGTCTGCGATTACGGCTTGGCTATAAAAGAAGATCTCTCGGGGTTTTTTTTAAGACGTGGAAAAACTAATTTTTTCAAAATTCTTTTCTAGCCACGCCCGCATTTAGCCCACGCACTGTCGGTTTAAAGCCATCAGAAGTGTCGTTTTTAATATATTTATGAATTACGTAGTCTATTTACGCTAAAATGACCTTTTAAATACATCCTGACAATAGAGAAACTTTGATGATATTGAGCGTGAATGCAAATTATATTTCAGTTTCAACCCATGTCAATTTTTTTTTGTGTTAAAATGTTTTACTCGATTGCCAACAGTTCGAGCGGAATCTGTTCTCTAGCCACGCATTCATGCTTCTTTCAGCTATGGTAGTTTTTTTTTAATTTTGTTTTACTGGTTCACGTAATTCCTCCAATGGGGAATAAAATAATGCGCACAAAGGAATCCTATTTTCTGCAGCAAACACCCATTCTATTCACCCACACGGAGTTTCCATTCCCAGCGAAACGAGCGTTTTATTCAATCTCTTCATCATCAGAAAAAGTTGGATAAGGGTTGCAAAAAAAAAACAGTATCCTCCATCAAATAAAGCTCTGTTGGGTAGGTCATTGCCATTTAGTTTTTTTTTTTCGTTCTCTGTTTCGTATCCAAATATTTTCTGCGCCACAAACTAACAGTGGGTCTATAGAGCAAAGGACGAGAGGAAATGCTAGTATAGCCTCTATTTCCGGTGAGTAGTAGGGCTTTGAGTAGGAGCGGGTCTATTATTGCTAAAATAAACATGATGTTGAATGATTATAGGACTTTATTTTTATAACATACACATAGTGCCTGCATTCAGTTTTATTCACTCATTCTGTTGAGCTGTTTTCTGGTTATTGATTAAACCGAGAACCCTAATTTTTCATCGTCATCAAAGTGTCCATCAAAAGCAATGAAAGCCAGCTTTTTGGTTCGCGACAGCCACCTTCTACGAGAACTTGAAACTATTATGGAAAGAGCTCGCATAGTAGGTATTCTATATATATTCTTTTTACTATGAATACAAACATTATATTCGTAGTACCTACTCAGAACAATGCAGAATGTTTTTACAGTCCTCTGCTGTGCAGTCGCAATGTTTTCTGAATAGGAAAAATTGTTTGCGAAGCTACTGCTGCTGCTGCCATTTCTGTCCCCAGAGGGAAATTTTCATATTCAGAAATGTCTGCGCAAGAGATATTATTTTTTTTAATGTTTTCATTGCAAAAATGAAACACATTTCTCATCCACTGGGTTCATTGGGATGGGGAAATGCTCATTTAATCGTTTATTTATAATTTAATAACGTCGATTTGTGAATATTTGAATGTTATTTTTCGTTAAACGAAAAAATAAAATATTTCTCCACAAGTTCGAGCTAAAAAATATAATTGTTTTTTCAAAGGTAAATTTATTCAATTGTTCTTGGATTTAAACTTAAAAAGAAACTGAATGGGAATAAATTGAATTCATAGAAACTAGAGATTCGCAGAAGGTACAAAAATGCGTCAAAGGGCATTCAAAAATTTCTGACTAAAGCAATAGAATTCTTCTTATTCTACTTTTTAATATAATTTATCCATTTATTTAGTAAATTTACTTTAAAAAAGAAATAGGTACTGTGTATGTGTAGCATTCTAAAGTTCCCTATTTTTCGAAATTTCGTAAGACAGAATTTGGTAAAACAGAATTTGGCGACAGATTCTGTAAGAAGAATTTTGACCCATCTGGAATTTTGACCCCAACCCTATGCAAAGCAATCAATTGCCATTTAAGTTTATATGTGAGCGTGGTTTTCGGCATTCTGCCTTTTCAGAACTTTTTTTTCGAGAATCTGACTGTTAATTTTGTTAGCAAGAAAACTCTGCAAAAAAAGAAGAACTCTGCTTGATTTTTTTAAGAAAAAAAAAAAACATTATAATTGAAAACTAGCAGGGGGTTGCAGACATATATTTCCTTGCATCGCCATGTAGAAGTGATATGTCCAGAATTTTCTAGAACATAGTTTTGAAATGTTGTAATGTTTGTCTTTGTAAAAAAAAATTTACCCATCTGGAATTTAAACTCCAACCGTCGCAAACCTGCTTCCGCAATTGCAACTTAAAGAGCCAACGAACAATTATTATAACTGTTTTATCGGTGGGTAATGTGTATAATGCTTCAATCAGCCAAGACGCCAGCTGGCGATTGCCGCGTTATTATAAGGTTACTATACGAGTTGGGTAAAAAGTCTTCCAGCCATGAGAATAGTAAAAAAAAACCTTATTGTGTACCAGTGGTGTATGATAACATTTTTTTGGAACCTCTCCTGCAACCGTCTTCTTGTCTTTAATAAAACTTATGTTGCGTTTGTATGCCGCTTCTTCATCTTTAAACTTTTAAAATGAAATGATGTAAGCGGGTCGAAATTCTGCTCTCAAAAGTGTGTGTATAAAAATTCTCCTTTTTTTTTGAGTTCTGAATTAAGCAAAAAAAAAAAAAATGCTGCTTATGTAGGGGGGCTGCAAGGGACGACACGCGCTTCCATACATATTTTAATGTTCCGCTTTGTAAAAGTGTCATTTCCAGAGTATTGTAAAAAGAATTTCGACCCAATCAGAATTTGAACCCCAACCAGCTCAAGTATTGCTTTTCGTATTATTTTCGGAGTGGGACAAAATTCTGGTTAAAAAAATCTGCATATAAAAATTCTGCTTTCAAAGTTCTGACTTAAGCGAAAAAGGCTGCTTATGCGGCTTTATAAGCAAACTTTTCACTTTTTTGAAGTAAGTAAATTAAAAAAAAAAAAAAAAACGGGCAGGGGCACCCACAAATATTTTTTTGTGTCGCTTTGTGAAAGTGGAATTTCCAGAATTTCATCCATTGGTATCCAATCAGAATTTGGACGCCATTGATTGATGGGTTGATGAGGACACTTAGTTTTCTGTTTTGACCCATTCTAATGGACAGTTGGAGAAAATCCATGCTGTTATTTAAAGTTCACTTTCTATTTACTGCATTTAGTAATATGAGAACTATCACAGCAATTCGTATCGCTTCATTTTCTGCAGATGTAATCATTGTCAACATTTCATTTCATAGCATAATGAATAAGAATGTTGTGTCTATTTGACCTCATTTGCCTAGAAATTTAGGTTAACAAGGGTGTGCACCTTGTACTTACCTCAATCGGTATCTTGAAGCAAGGGTTTCATCCATTGAACGAATTGGCGGGGGTCTTAAGTTATCCCTAAAAGTGCAAACTCAAAAGATTTGCCTTTTCCTCAAACAATAGTCACGGCTCACTTCGACCAATAGTTGTCTTCATTGTGACCACTTGGGAAATTTCTTAAAACCTGAAAAGAAAACAAATATTAATCGCTGTTGAAAGCTTAAAAGCCCTCTTGGACCCATCCAAATTTCTATACAAATTCTTGAGAGGTACTTGAAGCATCCACATTTCTTGGATCTGTGAGCTTATTAAAGTGGGCATTCGCATAGTAGGATGACAAACTGATTTAACTTCTTCAACGTTCCTGCACCTTCTGCAATAATCGTTGTGCAGTATACCTACGCCTAGACGCTCTGCGGACTTCCGTGAGTAGTCGAATAATCTTGCGGGCTAGTCCGATCATAAACTGTGATCTTTTTTCGTTTATCGTCGCGCGCCGGCCATAGCTCCCTTGTGCGTCTTCATGTCTCACGTTCTGTCCAACGTTTTTTTTTATCCGGGGTGGACTCAAAACCAGCAACAAACGAAGAATCCAGAAGCATCTGTCCCAAAATGGGCGGCTTTCTGGTCGGCGTCTGTTACCCAGGTTAGGGTCGGCCGAATACAAAACACCTTTTTCTCTTTCAATACGCAAATAAAATGGACAACAATTAGATGCATGCCAGATGTTTTTATGAAATATTCTCTTGGTTATACTATTGCTTTTCTTCGTAAAGGCATAACACTTGCGGGGGAAAGCTTTTGTGTTTTTGTGCAGAGATTTCAGGTTTCACTCATCAGCGTTTGTGTTGGATCGAGAATTACTTTCTTCTGCTTTTTGTTCTATCCCCAAATTCTTTCCGCTCGCGATCTGCTACGTATTTTAATAAGTCATAACCCCTTGGTCACGAGCATATTATAAAAAAAAACGTTGATTGGGTATATCCGTGAGTACTTAAATCTATAAGAACTCAGCAGACTCCTTATAGATTTTTAGGGCTAGAGTAGAGATGCATTCATCCCTGACCGAGGTTTTGCAAGTCTGTCCTCTTCTTCGTTTCCCGGGATATGGGGTTGACCTGGCAGCTGTCACCCAACACAAAGTTACAATATTAGTGGTGTCTCGTCTAGAGTTTTCCTATATATGTAGTTTCGTTGCCTTTGACTTCACCACATCTTACTGCATGGCTTTAATGGTCACTTGGCTGTCAGAGTAGATGGTATGCGCTTGTTTTCCAGCCTGTGCTGCTTCAAACCAGCAGCGGCACCTTGTATTATAGCTTCCAGCTCCCCTGCTTTTTCCTTAACTTTTCAAAACTTTTAGCCGCATTTCCGGAATTTCGTTTACGAAAATCATTTCCGTATGATTTTTTTGTGAAAAGCACAAGGATAATCATGCCCTTGAATTAAGTCATAAGGAAATTTCTCTTATAGATCGCTGGTGGTTAATAGACATTTTCCTTAACCCATTACAAAAACGGCACGCTGCCGCCATAGGCCGCCACCTTTTAAATCCCTCCCACCACGCCTAGTCTTATAAGTATCTCCTTACTACCATTGCCCCAGCAATGGGGAGATCTCACGCCCATGTGCGTTGCGTTTTGAGACAGAGCTTTGTCAATGCAAAGATTTTTCAAATTTCGTTTAATTGTTGAGGTATTGACATTATTCAAGGCCGCATATTTCAGCCTTTTCAGAAAAAAAATTAAATTTCCTTGTGTGATTTTAACTTTAAAACTCACAGTCCGTTTGAGTGATATTTTTTTTTTTAACAAATGAGGAAAGTTTATTCATAGGAATTCAGTTCTTAATGAAGCACTCATGTTTCTGGAAGAAAGTGCGAAATAGAATAAAATCTGATATTTCATATAATATCCTTTGATGACGTCATTAAATAACTTAACTGAATACCTACTACGATGCATTTGCCGGTTGTCACCACTGACTAAGCAACAGGTTTTCTGGCAGTTACGTTATCGTTAATTGGGCTTTTTTTTTTTAAATTGCACCTTTTTTAAATTGTTGATGTAACTTTTTAACATCCTCATATACGCTTCACTTCACACGATCATTTCTATTTCAAAGACTAAATTTTTCATTAAGAAAGAAACGAATATTGCCAATCTTATGTAGGTTCTACTAAATTCCTAACTTTTAATTTTGAGTCGTTAATTTAAATGAACCAGCCACGGCGTTGCTCGTTTTACTTGAAACCTACCATAACTCACCTTTCTAACATTTGAAAAATGTTATAAAAAAGGATCAACCGAGTAATCTATAACGCGCCCATTGTTTTTTATGTACATATATGAATCACATTCACACACAGACAAATAATTTCCCTGCTGTGTTGTGCACTAAAAATATTTTCAAAATATTGAAACAGATCGCAGTGTTAATTCTATAAGCTTATAGGGGGACTCTCTAAGATTAAAGTGTTTACACTTTGCACCTTGTTTGTATGTACTGAAGAGTATACGACGCACGCTTTCAAATACACAACAGCACGAATCTCAAAAGCGAAAGCTTGACGTTTATCTACAAATTCAATTTGTTCGCTTCCTCTCGTTCGTTTTAAAGTCACTTACTATTATTACAACATAAAATATACGTTTTATTATAGTACATAAAGCTCGCTGTACAACAATAAGATCGGTGAGTCTAGGTCTGGGTTGTGATAGACTATACAAATTCTTTGGGTTTGGACTTGTTTTTGTTGTCATATAAGAGCGAGAGTTGCGATCGCGAAAATAAAATTTATAAAGTCACCGAGAACTGAAAAAAATATATAAATATATATATTTACACACGAGTATAATTCATGTTCAAGGTGGATTTATCTAAAAGATTTTATAAATTTAGTCTTTGCGCGACGCCTCAACGTGTACCTAAACTATAAATAAAAATAGTTTTTATTGTAGTAGTCGTAAGTCTTCTTCCGGTGACAGAAATGCGAATAGTCTGCCGATTTCAAATCATATAGCTTATGTAGAGTGGAGAAAGAAATAGACAGTAATAAAATTAAATTTAGATCAATGCCACTTGTTGGTGACAGCTGTAATGAATTAATAATAATAATTTGGTGTACATTGAAAATGAAAAGTTATTTCAGAGCTCACTTTCATTCTGATCTCTTTTTAACTTTTATTTTATTGAATTCGAAAGAAGATACCTTAGTTTAAACAAATAAGCAAAAAAATACTTTAAGTTTCTTAGAAAAAACTTCTTTGACTCTATTCTACAAGAAAAAGTGCGGCATTCTCAGAAGCTTTAGTACTTTTATGTACTTCAGCTTTAATTCAGATTGTGGTCTTACCTTTGTACTAAGCAATTGGTGGTCTCAATATCTATGTAGAAATGTTGTTCCTAAATTTCTTCTATAGCATCCATTCCGAGTTATAGTGTTACTTCAATTTTTCAATTCATATATTAATTTTACTAATCCAGTGACCAGGAAATATCGTCAGTGCCTTGTTTGATATAAATAAGTTTATTTATATATAATACATTTCCGTCCGCTAACATTTCAACTCCACTCTACGACTAAGCGTTATAATAGAGGGGCCTGCACGGTTTAGTTGTCATCATAATTATTATAATTTACTTAACAAGACATCTTAGCAAAAAATAAAAAGATGGTTCGGACCCAGGGCCTTTCAATCGTCGGTCATTGGTGCTACCATCCGCACCACAGTCCACTTCCATCTCGGGTGTACAAATAGCCTACATGTTCTCTCTGCATAAATAATGCACTTTAACCAACAACATGAAAAAAATCAATATAGAAAAATAGGAAGTTTGCTTCTCACTCTGCCTTTAATGTCTCACATAAAATTGTATGCTTTTAAAAGTCTTTCAAGGCTATCATAGTGTCCAATATAAACCGTTACAAATAAAAGAGAAATAACCACTTGCTATAAGTAAATTGAGTCTCGAGAATCTTAAAAAATAATAAATTTAATCTGTGTTTCAATTAGAAATTTTGAAATTTAATCTGTGTTTCAATTCGTGTAAATGGCGCAGTCGGTAGGATTCATTTCGTCTGTATGAGGCTTGGGAAAAGAAGTGATCGAAAAGACTTTGGCAATATTTTACAGATTCGATTTTAGTCTCTTTTAACTTGTGTTTCAATTCATGTAAGTGGCGCAGTCAGTAGGATTCGTCTATACGAGGATAAGTAGAAGTGATCGTAGACTTTGACAATATTTCACACATTCGAATTAAGTCGTTTTTTTATCAACGACGAGCGACGTACTATAAATTTTTTTCTTTTAAGACTTAAAGGAAGGCATGAGAAAGATAATGGGTCATATTTATAGATGTTTGATAAGCTCTTTCTACGCTGTTGCTAAGCTAAACTGGAGTCAAAACTATTCACAGACGTTTTAAATCCATTTCTAAATGAAAAACTCGAGTCTACTGTTGGTCACGACAAGTGGTATGTTTAAACTGTATTTCGATCTGCCGAACACAAAGAAAATAATCAATCTTAACAAAATTCAGAATTATCGGGCACAGGAGTGTTTCGGAAGTGTTTGTAACAAAAGCACAAATAAATATTATGAAATCGCGACCCAAAAAATATTTTTTGTTTTGTTTTTAAGTCACTCAGCCCTTTGACGATATTTTACTGAAGAAAGGAGGCGAGCATGTAAAAATTGATTCAAATGCCATTTTCTGACAAAATTCTCTTAGAGAATCACTCATTTAAGAGTATTTCTATGTACAGAGCTTCCAAAACTATGCTTAGACTCGGTTTTATAAACACAGCAACAAAATTGTCTATAAACATGACCTGTGTCTAAAGGTAAGATTGGACTGTATGCCAAGTGGTCTTATATGCTAACGCTGAAATATGACTCAAATTTTAAACATAAGCGCATTTGACGAGCTATAAAAGCCAGATGTGTTGGAGGTTACACTATACGGCGTATATCACCAAAACGTTCATATGCTCTCTGCTGAGAGTACGGGTGATATGATTGTTATCTGTCTAATTACTAAAGTTATTACACTGTATGCCATTTTTATACTCTAATCAGTCACAAAAACTTGAAGCTTGCACGCTTCCAAAATTCCAAAAAGAATTCTTTCGAACGACAAGATTGTATGCAAATTGATTTGATATTTTCTGAAAAAATGTAACATTTATGCAAGAACTGAAAACAAATTATGATTTTTGGAATGGCATATGGTCGTATTGGGCTTATGGCGGAAAATTATGTTTGTGTTTCTATTACACAGTGTGCCCTAAAGGTCATATTATCTGTCGAAACAAATATGGTCATACCGGAAAATATTGGCTTGATGGCCTGAGTAAATATAATATATATATACAGTATAATATAATATGTAAATAATAATATAATAATAAAAATAATATAATAATAATATAATATATAAATAATAAATATATAAATATATTATATATATAATAATATATATACATATATAATTTTTTTTTGCAGTCAATAAAGGAACTATCATCATTCATTGGACAATTTAGACAGCAAATCACGGTTCAAGCACTTCCGATAATTGAATTCTGAAGTCCTACTCAATAAAATTAAACTTAAAAATATTTCACTTTCTATGGTTTCATCATATTTGATCAAATAATACAAATACATGAGATAAACTGGAGCATAACTCGTTTACTCCATGGGCAAATGGCAACGCATTGCTATGACTGTCGAAACATTGTTGATTACACGACATTGACAATTTATGTATTGTCATTTATGTATTGACATTGACAATTTATGTATTGTCAATGCTTTTCTGACTTTCAACTAATACATATTTGATCTAAACCTAAAAACAAATCTGGAAAAATTGTATAAATTGTACTTCTCATCACCCTCTCAGATGGATTCACCTGGGCTCTTACATTATTCGAAAATGTTTATTGTGAATTCGGCATTCAAAAGCCTCAAAATTTAAAAGCCTTGTTTTGTCGGCTCACATTTTGCTCATTAATTCGATTTGTTTATCAAACACTATCAAATGCAGATTCTTTAAATAATAAAATAACAAATTCAAAGTTTATCTAAAACTTTTTTTTTCAACAAAAATGCCAGGTGAGCTCTTATTTGACGTGTGTGTCGGCGGGTTATTCTCATATCGAAATCTAATAATAATTTTCGTTTTTCGTTTATTAAATTCGCAATTCTCTCACGTTTCTCTCGCTCGCTGTGTCCGTCTCCGTGTGCGCTTGATATTGTAAAATATTAATACTACATACACTCAAACATCTACCTACTATATTTGTTATTTTGCCTGTACGTAGGAATTAAATGTGCGATGTATGAACAAATGTGGGTCATGGATGAAAGAAAAAGCGAAAAATGTGGGTCATGAGTTTTAGTCGATATTGGTACGTGTACGTTACGTCGCTGTTGCTACTGTTGCTGCTTGACTGTTATGATGATGTGTATTGTGTGTGCTCAGCTCAGTTGTTTCCCATGTGCATTTGAGACTTAGTCAGTGTTGTCTCCTATTTACCTCCACCCCGGCTTTTGCCTACAGATTTCACTCATGTGAAATCGCAACAACGAAATCAGCAACTACTCATATGACTGACGATGGTACGGACGGTGACGTCGATATTAACTGAAAATACTCAGTCAGCTTGTGAAGCACGTGAAACATTTGATTTTTATTTCTTTGCGATTGGTCTTGCATTTTTTTTCTGACTTTAAGTTTTCTGGTGTAATCCATATCCCCATGGGTTAACTGTGCCATGTTTTTTTATGCACGTGTAAGAACGTTACATTTTTAAATATGTAAAGGCACGTGGGTTGTGCCTGATGTATCTTTACGAACTAATATTCGTGGCTAATCTCTATTAAGCTTATTTTAAATTCAAAGTTTGAGATACTCTTTAAAAAAAATTTAAGACATTTTATCAAACTATGGAATCTAGGAAGATGTAGAAGTGCAAGGGTAAACATATTTTATTTGTTTATATTTTTGTTTGCTGTTTATTGTTTATTAATATTTTCTTAAATTCATTCAATACTCATGCAGCTTATCATGTTTATTTACTTAAAAAAAAATACAATAAGAAGCGCGATCTGTCGTTCTTTCTTTTTGAGGTGTCATGACAGCAACAAAATTCCCATTTGGGTCGAGTAAATAAAGAAAACGTATTTGTTACATTTTTTATTTACTTAGAACGGAACAAGCGAAAGCTTATATGGGTGTTTAATTTTTTTTTTGGAACAAGGTGATTTTTTCCATTCTTATTTTTATTTACCAATGAAATTGAAAATTGAATGCAGTGCAAGTGTTTCAAATTATTTATTATTTGTGTTAATATGTCGGAATGTCCGATTGTATATAATAACTTTGCAATGACGAAAATTGTCTTATTAAAAGGCAGATTTCAAGTTACGCTTGTGATGTAGTAGGTCGGATCTTTGGGTATGAAAAAAATAAGGCGCAAAAGCTCCTGATTCCAACAATCAGCTTTTTTTGACATATCCAGAGATGCTATACCTTCCTTGTTTATGAAGGTTGAGAACTTAATTAAATTGTATTGAAATTTCGAAACTTACAGTCATAGCAGTTGTTTTTGACCAATATCTAGATGGAAAACAGTTCTACAGAACATGAATTTCTGTTCCTGATTTTCAACTTATAATCCTTTTTCCTAGCATGTAAGAAACATGTTCATTGGGGTTTATGTCCGGGCTCATCTCAGCTCAATCCATAACCGCGATTTTCACTTCTTTTAAATATGTAGAGTTGGAAGACTTTGAAGAAAAAATCACTGGTCATCCCTTGAAGAAGTTGTTCTCGGCCGACTTGGATTTGTTTTCTAATGGTGGAATCTGATTTTCTGATAGCGCGAGCGGCATATTGGACACACCCTACAGCTTTAACTAAAGCTACTGAATTTGAGACTTCTTATGCTATAGTCTGCTTTTATTTTTTATAACCTCAAGACCTGAAACCTCTGCGGCTTTAATCGTACTATTCCGGTCACTCTATTAATTTTGTCAAATTTATAAGTCGAAAGCCTTACAGGGAGTTTTTTTCCTGTTGCATTTCGCTCATAAGCTAGTTTGAGTTGGCTTTTGTATTTTTTTTTTCTAACGCAACCACAGAAATGTTACCAAATAGAAGTTTCCTTTTGTAAGGCTCAATGAATTTGGATAAGAGTCGCATTTTTATACCCAGGGTATATTAATTTTAATGCATAGTTTGTAACACCAGTGAAATAAGAGATCCCTAAGATTTTTTAGAGATATGATCGAGACCGACAGGTGAATTGATTAAGCCATGCCCATCCGTTTGCATGTGTCTCAAGTTTTAGGTCTTTAAAATTAAGCTAGAGAACTGAAACTATGAGCACGGCTTGGTTCATATGTTGGACAGACAAAGTGTTAAAATTGGTATAATTCGCCGGCGACCACGCCCACCCTTTGCTTCAATGTAAGACAACTGCTAATTCACATTTAATTTCAAAAGACCTTTTGACCGGCGTTTTTAGCAAAAAACTCTTTTTTGGCTTAAGTTTTCATCTGAACATATTTGCTTCTTCTTAGTCCACGCCCATTTGTGGAGGCGTGTCTCATACACATATTTGACTTCCAATGAATAAATTAAGGCCAAAAAACTTAAAGATTTGGTGTTTCTGCGTAAATAGGGGCGGATATTTAGAAGTTCGAACGAACTCTTGCACTTACTTTGCTGTATACCTTGCGAAGTTCCTCGTTACAAGTATCGTCGTGTGTTAAGCTCGTCAAAGAAAGAGGCACTCGAATCTGACAAAAAACTCTTTTGAGCCAAACAAGAAATTTGCAAAATTTGAAATAAATACTGAGGTTTAAGTTTTTCTTAGTAAGCTAAAAATTACCATTCGTACCCCCAAAATTCCTATCACTCCCAGTTACCATTTGCCTCCGGTTGCTCTGCTCCCTAAATTCCCCCTTCTTTGCCCTTTAAAATTAAAAATCAACTTGATCACGAAACAGTCTCAAGTTAGATTGTTTTTGTTTATAAAATTTTTATGGTAGGCACAAAAAAATTTAAAATTTTTTTTCCAAAGGTTTTTCGCGTTGCTTTTGCTTGCGTCTTGTACATACAAATTTAGGCCAAAATAATAGTTTTCTCATCGGTCGAGACTCACTGCTTGACACTATAATTTGTTCAAGTTGCAGGCAAAATGAGTGTCATCATTTGGTAGTTTCAATTTCGACCAAATTTTTCTCTTTATTTTTCCTCTGAACTCCAGCCGTTGAAATTTGTTACAAGCCTTATTTGTCCTGATACTTTTGTTTTGTTTTGTTTGATTTGCTTTCTCGGATGGAGAATCTCTTTTGTTCAAAATGTGACTAATCTCTTCTTTACCTGTTCTGTTCTTACATCTCTCTTGGTGGCAGCCACTGTAAATAAAGTGACATTTTTTTCCGCTTGTGTATTGTCACATCACAAGTCGTGTTAACATTTTTGGTGCTTCTCTCGGTAAAAAGTACGCTTTTTCGAACGCTTTCATCTCTGAAAGTACTCAGTCAATACAAGGAAGTAAAAACATTGTGCCCATCTGTATAGATCAACCTCCAATTGGATGCATAGATATCATGCAGATTCGTTTAAAACTTACGTAGTTTTTAACGCGGCCATTTAAAACGTACGCTATTAATTTTCGTTAATTTTTTTTTGTTTAATCTTTTTTCGAAAAAACTTCGGTCGATTAATTTGGTTAACTTTTGACATTACATGGTTGATCAGTGATTGTTGTATGGGTTCCTTATATATCCTATACACCTTTGTGCTAAGTTTTTTCCGGGTCTCACACCGTTCTGCCAACTTGTGTAAAGGACACGACTAGTTGAATCTTGTGCCAAATAGTGTCAGCACCATTTTCAGATAGTTCTCCATATTTCCCTCGCTAACAAAAGCTGAATTTATGGGTAGCGAAACTACGTTTACCTTGTAAGTATGAAACACTGACAACTGGGATCGTAAAGTGCATACTGCAAAAGGACGTAAAAACTAGACCTTTATTGGTTACCAGCTTGGTGCTATGAATCATGCAATATTTACAACAAGTTAGAATGACCACGCAACACGTAGTAAATCAATTTCACAACACATGTCAATTAAGCACTTGTTAATTTGAAATTCTCCGGAAATAACCATTTTAACACAAATACACACAGTTTACGGTTTCCATACAAAAAGCAGAACAACCAACCACTCAAGACATTTCTTGCAAAACGTTCCTATTCGAAGCCTATTCGTCATCATCATCAATAAGCTTTTAAAAGTTTTACAGCAAAGGCGCACTAGAGAAGAAAATTATCATAAATACAGTTACTACCAATAATTTGACACTTGTGTTTACCTAACAAATACTCTGTTAGCTTTTCGCCACCCTATAGCTTAGGCTTTAAATGTATCTCTTTTCGTTACCTCTTTAAGTTTTATTCGGTTTCATTGAAGTTAGTCATGCTCAGCGAGCGGTGTTGTCAGAAACTCATTATTGTGGTAGGTACCTACCAACCTACGATTTAAAGAAAAAAATGCTGTGGCCGACAGCTGTCTGAATGCGGTAAATTGCTCAGGGGGTTGGTGGGGACATTTCTTTGGGGTGCTGGTCTGTATCGTGGTCGTGGAGTATGACTACTTCTACCGAGACTATACTGCACAGTACACAATACCAAACTGGAGCTGCTGGTTAGCCTTACCCCAGTTTAGAAAAAAGCCAGCGTTGTCAACTTTGTACGCTACACTGTAAAGCTCTGACTCTGACCCAGTAACATCGTTTTGTTTTTTACCCACTGCCGCTTCAGTTCCAATGTGTATGTATCATCTCATGGCAAAGTTGTTACTCACGAGTGTAGTTGTTGTATTCACCACCATACCCCCTCATAAAAGTATATATTACTTGAGGAGCGCAAAGAGCCGATAAATCGATTTTAATAGTTCTCCCTCCTTCTGGTGGTATAGAAAGTTTCAGTTTGCATTATCAAATTTAAATTTAATTTTATTTATTTTTTTTCAATTCAAATGCATACAACGAAATCTTTAATCGATCTTACGAAAGATACCTGCAAAGAAAAGAAAAAAAAATATTAATACCGCCCTAGCGTTCCTTTCATTAAAAACTCATTTATAATCTGTGCAACACTCACTGGTTTGGTTGCCCTAAAGGGTTTTCCACCGTTACGCACGAATGCGTACAGAATTATAAATAAAATAAAAACCGAGAATGAGGAAATGCAAAATAATCGACAATCAATAAGTGCCTACGGTAGGTACCTATCTACAAAGGAAAGTGCGGCCGGCACTGTAGGCAGTCGAGGGTGCTTAATGCGGCAGGAAATCGAAAATTACAAACGATGGCAATCAATCGATTTTGATCGTCGTTAGTTGAAAGGTGTTAAGTAACGCGGTTTATAATTGCAAGGCTTGGACGTGGGCGAGGGTATTATTTGATACTATAGATAGAAAGTATAATTTATCACAAGTCTTTGACGCTACTCCTTCACGGCTCTAACGATTAAAAGTCATTAATTTCGAATATGCTCCGATAGTGCCTAATATCAGTTTTCAAACAAATGGTTTATCTTGCCTTCTCGGTCGATAGAGGGTGGTAGATTAAGACCAACCTAAAATACCGTAAGTCGTTAGTCACTATGACGTTTTAGAATATTTTAAGTAACTTTTCTTTTGTTTTGGCTTTTGTCAAAAAGTATGATACTGTTTTGTTTGCTGTTTTCTAGAACAGACCAACCAAACAAAAAATTCTATGCGTTTAATTGCATTTTGTTTTTAACTTTAAGACGCTTAAAATGTCTTGAATATTTGGTCTTTTGTGAGGCAGCTAAATACAAGAATTAAAACCGAAAAAATTAGGTCTTACTGGTATTATTTTTGCAACTAAATGCGATGTTACTAATGCACGGCAAAAGATTTTATTTTTTACGTATATATCATAGGTAGAATGTCAAAATACTTTTTACTTTTGTCGGGAGATATCTAAAAAAAAATATACGTCAAATTTTACGGTTATACCATCAAGGCTTTAGGTCGTCTGCGACGGATTCCATAATACACAATAATACCCTGCCCAAAATTTAATAAAAAAGAAGTTCCACGCCTGCAAAAAGCACTAGGGGTGCAACATCCCAAGAAGTTTCCTCTAGAAGCAGCCTACGTTTTCATCCATCTTTGACAGGGTCCATGCTTCTGCACCGTAAAGCAGGAATGGGATAATAAGGATCTTTTAATTTAGGACGCTGACGGAACAGGAACATAGGTGAGATGTGAATTTATGATTTATGTGTTTTTAAGAAAAAGAGGTTGTCGCTCATGCCAGGATATAGTGGGGTGGGCGTGTCTGTAGGCGAACTCAAATAATTTGCAAACCAGTTTGGTGAAGTTTATTTTACCAAATAGACTAAAATTTAAATTTTACAGACTACGAAATATATACAATAAAAATTCGAAATTTACAAACTTAAATAAATTTAAACAACCCAAAATTTTATATGATTTTCTTACACGAAGATTATTAGGTGCATTAAGAGATCCTAGTTAAAGTTATGCACTAGTTCGCAAAAATTATTATTTTTTTTAATTCTTCTCTCAGGAAAGGCGAACCTTTAACACTGAATCAGTGCCCCGAGATATGAGGAGATATTATATATGTGTATATAATATATATGTGTTAGGGAATATGTATTTATTTAGTGAATCCCAAAAAGTGCTTGTTCTATAGAAAAAAGAATTTTGAAACAGTGTAGTGCGAGGTGTTTGGAGGTGAACATGGAACTGATGAGCGCTTAACGCTTGCCTTGTAGACCTAACAAAAAAAGAGTTTTCAGGAATTAGATTTCTTAAATCTTCAGAGCATTTTTGTCATTATAATATTTATAATAAAGACATAAATCAGCAACACGTCTACGGTGTGTAAGTGATTGTTGATTGGTTGTTAACTCAGGATTATCGATTTAACGAATGGCTCTTTTCTGAATTGAATCAAGAAGGAGAGTTATCATAGTCTTAGATAACGCGAAGGAGCGTATAGGAAAGTTTTGTTTTACAAAGCGAATTAGGGCAATTAATATGAGATGTTAATGTCTCTCTAATGAACTTTAGTGCAAAATAGTTTCGACGCAGTTCGAGCGATTGAATACGCATGCATCTGACCTTGCATCCAGGCATTGAAGTGTTCCAGTTCAAGCTGTATATGATAAATGAGTCTTGTGAGTTGTGAAACGTTTTTGGACTCAGTCAATTCTAATGGTACGAAAATTATAGAATGAAATTCAGACTACACAGCAATAAGCTAAAGCCAGGTCTCAAGGTATATGGATCCCTTAAATCCTTCGAGTATCGGGAAACAAAAGCCATCGTTTTGCTAGCTTTGGCGACGATGAAATTAAAGTGCTTCTTAAAGCTGAGCTTGGAATAAAAAAAAAAAAAACAAGGTCTTTCTTCTCTCCAACTCTGAGGGGAAGGGGTGTTTCGACCTAAGTAAGAAAATTTTATTGGCCAGTGATTTTTACTAAAAGAAAAAAACTGACATGTGCTAATATTAAGGAATAACTGGTTCCGAGAACTCCATTCTTGAAAGGATTTTAGTTAAGTAGAAGGCAATCCGTTTGGTTTTGGTTACATTTTAGAATTTTGGAGAAGCTGTAAATATTATACAAATGGAATTCGAGATCCATAGTCCGGAATGTCGTAAGCCAGCAGTAGGAATAGTAAAGGGCCTAAACATTGAATTGAATAGAATATAGAATAGAATTGAACACGAAAAGTCCTGCACTAGGATTGTAGAGTAGGATTTTCAGCTCTTCATAATCACCATCATTTTCGGATGCCGCTTATCCTTTTAAAGGGGCGCGGAGCGAGGGTGGCTAAATGGTCCTTCCATCTTTCTCGATCCACGGCCACTACTGGCTTCAATGTAAGACAACCTCTATTTCACGTTTTCTTTCAAAATACCTTTTAATCAAGTTTAACAAGGCATAGGCACTTAAATCTTGGTACTGAGCAAAATCAGCCCAAGACCTTAAACAAGGCAAAAATTGGACTGCCGACAATATCGACCATGCCCACATTTAACATGTTATATCTTTAAAAACCCGATTTCTCGGAAAGTTGACTCCAAATCGAAAAAAAAAAGAAATTATATGACAAACATAAAAGATATTACTACATATTTTCTAAGTTTGCCCCATACAAAGTTTTGAGCTCCGCCCACTTTTAAGGGGCGTTTTTAGGAAAAAGCTTTTTTTTTTCTTAAATAATTTTCGCTTTTACCGTATTTTCGCATGATTCTAGCCCATGCCCACTTTTAGGGGCGTGGCCTATATAAATTATATGTGAATTCGGGCCAAGAAACTTTAAGATTTGGTCTTACGTGGTATATAGGTTCGGGTGTATAGAAGAGAAGAACTTACTCAATTGTTTAATTTTTTTTTGTGTGCCGAAGTTGGCTTTTTAAAAGGTGGTCACCCTACTAATATGTCTGTCGTTTGCGCACGTGAAGCTCAACTGTTAAGGAACTTCTTAAGCTGCACGTGTGCATGGTTGCTCATCGATCGCATCCTCGGTTTGAAATGCGATACGGTTAAAATTGCGGAAAATATTGCGAAAGCGCGCCTCAAAACTATGTTCTTGGGTTAATAAAACGCCGAGTAGTCCTTGAAAAAAAAAAAAAACATCTTCTAAGGCCCAAGCACATTGTATACAAAATACGAAAGCCTTATAAACTTTCTGACAATCTAGAAGGGCTTTATATAAAAAAGGGGCCGTCAAATCTACACGGCCATAGCAACACCATTCGTCTCATTCCCATCAGTCGTTGAGTTTAACTGGCTCTGGCAAAAACAAATTTCTCTTTTCGCCTCTTTTGCCAAACTCCAAAGAAGGACTTGTCATGGATGCACACTGCGCAGGGCTTTTCTCGGAGGATATTTAATTCAATATAGACTAGAATAAATTTTTATTTTATTAGACAGTAACAAGAATTTTTTTGTGTAAACCCTCATATCGTATTTCTATTTTATTTTTTACCCTAAACAGGAACGACAAAAATTAAAATTTTTATCGGAAAAGTATCTTTTGACCTATTATACTTACGATAGTATGCAGTAAACTTATGATGGTCTATCAAACATATCAAAAACTTTTGGAATGCATTTCAAGTCGCCTAACTGAAATGAACCAATGATTCGACTTGTCCCTTTGACAAACGAGGTCCGGTTGATCCTGCCTTTTCTATAAAATAAATGTGAGGTAGAAATGGTATTATGGTATATAAACACCTTAAAACTTACAATTGGCTATTTGACTTTTCTTACTCTTTTGAGGCATAAAGATAAGACATATTTTATTAATATATAAGTATTATAGCAATTGCTTGTTGGAACAAGAATATCAACACCACTTCATTTGGACCTTAAAAAGTTGGTATGTAATCATTATCATGGTACGAGTTTGACGAGTTAAAGTGCCCCCGACCACTTTTGGCACTTCACCGAGGGAGGGTTATACCGTATTTCCTTGCAATGCTTGCTTGACAAAACGGAGGCTTTTTTGAAGTTTCTTTGAAGTTTCTTTGAAGTTTCACTTCATTAACCCTCCTCTTCGTCATGGTAAACATATGGACCCCCAGAGCATGTTTTCATACTATACTATCGTTTTTGTTTTAATTTTTTCGAAATGGAGTTAGAGAACAAAATTCAATTTTCCATTGGTTTTTTCCGTTTTTTTGGATCACTCGAGTTTTGAAGAATTTTCTAGAATACCGAATCTATCTAATATCAACAAGTTTCCATAGAAAACAACGTTTCTTAATAGTTCCATTTTTAAGAAGATTAAACAAAAATTTTATAATCTACGAAGTATTTAGGAAGTTTAAAACACTTGGCTTGGACAAAATTGGAATGAAAATTTCTTTCAATGTGTTTTTGAACAACATCTACTTTGAGTGGTATAAAGTCAAGCCCTCTGAAATTTCCCATCAGTTTGTACCGGTATGCCCTTATGCATTTTGTGCTTATGACTTTTTTTTTAGTCAAGCCCATGATTTTTTTTAAGATCGTGTTCAACAGCTATGAACGCTCTGAAACAGGTTCATTGCTTCATAATGAACGTATCGCTCCCTCTTACCGATTTTTTTTTGTTCCTCTTCTATTCGTTTTGGGTTTTGCTTTAATTCTTGTTTTTGCATACCTACCGCCCAAAAGAAAAGAACAAAATCCATTATACTTCTGTCACCTCGTAGAAAATAAATTAAAAAAAAAACCTTTGGTGGTTGTACCAAGGCACCGCCAATTTGATACTGAAATAAGCATAAAATAAAAACCAGGGGAACAAATAAAATTTAATAAAATTCCAAACAAGTAAGGTGTAGGTAGAAATGTACAAACTTGCATGCTGAGTTGAAAAAGAAAACCCTTTTGAAAAAATTTGATTTTTTTGTTTTGCTTTTCATGAGAAATTCATCAAAATGTTGTTGCAAAAGACTTCAAGTTTTGCCTTTTTTTCCTTTTTGACAATCTCTCCCTAGCGGTGTTGTTGTGCTTGATTGTTGTATGAACTCCCTCTATGACACAAACTTTGAGGAAAGGAAAAAAAATTCCCATACCTTAAGGTAGGTGTGCATTGTACGCGAACACTTCAACAAATTTTTCGTTGAAGTTTGTTTTTTTTTTTTTAAACTCTCCTTTCTTAATGGAATATGAGATTGCATATCACAAGAGATAGGGAAAGGGTGGCGTTGTTCCTAAAGAGGATCCTAGAAGTGTGTTCCGAGTACGGTGGTGGTAGCTTCTTGTCTTTCAATTGACATTGGCTTTCATTTCGTGTACATTTTTTCACTTTCAACACACAGCGAAATTCTGTACAAGAAAATTGTTGCTTCTTGTTCTTTTTTTCTGTTTTTTTTTTTTTATTTTTTTGTAAAGAAGTACCTACAACTTGAAAAACAAACGCGAGGTGTGAGTAGCGTGCACAAGCGAAATGGAACATAAATATTTGGCAAGTGGCAGTGACTTTTAGATAGTCGTATACATATTTATGAAGTGGAAATATAAGGGTGTTGTTCCTAAGGTAGCCAGGTGAGGATTTTCTTTTGTAGATGACTAACGATGTCAAGCAATTAAAATGTATATCTTTCTCCTTCTTCCATTTTGCCATTATTCACTTCTTACTGCTTGGGTCTCAAAAAGATTCCTGCATCGCAAGACATCTTAAAAATAAATTATTCTCTACTATATATTGCAATATGTGCAAGTAATCAATTATCCGTAAGGAACCGTATATTTTGTTAGAACACCAAAGGTTAGAGTAAGACCATTCTAGTTTCACGATAGTCGTAGAGGAAAAATGGTGAAGTAGTAGTGGAACCAGGATACCATGCCACACCTTCATCTCTCCCTTTGTTTTTTGATAGCTCTGCAGCCTTAAAGTATCATTTAAAATTATCATAAATTTAGTCTCACTGGTATTTATACTTAATACTTATACTTACTCCATTATTTTACTCGTGTTGAATTTGTTGCCAGCTCTCGTCTGTCTCTTTCTCGATTACCTGAAATTCAGTATATATCACACATTGCTTGGTTTGTGACCACCTTTTGCACTACAATGTTCCCTCATTTCGTGATTGCCCAAGAATTCTCTAGGAAGGTTAAAGTAGGTTATATGGCACAGCAGCGGGGAAAATGGCTCACTTTAAAACATGTGTTTCAAATATGTGTTTTATACAGTAATATTCTCTTCAGTCTTCAGTTGAGACTGCCAAGATCAACAGCGGGTAAAGAAAATACAAATGTATTGAAAACTAAATTACTGAATACAAAAATTTTGGCTACGACATGGGGTCAGTGTGGTCAAAAACTTGTTTTGTCGTCTTATATGAACGGAAATGAAAAAACAGCTTGGGTTTAGTTCTCTGAAAAAATGTCGTAATTTATTCGGAGGCAGGCAACGGCGCAAACATTTTTGAGAGGGTTATGTGGCTAAGGTACCTTTTCACTATTTACCTACTGAAACTGGTTGATTTAAAGGCAAAAAACCGTTCGAGCTTTTTAAACTGCTTTTAAATAAGTTTTGTCTCCATTTGCTTTCTTGTTCATTGCGGCAGGTAACCATGGAAATTGAAACCGGGAAAAAATACCTAGCGGCATCACTGCGCGAAAAAATGTTATGCAAAGTTTTCCCAACACAACCTCGGACAGTATGAAACACTAACTTTCAGATACAGTAGGATAAATCTAAATAAACCAAAAACTTGATGTCTGATTAAAGCGAAAGGCAAAGCCTAAGACACACCAATAACATAAAAAATCTAAGCCTTCAACGCTTCGTCATTTTTAGATGACAAAAATCTGAATGTTTTTCCTTAGCTCACCCGCCCAGGGAACTTTGCAGAATGCCGGAGGACTTTTCTGAGTGCAGGATTAAGAGAAAAAATAAATGATGACACACATGAAAAACTCTTATGTGCCAAATCACATGATAGACTGCACCATATTACCCAGGCGACAAAGGGGTTTTTGCCATAGTTTTTATATTATTTTTTTAAACCCTGATAAAATTATGTCTTTTTCTTTGCCGAAGCATGTCTGTAAGCATCTAAATAAAGAAAGTTCTTGTTTTTCTGTTCTAAAATGTTTTTGAAATTTTTGAAAAATAAGAAAAGGTTTGCCATATCACTCGTTTTTACCTTATTACTCAAAAAGGATAAAGCTTTCCAAACGCCATTCAATTGTTGCCGATACTAATGAAGACGATTTTATTATGAGTTAGACCGATATGTGTTTAGCGCTATTAATTCCTGCTTTTTGTTAAGGTGAAGGCAAAAACACAATTGCCTCGTGTATTGTGCAGCAGCTCGATGCTGAATTATTACCGAATATATGAAAGTCTGCGATAGGGTGTCATAGCAAGAAGATTTTTGGGCGCATGTGCGAAACGTTTAGTTTTTAATGGGAACAAAACATTACAATAGACAGAACCACATTAAAGTGCACAATCTGCTTTAAACTTTAATGGTTAGGTACATCCTAGCAATATGTTCTTAATTAAAAAATTAGGCTAACCCCACACCTAATTTGCAATTTAAGTTATTTTCCTTTAAAAAAAAGGTCATTTCATCATAACTATTGCATTAAGTTATTTACTAACCTTAGAATATTTTTAATTTTCCGTTGTTAAAAGATTATAATATATATATATATATATATATTTATATTTATATATAGCAACTGCACAGTTTTATAATTACATATACATGTTGAGGAGTGAATTTTAAGTTTCGTATTTATTTAAGTGTCTTGAAACAAACATTGTATCTATTGACAAAAAGCGGGTCGTTGGAAATGTCACAAAAATCCAATATCGATAACTTCCGCGTTCGATTTTTCTCCTTCAGTTACCTACCTATCCCTTGCAACAGACTACAACAATAAGACTCGTGCTTGGCTTCGCATGCAAGGTACAGATGAAAAGATTACTGACACACAACACAATAAAAAGCTCTTTAAGTGGTTGTAAAGATTCCTTTATTTTTTTCCATTTTAAAATGTCTGCTTGGCATCAAGCCGTTTTTTTGCCACTTTTGTTTCTCGACTCGTCTTTTGAATCTTATTAACAGAAGACGATGACGATAATAATGACGAAATAAAATGAAAAGACAACTGACGACGAAATACCTATTAAAATGACATGGACATAATATGCATTCACTTATTTATACATACATATGGAAATAATAAATGTTTAACATTTTATTACTGCTTTAACGTTAAATGATTAAGTTTACATTTAACCTAATTAATTTTACTTTATTTTTTTCTTACAGGCTTGGCCCATGTGACCTACCAGATCCTTGGGTGCCACATACAACACAAACATCAGGCGTTTGCTCACTGCCATTATCATCGCCGGCAGCTGCAACAGCAGCCGTTGCTGTATCAACAGGTGTAGCCGCTGCTGTCTCATTAGGCGGTGGTAATTACCACACACCAACCGTTACATTACCAACAACAAATAATAGTAGTGCAACAGCAAGTAATAATAATAACAATAATATTACAAATAATAATAATAAAAATCTTAATATAAATAATCCATTAATTTTGCAACAAAAAGCTGCCACGGCCGCACTGGCAGCCGCTAATTACCATCAACATTCACCACAAGCGAAAATTATGAATGCTGTTGCATCGCCGATCTCAGCTAATTCAGCGCCGTCTAATCGTAAGATTCGAAGGAAGACCGATTCGAAGGTAGGTGTAAAAATAAAAAACTTAAATTAAAAGCGGGTTCAAATCAATAATATTGCAACCTTATGCAGACTTATAGTTATTATTTAATTAGGGACTAAGAGACTTCAATTGATCTTAAGGCACAGAGTTAGGGTTAGAGCTTTCCTTAGAAATATGTTTTCACTGAAGGTAACATGACTTGAATCCTAAATTAACTCGGAATTCCTTTTTAACATTTACCAGGCATTGGTTACCATGCACAAACTTTTGGGGTACGCTACGAACCTCAGTCAGTCAAATACTCAGTCATCTTTAATTACATCTGGTCGACAGACTTATTGACCTCATAAAGTGTTTACGGATAAGTTCCGCAGCAATTATTATATTGGCTAAACTTAGTTGAGTATTTTCAGGTGCTCTTGTCCAACTGTTTAGCCCACCTACGAATTTCAGCTTAAGATCTTTTCAACCATAATATTCGGCTGACACGTTGACCTAATGTCAAAAAACTTAAATGAAGTGAAAGCAATGCTGCGCGTTACTAACTACTTCTTGACTTCTACTATAATACCCAACCACCTCAGTCTGAAAAGTCGATACAGCAAATTAAATTATGCTCAGACAAAACAAAGCCTTATCTGCAAAGTCTTGCCTTACGACTGTAATACAGCAAAAATTTTAAAGATTTCTGAGACTATTTGCGCGAATTGGGAGGATGACACCGTGGCTTTATACCTGCCCTCGAAGCTGACATACTTGCAGCACACTCTGACATACTCGCAGCACACAGAGAGTCTTAATGCTTTCAGTTATGCACCCCATGATATACCTTTTTTTCGAACTCAATGCTCCAATCTACCTTATCGAATCTACACTGCAACAAATGAAAAATGACAAGGCTCCAGGTATCGACTGTATCCAACATACTGATTGCCACTTAAGGCTTCATTGGTGCACTTTTTAAAAAATTGAAACCAAAAATTCCCCAATGAAACTATTTACTGCAATTCTCTATAAAAGATTATGCAACTGTGTAGAAACGAAGAAACCTCTTAGTATGTTTCTGGTTTTCGTACTGGAATTCTCAACTATTAGATCCCATTTCTGCTCTGTCATGTGTTGGAAAAAAAAAATTTCGGTAACAATGAGAAACTTTTTCTATATGATTTGTCGTCTTCAAGCCTAACCTGCCAATAGGCAGGCGTTGTTCCAAGCTTCTGTTGTAATGCCAACAAAGTTTCTGCTCCTTTACTTCAAATTCCTTGCAAATTTGGTTGTAGCTGTGTGGAACGATGTCGAATCGATTTTCTTTAATTCGTTAAAAAACATCGTCAGTCGTCCCTTAAGGCTGTGCTCTGAGTTATTTGGTATTCATCCTTTTTAATGGACCGGACGCTGCCAGGAGGTATCATAATTGCAGGAATCCTCATCAAGGCCTTTTTTCCGCCAAACCGTCAAAAACAAATTGATAGAATAAAAAATGGCAAGTCCAAGAATCACACAAATCACAACCAAAATCGCAAGGCTCACCGCAATGGTGCCCACCCGTTTTCGTCATGAATCTACATTAGAAATGGACCAGAAGTTCTTGACCAACCAGAAGTTTTGCCGTAAGAGTAATGTGTGAGGAGGCCAAGAAGCGTCACGAAGAACGTATCGCTGCTCGCGCTGGAAACCCAAAACTAGTGACCCTATTACCGATGTGTGTTTATAATTAAAGAGTAATAAAGGCCCTGATAAATGACAACCCCTTCATGCCCCAACTTCAATGTAACAAGCTAAAAGCCTACTGCGAATGGTACCTTTAAATCAACGTCGAGATAAGACTAAAAGTTTAAGGGCCTAAGAAGAAGACTTCGCGAAAAAGACAGGATTCTAAGTTATAAACCAATTAATATAAATCGGAAGTTTACATATCTTTGAGTTGTGTTTTCGTATCTAAGATGAAAAGCAGTGAGGCTAAGCCTGGTACTAAACTTAATCTGGCCTCGTTTCTCCGCTAACCGAAATATTAGCCATTCATCCAAATTCAGAATGTTCATCACTGCGGTCAACACTTGTATGTGCTATGGAATGCGAGTCTCGTAAGCTTTTTCCTTTGATGAATTTGAGGCTGTTCAAAGATATTTCTTTTAACGAATTTAAAGGACGTATGGTATTCACGCAGAATCTGATCAGGCTGTAGGAAGAAAGGAAACTCTGTACCTTCCAGCCCTCATGCATGGGATCTCCCTCTGATTTTCTGTCTGTGAATAATCGCCAGCTAAGAGTGTATTATCCGCAAGGCAAATTCCTTGTCGAGTCCCAACATTCACAGGAGCCGACGCCTTAGTAAAGTCCCTCACTGGCCCAATTTAACTTTGCTGACAGTGGCTCACACCGAAACGGTTACCCCCAACCATCATTACCCTTTTTGGGTAAACTCCCTAACAAATTTAAAAATCAATTGGTGACCTTTAGAACAGGCTTATACCGAAACTGGTTGCCAACTGGTCGTACAAAAGTGGTATCCACAATGGATCTTCTTTTGTCCTCAGTGTGTCATTATCATTACCGAGCGCCCACAGCTCCCTAACCTAGCCTAAGATAGAGTGTAAACCTTGATCAGTGATCTAGGGTTTACTAAAAGCAACGTTGATGAGTGACAGGATTTATTTGGGACACTTATTTCGAAAATCGGTGTCCCGAACGGGACACTTTGGGACACTTATTCCCGAAATGTAATTTTCCTTTGACCAGCAGTTGGCCAGAGCATCGTTGTCAGCCTCGACGATTTTCTACAGGAGCCTCAACCACCTATAACCTTCTTCGAAGTCCAATTTCATGCTTAAGCGTATCGTAATAGCTTGTTAAAATTAATCTGTTTATTTATCTGACCGAAAAGTGCTACTGCTTCTCGCATCTTTTTGCTGAGAGTTAGTTGTTACGCTCCTTCTGAGATTTTGTCTGTCACCATGAACAATTTAAATATTGTGATAATATTGTAATATTGATATTGTTACAATTGTTCGTGTTAAAATCTCAGTTTGCATATCGTGTTGGTTAATTTTTTTGCTCTTAGATTTTTAACCTCTTAGCAAAGCTTTTAAAGAAAGACTTAACATAAATTATGTGTGTTACAGCTACAAGAAGTTATAGTTTTTCCTAGCAGATATTCATAGAAATTTTCATAATAATTTTATTTCTCTGCTCTTAAGCTTATTTCCGGCTTTCAGACTTTTTAAATGTAGTCCCAAATCCATCTACTATATTGAGCCTCTATTTTTTGGCATATTTCCTTACTAAGTACTCTGATAACCGCATTTTTCGGAAACGATTAAGGAAATGCGTTGTCATCATGTTGATTTAATTCGTTTAAATGATTTAACTTCGCTTAAATTTGGGAAAAATGTGTCTCTATACAACTGCGTATTTTGCTTAATCATAGTGTGAATGACCAACAGTTCCTTAAGCTTAAAGTCACATTTTATAAATTTCTTTTTTCTTAGAAGTTATTGTAAAATTTCTTTCAGCCGAATCTCCTTTTGCATTCGTTGTGTAAAATTCAGTTGCCATTAATCAAAGATCATCTGTGTTTTGTTGTTTTTTCTAAATCTGCCCGCAACAAATCAGCTCCTAACTAGACCGCCTTTGGATGTGTCATTAAATCAACCTAATACTCCTCCACGAGTATCAACTAACCACCGTGTGAGCACAATGCTAAATAAATAAAAAGTGTTTTATAGTAAACTTAATTGTGTTGCTTGAATTGTTTATTTACCACTTTAAGGTATTCTCAACATTAAATGACCACCAACACCGCCATACACGTACATAATGTGTATTTGTGTGACTATATGTTTATTTTTAATTTAATTACTTTGCTCCTTATCTTTAACCTAAAATCTCTTACTCAAATCATTTGAGGTTTTCTTTACAATACGACCATTAAGAGCCTCTTTTGCCATCTCCCTAAGCATCGTTTTCGGCTTACATTTTATTGCTTTGCCTTTGTTCGTCATGAGTTGTTCAATCAAGATTTGATGCATCACAGCAAACAACAATGTGATTGTTTTTAAATACTATGTGCAGCATTCTTAACACAATAGAAGATATACACCGGTGCCTTTGAATTATATTGCTGTTGGGGACACAGTTTGGTTCCAGCACCTCGGAAATAAAATACATTTTCACCTCGATCGGTCTTAATCGATCTTTTTTATGCATTTGGATTCGGTAACTTTTTTCAGTGTTTAAATAATGAATGAAAAAAAATATTAAAAATTTCCACTTTATCTATGAAATGGCTTTCTCAGATTTCTTCATTTCGCTCACTTACCTGGTTGCTCATAGTAAATCTAGATAGTACTAGAAGTTCAAGAGTATCAAGTGTCAAGAAATAAAGAAACTCAATTTTGATCACTTAACCTATTTGATTTAGGCTCAGAATTCAAGGAAATTTGAAGGAGTTAGAACCCATATTTTTCGTTCATCGTTGGCTGCGTTACAACAAAAGTTTGTAATTCTTTCTTGTTATTTTCTTAAAAAAACCATAACTCTTAATTCTCCATATAAAAAAAATAAACAGAAAACAAAATACAAGTTTATAAATCACTTATTTATACAAATTTATAAAAAAAAAATTATTTAAAGAAACCCAACGCTTTAAAAACCCTCTTTAACATGATTTTTGCATATGTTATATTGCACAATCATATTTTTGCAACAATGTGATTGTTTTTAAATACTACGTGCAGCATTCTTAACACAATAGAAGATATACACCGGTGCCTTTGAATTATATTGCTGTTGGGGACACAGTTTGGTTCCAGCACCTCGGAAATAAAATACATTTTCACCTCGATCGGTCTTAATCGATCTTTTTTATGCATTTGGATTCGGTACCTTTTTTCAGTGTTTAAAAAATGAATGAATAAAAATATTAAAAATTTCCACTTTATCTATGAAATGGCTTTCTCAGATTTCTTCATTTCGCTCACTTACCTGGTTGCTCATAGTAAATCTAGATAGTACAAGAAGTTCAAGAGTATCAAGTGTCAAGAAATAAAGAAACTCAATTTTGATCACTTAACCTATTTGATTTAGGCTCAGAATTCAAGGAAATTTGAAGGAGTTAGAACCCATATTTTTCGTTCATCGCTGGCTGCGTTACAACAAAAGTTTGTAATTCTTTCTTGTTATTTTCTTAAAAAAACCATAACTCTTAATTCTTCATATAAAAAAAATAAACAGAAAACAAAATACAAGTTAATAAATTACTTATTTATACAAATTTATAAAAAAAAAAATATTTAAAGAAACCCAACGCTTTAAAAACCCTCTTTCACATGATTTTTGCATAAGGTTTCCATATCTGACCTGTTTTATATTTTAATTAACTACTTTTTCTTGAATGTATTTAAAATTGTCGACTTTTTCAGCCCCAATCGCAAATAAACAAATGCAACAATGAAAAACGCCGACGGGAAATGGAAAACAATTACATCGAACAATTGGGGGAATTTTTACAACTCAACAAGCGTGGTGATATGACCTCAACCAAGCCGGATAAAGCAGCAATATTAAATCAAGTTGTAAAAACGGTAAGTAAACACTGGCTACCTAGATTTGATTAACTTGACACACATTTGTGCACAAAACAAACTTAATACAAATTTGTACAGAGAACCAAAACCAAACAGAAAAGATCCTCTCAAAGGATTTCCCATTTGTTCGTATTGTGACAAGGTTTGTTTAATGAACGGAAATTAATTGAAATTCAATTTTAACCATGTGGGGGAGGAAAAATCTGTTACCAATCTGTGTGTGCATACATTTATCAGGGACGGACGGTCCGAAATGACCAAAGGAGGACCAACTTACATTCCCTGCAATACTTTGTGTATTCCGTATTAATTTCTGCCACGGCTGCTGGGGGGTTGTAATGTGATCAGCAAATTTAATTATCAGATTAAATTTGTTTCCCCATCCAAAGGCAAGGCGCTTCACAGACCACCACCACAACTACCCGTGCTCGTGGCCTCTCTCTTGAGAAATTCATTCCACAATTCATTCATTTCACTTGACTCAATTTACACAATCGACCCGCTAGTATCTAGAGGGAGACCATCACCATAACCATACCCTGTCATTCAAGGTAACTTGGTATACCCGGCTTCTTGGGGGTTGAGCAGTGGTTTCTCCCTTTGTTAAGGAAAAAAGGGGCAAAAGACCAAATGAAGACGATCCGAGCAGCACTCTAAGGATGAACGTGACGCAATTTATGCAGTTTGAGTAAAACAGATTAGTTTTGGGACTTAATACACGCAACAAGGATAACTCTGTTTACTATGTTTTTGTTTTAACTTTCCTTGTTATGCTATCGCTATGCTGTTATTTACACTGTGACGTAAATTAGTGGGATCCAACTGGCGAGAATAATGTGGTGGTGTGCTTTTTTTTCCTCAATTCTTCCTTCCGTAATCAATTCACAAGGAAATTGAGATAGATTGCTGGGGATTTAATTACACTATACTTTGCTGGAAAGGAATATGGTTTTGTTTTTCCTAAATTTTTATTGTTTCAGTCCATCCTTGAAAGATGGCAGCAAGGACAAAGTTTTACTTGTGATTTATTAATTAATTAGTTGCGAAGTGGACGTGACCGATAGGGATTATTTTTGCAAAGTAAACCCGTCAAAGTTGGACAAATTCTGTAAATTGAATCATTGCGATGCATTTTATGTTGAATTATTGTTTGTAAACTTGCTTATGCATTTGTATTTTTTCATACTGCGATGTAGAAAGCAATCGATTTTCTGCAAAGTGATGATTTTCTTTAAGTTTGAGCTAATAATCATAACTGAACTTAAGGAATTATGATAACTGTCCTTGGATTTATTCAAAAGTCATAAAGTAACTCCGTCTTTCTTTTGATGGTTTCGATATTTTACAAAAACTGACTAGTTTTCAGTTTATTTTGAACATAAGTGAAGTAGGAAAGACTTCGAATTGGCGTCCCTAGTGAATGTTACTAAAACTGTGTAAATGTTTCATTGTGTAAGCTTGTTCATTTGTCTTGCTCGCATGGTTTCATGTAGATGTGATATAGTATTTTCTTAGCTCTTTTGTTTAAAAATTTTTTTTTTACAAAGACTTAAACTACTCAATTGCCGTAATAAAAAGTGGAGCCGTATTTTGCCTCATTTCGGTGCCATTAAAAACATTTTAATAATTTTGTTATAAGTCGTATTAATAAATTTTAAATAACCACAATTTTAAAACCTATGCCGAATTTTTCGCTTCAAATCTTTAGATTCCAAGATTTAACATTGGAATTATTGATAACTTGGAGATATTTGACATCATTCTATTATTCAAGCGCTACAAACACAGTATATCAAACATTCTTGATGACAATACTCGTCTTCTTCTTTTCATTCAGAAGCAAAGTAATGATCTGGGCTGAGGGGATCATTGCTTTCCAAGTCCCACTCCTTCGGCTTTCCCAGGCGTCCGCTTGTTTTTATACACCATCCCATAGGATACGAGGTATAGTAAGTTCACATAGTTTGTAACACGGTGAAATAATAATGGTAGACCCCCAAGACCTTAAGGGCATATGATCGGGACTGAATTCTGAATCGAATAAGCCATGTCCGTCCGTCTGTATGTCACATGTTTTTAGGCCTTACATTTTGAGCTAGGGTGCTGAAATTACATACGTAAGGTCAACGTCATGCGAAGCAGTGCAAGTGTAAAAATTTAAATAAATGTGCAACCACCCCCAGAGATTTAAAAACAGTAAGACGTTCTAAAAGGCTGAAATTTCACATTTAGCATCTCATAATGAATGTAAGACACAAAAAAGAAAAATTTAATTGGTAAACCTCCTCCAGTGGGCGTGGCATCTATTTTAAGGGTAAATTTTTAAATTCAGTTTACTCAATATTTTTTCTCCAAATTGAAAAAATTTCGCTTAATATATTATGTAGAAAGATTTCAGTAAAGATTTCGTTTATATAAAGTTTTTAGCCTTGCCCCCTTTTAGGGGTCGATTTTTCAAAATATTGAATTTGAACCAAAAAGTTGCATTTTTACGTATATTTAAGCGTAACTTGGAAGTATCTGTGGAAATATCTTATAATTGATAGTTTGTAAGTAGGGGCGGTTGAACCACGCCCCTTGTCGAAGTTTGCACTACTTATAAAATGTCAAAAAATAACAACGACATCAGCATTTCACAATGTGGGATAGGATGGGGTATTCAACGGTCCGTTTTACGGACTGTAACTTCTGCGTACACACTGTAGCACTTACTCACTGGTTTTATATAATTTTAGAAAAGTATTAAAAGAGTGTTAGGAGTCTGAAGGCCGCAATTTGGGTATGAATTATTTAAAACAGCTTACACTTTAATTTACCTCTTTATAATATCAGGAATATATAAACAGGTTGCTCATTTTCAGATTGTTTGCGTTTTATTACTTTTTTGTTTAATTATTGTACGTACTTATTTCGGAACAAAAAACCTTTTATAAGAAAAAAAAATCAAATAGTTTTTCATTTGGCGTCGTGCGTTTTACTTTTGAAGAATTAATAAAACATTAAAGTGAATATGTTGGAATATAAAATTAAAATCTGTAAAAAAAAAATGTGATAACATCCCCAGAATGAATCGGGACAAAAGCATTATGCCATGCATTTGTTCTTAATACTTTACTGGGTGCGTGCCGTGGCTAAGTTGATTAAAGCGCCGTCTGTCAAGTAAAAAGGAGATCGTGAGTTCGTCAGGGCCTTGTTGAGATTTTTTTTTAATTTTGATTATTACCAGTGTGATTAAAAACATTTTTTAGCATAACTTCGCATAGATTAATTAGTGTATATATGTCCCCAGGGTATGAGTTTTATTTAAGTTTTGAAATCATATTTAATTATTACGTAACCACCCAAGAATTCGTGGTCCTCAAACGATAATATAATTACTGATGAATGATTGTTATTCATTATTAGTTCTTCTTTTCGAAGACTAAAAAAAATAAAATAATTAAATGAAACTTGCTTAAGGGTGTATTCCAAGTTAAGGTATAAATTGTATTACGATGAATATTACAATTTAAGTTAAGTTTCAACAACGTCTTGAAATTTCTTGTTTTTTGTGAGATTTCCAAAGCAACAATAAATGCGCGAAAAAAAACATGTATGAAAAATATTTAAATAGTAAGTATTTTTTTGTTTCTTTTAGGCGGGGTATAGGTAGATGTAGAACGCAAAAATCTCAAATATTTCAGTGCCTATTTATCACAATGATAACATTAATGATCCTGCCTGTGCAAAAAAGTTAACACAGTTAAAATCTCGTAAAATCCAAAAATTAATATCCAGTCGCCAAAAAATTGAGGCAATAGTTCACAATACAGAAATACAAAAAAACTGAGGTAGGCCGGTTTGCGCTAACAACATTCCGACGCGAAGTTGAATTTGTGTGTATGCGAAATATGCATGTTACATAAAAAATCAGCCAAATTAAAACGAACAACAAATTTTAGATGACATGTTAATGCATATTTTACATACACCCAACCTTGCACCTACCCTAATTAGCACCTGATCAGCTCCTACCCTGACCATAGGTCAGCTCAGGCAAAGGGTTTCAGGCAAGTGAAACCTTTAAATGTTACCTTTAAATGTTACCTTTAAACGTTAATGCGAGACAAATCTTTTTAAGCAAACCTTCTGTTCCACTGTAGTTAGCATCATGTAGGTCCATGAACGAATTATGTCCATGTAGCAACCCACCTTGAATTTTCTTTTACCTTTATTGGTAATATAGGGGATAACAAATTTTTTTCTTCTTCTATTTTCTTCTTCCCAAACATTTTGGGCGGATAATAAAAAATGGATTTTGGGCGATTTTTCGGACAACCGTTATCTGTTCCGTTCGCGAGCTGTTTCTGTTTCATCGTCTTGAAGTATATCATGACTTTCTAAAACTTTTCAATGGGTAGTGGTGGTTTCGGTCAAGCCTAGCACATTCAAGTGCTTGGCGAAAGCTTGGTGGCCCGTGAGGACGCCTACAAGAAGTCTGCAATCGATTCTCCTGAGAGATAGATGAAAAGACGCTGACCCCTCGCAGATGTCCGGACGTAGTCGTTTAGTCTGTCTGCACCCATCGCAGTCACGCCAGCGAGCCCTGTGCTCACGAGAAACCCAAGTATCAATGGTAGTGACGCAGGTTCGGGTCCTGAAAAACCTCTTCTGAGCCTAGTCTGGCAAGCTCATCAGAGATCTCATTTCCCTGGATACCAGTGTGACCTGGAACCCAAACAAGTTCAACGAATACTCGAGTTCGAGCACTATCTTGGACGAGGTAAGAGGGTTGAGCAACGCATTTAGAGCGGCTTGGCTGTAACTTCAAACGCATATGCCTCTCGCCCTCTTGGAAGAGAGACGCATATTTACCTAAGGGGCAGTGGAGTCTAATGTTCTCGTCTAATGTTCCACAAAGACTCCAGCACCTGACCCCTGTCCGGTTTTGGAGCCATCCGTGAAAATACGTTGGCATTCTTTCCCTGGCTCAGAATATTTAAATAGAAAAAAAAAAAACAGATACATTACACTTATTGTTATTAATGCTATCGAAAAATTTTCAAGACATCAACAAACCATCATCGTTAAGATAACAAGTTAACTTGACTGCTAAGTCTTGCTACCTGTTTCGCTTTTTCGCTTAAGTTGGTCTATTTGCATATTCAAAAGCGAAATGTAAATGATCCTCACCAAAGACTTAGTTCCACAATCAAAAAGTGTGTATTAATAAATTTCGATATTAAATTTACTATTGTAAGCAAACTTATAGTGGAGACCTATTGATCAACCATCAACTATAACTTTGCGTTACGTAAATATTAAGTTGTGATCCCTGCGCTTTTCTTCTTTACTTTCAACAGAGGGTGACATTCATATTGCTTAAACTGAAAGATAATTTAGGGTCCGGTTCTTTGTACAGTACAAAGCTTAACACACATATTTAGAGATCCATTTTCATGATGCAGAGTGCACTAAGCACATCGGACTTACTTAGTCTGGTCACGTTTGACGCGAGGAGCATTTGGTACCGCTCTGATGGGGCTTTTGCGCTTTATATTTGTCAATAGAATTAGAGAAACGTGGTCGAAATGCGTGGCGTTGAGGGTTAAAATATCTTAAAATCTATTGACTCGGTCTGGTGTTGCTGCGCTGCAACTGTGTACTCATCACTTGTTTGCTAGCACGTGTATACGCTGTTTGTATGCTAAGAATAAAATGCATTTCACACTTTGGTGAATGTGAGTATTCCTTGAATTTTAAGTACACTAAAGTGTACTGCGTGCTTTGTAGCAGGTCATAAACATTACACTGCCACTAACCAAATAGTTGCAGTGTTTTAGGTTGGGCAGGCGCATTCATAGGATTAGAGGGAATATAATTGCGAAAGTATTACTACAACAAAACATCTTAAATAAAAAAAAAATAACACAGAAATACTACCCGAGGTTTAAGAGAAGATTTTTGAATTTACCTTATTTTTAAAAGCTTTAAGTTTATAGGTGTCAGCAAATACGTTTTCGGGTAGTGAATTCCAAAGAATACTTGTCCTGCAAAAATTAAAGTTTTGAGAAGGTGTTTTATACGAGATGTCTCCAACTCATACGAGGTGTTTTTACAGGACAGATGGACATGGAACAGATTAGCGCTTGTTACGTGCCTTGAGACCGTAAAAAGAACTTTGTGTGCTTATAAGCACTTTGTTTTATAATTCTCTCTGATAGAAAAGATAGTTGCTATCCCTTAGTTACATACCCTAAAAAAAAATTTGAGGAGAGGAAGTCAGGAAGTTGTTCTGTGGAAGTCTGTTTTACTTGAGTGAAGTTTGCTTACTTTGTCTTGCGTTACAGCAGGGAATGGGCCTTAATTTCCATAAAGCCGTCGCTAGTTTTGCTTGCGAATTTGGCTAATGTCCCCTTCCAATTGCGTGTGCCACCTGAGTCTTGGTGCCCTCTTATTGTTGCCTTCATCCTACCTAGGGGGATTTAAAGATTTCTTAGACCGGAGCGTTGGTGTCCACCCGCTATAGATGACTCTATAGCGGGTGGAGTTAGTTATCTTAAAGTCATAGCTGACTAATGGTAATTTTTTGTCTCGGTCATCGTTAGGAGTCTGTTCTTGATGGCAATATATATGCACATGGTTTTTCCCTAAGTTACTGCTGAATCCATGTTCGTAGCTTCCGTCTCAATACACACGAAAACTTCACTGATTTTACAATGTGATCTTCTGACTATGTCAATATCATCTGCGTGGACGAGTAATTGTATGAACTTTTTGTGGATGGAGGAAAGATTGTGCCTCTGATGTTGGCGTTGGAGATTGGTACAATTGTTTTAAGTATGACGGCTTAATATGATGCCTCTTAATATTTTTTTTTGGCATCAGAAGTGTGGGTAAGGACATTCTGAAAAAGCGTGAGTTTTTCTGTCATCTGCGTATACGTGTGCGATTAATTGTATAGAATTTTAATGTTTGTACCTTTGTTGTTGCCGTGAGATTTCGTCTCAGTTATTTCAAGTATGGTGGGTGCCGTGGCGTAGTGGTTAGTGTGTTAGCTTACTACGCCGGAGGCCTGGGTTCGAATCCTGCCATCGTCACCTGAAAAAAAGACTTGTTCTTTTTCACGGTCCCCACCTCCGCGAGGGTCTGACAAGCCCTCCGAGAGTATCATTTGTCTTGAAAAACTTCTCAAAGTGCCGTTCGAATTCGGCAAAAAATAGTAGGTCCCTTAGTATGTAAAAGAAATTAACACACCAGCATACATTGTTGAGAAGTTGGCCCTGGTTCACCTCGAGCTGTTGCGCCACTCTATTTTTTTTTTTTTTTTTTTTTATTTCAAGTATGATGTCTTAATTATTTTTTTGACATCAAATGCGTCGGTAAAATCCTTCCGAAACAGACCAACTTTTGGAATGGCAATGGTGGTTCCGCCAACTTCGAGTGATTGCTTAGGAGCTAAGAAATTGTAAGAAATATTATCATCCTTTCATATCACTTAATTATTCCTGCTCCAAGTGTAGCCTAAACTAAATTGCAGAAGCTTACTCTCCCTGTATGGACATGTTAACTTGAAAACTTTATGATAATTCGATAGCGAAAGTAATGTCCGGCTATTAATACATTTGAAACAAGGTACTTCTCCAAGTTCCTGTAAGTGTAAGGAACTTTAATAGACGATTTTCACCGTCGCATGACGAAACTATATTTTACTGCACGACGCACGTGCTCATAATTCCGTCAACATTCCCATAACAAAAATTAATAAAAAGCTTCGAAGGACTGACCTTCCTTTAACATGTTAAACAAAAATAGTTTTTTATGTTATACACCTGATTTTCGTGTTCAACACTAACTTGCTTATGTCACCCCCCGGGTCGTATACAAAAAAAAATCATATCAAAGTTCCCATCCCTCATACACGTGCTTTAGCTTCGAAGTACTTTATCAACAATCATTTATGAACTAACCACTTGACAAGTATTATGGTAGAGCCCCCATTAATATGGTTGCCTTATCGCGGTTAAGAACAGCTGCCAGTTTATATCTGAATGTAAACATTTTTTGTTTGTCCCAATCAACTATGGTAATAAATACATCAAATAGTTCTCTTATAGTCGTTAGGTATTACCACATTCAAATTTAGATACTGATTGTTCACTAATTTATTTGTGCTTTTCGTGCGATAGGTTATTCTTTTTTTTTTCTTTAGTTTCTTCTGAAGTTTCTTTTATAAATCCTCATCTGATTAAGTTTTAATAGAGTTGGTGTTCACATTTTTCTTACGCGAATATCATAATTGCCGCATGCGAAGAACATATAAACACTCTACCATCTTATGGTGCAATTACTTGTAAAGATAATTATCTTTCGTCAAGCGTCGTCTTAACCATCCTGGATTGAATATCTTCAATCAGAAAAGCCTGGTCATCAGTTTAATTACATGACAAGTCCTAATGACATTATACATGCAAACAGAACTGAAAGTAGCGCAATACCTCGAAATTCATGCAGTCTTTTCTTGTTTTTTTTTTGTATTTATTTGATTCATTATCTTCCCACAGAGCTGTGGCTCATCTTTTTCGTCATTGTTTTGGAATTACAGTCCCAACAGTGCTCTGTGGTGTGGCTCGATTTTTGTCTTATTTCGATAAGACATGCAAAGTTGCGATTGTTAATTTTTTTCCTTGAATTTTCCCTTAACACGGAAAAAAAAACTTGGTGTTTGTGGGCTGTATGATGGAGCGATGGAGCTTTTCGGGTAATCATTGAAGCATCTGTGAGTTGTTATTGAATAATGAATTCAAAAAAAAATTGAGTACAAATTACTTATTTTATTGATTTATTATTGAGTGTCGGAAAAGTTCGGAAATCGGATATTGTAGAAGATCTAAAGGAGGGGAATCTTTTGATAACTTAGTATTAGAAATAAATAAAAGTATGTATTAGTGTCTCAAATCAATCAGTTTTTGTCGAACTCTACCTTGTCTAAGGACCTGAAACTAAGCCTAGGTC